>OX411248.1:4800000-6000000 GCA_948150575.1 Tinea pellionella | reverse complement strand
GACGTAATCTTAATCGTAACTTTGTCTTAATTCGATTCGACTCTTCGAGGTATTCAACTGTCACCTATTTTGGCGGACATATGGGTGGTTGTTGTCATATTAGTTTCCTAAGCTTGTGATTCTCAGATAGGTGTGATGGGTTGTTTCCATTTGGCGTTCGTGAACATGCGTGAATATGGTCATATGATCAAAATGGAGGTCTTGGTGAAGTTTTCACCACTTTACCACAGCTATGTTTGACTTGATATTTTGTTTGATGAATGAATGTACAAGTTATATTGACTTGATGCAAATATAATATTATACTTTGACACTAGCTAAAAATAAAAATACTATTACGTGCTTGAATTAATTTTAGTTTATAACATTAGGTTTAATCCCACAAATTAAATGCAGCCGGTCCCTTTGAACGTTTCAATGATCGTATAATTTTAAGGGTTGGCTTTGATATTGATTGATCAGTAATAATTGACACATCTCAAACCATTGTTCTTGGATTAGATGATATTAATATAACCACACGTAAAGGATATCAATTGAAATGATTTCCGATAGTAATAAATTTTAGTTTAGATTTAGGTAAACCATTAATATGTCGATCACTCACTGTTCGACGTTTAAACAGATGTTTCATGTTTCAAATCAACTAAAAATAGGAAACTTTAATATTCGTTCGTATAAAGTTATTATTTTGTTCTTGAAGTCACCTGCAGGAACAACTATTAAATGTTGCTGCTACTAGTACATATGAAGTTTGTATGTAAACTATAAATGTTAACTAAAAAAGTAGACGGTTTCTTTGTACATTTGTTCGGTATAAATAAAACGGGCATACGACTCGATGAAATATTACGAAATAGAAGAGTTAAGTTAAAAGTGTAGCGTCTGTAAAGTGACCTAGTCAGGATCAGGTTGGTGGAAGTAGCCGGGTATAGAAAGCAGAGTGTCCCTGTCAACCTGAACGATCCTCATTCACCTCTTCAATTCGTTTAGCGGAGGTGACTGCTACCTGTAAACATTTTCTGTCATTGCAGTTACCTCCGCGCGAAGAGGGAGGAAGCGCAATAAAAAAATATTTTTGGCAATATCTCGCTTTGTATCTGGGATATTCTTGTATGTCGATTTCTTTCATAATAATGCTTTCGCAGAAAAATAATTAAAATGTGAAAAAAGAAACTATGAAATGAATAGATATCTGGAAAGATCAAAGACCATAAAAGAACTTGTAAACATTAAAATTATTGTTTAAAATTTGAATATAATTAAACTCGAGTTCCTAAACAGTTGCGGTAACCAATAACAACTTCTTAGAGGTTTTACTGCGGTCAAGCGGTAGAGATTAAAATAATGAGCAAGTCTAACGAAAATTTCTTGAAATTATTACACACGGTTGTTAAACATTTCTTTAACATGTCTAAATAAAAAATAATCTGTATATCAATGGGTTAAGGTTTATTATTGAACAATAAAATATGGACTTCTTACTGTCTTGAATTAGGTAGCGCCCATGCGAGACCACTGAATATCATAACTTAAATTTTTATAGTGTTTTGTCTAGCAATTTTTAATCTTAATTATTTAAAAGCTATAAATGCAATCTTTGTACGCATATAAAAATTAATGTTTCTTTGTTTGTCCCGTGCGTTCTCAAAATAACAGTCCGATTTAAAAAATTCGTCTGATAATTTTTTTATTGACCTGAATGCAAGCGCAATACTTATTATACGCGTACGAAGTTTTCGGCAACAGCTAGTGAGCATTCGTATACATGATTTAATTAGATTTAGCCTTATTTGCAGTTTAAAAAAACGTTTTTAGTTGTCCGACAGCGAATTTCGTTCGATGTTTAGCTAACAGCTATGTGCGAAGGCAATTTCTACAACAAAGAAAATATTTGCCTGTACAAAAACGAGTACTGCTGTACTTGCATCCAACTTTTCTCGTTTAGTAGTAGCCTAATTTAATCTTTGAATTCTAGTACGTAAGTCTTTATGCAACAGAGGAAATTTCTCTAAATTCTAAATGCAATTTATCGTTGTGAATGTGTTAAATTTCTCTCAGGTTTTGCTTTTAGCGTAAACAGTGTTTCAGTCTTTCAATGTTGGTTTCGACACCTGTTACTTAGTTTTAAGTCCATTTCTAAATTCCGGTCTCTGATTTTGTAAATTGACTTTGCTATTAATTATGGCCTACTAGCTGTTATCCGTTTAGGATCCTCAGGGAATCTTTTAAATTGATCAAAATAGTTAATAACTTTCACCCACGTATCTACCTAAATAAAAAAAAGCAGGCTAACCTAACTTCACGCATTTTTTTTGTTAAACAAACTAAACGAGACAAACTTTTGCATATTAAAATTTATTTATTATAAAATACTAATAATATACAAAAATTATAAGAATAAACTTTATTCAAGTATTATAATGAATTTAAAAGAGGATTTCGCAAAAAACGATGCGTCTTTATTTGTTCTTGATTACTGAACAAAGTTTTTGTAACAAAATTTTCGAGACTATAGACAATAGACATACTTATCCGATTTGTCGTATTGATGTTTTTATTGTAATGCGGAATGTGACCAGGATCCGCCTGATGTTGAAGCTAGAGATCGATCCATAG
The DNA here is from genome assembly GCA_948150575.1 of Tinea pellionella. NCBI lineage: Eukaryota > Metazoa > Arthropoda > Insecta > Lepidoptera > Tineidae > Tinea > Tinea pellionella. The sequence continues at coordinate 5,997,381 of OX411248.1, read as the reverse complement.
GCAGCAGTCACCTCGCTATGCCGGCTTGAGGTACAGGGTGTACTTGCTTGTGAACTTCCAAGCTGATTTGGAAACGCGACAAGGTCTCTTCACAGCATTTCTCAACTTTTAAATAATATATTTATTTACATTGCGAAAAGCTAAGTTGTTATTCGTATCTGAAAGCTATTATCACCCTCTTAATGATGCCGCTCCGTAATGAAATTTCAGTTGACCTCAGAAAAAAATCACTTTCATAAACATGTGAACGAGTCCGTAAAATTTGAAAATCTAATATCCTAAGAAATTAGGTCACTTAAATCACTTTTTGTGTTAGGGATTGCAGTCTAACCACGCTAATTCTGACCGGTACTAATGTAACTTTGTTATATGTACTTTGATCGCTCAGTGCCTATAGGCATTATTAAAGAGTGGTAGGCAGATTGATGATGGTTATTAGCCCAGTCTGCCGTTCTGGGATAGCACCACCACTTTCGAATGTAACACCCGTGAAGTGACCTTGTCGGGTTTCGGGAGCAGTTTGAAAGTCTCAGGTATAGCGAGAAGAGTGTACACTGTCAATCTAGATGGTGCTGAAGATGTCGTTATATGCCTAGCTACAATAAAAAAAATGCCGGCAGTAAGTAAATTACTTTTATTTCCAAGATGTGTAGGCTTAATAATGTTACATCTCAGAATGAGGAATTCATAAAAAAATATATACGACTTATCAATTAAATATTTATTTCACAATTACCTTAGCGCTTTTCATTTTCCATTACAATTGAGTAAAAACCTTTTACGAAGAAAGTAAAGAACTTCATTTTGCCATTAATAAATGTTAATACAATCGTACGATTTTCAGTCTTATTCGGAAAAGTATATATTTTAAATTCGTCTGAGATTTTCGGCTGTTGGGTGGCCTAGGGTGTTGTTTGTTCAGATAGGTGCGAAGTGTACTCGAGTGCCATCCCTACCGAGATAACAATGAAAGAAAGAAATAATTAGAATCGCAAATGTTGCCCTTTTCAACGACGACCTTGAATAATTAAAAGATATTTTAAACAAACTTAATAATGAAATATAACGACAGGTTCATATTTAAAAATTATCTAATCTATCATTGAGCTAGAGTGCTAGAGACTGCTATACGGGTTTTTATATTTATTATTACAATTTTTATCGTAATATAATTCCTCCCCCTCACTTTCCTGCATCTTCCTCAAATGCAGTTCTTTCTCATCCTACTTGTCGCTAGAGCGGGGCCTCACTCCGACTTAGCTTTGAATTCACTCTTGGTTTTTCTTGCTTATTGGGTCAGACGCATCTGTTCCTCCCTCTCAATCACGCTGAAAAACCCCCAACGGATTAGCTGTTACAAAAATTATAATTTAATAATTATGTAGATACTAAATAGATGTATAATACCGTCAAAATATTTTATATATTAAAAGCTTACAAAATTATTAATAGAATGATTAAAAACCCGTCGGACCGTGTTGATAAACAGTCTTCAGCAGTAAATCATCGCCCGACAGGCATCTTTTTTCTCCCTTAATGACCTAAAATCTGTATATAATTATATGAGTACATTTTGAGTGCAAATTGATTTTGGCGACGTTTGCTTAATTTTGCATCTTGCAATGGGTTTCATAATTTTACCAAAAATAGATATTTAATTTGTCACTTTTATGTTTTATAAATTCTAAAAATACTTAATTCCACTAGTAACAACAATTAAACGTTATTCGTATAGTGTTCAGGATCAACAAAACATGACTTTCATTATCAATTAACTTTTTTACAAGTTAGAGTTCAATAGAAATTAAGTATGTATTCTTTTAATTTTTTTTTTTACAAAAATTCTTTTAATATTTTATATATGTACATAATATTTGTGTTCATAATAATTGTGAAGATTTTAGAAGCATTTTTGATTTTGTCAATTAATCCGTTAAAAATTTATATTTTTTTCTTTTTTGAAAGAGTCGAATAAAACAAATCCTTTTCAATCTACCAAGATAGGATTGTCGACAATATTGTATCACGACAAAATAAACAAATTGTACTACAAAGGTTTCCAACTGAAAAAGTTGTTATAGGGTTGCAAATACCTTTCAATTTAATTATTTTTATTTTATATACGAGTATTATAGGTCCAACATTAAAAAAGACAAACTCATTATATAATACTTAATTATTTCCAAGTCAAATCTCACAATGAGATTAGATTACTTCAAGGTTATTACGCTTTTTTCTCTTTTTTTTTTTCAATTTTTTTAGGAACTTTTAACCCAGTTCGGTTACACCAGTCCCATCATACGTTAAACAGAAAAAACTTACTAAACATATATCTATCTAATCTTATAGGATGTTACGCTTCTTCTTTTTCCTTTATTAAATGGCCTCAGATGTCATAACGACGACAATTCTGCCAATGTCGAGTAGTAAACTCTTGATGTTTTTGCATCAAATTGCAATGGTGTTTTACAATTTGATGCTTTCTTGGAGTATTTGGCGGCAATTCACCCGGTCACTCCACAATATGAGAGTTTTCACAGCGTGGGATAACCCCAAAAAAAACCGCTTCCGTTGCCTTATATAGAGTGAATTTTAATGTTTCCACAATTACTCACATGCCCAGCATAAAATTACGCAAAATAACACCAATTTTACACAATAATAACAACTAAACTAATTAAGGAAAGAGTGGAAAAAAGACGTGACAATTGTTATTTTTGTTGACACTTAATGTTGGGGTACTTACTACTACCCTGCTGAACAAAGGCCATAGACCTCCATCGGCCTGCCTACTCTTCATTTTTACATATTGTGAATATCTTCTATTTAAATGGATACATATTTAGTAATTTAACAATAGGTGAGTGGCAGCATATCTATTGTAAAAGGCAAATGTTTTAGTTTTCACATTAGCTAGTAAAATGACATGTATTGAAGCAGTGCCCACATAGATAGATGGTGACGGGTTATCTGGCGTTGACAAGGGTCCCATCGACCTTGATTGGCTTAACAAAAGTCTCATTTGTAAACTCTGGATTTAATAAACACCATTACTCACTTCTCTTTGGTTTACTACTATACGAAACGAAAGATTTACTTTACTTAAATTTATCTTTGCGCGTTGATTTAAATAATTTGTGTCTAAGTGTAATTTGTAGGACATTACTTTGAACAAAGTTAATAAAGTTTTTGAATAACGTTTTATTTTAATATCCATTTAAGCATGGTTTTCCTGCTACTTATTATATGTTAATGACAAGCTTATGTTGGTCATAAAATATGGAAACAAATATAAAAAAGAAATATGGAAAATTTTAATTAAGGTTCTAATCTTTTGCAATCCGTATTATTATGAATACGATTGACTAAACAGTTCAAGAATAACTTGTGGTTTTTGGTCCTTATCTCGTGCCGCCAGTCGTTTGAATCGACCCAAAACAGACCCAGTTAAATCATGATAACATTGCCAGCCACAGTACTGAGTTACGCTGTAATTTAAAACCACTGTTTTAATTTCAATTGATTTAGTAATTAAAATTTATTCATTGTTTTTTTTTACATTAATAAAATAAATAATAAAAGCATATCTATGTAGGTTATATTACGAGTAAATACGAGCACAGAACAGAGAATATAAGGATATATTCAGAAAATATAAGGTTATATTCTCTATTCTGTGATATGCGAGTATGTAACGTGATAAAGAGAAGTGATGTAAGATTGTTACAGGGTTTGTGGCTAACCTAAATGTAATCTAACGCTATTTCACGATCTTTGATTTAACTCAAATTCTATAATAATCTTATTTGGGAATGTATAAATCTTTATGAAAATTGAACAGAAAAAGGAATGCGCGTTGAGGGAGGATCGAACCCAAAGTCCTCAACTTTACGTATGATTTTTCATTAAGTACATTATGAATTTTGACTATTGTTCGCTTTCTATTGATTTTCCTTTCAATTCATATCCAAATTAATTTTAATTTATTAGAAAATTGATACTAATTTTTATCTCTTGTTCAAATTTAGTCAAAATCAAATTACAGCAAATGTTTAATGTTACTCACTTCCTATTTGAAATCAATAAATGTGTAGGGGACTCTAAAATACACGCGTAATTTGCTAATGGTAAAGTACTTATAAACAAAAAGATGGCACTGAAAATACAAAGTAAATGTTAAAAAAATATATCTAAAATATATATTGTATATTTAGTATTATTTAGAAAAAATATAAAGCTGGTTTGATATTACGAGTACATTCATATGAAAAATTGTTAACATCGAAACGGATTTCAATTTATTTTCAATTTGTAAAGCATTTCCTCAGCCCTCTCCTTGTGTTCGAATAATGTATCTATCTAGCTGGTTATCGTCTATTATCTACCGAAAGAATGTTGATGGATTTGTGTGAAATGGGTATCTTTAGTCTCGACCTTTTTCCGATGCGAGCTGTGGGTCCGGCGGGAGATCTTTCAAGTTTTCCTAATAACTCCAACTGCTCATGGGAATCAAACATATGTACCTACCTCAACTTGTCACGATCTGGATAAGAACTAAGTAACACAAATTATTTTATTTTAGCAATTTTGTTGTTTTTAATTTCAAGGTTTATTAAAAGATCTTACTTTTTTTAAATGAAAACAAGTTTTAATTATTTAATTAATATGTACATATTTCCTTTTGTTTATTCATGTTATGTTGGAGATCATTTGTTGCGAAAGCGGTAATGAAAATGGATGATATGGCATAAACAATCTACGGCAGACAGAATTACAATAATGTTATGCATAATATCACTCTTCATGATATTAAGCCGAAGCGAATAATAACAATAACAAAGCGCTAGTTACTATATGAGACCCTTGAATTCTCCTGTAAACTCAGTTTCCGAGTGGAAATTTGATTTAGTTCGTCTGCGAACTTTGGGTATTTGTTTGAAGATAACGAGGTTTCTCGTCGTCTACTACTATATTCACTTTTGTCCGTCTTTGATTCATTCAAATTACTGACCAAGGAAATCCCTCAGTTATTTTCCCCTTTTCCCTGCTAATAATGAAAACGTTCTGGTTATTTGCCGGATAATTTTATTATTTTTAAAATGATCACTTTTATAATGTCAACGTATAGGCGTAGGCAAGCCATATACGAGTATGTATACAACAAATGTCTTACCATCAGAGTTAAAACTTTTATAAGAATTCCAACTAACTGTAAAATTAAACTGGATTTGGGATAGGAAAGGAATACGATAAATTGTAAAAATAATAAATACCTAACAGAACTCAAATCGTTTACAACTTCATGCAAATGTGAAAATAAACTTGATTTTCATATATCAGGAGGAAAGGAACGCGACGAGCCAATTTTATTGTATAAATATGGTATCGTGATATCCATCCTCTCCTGCTGTGTTGATTTGCTTATTTACTTAGCTTCGCCTCACTCGGTGTGTACATTTAGAAATCTAAACGCTACAATAATTTCATTGGTAGATAGATATACCTACCTAATATTGCTCAAAACCTATTTTTTGCGTGATATTTCTTGTACGAAAAATTTATTAATTTTATATTCTTTTTTGTACTTATATTTACATGATACAAATATGTAAAAAAAAGGTTTCTAAAGTAATTTTCATATAAACATAAAAACCGGAAGTCCAAATGAAATGCAGAACGTGTAACGTTGAAAACATTTTCTCGGGATAAAAGGCTTCTTCAAGTTTTAATATTTCACGATGATGTTTGAGTGGAAGGGTCTATCGTAAATTTAATAACAATATTCCACTCATTTCTTTCCAAGGAAACGATTCAGTCTAGATTATCGTTTGCCGGTTTCCTCTATAAATCTAACTCGATCCTCTTCTGTAATAATAAAACAAAAATATCTTACAATAAAAAAAGGTAGTTATTGTTTTGATTTAAGAATCGGGAACTTACCTATAGATCCATGAAGGCTTTACCTTTTGTGAATTTTGATATCGTCATAAAAATGTCATCCTGTTATTGAATTTCTCGACGTCTATGAATGCTTTATGACGAAGAGCTTTGTTACAGTATAAAACGAAACAACCTATGTGAATAGGAAATATTATTATTAAATGTTCAAACATTAATTCTTAGTTGACCTTATATACGAAAACGCGTGTTCCAAATGAATGTCTTTGATCTTTCCCCCGTGTATCTTCTTTATATAGAATAAATAATCTTATCGATACCAGATTAAATTCTAACTTGGAGTTTGTTATTATACAAATTATTTATACATTTTTCTAATTTAGGCAGATTGTTGGTGGTTTTAGTCCAGATTTCACCACTTGTGGCTTTTCGGAATCAGTTTGGAAGTAGTCGGGTATAATGAGAGGAGTGTCAACCTGATGGTGCACATTCGTCTCCTAAAGCCGGCCCTGCGGAGACGACTGTTGCCCTCAGAACTTCCTCTGTGGGAGCAGTTGTTTCCGTTCAGGACTACACTCTATCTTAATATCAGATGGAGTGTTATCGTATGCCGAGATACGATAAAATAATTCAAAAAGTTTGTCTGCAAAATACTGATACATTTCATTTAACCATTTATATTGACACACCAAACCAATTCATCAAACCAATTTCCAATTAATAACAAGTAACATTAATTATGAACATTTTCGTCTACTACTAACTGTTACCCGCAATTTCGGATAACTTCTTATACGCATAATTAGTATAATATGTTTAGTATCTCGTTTAAATTGGTTAACACAGATGTCTTCCGCGTTTTTATCCACATTAATAAATAAATAAAGAGCTCAACGGGCTATCTAACGCAAAAATAATTTAAAAAAGGTTTCCTATAACCTATTCTAGCCCGTAATCTACTTCTATCAAGATCATTTTAGCCGTGAGCATGATTGATGTCCCCCATAAACATGCTTTCAAATTTTATATTATATAAAGATTATTTTCTTTTATTTAAAACAGATACACCTGATTTTTCTATAAACGAAACTAATACTGCTTGACGAGTACCATGATACCTTGACATGCGCTGTCGCCGACCTAAATTATTACCCAGTTGCTCTGCTGACTCCGTTGACATTTCCTAATATCGTAAATCGTAATTTTTATCGCGAGCCTGGTGTCAGCATCGTTACAAAAGATATTTGATTTTTACTAATATTTTACGATAGACAAATTCATAAACAAAATGTTCTCGTATAATATTTTATAAGATTTTATGGAAATCATTTTCATAACCAAGACGTGTATTGGGTATTTACTATATTTTATTAATCAGTTATTAAACATTATTATTTTGTGGAAATAAGGATAAATATTTGGAAATTTGTTAAAATAGGATTTTTTTGCATTAATAAAGATACGCTTACAACCATTTGTTTAGCTCTCCGACATTTTAAAATTCTCATGAGATAAAAGGATGTGCTAATATTGGCTTAACCCTAAATCCTTTGTTTTTGGACGTGACAAAATGAAGTATTGTGGTGACATTTGGGCATTCTTTAAATAACCGAGCTCAAACACCAAACACGCGACATATTTCGCACATTACATTTTAATAAAGATATCGCTTAAATAAATATCTGTTAGCTTTATACTGTATCTCAACTTCATTGGAAACAATCTAAGAGGATCGGTTCAATGTGATGCAGTTGAAGAAGTGGCAGCTATTATGAGGCCAGGAAAAATCATGACAGTCACCATATTGCGTGTGAATTATTTTTGATTCCACCGTGAAATCTAAACGTCCATTGCCTATAAAAAAAGTTCTTTTATTGGTTAGTAATACAAACATAAAGCGCGAAGTTAAATCTAAACTTAAAATCAAGATACCTCTATCATGTACTAAAATATTCCCGGTATCGTTCAACGGTAGTTTGTATTTCAACATTTATTCCCACTCGAAAATTTCATATAGAGACTAGAAGTTGTTCAACAGTAAAACTCAAATAAGAAAAGTTTCACGTATATCGTTTGAGGGTACGTTTATATGACAAATTGAGGAACTTTATTCGGTAGAGAACTCTATGTGTATATTACCACGCCTTTAGTTCCATAAGGACAAGCCACATATCGCCACTTTGATCACCTCGTTCGTTTTGTTCACATGGGTACTAAGTACTACGCACCATGCATTTTTATGGTTGTCCGGCTTGTCAGTCTGATACCTACAGCAATAGAAGACATGCTCAACCGTTCATGTGTTATATGCCAAGCTACAATTTAAAAAAAAACATTTAATTAATAATTAATGCTGAAATTTGAGTTTCATTATAATTTTTGATGCAAAAAATTTGCAAATATACATAGTAGCTGTATAAAAGATAAAACAAAGAGAAAAACTAACAAAAGAAGTTTATGAGAGGTACCCGGCGTGAACCAAAACCAGAGATGTGGAGTCTCTCCTCTGGTCACACTCTGTTTTCAGCGGAAACTTGAGTGAGAGAGCGGTGCAGCAGCGGTGGGGAAGTGTTCCGTGATCTCCTTCGCCTCGACTCAGGAGCGGTAGATCCGAGGTTGGACTAGCGCTCATTTACTTGGTGGAAATGGTGTTTCTTCACGATGAGGTGGAACCTAACGGCCAACCGTCGCCGGTGGGGGCATGGATAAATGCGGAAGCGTACCCTTGACCTCACCATATGACGTGGGGGTTTTAACCGTATTTTACGGAGTACCGGGGAGTCCGACATCACCTGGTTGTCTTCCCTGAAACGAGGCATCTATAAAAGATTTCCCCCACGTAAAAAAGGGATTTGTGAGAGAGAAACCCACGTGTTTTTTAAGTGATTGTTAATAATAACAATCTATAATAAATTACAAACAATGGTGTTTACTTCAGAGCACATGAGTGTTCATATAGGCTCTTGCGGCTAATTTGTTTTATAATCCTGTTATTAACTTTGTAAATGGGCTCCTTTGTTTTCGTAATGAGATTTGAAATCTACTTTCATTCTACTCGTATATTACAAGTTAGATTTAAGTATTTATAACAAATGTTTGTTAATTAAAATTGAACTGCCAATATTTAGTACGATAATTCACTATAGAGCAGTGCGGTTCAAACAAATGTTATGTCTATTATTTTATGTGATAAAACCGCACTATAGAGTAATAGAGTAAAGGGAGCTAAAATCTCTCGTGAGATACCGTGTACTTTCACTGGAAACACTATGGTCAAAAAAGCATAGTGTGGTGAGGAAGAGCCGCGCCCTGCCTTTATAGTGCGGTTTGCCTTTAAACGAAGCATCAATAATCGATATTACGATTACTTATTCTTAAAAGCAAAATAAACCGAAGAAGCATTAACGACAACTTTATTTTTCTTTTCTCGGAAACTTTGCAAATTGACTGGTATTGCTTTTTACATAATAAATCAGTTATGGATATTAATTATTTAAATTTTTCTTCGTTGTTGACAATTTTGACATGGCACAGACACCTCAAGAAATTCTTAAATCTAATTAGTCAAAATAAATAAGGTAACTGCTATCAGGCACGAGTCCCCTTCGCTATGCTGTCTTGACGCGTATGCAGTAGTGCACCGTCGCGGTTGACAGGGCGGACACAACTAAAACAGATCCCGATATGCAACTTCTCTTTAACTTGTTATATAACTAATAAAACAGGATTGATTATATAATTTTATCAAACGCCCTAATTGTCTCTTCATGTCCTGGTTATTAAAATAGATTTATCTCAACAATCGTTTGAAGCAATACGTCAAGATACCGCCCACAACCAATTAACTTAAAATTATCAACTCTTTTAAAGTAGATTCTGAAGTATCATTAAACTAAAAGCTAACCGTACTTAAAGGTAGGTCTCGGGACGTCTACAATATGGTGGCAGTCTAAGTTCACTAACCTCTCATAATATTAAATACAAATGAAAAATAGTAACAAATATTAAATTTACGTTTCGATTCGTCGAGCCCAGTGGACATTTGAGTCGTTTTGAGTCTTTTTCTGAACTGTTATCAAATTTTTATTTAAATTTCATAAAAAGATCGCTTGTTCCGAATGCGAAATATCACTTATTGAATTTAATCTTTTGATTAATATGTGTAAATTTAGTATCAACTTGGACGATGCACATTCGTCTGCTCAAGCCGGCCATAGCGGAGGCGACTGTTATCTTAGTATCTATGTACAGTGATCTTAGTATATTATGTAAAGATTTGTTTATTAGAAAAGTAATTATAAAAAAACGTATTCGAATAAATTGAAATTTCAGCGCAACCGTCAAATATTATTAATGAATTTTCCAAATAGAATTACCAAGTTGTGGAGACGCCGACCAGCCAACCGTGTTTGAGGGTGGCATCTATGAGATAGGTACCTACTATACACAAATTGCCTGGAGCCATGAATACCTTTATCTTAAATAACACTATGTTGTACGTTACCACAATTTCAATTTAAATTGGGCCATTTTCAAATAAAACTAACTGTACATAAAATTAAAATTTATGTGTTTATTATAATTAAATAATCTCCCCCTTTACCGCTTCTCACTTACTTTAAAGGTCGACTGGTAGATAAAGCCTGACGGCTTTAAGTCCACCTATTCAATCAATCTACAATAAAGAGTATAAATTAAAATAAGGAATAATTTTTGTAAGTACTTAAATTAACGTATCTAATTGTTAAAATTTAATAAACTATTTTCGTGTTTACAATTGACTAACGGAAAGTTTAGCCCTCCCACGTTTGCTCCCAGTCCTTTAACCTTGAATTCTTCAAGCGGAGCGTGAAAAAGCACCTTTTTAAGCCCACAGGCATAGTGACGGTGACCAGGGTAACCGTGTAAACGGCTCTCTGTACTATACTGCTAAACTCTAAACGTTCAAAACTATTTGGTTTTAAAATATAATGTAATAAATACATGTTAGTTTCTTTGTACATGTGGGTATTTCTGAGGTTTCAATTGAACGTTTCGTTTATTATATTATGTAGAAGTTTAGCAACAATTTATTGGCAGTTTATTGAACAAACTGTATACAGCGTTCTTGTATAAATCCTTGTAAATGAGAACTTATATTCCCATTTGAGTTTTCAATTCAATACGTGTGAATAATAATTGTAAACGTTCATAAACTTATTATATTATCCATTATATATCTTACAGTTTCAAACTGTTTAAGCGAAATTACTTACTATTTCAGTAAACTATTCTTTCTTCTAATATATAATTAGTCTACATATTATCTTTTTTAATGAAAATTATTTTCTGTTTATCTTTTTCATTCCTAATTGGATAAAAATAGAGCGAGTTCAGATGATTATTTTCTAAAGACCTGCAGCGCCGTCTTTGCCGGTAGTGCTTATTATTAATAACGTTCGGGTCTTAAAAAATTAAAAGATATTATTGTCCGCAAGATGACTCCATAAATATATAAGATAAAATAGCCAGAACATAGGATAACGATTGTACTGCACGTTATACTGTTAAGAATGGACTCTTTTGTGGTTGACAAAAACGATTGTTCGCCCTCCAGTGAACCTTTTCTTAGGAGGTCTCAAGGGATTTTCATAAGTACGTGCAAGCCTTTTCAGACGATTCGGCATATTATTTGTAAATCCGTATTTTTGCTAAATCAGAGTGTTACATATTTTTTAAAGTGTATTTAGAGCAACTATCCATCGAGGCGTCTCGTCTTGTACGCGTACGATTGTGTTACTAATTCCTTACTAATAAGTTCGTTTTGGTTAAGAAAAGTAGCTTTGAGATGAAAAAATGGAAAATCTTTCGAGAGGTGCGGTTGTATATGGGTCGCACAGGTCGCGTGCATTGATTTTATAATGCGGAGTCGCTACAGATACATTGAAACACCTGAGTTGAAACCGTGACGAGCAAGATCAAAGCTACTGTCAATATGATGCTCAAAGGGTAAGAAAGCTAATACTACATATTAGCTTGTTCGTGTAGCTCAAAAATCTTGATTTACATTGCTAAGTCCAGTTACAAATTTCAACTCTATTGCCTCGAAATAAAGGCTAATTTTCTTCAGTAATTTAACTTGTTTGATTACCAAAGAACGTTTGACGAGAACAAAGCGGTTTAATACGTTATTATCATGAATCCTCTAAAGCTTTTGTTGTTTATTGAATAAGCGAACCAATATAAATTAGCGTCGAAATAGAAATTACATCTTTTGAATTTAAAAATGCGGAAGCATGCGATATAATTTGCTCGGAAATAATGAAGCTATTTTGTACTACTGAAAGCCATTATGCCATTTTTTAATTCTACACCAGTTACAGGTAGAAGTCGGTCCCAAAGACCAATTTTTATTTTTGTCATATTAATTGAGGCCGTATGCCCACGACGTCCGATAATGACAACATGTCGGATTAATTTGGCGGCCTACATTCAATAGCAGTTCGTATCACCAACAATAAAAGGACGAATTTTCGTTCACTGATATCGAATCGATTTTAATGACGACAACCGATATCGTTCATTTCACGCTCGTGCTTCTTTGGCAATCTTTGTTTCGTCTCGTCTTTTAATCCAACCGTCGCCCACGCCATCTCAGATGGACGAACAGTGTAACTGACTAGAGAATAAGTGGAGATAATTATGAAACTTCAACTCTATTACCGGTGGTAATTTACCGTCGTCTTTATAGTTTTATTAATAATTATCGCAAAAACTTTGGTTAAAACGTAGTCTTATTGTACAAGGAGGACAGCGTAAGACGTCTCGTTTGTAATTATAATAAAGCCGTCATAAATATTCATAGCTGCGCACAAGAACACACGATGGCGTCGACAAATATTTTTACTTGTTTCAACAATTATGGAAGGAAGCGAAACACCTATGTTATGAAAATACTTCACAGCTGGTACTTATATTCTGCACAATGTTGCAATACCTAGAATTTAAATTTATTTTCAGAATTGTGTACTATTCATACACACCGTAATTGCCGTTATTTTCCAATCGATTGTATTGAAGGTTATTCCAGATATTTTAGAATATTTTCCTTTGGACTTTTTTATAGTAGGTTAAGTTAGAGTGCGGTCCACAGAACAATCACCTCCGCTATAACGGCCTAAAGCACGCAAAAGTTGGAGCAAACTCCTCTCCTTATACCCAAGCTGATACCTAGACGCGACTAATCTATAATAATAATTATTATGTAATAAGGCTAATTATTAATTACCACCTACTCTACCTTCTACAGTCCAGCCTGCCTTCTATTTATGCATAAAAAATGCAGGATATAACAATAGTCTCAGAACCTCTAGGCCTGCTCTGATTATTATTGTTTTTTACTACTAGGGTTGGTAAAAATTGGAAAAACTTTCTAATTTTTTATTTTTTTTATTTTTTATTGTAGCTCGACATGTGACAACTAATTAATTAATTAATTAATTATTCATGGCAATTATGCAATGGTTAGCTGGAAGAAAATGCCTAATGGTCTCACCATACATTATTTGTATGCACTAAAGACTTCTATTTATTTTTATTATTTTGTTTTTATTTATGACTTTCTACTGAAACTCCTCCATAAGTTACAGGAAGTAACTCCTTAACCCATTGAGATATATACCTCAATGCCTTAACCAATAAATTTAATATTAGGAAGATATTAGATTATGATGAAATATTTATAGAAAAAATTCCTGACTGAATTTTTTTATCCAACTTTCGCCAGTATTTAATAATAAATGAAATGTAGCATTTTAAAATTCCAAAAATTTATTCATAAATAAAAACAGATATTTCAAAGTATATTAATAATCCTAGGTTATTTCCTCTTTAATCTCCCGTTTAAAAAATACAATTTACGTTATAATTGAATTTGAGGAATGTTAACGATGTTTAATATACAGCTAAAAATATAATGTCAGCTATTTTAATTAAATAGTGCTGAAGATTCCCAGCCATGTATCAAATTATTTCATACAAAATAACTATGTTGATTAATTTCTTAATTAAATTAATAAAATTATTAGGTATATCTAAAAAAAACATAAATTTTAGCAAATAAGTAGTATAAATAATAGTTTGTTAACAAAACAATATATAGTTTTTTTTATTGTAACTCAGCATGTGATACACTCCGCCTGATGTAAAGCTAGAGTGCGGTCCATGAATGGAAAGAACTGCTACTGCAGAGAAAACTGTGCGGGCAGAAGTCGCCTCCACTATGCCGGCTTGAGGAAACGAGCATGTACCATCTAGGTTAATCTCGCACTCTTCTCGTTATACCTGGCTACTTTCAAACTATTCCCGAAACTCGACAACGTCACTTTACGGGTGTTACATTCGATATTAAAAAAATAGTAAACAAACAATAAAATTAATTATGTGTGTGTTATGTGGAAAATATTAGTTTTGGTATGAGGCATAAATCGGAACGTTTCCTCTATAAATCGTGACATATTTTGTACGCCCGTATAGAAACATTACATCTACTACAAAATCATATACGTAGACAGAATATATTAACATGCGGTTGTTACTTCCGTTGAAACTTGTACGATGTATATCTTCAATTACAGAAGAAAAGTCTCATTCGACCTGAAAAAGGGGTTATTACATCTATCATACTTCCTACTTCTCCAATGAAAGGGATTCCGTCCAAGTTTTGTAAAGCCGTATAATTTGGTTTGTAATAAACAAAATACGAATAATAATAAAAAAACAAAAGCTAAAAAAAGATAAACCATTTATATATCTTTTAAGAAAAAAAATAACAAAAGAGTGCCTATTTTTGGGCCCACTTTATACCTAATAGTTTGGTAACAAAACAATATTCTAAAATAATATCTTATGTTTTATTAATTCATTGTAATTATATCAACACAACATTTACCAATCAATAAACAATGTTTAATTACATAAAAAATAGATATCTTCAATTATTAAAGAATTAAAATTAATAATAACCTCAAATATCTCAAATATTGCATCATAAAACATCTAATTACTCAAAAACCCGGGTTAAAAAATAAAACTGATTGATTACAAGGAAGTTGATTTATTTTTCTACAAAATAAACTAAAAATCATCGACAAACTCGAGAAAAGAGTGGTAGGCAGACTGATGATGGTTATTTGTCCAGTCTGTCGTCCTGGGGCAGTACCACCACTTTCGAATGTAACACCCGTGAAGTGACCTTGTCGCGTTTCGGGGATAGTTTGAAAGTAGCCAGGTATAAGAGAGGAGTGTGCACTGTCAATCTAGATGGTACATGCTCGTCTCCTCAAGCCGGCATAGTGGAGGCGACTGCAGCCCGCACAGGGTTTTCTGTGGTAGCAGTTGTTTCCATTCATGGACCGCACTCTAGCTTTACATCAGGCGGAGTGTTGTCACATGTCGAGCTACAATAAAAAAAAAAAAAGGGCAATCTCCTTTGTACAATTCTACAACGGCTACAGAATCGGGCTGCGACAACACACTATTATATGTGCCCATATCCCATTTATTGATGCAAAACTTATCATGGAGCCACTGTATTGGCTTCGCTCCTCACACAATCCCTCAACATGTGTTCTACAAAAAAAAAAATCATACAATTTTCTGTTTTATGGACGTACAACAATTTTTTATAGTAGATGCTCCGGCAAATGACCGCACACAGCCTGTTGTTAAAAACTAAAGTGCAAAGTTAACCGATATCAGAAATGTATGTACGCAGAAGTCGCTTTCACTATGCTGGCTTTATGAAAAGAATAATAATAAATCCTCTATTTCAAATAAGTTTAAACAAAGATACAGAACACACAAAAAAACATAAATAACACGAATGTGCACCTCCTAGGTTGACACGGCATACTTCTTCTCCATAGAGGATAATGCACACTACGATTGTTTCGTTGCGCTTGACTACTTCCAAATTAATCTCGAAATGCGGTTAGATTAAACTAAAGGTGGTATTTACCCGAGACGGTTAACTTATAACAGACTAACTTATATAGAGGGTATCTTTGTCTAGTTTATTTTTCTTCTTTCTAGTTTAGTTTATCTTTTTAGTTTTTTTAACTATAAATAAACATAGGTAGGTAGATAGGTTTTAAGTCAAATACCATTTTACTAAGTACCATTTTCCCCTGCCTCCCGGAATATTTTTCTTTCAACGGAGTCAATTAATTTTACTTACTTTTATAAAAGAGGTCTATAGCTATAAGTGTATAAAACTCAATATATCTAATACCTACATAAACATATTCTACAATATGATGCATAAGATTAACCCCGTTATCTACTCGTAAACGGATATTATTCCGTTAACGTTCATCCTACGAGATTGCATTACTAAACATAGCTATAGATTGAAATAAGTACACTATGAAATAGTAAAATAGTCTGTATTGATTATTAAATGTACGAGTACCTAGTTTATATTTTATATTATTATTTAAAAAACATACAGACGTACTTGCATCTTTTTTTTATTGTAGCTCGGCATATGATAACACCGCCTTAACACCGCCTGATGTAAAGCTAGAGTGCGGTTCATGAACGGAAACAACTGCTACTACACAGAAATCTGTGCGGGGAGCAGTCGCCTCTGCTATACCGGCCTGAGAAGACGAGTATATACCATCTAGATTGACCTGGCTACTTTCAAACTGCTCTCGAAATGTGACAAGGTCACTTCACGGGTGGTGGAGGGGACGGCAGACTGGGCTAATAACCACTAGTGACCACCAGTCTGCCTACCACTCTTTAATAGTGAGCGACCAAAGTACACATAACAAAGTTACATTGGTACCGGTCATAATTAGCGAGGTTCGAACACGGATTTCATCGATCGTGAGTTACCTCTAGACTACGGCTGTTGTTTGAAGTAATCGCATTATTAATTGAAAAAGTTTTAGAATCCAGGCATAGACGAATAAATTAGCTTGACGAGGGATGGCCGATGCGATTTGATTTCTAATGGACGCAGTTTCATAGTAATGGCAGAGTGTCGTCACATGCGGAGCTACTATAAAAGAAAAAAGTCACCCGGCTGCGTATATATGTCTTTTTTTTCATGGTTTAAACGAGGAAAACACGTACTCCATTTGTCTCCGCGAAATAAATAAAGTTTTTTTTTCTTATATATGCATATATCAATCATCTTTACTACATCTTGTTATGTTTTTATATCAACATATGTAGGTATAACATGAGAAAATGTATTCAATATGGGGGGACAATTGTATAGGGAACGTACACAGTACGGGTTTCTGTACGAATTATCGCTACTGCGTCGATTTGTTTCGATTTGATCATCTCACGGAGACATGTGGTGTATGTGTTTTCGTTATCTGGACGCTACGATACGCTATAAAAAGGGGTTTAGGTAATTATGAACAGTACCTACATCCCGATATATTATTTGATGTTGGTTATATCTTATAGAACGGAATGTATATCCAATAAAAGGACAATGCCCATTTTTGGGTCCACTTCATATCTAATAGTTTGTTATCGAAACAATATTCTAAAATAAATTCTTATTTTTTTTATTAATTCATTTTCATTATATCAACACATCATTTACCAATCGATACACAATGTTTTATTACCTAAATCTTCAACTATAATTAAAGCATTTAAAATAATAATAATTTGGGGTTCAAATGTTGTTTCAGAAAACATCTAATAACTCAATTACTCGGGTGAAAAAATTAAGAATGATTGGTAATAAGGAAATAGATTTATTTTTCTACAAAATTAACTAAAAATCATCGATAAACTCGAGAAAAAAATTATGGGCCCATTTTTCTTAGGTTGGAATGGGCATTCTCCTTTACATTCGGATACGTAGTAATATATGATAGGAATGTCAGAACTGTGACAAATTACAGTGCGTGGGGTGGAAACATGTCAGACGCGTGAAAGCAAACACATTGCAATAACTTTTCAGCTTTACATGAGATAAAACGTTAAGAGCAATAAAATTATTTTAAGCATCTCGTTTCAATGAAACCGTCTTATTCATATATTTTTTAGACAATTAATATTTTGAAAAACTTAAAGGTAATTGGATAGCTAATATTAATCTAGAGTGCAGTTCATGAAACAACTGTTCTACAAGAAACAGTCGTCTCCTCTATGCCGACTTCAGATGGCGTCTGTCTACAGTCAAAGTTAACAGGACACACGCTCCTCTTTGTGTACGCATCTTCTTACTTTTAATCCCGATCCCGAAACACGACTATTTAGGTCACTACACATAACACTCCAAATTAGTGCTTTACCTATTTTGACTTACACAATAAAATATAAATTAAACCAATAATTGTTTCCATTACGCTTAATAACATAATTTACGGCTTATTCCCGGATTTGGTGATGACATCTGTTCAGAGCATTGTTCATTGCATTGTATTAAGAGAATTACGAAATCATATTTGCTTTTGTAAATTAGTTTATACCGATTTATTTTTAATTTTTTAGAAATTCACGAACAACAGTCGCGGGCGCTTTTCTTTAATTTTTGTAAAGTGTAACACCTGGTATGTGTTTGAAGTCGCCAGGTATTAACACCAGGTTAGTACCACCATTTTCAAGCGTGACACGGGGGTTTAGGGATCCGTTTAGAAGTAGATTGGTTTAACAAGAGGAGTGTGCACTGTCAATCTAGATTCGATTCGTTTACTCCGTAGCGGAGGCGACTGCTGCCTGTAGAAATTTCGGTGTGAGCAGTTGTTTCTGTTCATGGACCGCACTCTGGCTTGACATCATGCGGAGTGTTGTCGTATGCCGGAGCTACGAAAAAAATGATCTTGCCATTGATTAAAATATTAATAATCATTTTCGAATATACAAGTTTAAAAAACTCATATGTTCTCGGTTTGAATCGACAAAAAGAATGTATTTGTATATCACATAAGAAGATTTGTAGATATAATCAAATCCAAGGTTCCGATATTATTTAAAAAAGATCAAACATTCTTAGTACAGATTTATTTATAGTTATATAATACGTACAAAAGCTCATAAACATTCTGTGTAAATAAATAAACTTTCATATCGACTGAATTTTGGGGGAAATTGCTCGACTGAATACAATGCGTCCGGCCGGTATGGACGACTGGCTGACTGAGATGGACTCACAATCGGTTAAATTTGTTCGCCCAGTGTATAGGGTATATCGGTATTAATTTAAAAAGTGGTAGACAGACTGATGATGGTTATTAGCCAAATCAACCGCCCTAGTGTACCACTCTCAAGTGCAACATTCGAAAGGAAAAATCTGGTATAATGAGAGGAGTGTACCCAGTCAACTTTCAACAACATCGGTGGACATTGCACATGCTCAAGCCGAAGTAGGATGCGGCTGCTGCCTGCAAATATTTATTCATGGTAGCAGTTTTTTATGCTCCTGGACCGCACTCAAGCTTAATATTAGTCAGAGTGCGGTAGCATATATGAGTATTGAGCAGCCGTGGACTAGCGGTAAGACGAGTGAACTCACGATCGATGAGACCCGTGTTCGAACCTCGCTAATTCTGACCAATACTAATGTAACTCTGTAATATGTACTTTGGTCGCTCAGTGCCTATATTAAAGAGTGGTAGGTAGACCGATAATGGTTATTATCCCAGTCTGCCGCCCTGGGTCAGTACCACCATTTTCGAATGTAACACTCGTGAAGTGACATCCTTCCATAGCTGGCATAGCGAAAGCGACTACTGCTCGTAGAGATTTCTCTGTAGCAGCAGTTGTTTCATGGACCGCACTATAGCTTTACATCAGGCGGAGTGTTGTCATATGCCGAGCTCAATCAAAAAAAAAACATACCGGACTGCTACAAAAAAATCGTGACAATACATTATGAAATTTTTCATTACCAGGCCTTTCATTATCCACTATATACAGGGTGAATTTTTCAAGTGGGCTTTCATGGCCAAATCCTAAACTATAAGAGATATCGAAAAATGCTGAAAGGAGTCTCGATGCCGATTTTGATGAAAACTAAAACTGCATTATTAGATTTTTGATAAATCCATTTTCCCGGCCAGGAATCGAACCTGTTGATTTTGAAGAGAAAAAAACACTCTGTATTATTGCACCATCTGATAGTGTTCCTGATAAGGATCAAATTCTGGGAAGTAATGATATACGGCAAACCAAAGAAAAGTGTTGATTTTTAACAAATTGTCTCTTATTTCCATGTATTTATACATTACCGGTACATTGATTGAAAATCATCATAATGATTTAAAATCTCGCGCTCTTCGAGATTAATTGAAAGGAAAGTCTTCATTTTTAGCAAAATCCTGTTTTTTTTTAACATTAAGTAATTAAATCTTAATTAATCAATTGTTCAAAATGATAGCCATTATTTTCAATACATAGCTGAACTCGACGCCTCAAGGAGTGTACTGCATTCCACATCACAAGGTTATTGATTCCGTTTAGAATATTCCCTAACGCTAGTTTTAAGTCATCAATTTCATTTTTGACATCCCCCCCGAGAAAATAATCTAAAGGTGTTAGATCTGGCGGTTATGACTTTTAACCTCGAAGAGCGCGAGATTTTAAATCAAAACATAATAAATGTAGTAGGTAATGTATAATTACATGGAAATAAGAGACAATTTGTTAAAAATCAACACTTTTCTTTGGTTTGCCGTATATCATTACTTCCCAGAATTTGATCCTTATCAGGAACACCATCAGATGGTGCAATAATACAGCGTGTTTTTTTTCCTTCAAAATCAACAGGTTCGATTCCTGGCCGGGAAAATGGATTTATCAAAAATCTAATAATGCAGTTTTAGTTTTCATCAAAATCGGCATCGAGACTCCTTTCAGCATTTTTCGATATCTCTCATAGTTTAGGATTTGCCCATGAAAGCCCACTTGAAAAATTCACCCTGTATAATTATACTTAATATCAATGCTAAGCAAAGCAAAGTTTAATTCAATCTTCAAAGTAATTAATATTTAATACATAATATAATTAATGTTAACGGCTACCATTATCACCTCATGGGGTAGTAAAAACTTGTAATTAATTGGTCACTTAACGAGGTATTTCTCTAACTCCGTATTTTGAATTAAATACACTAAATAATGCTTTCTCATTGCAAAATATATTTCCCGGCCTTAATTTAAGTAATTTATTTAAATATCACTTTCGTAGAACGTTTAAATCGCCGTAGAAATGTTTCTTGACACACAAACTTAATTTTTTTATCGTTCATTTCTCACGTGAATAAATGAAATGTCACGTACATACGTAAATTTATTAGACGCGATTATTAAATACACTATTTTAGTTTCTGTATAATACTCGTAATATATTTCCTCGACGTCGTGAAATATTTCTGAGCATAAAATACAATATTTATTGCAAGTTCGATAAGAGTAATCGTATAGGTACGCACTATTTTACGCATCGTTCGCTTCTCGGATCATTCAATAAAATATCAATTTTAACTACATAGAAGTTCAAGTAAACAGGTGGATCGAATCATCTCCTTCGAGCTCGGCTATAATATGAAACATAATAAATCAAAACAAACATCTATGTCGTCGGCTACGATATATTATTAGGTTCTAATAAAATTATGAAATCAATATTATTGATTTATGAGGAAAAGTTATTGCACATAAGACGGCAACTAAGATCAACAAACCACGTTTATAGGGAAACAAAATATGTGGACAAAAGGGCGCAACCTCGGAAACCATTAATTCATATTAACTGCTCCTCGCATTTATGAAACATAAAAAGTTTACGAGAAGGTAGAAAGGCTTCGAAATATTCTTCTATGAAAGCACATTTTATGAGTCACTTTCAATAGAGTTTTAATTATAACAATCTCGTTGTTATACTTAGAAAATAAGATATCGCAATAAAGATTTCATTAATAGAAGAAGACGACCACATTTAAGTTTCTTCTATAGCTTGTGACGTCACTTCTCTTCGTTAAAGTTTTCTTTATAGTTTCTTTTTTTTTCAGGAACGTGGAGCTGTGCGCGACAAGCGCGGTGAGGGGAAATGCCGGCCCGAAAGGGGCTACTGGCGCCCCAAAACACCTTCTTGGATACCATCGCCACACGATTCGATGGAACACGTAAGTGCCACTAACGTAATTAAACAATAATTACCACATGCTAAAAATGTAATAAAATATAGTAATATGTTATTAGCAATCCACCGATCATTATCTTAGCCATAGAACTCTCTCTGATTGACATTCTGACTGTAAACTTTACCTTGTTGGATCCAATTCATCTAATGGATATAATTTCTAAAAAGCTTGGTCCCTCGATAACATTGTTCATTTAATACCATTACAATAGCCGTACATTGTATAAATACTTAGTGGAATTCATGATTTCTTAACTATTAATTGGTCGTTAGAGAGTTTGTAATTGATTGTCATTGATTCATCTCGCACCCACACGTCTCTCGACATACAAAAACCAATTTAATACAAATTATCTGATTAACAGGGTATAAATTGCATTGTAATTTTACTTACGAGTATTCCTGGCATATTAATGATCGAGGGCCGGTAACTCCATTCTGACTTGATAAAACAATTCAAAACGACCTTAGGCACTTAAGAAAACTCAATACGTCCATTAAAATGTTATAAGAAAGCTGTCTGAGTAATTTTTTGAGTTAAGAATTTCAGACTAAGGTCGCTTTATATTTAAGGAAGGATTGAATTACCGGCCAACAAAAGTTAAGTTTATTTAACAGCAATTTCTCTTTAGATTTAATTTACTCATTTATGCTTTGTAAAAGTTTTCCCTTTTCATTAAACTTGGTATGTCTAACCGGTTGTTAGATCTCGAACAAATGGTCGTCCTCAAAGGAGAATGCCCATTTTTGCCCACTTGATACCTAATATTTTTGTAACAAAACAGTATTCTAAAATAATATCTCATTTTTTTATTAATTCATTTTAATTATATCAACACATCGTTTACCGATCAATAGACAATGTTTAATTACATAAAAACAAATATAATGAATTATTAAAGCATTTAAAGCAATAATAACCTAATATTGCATCAGAAAACATGTAATTACTCAATAACGACGGGTGAAAAAAATAAAACTGAATGGTAATAGGAACTAGATTTATTTTTCTACAAAATTACCTGAAAATTATCGACAAACTCGAGAAAAAAAATAGTGGGCCCATTTTCCTTAGGCGAATGGGCAATCTCCTTTATTAATTGCTAAATTTAGTTTGCTGAGGCGAAAAGGCAAAATTATTTCGGGGGTACATTAAATTCATTGCAGCAACCTATCTGACGCGTGATTCTTTTGCTGAATTGGCAACTATTACTACCTATTTTATTTATTGAGATTATGTGTACAATAGGACTGAACTCAAAGTAGGATAGATACTCCGTGCTATTTGTTTCGACCGGGAATCAAACCCGAAACCTCTCGCATAACAAACTGACGCGTTGTGCCACAGAGACACTTGAAGAGCGTTTGTTATATTAATAGAATTATTTTTATTTTTTCACTTGTGTAATATGCAATACATACCTATCTATAGTTAGTGAGTATAGACTTGATCCTACCCATAAACGTTTTTATTTCTCCACCCTTGCCGAAGCTTAATAGATACTCGTATTTTCCTTATAAATACCTAACTTATTTCCTTTAACATCAGAAGTTTATTAAGACTTGTGTTTATAAACCTTCCTTGTAACTGTCTTCAGCTCAGTACTAACTCAAGTTTAACAAAACTTAGCTCAGGTGTCAGTTCAGGCTGAAATTGCGACGGATTTGATAACGCGCTTTTCACAGTACGGTTTATTGTAATTTCCAACCAGAGTTATACGTAATTTTATAATCGGTCAAATCGACGCCAATTTTAAATCGACTACCACGCATGTGGATATTTCTGTGCCTCGGTGCAAGCACATTGACCGAAAATCACGAACCAGTAAATTTAGCCTGACTGGCAGGACTGGGATTTCGCTTGTTTTACAAATTACCTACCTATATCGTTATCCATTGCTGCTAATACGTATCTCAATAAATTACATATACAAAGAGGGCTGGCAATGTATTCTAAAGATGAAAATTTTAAGTAAATAAAATAATGCAATTTTGTTAGCGTTGATGCACCACTCCGTCAGCAGTCGAACGCAATAAAGTTATTTCTAGTTATTATTCATGAGAGTACTAATTTCATATGCGTTTAATATCTCTAAAGTGGTCTGGTCGATTATTCCTGAAATTAATTGAAGTATGAATATAAGCAAAAATATTTCAAAATAAAACACGTAGAGTTCATACAAAAATCATAAAGGAGTTTTTTATTACATTTTTTTAATACAACGCAACGTTTTACATTTTTTTCCATATGAATATTTACTCGCCCTCGAACATTATTCGCAAAATAAAAATAAATGGATAGATTTTTGCATACAGATGGAGTGATAGGCAGAGTGATCCAGTCATTATTTCCAAGTGTAACACCCGTGAATTTACATTTCGAGATCAAGTTAGAAGTGACTGAGCATAACAAGACTACTTTGAGTGCACTGTCAACCTGGATTATGCTTATTCATCTCCTCGACCTAAAGACGGCAGTTTTAACATGAGGCAGAATGTGATCACGTGCTAAGCTACTATTTAAAAAAAATGGGATCCTAATTAACAATTTCTTACATGAATACGAAATGTTATTCTTTTTATAGTAGTTCGGTATTTGACTGCACTCTACCTGTCGTTAAGCTAAAGTGCTGTGACAATTACTACTAGAGAAAAACGTCTACAGACCTCCGCCATGCTGGCTTAATGAGGCGAATGCACACATTCCGGTCTGGGATGACAGGGCAAATCTTTTATTATACTCCGCTACATCCAAGCTGGACCAGTAACGCGACTAGACTACTGATTGCATGATTACACATAAAAGTGGTATTATAATACTAACCTTAGGAGCAGATGGAGCTAATAACCGTCTTTGTTCTGCCTACCACACTATATCTGATAACTATTATAGGTTCTGCATTTACACTAAAACCAATATAGAAGTGAACTCACCGAAATTCAAAAGATTGAAAATTTTAGATCTCTTCGCATTCATTGAAAATGTACTTGCATTTAATTCTCTACCTTATATCTATGTTAATACAAATTATATCTCTATAATACTGCTAGGTTATTGCTAAAGTCTCTGTAAAGAGAGTAGACAAAAAGAAGTCAGACTATTCGTAACGTAATTCCGAACCTATTTTTAGATGTATGAAAGAATCGCGTGCTGACATCTCCTTTACTTTGTGAAAGAAGGTAAAACCACTGAAAATGGAAAGTGTGTTTTCTCTCGAAACGTCTAACAAAGGCTACGAACTGTTCAAGAGAATATTAAAGTAGTTTTAAACTTGTACCCTAAGTTACATCTGTAATTTATTTTTCCAATGAAAATTTCCAATATTTTTAAATGAAAACTTCAATTTTAAGAAAGTAGCTCTTGCCGGCAACAACCCGTATATAATTAATATTATGCATTTAATTTCGGAATGATGGAATTCTTACACAAACTTTTATCCCTTATTTTATCCCTTTGAGGGAATATTTTGCAAAAACGTTGAAACACTTAATTCCTTCTAGCCTAACCTAACGTAATTATGGGTTTTCTATTACATGCTATTTAATTATTTTCAGTTTTACTTTTTGAGACAAAAGGTATCCAATGTCCTTTCTCAGTATGCAATCGATCTTTATGCCAAAGGAGAACGCCCATTTTTGGGCCCACTTGATGCCTAATAGTTTGGTAACAAAACAATATTCTAAAATAATATCTTATTTTTTTATTAATTCATTTTAAACATATCATTTTTTATTTTATTTATTTTAGAGAAAATACAGCGACAGGCAAAAGCAGAAACAAAGAAGCAATACAACATAAAATACAATAGATTTACCCGCCACCAAATAAATTTTCCACTATGTACAATAGTTGTGCACTTTCACGAACAATAAATAAATACTTAGACAATTGTTACCATATTACTGGGATGCAGTTCGGTCTTTCAATTAGACATTGTGCGGCAGCCCCCGAAGCATAACCAGTGGCGGTATATTATTAAGACATTATTGGAAACAAAAGTTTAAAGCAGCCGCGGAAGCAAAGAAAATTGTAGTGGAAGACACGGTTAATGAGCGGACGACACTGCGTTGGTTTAATCGTTTTAACAGAAAGACGCTAAAAGCGACCTCGCTCTGGTCGTCCACCTGTGTGGGATATCTTGGGCTTTCTAAAGACACTATACATCGCCACTTAAAACCATTAGGTAAGATCTGTAAAAGTTGTCGCGTGAAAAGTGCACACTGAAAACCGACCCTGATAATAATTTTAACAAAGAAAATCTTTCTAATAATAATAACTTTCTAATTTGATTGTGGTGTAATAATACAGTGATACGTGATATCAGTCCAGCAATCGCAAGGTCGGTCAGAGCATCAGCGTATAAAGCGAAAAACGTGTGTTCGTTCCCCATTTCAGGCAGTTTTATTGACATTAAAGTGATCTGTAAATTATATTCACTCGATAAGCAGTATTGAATAAAATAGCGAAAGAATGGGAAATTTCGTGAGCTTTATTCGAAGCCGAGATGCGTGTGATGTGACACAATTACACTTATCTATCTATACCGATATACGAAAAGGAAAATACTCAAAGAAAAAAAAAACGTTTCTAATAAATTAAACGAGATAACTTTATCGATTTTAAGTTTTGCTCCCGATCGCTTAAATATCATGTTCCTTGGTGTAACATTCCTGATATATTTTTATTGCTCTTTAATAACTTATTTTTATTGCTTTTTTTATTGTAGCTCGGTATACGACAACACTCCGCCTGATATAAAGCTAGAGTGCGGTCCATGAACAGAAACAACTACTACTACAAATAAATTCTACAGGCAGCAGTCGCCTCCGCTGCTATGCCGGTTCAAGCAGACGTGTGCACCATCCAAATTGACAGTGTACACTCCTCTCGTTATACCTGATTACTTCCTTTACATTCGAAACTGGTGGTACTACACTAATAACCATCGTCACTCTGCCTACCACTCTTTACCCTTTGTAATGTTTGCCGTTTCAATATCCTACAAGTAAAATACATACTCAACTAAATAGAGAGGCCGCGGTCTAGGACGGATCTCACGATGAGACCCATGTTCGCTTAATTCTGACTGGTACCAATATATATGTACACGGCATTTTATAAGTGTATAAACGACGAGAAATAATAACATAATTTGTACATTCCTCTCGCAATCTACATTGCAGTAATTGCAAAATTTACCGTGTTGGAACTAGACCGGAAGTAATGCGAAAGTCGTTAGCTAAGTATACAAGTGGGCTTTCATGACCAAATATTAAACTATAAGAGACAAAATCAACACGTTCCTTTAGTTTGCCGTATATCATTACTTCCCAGAAATAGATTCTTATTAGCGTCACTATCGGATAGTGCAATAATACAGATTGTGTTTTATTTTTCAAAATCAACGAGTTCGATTCTTGGCTGATATTTTAATGGTGTAGTTTTAGTTTTCATCAAAATCGGCATCGAGACTCCGTTCATCATTTTTCGCTATCTCTTATAGTTTAGCATTTAGCTATGAAAGCCCACTTGAAAAATTCACCCTGTATACACCTACGCTACGTGTAAACTTTTATTATCCGCCTCAATGTGAGACCAACGAACCGAGTAAAATCATTTTTCCCCTGTGACACGTCCGGCGACGACCACGCGCTATAATATGTTGTAATCGTCCTTCTTCGGACACTTTAATCTTCAGTAGAACCTATATATTGGATTGACATGTGTTCACGTATTTATTTATATTTAATAATCTTTAACCTTGTTTCTTTTTACGGCATTACAACTCGGTATCACTTTAGAAGTCGCGAGGAGTGTGCCGTGTTAATGGATGTTGCATTTATTTGTCTTCTCAAGCCGCCATAGCGAAGGCTACTGCTAAAATTTCTCTTTAATATTAGTTGTTTCCTCTTATGGACCACTCTCTTACATGATGCATTGTAGCACAAAAACGCTCAACAACCTGAGCTTAAGTAGTTTTTTCTTTTTCTTTGAAATTTTAATCATAATTGAATATTTTAATCAAGTTAATATTGTTCATGCGAGTCCCAGACAAGTCAAAAATAACTGGAATCTTTACTAAACTTTGAACGCAGTTTTGAAGGTGAAATGAAAACACGCGTTCTTCTATTTTGAACCAATTGACTATACTCAATTTACGAACACTTAAAGAAATATAATTCACCATTCAAAGAAACAGGAAAATATATAGAGACCGACGACAATGTTCGCCAAATCTTTTTTTTTTCTAACATTTCTTAGGGTTAAAATCCAATTTATTTAAGTAAGGTGCAAAATATAAGAGTTTGTTAAGAAATTCAATCAATTTTATTGTCTTACTAGCGGTTAATTTCAGAATTAAAACGAACTGCGGTTTTGAATTCACAATCAATCAATCACTCGGCGCTTCGGTACGGTCTCTAGGGTGTTTGCTTGTTCCAAAGCCACTGACAAGCTCTAGGAAATTGAAACCACAATCCCTCCCTTGCTGATCAAGTATCGATGAGCTACGTTAACATCTTTTATTGTAAATTTAACTTTAGAAGAAAGGAGAATGGAAATTCGCATAATTGAAATGGGCCAATGTTTTTTCACTCATTACGTAACAAATCTACATTCTATATTATCAGTCGTTTTAATTTTCTTACCCGGGTTATTGAGTAATCGGACTTTTTCTGATGCAATACTTGAAATAAATGATACCTATATATTTTTTAAAATGTAAATATTGTCCATTGATTAGTATACAATTGAAATAAATTAATGAAAAAATAAGATATATTGTTTTGTTTAAAAACTATTAGATATCAAGTGGACCCAAAAATGGGCATTGTCCTTTAACTTAAGTGGAAATTTAAGGCATTTAATACACGAACGGAAATTTCCAATAAATATTTCTCAAGTTTTTCTATCCTTCAAGTTACTGGATCGTGTTACTTACACAAATTTGAAATATATTATATTAAAAAATATATTCTATTAAGCTAAGAGTGGTAGACAGACTGATGATAGTTGTTAGCCCAGTCTTCCGTCCTGGGGTAGCACCACTACTTTAAATATGACACCCGTGAAGTGACCTTGTCGTGTTTTGGGACCAGTTTGGTAGTAAAGCCCGGCAAAGGAGTGTGCAATGTCAATCTGGATGGTGTACTTTTGACTCTTCAAGCCGGCATAGCTTTACATCAGGCGGAGTGTTGTCATATGCCGAGCTACAATAAAAAACCACCACTTTCGAATGTAACACGCGTGAAGTGACCTTGTCGCGTTTCGGAAATAGTTTGAAAGTAGCCTGTCATTCTAAGATGGTACATGCTCGTCTCCTCAAGCTGGCATAGTGAAGGCGACTGCTGTCCGCACAGGTTTCTCTGTAGTAGTTGTTGTTTCCATTCATGGACCGCACTCTAGCTTTACATCAGGCGGACAGGCTACAATAAAATAAAAAAAAAGATCGAGAATCCTTATACATAATACTAGTCGTTTGGGGTTTGCCGCTGGCGCAAGCAGCCCACGGAGGCCCTTTTCTGGCAAAAAGTATTTTTATGACAAAAAGCTTTTTCTAGGGTAGTTCCGAAAAAAAATTAGCTCGCCATCTAAAAGCATTTACATTTCTGAACAAATTTGGTCTTACGCGATTGCCCTAACTCATCTACTTTTTAAAATATATCCATTTAAAAACTTCAGACCTAAAAACAATAGAGCTAATCTTGCGGAACAAAATTAGTCTTTACGTGGTTGCTCCTTTTCGACCATCGTCTCTGAATCCGGTCGTATAGAAACTTTTCTCTCCGAACCTCTCGCTCTCGCCTTGTGCACTAACTAATGAAAAAGAACGAGATGGAAGTATGATCGAGGACCGACTAGTTTGTATGGGAAGATTAGTTTTTCACAGATGTTAATTTTTTTTTTATTTCGCAATAAGATGACATTCTCTACAACTTTCCCTTCGGGGTGATCGAACAGACTCGCTCTGTTTCCGAGATATCGCTTTGACTTCCGGTCAAAGTCGGATTTTTTCGAGGTCACATACGAGGGTCCCCTATACAACCCGAAAATTCCACTCCCCCGACCCATATTGCATTCTTTTAGATACATTTGAAAATGGAACATCTAATAATCGAACGCTGTGGTTTGTGCTCTATTTTTATGTCGAAGAAGACGTATTTCCCAAATAAAAATTAAAAATTTAAATATGGAACGTGTGACTCGCCTTTTATTTCAACCATCCTTGCAAAGAATTTTGAACTCTATTAACATTTTGTATGGTTGAAATTGCAAGAAGACTAACTTCGATTAATTATAAAAGCAACGTCGCATTTCTGTTTTTAAAACCAAGTTTCTTTGCAAAAATATGAAATAAAAATGCAACGCTGCATTCGTATTTTTAGAATCAATGTTCGTCTTTATAACAATTTCATTACACAATTTTTAAAATTTTTCAATTGAACTTTGTTTTATATTCTACCTACGATGATCGTGAAAATGTGCAATTGTATGTATGTAATGTATGTACAAAATGTAACTTTGTTATATGTACTTTGGTCGCTCAGTGTCTATAGGCACTATTAAAGAGTGGTAGGCAGACTGATGATCCAGTCTGCCGTCCTGGGGCAGTACCACCACTTTCGAATGTAACACCCGTGAAGTGACCTTGTCGCGTTTCGGGAATAGTTTGAAAGTAGCCAGATAGAACGAGAGGAGTGTACACTGTCAATCTGGATGGTGCATGCTCGTCTCCTCAAGCCGGCATAGTGGAGGCGACTGCTGCCTGTAGAGATCTATCTGTAGTAGCAGTTGTTTCCATTCATGGACCGCACTCTAGCTTTACATCAGGCGGAGTGTTGTCACATGCCGAGCTACAATAAAAAAAAAAAAAAAAAAAATTGAAAAAGTAGGTAGCTCCCATTATACCGGCGCATTATTTTTTCCCTTAAAAAACTATCCTATAAGCTCGGACATCTTTAGTTCAACTTCTATCTCCGCTGTTACCCTCATCATTGAAGGTCTATCATCAGGAAGGCCAGATTAAAAATCCTTGTATCTATGTATGTACGTACCTAAATCACCCTCGGATATACTCTACCTACATACGGGGACTGATTGAGATGACAAATGAATGTAAAATACATTTAGGAAAAAATTTAAACAATGGTAGGCGGACTGAAGATGGTTATTAGCCTAGTTTGCCGTCCTGGTAGGTACCACCGCTTGTGAATGTAATACCCGTGAAGTGACATTGTGGCATTTCGGGATCGGTTTAGAAGGAGCCAGGTATAACGAGAGGAGTGTGCATTGTCAACCTGGATAGTGCGATAGAAACGTATTCCAAATCAGTTGTTTCCGTTCACCGCACTTTAGCTTTAGATCAGGCGATGAGTGATGTCATATTATACCGAACTATAATTTAAAAAAATAATATCGTAAGACTCGTAACAAGATAATATTTATTTATTCTAATTAATATTGCGGCTGTGGTCTAACGGTAGAGGACAGACCTAACGATCGGAAAGATCCGTGTTCAAACCTCGCTAATTATATTCTAACCAGTACTATTGTGACTGTGTATATGTACTTTCGTCGCTCATTTTACAAAAAAATAAATAAAATAATAATAATAATACTTTATTGCACAAAATATAAAATACAAAAATTGCAAGAGGCGAACTTAATGCCCTAAGGCATTTTTTGCCAGTTAACCTTTAGGAGATGTGTGAAAAGTTTTTTCAGTGCAGAAACAAAGAAAAAAATAAAAAATAAATATATCTGAAATTATTAAATATAAATCACGTCTGAGGGTTATTAATTCAATCTATTCAGCTAGAACTTGAATGAAATACGTAATACACACATGTGCACAAAGAAAATAGTGAACTCACCTCACATTTTGCAGGGATTTCATTTGTCGATATTGATTTTGGTGCCGATACTCGTGTCTAGTACTACCATATCGAATTTGCGCTTTAACAAAATTCACGTTTTAAAATAAGTCCCTCTGCAAAATGTTGCTTTAAAAAAATCAAATTTCGTAAAATAAGGTAATAAATATCGACAATTCAAATTTTCCTTAAACTTTTTACTGTAACTTGGCATGACAATACTCCGCCTAATGTAAAGCTAGAGAGCGGTCCAATTGATGCATGAACAGAAACGACTACTAAAACCTACACATAAATTTCTACAGGCCTCCGCTGTGCCAGTTTGTGGATGTTGTAGTATCTATGCAACATGTATATCTACCTACCTATAAACTAACCCTATGTGTCAATAATTGTCATCTCTTACGTCTAAAAGAAAAAATGTAGAATGTATCTTTTGATATACTTGATTTTTGTCTCCAAAAGTATGTAAGTACGTTTTATTAACACCTACTACAGAGGAGACGAATGTGCACCATCCATATAGACAGTGCACACTCCTCTCGTTATGCCTGGCTACTTCCAGACTGATCTCGAAAGTTCACGGGTGTTAAAAACTTCACGTATTCACATTTATTTATAGTTACCCCTAATATGGCCATACTCCATCTTATGTTAAGCTAGCGTGATCCAAGCTATCACAATTACTACTACAGAGAATTTTTTGCACCTCCGCGGTACTTTTAGTACCTCCGCTAGCCGTCTAGACGAGACAAATGAGCACTGTCCAGAAATCCGGCTACTTTCAAGCTAGACACTACGCGACGTGAACGAACTACGTTGCTTCATTGAACGGATGTTAGTTGAGATTGGTCTATTGAACCATCGCGTCGGTTTAACAATTTAACAATCAAAGTCCCTCATCAGTCTGCTAAAATCTAATTTATCTAAAGAAATTTTACTTTATTATGTTTGTTAATTGTCCTATTAAACAATTACGAGATTTAATATTTGTTAACTGCGTAAATTCTGGTAAAAAAATAGCTTTCGCGTATTATGTATCTATTGTTTAGATTTTAGCTGTTTTAATGTATTCTTAGCGTGTAGAGAAAAGCTAGTTTGATTGATTAGCTGCATTCATTTAAGATGCTTTTCACACTCTTAGAAAAGTTCACGGTTGGGTAAATATAAAAGATTTTGTAGTGAATACAACTTGAATAAATGCAAGACGAGCCGCAGGCGGGAATACGGTAAAAGGTTCGGGAGAATGAGGTCGTTGGCGTCATTCACGCGTCTTCAAAGACTCACTCATAACTCATCAATCTTACATTTTCACATATTCCCTTCTTCCATACGTAAGTAATAGGCGCAGAAAATTGTTTCTATGGAGATACTCTAACATTTTAATAATCGTCTTATAAAGGATTTCTTTTTGTAGTGTTGCCAACTAAACCTTTTTTATCGATATTGATATCTTATTTATTTTGCTCATGGACTTCCACTGTGCTTACCACCAGGCCAGTCGAGGTCACATGTCGTGTCGTAATAAAAAAAATCTCTTTTCTAAGTTAACTCTTACCATTTACCATATATTTTTTTAAAGTACGCCTGCATGTAACTACAGTTCATATAAAGCGAAGACTATATATAGTAAATAAATAAATAAGACTATGTTATTATTGAGGAGTGTGTTCGTTCCCTCATAGCCTGCATAGCGGAGGAACTAACTGCTGCCGATAGAAATTTATCTGTAGTAGCAGTTGTGGACCGCATTTTAGCTTTACATCAGGCGGAGTGTTGTCACATGTCGCGCTACTATAAAAAAGTCTAAAGACCGCAGTTGCCTCTTGCCAGCTTGAGGAGACGAATATGCACCATCCAGACCGCCAGTGCACACTCCTCTTGTTTTATCTGGCTATTTCCAAGCTGATTCCAAAACGCTACTAAACTTTATATCTTTTATAATTTTTTTCTTTATTTAGGATTGAATTTCATACTTTTATTTCTCAAGCAAAGAGCATTATATATACTTTTTTTATTATACTCCTAGAAATTTTAGCTTTTAATAAGTTTCGGACAATGGTCATAAATGAAAGAGAAAATGGATATGAAAGTATGGTTTCAGACAAACCTTTCTATCTAACAATCAAAACTTTCTCATGCCTTTAAGCTTCCACGCGAGTCGATCCTCCATTAAGATAAATTTCAGTTGTGTCACGTTCAGACTCCCGTATTAAATAATATTAATTTTTATTTTATTTATTCTGTTCTTTAACAAAAAATTTATGATTCATTTAATAAATAAATCACATATAATATACATACAATTAATAATATATAAAATATGAACAATTGGCTTTGACCAACAACAAAAAAAGGCCATGTATATCGAGCGGCCGTGGTCTAGCGGTAAGACGCGTGAACTTACGATCGATGAGACCCGTGTTCGAACCTCGCTAATTCTGACCAGTACCAGTGTAACTTTGTTATATGTACTTTGGTCGCTCAGTGCCTATAAGCACTATTAAAGAGTGGTAGGCAGACTGATGATGTTATTAGTCCAGTCTGCCGTCCTGAGGTAATACCACCACTTTCGAATGTAACACTCGTGAAGTGACTTTGTTGCGTTTCGGGAATAGTTTGAAAGTAGCCTGGTATAACGAGATCCTCCTCAATTAACGAGTTATCTTACGCATACAACAATTGTCACGTCATTTTCCCACAGGGATAGGCAGAGACAACGGAACGCCACTTACCACGATCCGCATAATAGTAACTTTTTTTTATTGTAGCACGACATGTGATAACACTCCGCCTGATGTAAAGCTAGAGTACGGTCCATGAATGGAAACAACTGCTACTATAGAGAAACCTCCGGCTTGAAGAGACGAGCATGTACCATATATTATAGATTGACAGTGCACACTCCTCTCGTTATACCTGGCTACTTTCAAACTCTTCTCGAAACGCGACGGGTGTAACATTCGAAAGTGGTGGTACTACCACAGGATTACAGACTGGACAAATAAACATGATCAGCCTACCACTCTTTAAAAACTTTAAACTCTAACCCATAAAATATCCGTTCAGCTGTTTGGGCGTGATTGGGGGACAAACAAACATACTTTCACTTTTATAGATAAAATAGATCATTCTTATTTTTATGTAGAATATTTTTTGCGCCTTTTCCTACGCTACTCTCTTTACAGCTTTTTGTTGTCCCCGAGGAGCTGGACAAATAAAGTGTAAATGTTTGAATTAGTAATTGAATATTAAAATCGATATTAACTAATTAATTACCTTTCTGTTTGCAAGAAATTCGAATAGCTGATTTGGGCATCGTAATTAGCATCTCATATTACTTGTCAATCAACCGTTCTGTTATACTCTAAGATTAATTTAATATAATTAATATTTTATGAATAATTACCTAAGTAATAATTAAATGTTTTTAATTAACTCGAAAATTAAATAAAAATGCAATATAAAATATGTCTTATCGTCCACGGCCGAAACTACACATTAAAATAATTGTAATTTTTCATTAATTTTTAGTAGTCTTGTATATGACCACAGTTCATCTAATATTAAGCTAGATTACAGAAACCACTGAGAAATGTCTGTATGCAGGCAACTTGAGGCGACGAATATCCACTTCCAAGTCTATCCCGAAACGTTGACTAAATAAGTTACTTACACTTGAAAGTAATGATACTCCGTACCCCAGGACGGCAGATTGGGCTAATATTCATTATCTGTCTGCTTACCACTCTTAATAATGCCTATATAGGCAAAAAAGGACGAAAATACATATGCTAAAGTTACATTTTACACACACACACACATACAGTTTGAAAGTGTATTAGGAAAGAGATTTATTTGATTTTATTTATTTCTACCGGTGAGAATTTTGCGAGATTATATTTCGATTTGAAATTCAATCGCCTTCTACCGCTAGGCCACTCTCTAAACAGTCCAATTTATACCAATGATGGTATGATCCAATGGCACCCATTATCTATCCGTATTTTATAAATAAATCGATAGTGACCTTATTATGCTACAATCAGCTTCCGACTGCGCAATACTATAGCACAATACTTAAAAAGGAAGAAATACAATTCCTATTTTCACATGAGAAAAGTTACACAATAGTGTACCGTCCAATGTATGTATGTTGAGTATTGTTGAGATCTTGTGATATATTTTACGTTAGAACGTGAATCAAGTCAAGCGGGCGTGTGCCTACTCTTTTTAAAAAATAATCAACAGAAATTGCAACTGTGTGAAGGAAATAACCAACAATTCGTGGAAAGAGACGATTATAATATCTGGAACTAAAAGCGTGGAAATATTGCATAGAGCATACGTGTAATGCAAGCGTATAAACATCTCTGAACCTCATCGTAGATACATCTACTTGCATGTAATGGAGCATTCTAAATATTTATTACTATTTGACGGATTTACTTATTGTTAAGTACTACTACTAAAATTGTGAAAGTGTAGAATTTTATTCTACAAGGTGTGGAAAGTTTTTTTTAGAAAACAAAAGAGTGATGCCGCGAAATTCGTAGTTTCATAAAAAATATTGCATATTTTGCTGAAACAATTTAAAGTGCAAAAAAGATAACTTTGCTTTTCGCTGCGCTGTCAGAACAATATTTTTGAAAAAGTATTTAAACTAAAGTATAGCGTAGACTAGTTAGCGTTATTTTTGGAGCTTATTATGAACTCTACTTATCTCTTACAGACAGCAACTTCGTTCTGGGAAATGCTCAAGTTCCATGTTACCCAATCGTATACTGCTCCGACGGCTTCGTCGAACTAACCGGATGGGCACGAGCACATATCATGCAGAAAGGATGCGCGTGCAAGTTCCTTCATGGTCCAGACACCAGGGACGATCATCGCCAGGAAATAGATGCAGCCCTCGAGTCCAAACACGAACTAAAGCTGGAACTCATTTTTTACAAGAAAAATGGTAGTAAACATAATATTATACAAACAATATTCGCTGTTTCTGTGAAGAGGTTAATTTAATTTTAAATTCAAATATATGTAGCACTCACAGAATGAGGCTTTTGTATCAGTCATCCATTCAATTGTAAAATGTAGGGGTAAAAATGTGAAAAACATTGTTTAATTTTTTGTTTTACAATATTTTTTTTTAAATATTGTTTTCTCTTTCATATTTTCTGTGAAAAAGGTATGCGTATCAAACGAAACGTATACTTGTATTGGAAATTCTTCGACGTCATTAGTCGTTACAGACAATAAAATCTTTTTAAATCAGGCCTTGAACAGTTTTCTATTTTTGCATTAATGACATGGCGTTGCAAAACTTCGACCACAACGCAATCGTAAACAAAAACCAATAAGGGTTTTTACGATTACATTCGACAAAATTAAACTTTTACAAGCGTCCAGATGTTAGTCGTCACTACAACTTTACTACTTTCTCAGAATCCTATACGGCTTAAAGACTTGATTAGAATTTCAAACTGAGCTTAGGAATTTTATACACAAACATTCGTTATTATTTCCATTCATTATGTTTTTAAGTAGCTTCAAAATAGAATTGGTTATTAAAAGGTTACCTTTCTGACAATTGAATATAAAAGTTCCACCTGTGGGTCGCCTGCCGTTAGGCTAATATTTTTTTCCACCACATCCACGTCACGGTGCATTTTCGGAGAACGCGCTCTCATGAAACTCTTTATGATGTATGAAAGTACGGCAGGCGGATTTTTACGATGCTCTCCAGCTCGCCTGGTGGACGCGTATCTTTAATAGTCCTTGATGAAGATTTAAAGCTGTAAGATATTTTAAAAAATAATTAAATATGACTGATTATAATTTGTCGTTAATGTTTTTACAACGGTAAGCAAAATATTTGGTGACAACTTGAAAATTAATTATAAATAAAATTTATCCACTCTCAGGTTCGCCATTCTGGTGTTTACTCGATATCGTCCCTATCAAGAACGAAAAACGAGAGGTGGTGTTATTTCTCGCTTCGTTCAAAGATATTACCAACACGAAAATGGCCGCCATGAACACCAATGAAGACTTTGACAGCGGTAAGCATTATTGTTACGACCAAAGGGACTTTTAGTGTGGACATATAAAAATATAAAACGTCAATTGTACAATGAAATTGTCGATTCAGTACAGCGAAATTACATTCATAAATATGTGAAGAGTTCAGATGATGTGCTATGTGCATTGGAGTGTTACTAAGCACGTGTATTAATTTGAAATGTTAATAGGGATGCAAATAATAGTTTTAGATTAACTCCCTCCCTCGTAGCTCATCCCCTATACGCGATAGAAGAAAGCGACCACGAGAGCACGGTAAAATTTCCGTTTGTAGTTGCCACAAGATGTAGTTAGATTAGATTTACCCGTATCTAGTTTCTAGAAAATACAAAACCCTTGGTCTGCTCAATTAAATTTCAATTAATTATTTCTCTTGATATTTTTGACTTTTGTTTATATAATCTGAAAGTTTACTGTCTATAAAGTCTTTTATTTGTCGTTAACGAAGTTCCAAATTTACGTCCATTGTTCGAGTTGGATAAATAAGATTTACTTGAATAATTAAATTCTCTTAAATTAATGACTATTTTTCTTTATTTTCTTCTATATTTTATAGTATTTTCTTCATTTTAGTCTTATAGGTATATAGGTTTTGAGTATTTTAGAATAACAATGAGTATGTGTGTGTGAAGTCTTTTTTTTGTATATATATTTGTACAGCTTATTGTTTTAAAACCACCCTGTCCTGCTGATATAAGTTATTAAGATTTTAAAACTGTTGGCTTAATTATTTTTAGGATCGTCGTTTTAAAGCTTCTGCTTATTATACGGTACATGTTAACTTGTGTTTGAGTATCCATTTTTACTTTCTCATAATAATTTTATCAGCATGTTTTTAATATTCCTTAATTTATTGCATCCCTTTTTTATTCTATTATAATATTTTTAATTATTTACTGGCTATGATAGATGTAATACATTTTAATCGATAAATTTTTGTTTTATTTTACTGTATTTTAAATATTAATTAATGTAATGCACGTATTATTACTTGTAGGAGTAAGTTACTTTTAATTCTTATTTATGTATTTATAGTTTATTTTATTAGGGGGTTCCTGCGAAATGTGCTCTTATTATGGAACCCCATTTCAAGAAATATTTGCACCAAATTGTTTCTTTTTGTGTATATGTTTAACTTATCAATTATTTTTAAATTACTATTAATTATATTACATAATGCTCCACGCGTTTCGTTTAATAATATTTTACCTTTTCTTTGGTCTTCTCTAATTATCAACATTAAATTTAACTCACAATGTCGCTACTATTAATAGATCAGGGTTCTACCATCAAGTCTTATAGCAGTACTAGTATAATCTTACATGTCAATTTTGTACCGTGACCGCTTAAAAACAACGTCTAAGTTACATTAAACCTTATTAAAACACCAGACTCTATGGCAGTGATTCTCAACCACTGTGCCGCGGCACTTTTGTGTGCCGCGAAATTCTAAAAGTGTGCCGCCAAAATTTAGATAATATAATTATGTTAATATTATTAAATAATATGATTTAAAGAAAAAAAAAACGCATTATAAGTATTCTTATTATTAACCTGTAATTAATCCCTTAATAAACGTACTGTTATTTTTGTAGTACATATTATTTTATTTCGCACATTTAAAATTATTACCATAAACTATTCTACGCAGTGTGTTATAGGTAAGTAAATCATTTTTAAACCTATCTTTTTCTTTGTGTGCCGCCAAATTTTTAAATCGTGAAAAGTGTGCCGTATTAAAAAAAGGTTGAGAACCACTGCTCTATGGTTTAATCGCGTCACTAGTAATGTTGAAATATTTTATGATGTGACACCATGATACCAGACTTTTGCTTCTTTAAATTTTAAACAAAATATAAGATTCTTTCTTAAAAGCTGATGGTACGGCCCCTGATCTATGAAGACCACGAGAAGGTACATTTTCTGTTTTAGTCGCAAAATACAACCGTACTATTTGTTACGCTAATGTTTGTATTTTAAAGAAAAATTAACATTACGAACTTAAAAAGGCCACGCAACAAATATCACGGTAGTATTAGCTTCCGTAGTGGTATGCTAACAGGGTGGTTTGTACACGCAGGAGCCGCGGTGCGGCCATCAGCTGGCGTGGTCACTCTAGCGTTATCCCCATTTGTACCCGCAGCGGCACTCTTGGGCGCAAGGTTTCGGGCTGAATCTAGTTGCCTACTTCCAGACCCTAATGGCAACTTGGACCCAGAAGCTCCGTCGCCCGCTAACATGGGCAGGCGGCGCTCGAGGGCTGTTCTCTACCAGCTTTCAGGACATTATAAACCGGATAAAATGAAGACCAAGCTGAAATTAAACAATGTTAGTATAAAACTATACATTTTACTACTATTTAATGTAATTTCATGAACAACTGTGTGAAATGTAAATTTTATAAAACTTAATTGACCTAGGGATTTAATTTATTTGCCTAGATGAGGACCCTTCCCCGGGAGGGTCAGCGCTTCTTATTTATTTAGGAGCTGTGAGAATCCTTTCTAATCAACGTGACAATTGGTAGCATCAATTGTTTTAATTAATGATTTATAAACCTTTTAAATAGAATCTACTCCATTCGTCGGATCCTCCGCTACCAGAATACAAAACTTCGGCAATAAAAAGGTCTAGATTTATAATACCACATTATGGCATCTTTAAGACGTTCTGGGACTGGCTAATCCTCGTTGGCACCTTTTATGTGGCCGTGGTAGTGCCATATAACGCGAGCTTTGTTGATGAAGGCCATCCGAGGATCAGTGTGACGAGTGACGTTGTCGTCGAGGCACTTTTTATTGTCGGTAAGTGAAATAAATAACTCACAGCGACATTTGAACGAGAAATGTTTTAGGCTTCATGTTTATTTTCCATTTCAGATATAGTTCTCAATTTCCGTACGACGTTTGTGAGTAAAAAAGGAGAGGTAGTATCAGACTCTAAAGCGATAGCACGTAATTACATAAAGTCATGGTTCGTCGTGGACTTGCTAGCAGCCCTTCCATTTGACCTACTTTACGCGTCCGACGTTTACAGCGGAGCGGTACGTTTCAGAAGACCTAATTAACTTTACTCCAATTTATTTTAATTAATAACTGTTACCATGTTTGTTAATTTCTCTTCCTCCGCACACTATCCGAGCACGTAATACACATGACGTTATATAATCTTAATAAATGTAGGAATCAACAAGATGGAATGTTCACCTGGTCAAATTAACAAGACTTTTACGATTGGCGCGACTGCTGCAGAAAATGGACCGATATTCGCAATACTCCGCACTGATATTGACTCTATTAATGTTGTCTTTCACGCTGGTCGCTCATTGGCTCGCGTGTATTTGGTTTATTATAGCTGAAAAGGAAATTGAACATCATAGAAATGAGAGCTGGGATCTCGGTATGATTTTTTTACTTTTAAAACTATCAAACATAACAATTGAGCGGTCGTGATCTAGCGGTAGAAAGCGTGAACTCACGATCGCTGAGACCCGTCTTCAAATCTCGCTAAAATTCTGATCGGTACGAATGTAACTATGTTTTATATACTATGGCCGCTTAGTGTCTGTGATACAAGTGCTAGCTTACTAGTACAGGCATTTGAAAAAAAATATCCTATTAATGAATTAAAATGAACACTGTCTTTTCTACATATGAATTTACCGTTAATTTTTATTATTATTGTAAATGTAAAGCTATGCGGCCCATGAACGGAATGTGAAATCTCTACGGGTAGCAGTCGCCTCCATCATGTCGGTCTGAGGAGACGAGTATGCCACCAGGCTTCTTTCAGACTGCTCCCGAAACGCAAAAAGGTTACTTTACAAGTGTTACATTCGAAAGTGGTGGTACTAATCCCAGAACGGCAAACTGGGCTAATAACCATCATCAGTCTGCCTACCACTCTTTAATAGTGCCTATAGGCACTGAGCGACCAAGGTACATACAGTAAAGTTACAATGGTATTGGTCAGAATTAGCGAGGTTCGAACAGGGGTCTCATCGATTGTGAATTCGCATGTTTTACCGCCAGACCACGGCCACTCGAAATCTCTCATAGTAATCTAATAACATTTTTTTTTTAGGTTGGATCAACAATCTTGCTGATCGTTTAAAAATTCCATTAGTTAATATATCTCATAGCGAAAGCTACGTAACCGCTCTCTACTTTACTTGCTCCTCGCTAACAAGCGTAGGATTTGGTAATGTATCTGCTAACACTCTGCCTGAAAAGATTTTCAGTATACTGACTATGCTTATTGGAGGTAAGTTTTTTTTATTGTCAATTAATTAAGCGCCTAATTTTTGTGCCATCATAATGATCTGCCATCAAAATATATCTCTCTTCATAGCGGAGGCGAATGCTACCTGCAGAAATTTATGTGTAAATAGCAGTTGTTTCCGTTCATGGATCACACTCTAGTTAATATCAGGTGGAGTGTTGTCACATGCCGAGCTACTTACAATTAAAAAAAAATACCCAATCGTTTGTCCATATTCACACGCATTCTTAAACACTCATGGGATAATTATTTATTACACATTCGAAGTAGCGTTTTGAAAATAAAACTTCTTTTTTAAGAGTGGTAAACAGACTGATGATGGTTATTAGCCCAGTCTGTTGTCCTTGCGAATGTAACACCCGTGAAGCGAGCTTGTCGCGTTTCGGGTTCAGTTTGGTAGTAGCCAGGTATAATGAGAGAAGTGTGCACTGTCAATTTAGATTCTAGATAGTGCATACTCGTCTCCTCAAGCCGGCACAGCGAAATCAACTGCTGCCCATAGAGATTTCTCTGTAGTACCACCACTTTCGAATGTAACACCTGTGAAGTGACCTTGTCGCGTTTCGGGAATAGTTTGAAAGTAGCCAGGTATAACGAGAGGAGTGTGCACTGTCAATCTAGATAGTACATGCTCGTCTCCTCAAGCCGGCATAGTGGAAGCGACTGCTGCTCGCACAGGTTTCTCTGCAGTAGCAGTTGTTTTCATTCATAGACCACACTCTAGCTTTACATCAGGCGGAGTGTTGTTACATGCCGAGCTACAATAAAAGAAGCATTTGTTTCCGTTCATGGACCGCACTTTAGCTTTACATCAGACGGATTGTTGTCATACAATATGCCTATTGTAGCTCGACTACAATAAAAAGAAAAGTAATACTCAGATTGATATTTTAGCTCTAATGCATGCTGTTGTATTCGGTAACGTAACTGCAATTATACAAAGGATGTACTCGAGACGTTCCATGTATCAAACGAAATGGAGAGACTTAAAAGATTTCCTCACACTAAATCAAGTGCCCAAAGAACTAAAACAACGCATGCAAGATTACTTTCAAACGATGTGGTCTCTCAACCACGGGATCGATATTCACGAGGTAAACTTCTTTTTTCCTATATTTAATCTTTATAATCCGCTGGTTTCGCTGCCCGTGCTAGATACGAAGAAATAATCTTTATTAAAGCTTTCTAATTTTGTAGATTCTCTTTAATAAAGATGGGAATCTGTTTGATCAATTACTTTGGTAACTAATTTGACAGCTACTCCTCTGTAAAATCATCTGTATTGGCAAATGTTTGAACTTTGACAGCTCTCAAGTATCTAATTGTCAGCAAATAGAATATTCAATTTATAGTTATTGATTAAACTATCTTAATGAACAGATCTCTATACCATGTATTTGTTGACATAATAATAATATGTATAATTGCATAACTATTTTTCTCTCATATATTGAGATGATTTATTTAATAAAATAGTAACAGTAAAATCCTTAATTAGAGAAATACTTTTCTCTTATACCGAGCCTAACGAGTTTGTTACTAGGTATCGAGAAATATACTTTCATTTAGGTACTCGTGATTAGTTGCTTTGTAGAGTGGTGGACAAGGACAATACAAACACAGACCACCCAGACCAGAAACAAACACAAATAATAATATAAGTATTAATAAATATTTATAAACAAATATCAAACCCGATACATCCGCGTGTTAAAGTTCAAAACAAAATTTTATTTGCCTATAACCGCATATACGAACGGGGGTAAAACCTACATGATGACTGCGATGTAACGAATTTTTTTTTTATTGCGTGTGACATAAAAAAAAACATAAGACAAAAACTCTATCCCCCTCACCGCTTCTCACTTACCCAAAGGTCGACTGGTAGATAAAGCCTCACGGCTTTAAGTCCACCTTATGTAAAATTACAATAAAGTATATAAATAAAAAATAATAATAATTTCCCACACTAGACTGAATCACTTCTTTTTTTTTCAGTGCTATTAAATATTCCTAGGATTTTTATTTTATTTTTAATTATAAAGTTTTCCTATTTTGTAGACGTTGAAAGAGTTCCCTGAAGAGTTACGCGGGGACGTATCCTTACATCTGCACAGAGAGATTCTTTCATTACCAATTTTCGAAGCAGCTTCACAGGGTTGTTTAAAACTTCTCTCTTTACATATTCGTAATAACTTTTGTGCACCGGGAGAATACTTAGTTCATAAAGGAGACGCTCTCACGTACATATTTTATATTTGCAATGGCTCTATGGAAGTAATGCAGAATGAAATGGTTGTCGCTATACTTGGTAAGAATTTTAAATGTCATTTTACTCTGCTCGTGTAG
Source organism: Tinea pellionella (assembly GCA_948150575.1). NCBI lineage: Eukaryota > Metazoa > Arthropoda > Insecta > Lepidoptera > Tineidae > Tinea > Tinea pellionella. Next base: position 5,952,743 of record OX411248.1, on the reverse strand, counting down.
ATTACTTATATCTTACTACTGATCCAACTACAGCGCTTCTTAAAATAGCTCATTCACAATCCTGCATCCCGAAAGGTATCGGATAATGAATGGATTTGCAGTCCTCCTCCTTGTCGCACTTCGGGAAGAGTTTGGAAGTATTTTTTAACATTTTTAGGCAAAGGAGATTTGGTTGGCTGCGATATGAATTCGCATCTTACAAATTGCAATGGTTCTGGAACAGGGCCATCTCAGAGCTCCGATGTTGTTGTGAAATCAAGCAGTGATGTTAAGGTAATACTTATGGTTTAAAATATATCTTTATCTTTTTTTATAGTAGCTCAACTTGGGCCACACTTCGCCTGATGTTGAACTAATATACTACGACAGAGAAACGTTTGCAGGCAGTAGTCTGAGCTATGAGTGCTTGGGGAGACAAATGATGTGCAGGTTGGCACATTCCACTTGTATACTCCGTCTTAGCTGATCTCCAAACGCGATTAAAGCACTTTACGCACAGGACGGCAGACTGGTCTTATAACCATCATTCGTCAGCCTACCACTCTTTAGTGAACAACATTTAATACTTTTAATACCGTGACATAAAAAAATATTTATTACAGGCTTTAACATATTGTGATTTGAAATGTATAAATATGGTTGGACTGGCTGATATATTACGTCTATATCCTGAATATCAACAAGAGTTTATGAACGACATTCAACATGATTTAACCTACAATTTGCGAGAAGGGTATGAAGCGGAGGTATTTAACTTAATACATTAATGTTGTAATAAAAAAAGTCTGTAATAATATTTATAAATTATGTATATTTACAGCAAGAATCAGACGGTAATGGACATCCATCATTGACGTTACCATCAATTTCGGAAGATGACGAAAATGTTGCCGAAGAAAGTGCTGTGTCACCTAAACGTATTACAGCTACTACCAGTAGTCCGAGACATGCTAAATTTAATAGGTATCTATATATTTCCAATGCTTCGATGGTTTGGGCACATGGAAAGGATGAGTGAAAGGAGATTGACGAAAGGAATATATAAATCTGATGTGAATGGATGCGTTAAACAAGGCAAACTCAGAAGGGTGTTTTCCGATCAAATCGGAGACATCCTTATGAAAGCTGGGCTGCCTAGTGCTCATAACCGTCGGATATGCATGAAGAGAATTGTGGATGTGAGGGAAGTGAGGGAGTTGTGTCAGGATCGTGGGAAGTGGCATTCCGTTGTCTCTGCCTATCCCTATGGAAAAAGGCATGACAAACGTTATGTTATGTTTTATTTATAATTTTGAGACAAGAGTGAAAGAATGGATTTAAAAATTAAGAATGTGTATGGTTTAGCGGCGAAAGGTGTCATGATGATTGATTGGACCCTTGTTCAAATCGCGCTAAATCGTTGTGCGGTGTCTATGGGCACTAGCTCAGTATAGGTATTTTAAAAAAAGTTCTTAAGCCATTTAGGAGCCGGTTATAACGAAAGGAGTCTAACCTGTAAACCAGACTAATGGGGGCGACTACTACCTGCAGATATTTTTCTGTGATAGCGGTCTCATCTTTAGCTTAAGAGTAGGCGGGATGTGGGTGGTCCTTAAAGTAATAAGTTGACTATACAGTATAGATATAACGTCTTTTATATAATTATCTAATGGTTCGTAACATGCGTGCCTACTGTAAAAAATAAACCTTCTCAGGTCTGACGGTCAAAGATTAACACATCGGGAATTACGAGAGCGGATAGAAAGACAACGTTCGGTGGCTACACCTAAAGTAACAAAGGCTGATTCTTTAGAAGGACTTAATTTAGAAGTACACAACACTCGCTCGTCTGTTGATAGACTTGACACACAAGTCTCGACTTTACATCATGATGTTGCCGCTTTGAGCATGGAGGTAGGTATTAATAAATATTGTATAGATTTTTCCTTTTTTTATTGTAGCTCGGCCTGTTGTAAAGCTAGAGTGCAGTCCATGAACGGAAACAACTGCTACTACAGATAAATTTCTACAAGCAGCAATCGGCTCGCTATGCCGGCTTGAAGCACTCCTGCACTCCTCTCTTTATATCTGGCTACTTCCAAGCTGTTGTCAATTCACGGGTGTTACATTCGAAAGTGGTGGTACTACCCCACCTCGGCAGGCTAATAACCATCATCAGTCTGCCTACCACTCTTAACAAGATATCGGTCAATGTTAACAATATATAGGTCCGGAATGCGATACACGCTCTTCAAGAAATGACGGGACCTTCGGGATGGCACTCAGCACATTCGAATCCGAATATTCAATGGAGCGCTCCACCAGGCCAACTAGCTCGAAGCTGTAGTCATCCCCCGGATGTATTTTATTGGGATCAGGTACGGAATGTATTTTCAAAAAGATTTCACTTTAAAATAATTTTAAAAATTGCACATACTTTGCAGCATGAACGACCTGTAACACCTGAGCGGCCCAAAGTTCACAGTAGCACTCAAACAGAGCCATTCCTTCATTTAGTCACCCAATATATATTAGAGCATCCCGCGACTGTGATGTTACTACTGGGTATAGAACCTGTGGGAAATCTCACGTCTGTGATACCTCCATTGGAATATTACGATACGAGAAGCCGACGAACGAGCGCTCTTGAACAAATTGCGGAATCTGAAGCCGGGAGCCAATCGCCGACAAGTACAGTTAGTGAGAGATGTGAAGAAGTTTCTAACCTATGTGACAGTGCCAAAGAAATAAATATTATTGTACCTGAAACTAAGATCACTGTAGAAAGGGACTGGAAGCCAACAAACTTACAAAGGAGCAGATATTCTGCTGGGGACTTGTGCGAGGAATCTGAAAGATTACTAGCAGCTAGAGGTTCTTTGCCCAGCACGAGAAGTTTGAAATTTAATATAAACAGCTAAATTTTCCAGTATTCCATTTTGTGTTGTAAACATATATCCAAACTGCTCACTCATTGTTAAATTTTATTATAAGATATGAAAAGAGCAATTATTACGTCGATTTTAAAAAGTATATAAATATATCATAATATCGACATTAATCAAAGACATAATTATTAGATTAGATATTCGTTTATAAACATTAAGTTTTAAATCGTATTTTTATTATTTCTAATTACTTTATTTCTCAATGTAATATTATCTACTGTAAACTTAATTTCATATTTTTTGATGTTTTTAAAAGATGTACATATCAATATTAAGATGATAATAAGTAGTTAGTCTGTAGCAAATAATTATTTATTTTCTTGTCGTTTACATTTTTCTTGAGGTACTTGGTACCTCTCTTATTTATTCTATTTTTACGTATGTGTTAAAAGTTGGCGTGTGATGTTATTCTAGTACAATTAAAGACAATTGCTATGACAGATAAATTTGCAGACAGCCAAACTTCTCTCGTTATACCCACCTACCTCCAAATGATCCCGAAGTCAAATACTAAAAATGAAAATGGTGATACGGCAGTTAATAACCACTCACTCTACCTACCGCTCTTTGAAACTTATTTTTAATAATCATACAAAAAAAAAGTGAGTTATCGGCTGTTTATGAATCAATTAATCAACCCTATTTCTGTGCATACTTTTGAGTTGACATGGATATACCTACATTATCTATCTTTACGTCATAAATAATATCAGTACTTTTTTAATTATAAAAACAAGTATACCTAAACGAGTATAACCAAACAGCTCAATAATTAATTAATGCCTTCGACAAATTATATCACGTAACCACAACTGCGGTGCTTAGTAAATTGTTCTTGTTGACCCATTTCAACCTGCTACTAACTACCACAATACGCGATATTATACTTCAGTTGCAATTAACTTCACAAACAAGCACGGTGAGAAACAGCAAATATAATTTCGAACGGTACTGGGAATAAGAAGTACCGTCAAACGTTTCTCGGAAGCTAACATTTCACTTCATACCATTCTATCAACTTCTGAGTTAATTTAGAATCATAAATTACAATACGTCTTTATGATACCTAATTTATAACTATTTACAGATAAGATAATAATATTTAATATTTTCAGTATTAATAATAGGTTAGTGTTAGTAGGTTTATTTATATTAAAAGATTTTATGCGTCTTACTATCGCGTTGTCTCGCCCCGACAATAATGACTGCAAAACTTTCGCCCGATGCGGTTTCAAATAATCTTTTAATTATTAAGGTTCTTCTTTCGTAAAATCTTTTAATTTTGTTAAAATATATTCACACATAACATGAGAAATATTAATAACCTTATAGGTAGTTGTGAAATAGTCACTAATTAAAACAGTCATTAGTTGAGTAAAGTTTAACATACTGAATGTTAGCCTCTCTCTCGTAAGTTAACAGATCTTAAAGTCTCCTGTGTTATAGTTATTTATTTAACTATACTTAGATATACATTGTTTTTTTTACTTTTTATTTATTTATAGTATTGCACAGAAAGACAAAAAACAATTAGATTCATATTTGATAAACTATATTTGCGATTAGGAAAAAACCTAAATAATTAAATAAAAAAATTTAAAATAAGGTTACTATTATTCTTTGTCAGATAAAGGATCGGATTGAATATATTGAATATACGCGTTTCGCTCTTAGCACACTGTATGGACTAGTTTCATTAATATTTTTATTTTTTTTACTGTAGCTCGGCATGTGACAACACTCCGCCTGATGTAAAGCTAGAGTGCGGTCCATGAATGGAAACAACTACTACAGAGAAACCTGTGCGGGCAGCAGTCGCCTCCACTATGCCGGCTAGATGAGACGAGCATGTACCATCCAGATTGACAGTGCACACTCCTCTCTTATACCTGGCTACTTTCAAACTATTTCCGAAACGCGATAAGCTCGCTTCACGGGTGTTGCATTCGAAAGTGGTGGTGGTGGTTAAATGCGTATTATGAAAATTTGGTTGAATTTACTTATTTATTTAAAGAACGCATAAAGGAATAATAATTTAAAAAATAAATTGTCAATCACTTGAAAAATAGTTCTAAATTAATTATTTATATCCCATTCTTCATTGAGCAAATAGTACCTAATTTTGTTAATAATATTAAAAATAAGTATAAAAGAAACGCTTATTAGTATAATAAATGTTGAAAACGTGAAATGGTGATTGTGATATGAAGACAAATGTACTTAATTTCATGTGCAGTGCCTAAATTCTCATGTATTTAAGTTTATTCTCTTTTTATTAATTATAGGAACGTATTAAATTATTTAATATTTTAAAAGAACAGTTATTTTGTATAGAACTATTGATCTATAATCTTTGTCTAGTAGAGCAAATATTAGTTAAAACAAAAGAAGTTTAATAAAGACGAATTGATGTTATATTTAGTTTTATTTAAAGTATTATTCTAATGATGAGCACTTTTGTATGCCCCTCCAATAACAATAAGAGTAGATACGGCTTTTAATTGATTATAAAAGTTACTATGGCGACTTTAATTCGTTGTTTATAGATATAGCGATCTAAACATTGCAGTTTTTTTTAATATACGCCCTATGTCTAATCTACCAGTTGTACCATCACCCATACATTTTTGCCGATTCTCCTTTACGCGTAAAAGTTGCTTCTTTTTTCAGGCGAATTAAAATAGAAGTCAGAAAATACTTAATTGCATTCAAAACTAATGATTCAAAAGTAAACTAATTACTAGGGTGGTCCAAAATCGTCGATGTTCGAAATGTTATCGGGCCATGGGCCAAAAGTGTGCAGATTAGTAAAAAAATGATCTCCAAAAAGTTTCAGCTCAATCGGAGGTGGTTTAGCCGTCCCGCATTGGACATGAAGTTTTGAAAAACGGCATTTTTTGACCAAAATTTTAACATTTTTAGCTTTTGTGAGACAACTGTAATAGGTAGGAAGGAAAATAAGGGCTCATTTTAAAGATGGTATTATTAGCTTTAAAACAAGTACTCATTTGTCACCCTAGGTATTACAGTTGAGGAGATATCCTTAAAATTCCAGGTCTAGTCCTTTTATGAGAAAAATGGTCGTTTTGGCCCAAAAGTTTCAAATTTTTAGCTTTTGCAGGAGAACCGTAATAGGTAGATAGGAAAGAAAGTATTCATTTTAAAGATGATAATATTAGCTTTAAAATGAGCACTTACTTTTTGCTCTAGCTTCAGCAGATATACCTGAAATTTTAGGTTTATTTCAGGTCAGGTAGGCTAAATAAGATGTTTTTTTTTTGTTGTTTTTTTTCCATACTATTACTTGATTACTAGCCTAAAACCTAAAGTAAAGTACCAAAATAATTAAAAGTATTCTATATGATTATTTTTATCAGTCTTATCCAAATAAGTTCAATAATTTCCAAATAATTTTATTTTTACTTAACTTAGAAAAGAAAAACCTTAAAAACAGGAAAATAGTACAAAAAACTTTAAAGATTTAAAGAAGCTTCTCGACGAAGTTATCCTAGATGTGTTGGGATAAAGACTGCGACATTCCGATACCATCTAGAAGAGATATTGTCTTTGATCTTCGTGGTGTGTAAGGGTTTGGCTGAAATCTTGAATAACTTTAACTACCCACTCTGCAGTGTCATTAACAATTTTTCAATGAGCCACCAGGCCAAAGCATTTCAAATATTTTAAATTGTCATTGACTCTGGGATTCTCATGTACAAAGTTTAATCATATTTACATTCAAAAAAACTCGAGCTGTGTTCAGTTATAAAACAGGACAGGCCTTCTCCTTAAAATATTCTCTTCACCATTGTTTATATTCTCATGCACAATCCTCCGACAAACATTATCATCTTCATAATTTTTATAAGACAAAATCTTTTCGGTCATTTTCTTTTTAATACTTCCGAGACATTCTCATCAAATAAATCATCAATCTCGGGGTTAAGGTACAAAGGTATAAATGATTTAAGAACTTCTGTATAACTTTTCCGAAACACCTCTGTCAATTTTTTCGTATTTTAATGTATCTTTGATAAATTTTGAATCTAAGTTTCGAGCTGTGATAGTATTGGAAGCAGTTAACCACATTTTAACATACAATATAATAATAAATAAATTGATGTTAAGAAGACCTGTCCTGTTTTATAACTGAACACAGCTCGAGTTTTTTTGAATGTAAATATGATTAAACTTTGTATATGAGAATCCCAGAGTCAATGACAGTTTAAAATATTTGAAATGCTTTGGCCTGGTGGCTCATTGAAAAGTTGTTAATGACACTGCAGAGAGGGTAGTTAAAGTTATTCAAGATTTCAGCCAAACCCTTACACACCACGAAGATCAAAGACAATATCTCTTCTAGATGGTATCGGAATGTCGCAGTCTTTATCCCAACACATCTAGGATAACTTCGTCGAGAAGCTTCTTTAAATCTTTAAAGTTTTTTGTACTATTTTCCTGTTTTTAAGGTTTTTCTTTTCTAAGTTAAGTAAAAATAAAATTATTTGGAAATTATTGAACTTATTTGGATGGATGATAAAAATAATCATATAGAATACTTTTAATTATTTTGGTACTTTACTTTAGGTTTTAGGCTAGTAATCAAGTAATAGTATGGAAAAAAAACAACAAAAAAAAAAACATCTTATTTAGCCTACCTGACCTGAAATAAACCTAAAATTTCAGGTATATCTGCTGAAGCTAGAGCAAAAAGTAAGTGCTAATTTTAAAGCTAATATTATCATCTTTAAAATGAGTACTTTCTTTCCTATCTACCTATTACGGTTCTCCTGCAAAAGCTAAAAATTTGAAACTTTTGGGCCAAAACGACCATTTTTCTCATAAAAGGACTAGACCTGGAATTTTAAGGATATCTCCTCAACTGTAATACCTAGGGTGACAAATGAGTACTTGTTTTAAAGCTAATAATACCATCTTTAAAATGAGCCCTTATTTTCCTTCCTACCTATTACAGTTGTCTCACAAAAGCTAAAAATGTTAAAATTTTGGTCAAAAAATGCCGTTTTTCAAAACTTCAGGTCCAATGCGGGACGGCTAAACCACCTCCGATTGAGCTGAAACTTTTAGGAGATAATTTTTTTACTAATCTGCACACTTTTGGCCCATGGCCCGATAGAAAAGTAAAAAAAATTTTTTTCCCATATAAGATTGGACCACCCTACTAATTACGTTTAGAATACTTTAGCCGACCTAAAAAGATAACTGTTACATATAATGAAAACCCCTTTATGTAAAATACTAAAATAGACTATAATGTAAGGGTTAAAATATGTAAATTTGATTTGTTGCACCTCTTACATTATCTAAAACAGTCCAAAACGCAATTTAAATTTTTTTACTTACCCCAAAAAAAAGAAATATTAATAATTACAAAAGGAATTGAGTTTTTGAATAATGTGATGGGTAGGCTCGCAGATTGTGTTGTTTCGCACAAAAGTTTTGGTCTACTAAATAATTCTACCTCATCATTAAGTCGATTTCAATATTAAAACCCGTAATGCTAATTTTGTCGCGTACCCCCTGCTACAAACCACGTACACTTAGTGCTCCCCACCCCACTGTACCTAACCCTGACCATTAACATAGTTATTTTAATAATAATTAAGCGTTAACGATCTTAGAAATAGCTATAATTATAATTAACACCCTTTGTGAGGTGAGGGGCTTGAAACACGTTAAGGGATTAATTGGTCACAACTTGATAAGTACTCACAAGCCACGTTATTTTCTTTATACTAAATTGCGTAGTTATTTTAGAATTAAAATTAAAAATAGTTTTCTTTATTAGGTGGGTACAAAATTATAAGAGTGGTTCGAGCGTGCCCTGTCCAAGACACCTGGCGAGGCATGAAATGCAATTTCTCCGTAATGCAGCGCTGCTCGCTTAACTATCACGCTTCGAAAATCACCTTACATTAAACCTATCTTTTTGAGGTAAAGCTTGTTATCAGTGTTTTTATTCTGAATGTTAATAACATTATCTTTTTTATATCTAATATACAAAATGAACGTTTGACTGTTTATTTATTTATCTCGTACGCCTACCAGTCTAATTAAAAAATATATATGTTTGCGTTAAATAAATTATTTATTTTATATTTATTTTCCTGACTATGCTATCTGATGAGATCCTAGTATGACGGTAAGTAATATTACCACAAGTTAGTATTGAAGTACCAGCCCCTTAGTATTTTTTTAAAATAAGATATTTTAATACCTCATCGATCTTTTTCAATAGACAGCAAAAATATCTCCAAGCTTCCAATCAATAGATACATAATTTAAAAGCATTTGAATACATTATCCTTTGGAAGCGAGAAAATGAGACTTTCCACGCCTCAATGCGGCGGCTTAAAGAGATCAATTATACTTTATTCACAGCTTCATCAGTTTTTTTTTATAAGCACGTCATATGACCGCACTCCGCCTGATGTTAAGCTAGTCCATGAACGGAGGCGACTGCTGTCAGAGGAGGGGATCTGCAGACAGCAGTCACGCCCGCTATGCCGGCTTGATGAGATGCCTCTTCGCTTGCGCTTGAAGGATCCCATAGGAGGAAAGACGTGTTTGGGAAGGTCGTTCCACAATTTGATGGAACGACAGAATTGCCCGATTGCCGGTTTCATAAAATAAATGAAATATACGCAATAATTGAAGATTGATAATGAACTCAGTGACGTCAACAAGTTGTATCAAACCTATTCTAAACGTTTCCGTCTTCCCTCTCTGACAGCACTCGCCTCCGATCATGGATCGCGCTTTAGCTTAACATCAGGTGGAGTGCGGTCATTTCTTTTTTATTGTAGCTCGGCATGTGACAACACTACACCTGATGTAAAGCTAGAGTGCGGTCCATGAATGGAAACAACTGCTACTACAGAGAAGTCTCTACAGGCAGCAGTCGCCTCCACTATGCCGGCTTGAGGAGACGAGCATGTACCATCTAGATTGACAGTGCACACTCCTCTTTTATACCTGGCTACTTTCAAACTATTCCCGAAACGCGACAAGGCCACTTCACGGGTGTTACATTCGACAGTGGTGGTACTACCCCAGGACGACAGACTGGACAAATAACCATCACCAGTCTGCCTACCACTCTTTAAAAATATAACCAAAATTTTTTAAACACTACTTTGCAACTAATTTCCGCTAATCAATGTTAATGAGGATAGGTACACAATCACAATAGTGGTTATGGATTTCCGCAAAGTAACGCCTAAGACGATTCGCACAAAGCACGCGTGCGGGTCCGGGTGTGCAGATCTGCATCTTTATGCAGATTTCTCCGCACAAAGGCGCAGGGCTGCATGACTATACAGTCATGCGGTGGCCTAGATGCCTCATTTCACATCAGCTCGCGGTGGTGACATATAAATCGATCATATAAATCGAGATTCATTTCGCAATAGTACGTCTAGTTCTGTCAAAATCACGCACGATACTGCAAAACTCGGTGTGCACCCACGCGGCGGGGTGCGTGTTTCTCCGCATGTAGGCGTGTGATCTGCGACACCGCGCGTGAATGCGTTTTCTGTGTGTTTCACTGCGTGTGTTTTCTATTTCTCCGCATGTAGGCGTGTGATCTGCGACACCGCGCGTGAATGCGTTTTCTGTGTGTTTCACTGCGTGTGTTTTCTATACAAAGATACTTGCAAACAACGCAAGAACACGCACGCCCGTATCGTGATGCGGGGCAGTGTGAAAATCACCTTATACCTACTATCAGTGCCGGATTAGCCACGTAGCAAGAGTAGCAAATGCTACAGGCCCCGCGCTCCAACGCCTGTCTGATCGTAATAAAAAAATATTAATTTAGATAGGACCGTAAAATATCTTGCATGCCTTAAACGCAAAGCTCCTTAGGCTATGCTTCACTTCCACTTATTTAATACCCTAAACTTGAGAACCTAAAGCAAACCCAGGGGCCCCTTGACGGAATTTGCTACAGGCCCCGCGCTGGCTTAATCCGGCCCTGCCTACTATTAAGCATAAAAAATATAGTGCTAGATATACTTTGTCAATCATCATTACATACATTAATATGAACCACACCACTTAATTTGTTTGTTACTAACCATACAAATACTGTACTTGTTTTTGATTCGGTCATAAATGCTTATTTGTAATTGTGTGAATCATTTCACACAAATCACCTCCAAAATAGCCTATATTGATAAATAAGTGATAAATAGCGTGGAAAAGTTTCAAATTCTTTCAATTTCAAGGATTTTTCGGGATTAAAAAATAAAAATGAAACATCTCTTAAAATAAACTTATAATTTATGTTTGTACATTCTTTAGAATGAATTGGAACACAGATCTACTAAAAATACAGGCAATATACATAGATATGATAAAATCGTGATTTCTATAATTACAACATTGCTAAACAGCAAATAACTTATTTACAAATAATGAAGATTAATTTAACAACTTACAATAATTAGGTAAATATGCTAAAATCTATTTTACATATTTTGCATTACAACATATACATATACTTTTTTATTCGGCGCTAACACCAGCCAGAATAACAATGTGCCTTAAATACGGCAATAACAACTACAACTACTTTTTTTTTATTTGCACAACTGACCTACATTGAAGCTAGTAAGTAATATTATACTGGCTGGTTATAGTTAAATATATTTTTGAATTAATTTTAAAATTGAACCCAATTTTGTTGATTCGCTGGCGGTCCAGTATTCTGCGTCTCGGACGCTCCACTGTAATATAGATATAAAAACTTAGTGAAAAAAAAATTATAACCTAAAAAACTCAATTGTGAAATTGATTTTTCTCAAAATTACTAACTAATTAGGTAGATAGGGGGGCAGTCGCTGATTAAATGTGGACAGTGTCCTCATCAGCACCTCTTGATGGCCACCTAATATAAATTAATTTGCAAAATACTGTAAATATAAAAAATGCAATAGATTGGTATATTTTTTGGTGCATATTTATGTAACACATTAATATTTTTTCTCTTTCACCCCTATGTATGTGTCTAGTTTGCCTAGTAGATGATCTGACACTGCAGGATTGTTGTTTTGATAATTAAAATATAAAATTACCTAGCAGAGTTGTAGTCTCCCCATTCTGAAGAAGGAGGTACTGCCGGTGCTGACGGTGAAGGAGTGTGCTGAGGAGAAGGCGGTGGAGGCAGACGCGAAGCTCCTGGTGGAGGAGGCAATAAACCTCCAGGACCTGCACCTACGCCTCGGCGAGGACGACTTGACTCCCCACCTTCCTTTTTCTATTAATAAAAATAATATTTATTATCTGTTTAATTTAATTTAAGGTTTTATTATGTTAAATACATACTGTAATGCGCATGTTGATTTTAATAGTTTCTCCATCTTTAAATCCAAGATCCAATTGCTGACCTGGAGGGTTTTTTTCATTTTCTTGCTCTTTACGTAAATGTTTAAAATGATCTTGTAATGCTACATTGAGATCAAACGAATCCGACCTGTCTCCGAAACCTAAACCAATGCAGGCAGTGCGACCTACAAAATATATATATATAAATAGAAGATATTGAGAACTAAGCAAATATGGTAAAAAGGAACAATTAGGAAATAAAATTACCATTATCATCTTGAATTCTAATAACAAAATAGCGTGAGCTATCGTTAACTGATTCAAGAGCCACGCCTGGGTATTTATCAATAGGACATTTTGCAAAGAGTTCTCCACTAGTTTTATCTTCCAACTTTATAGCGAGTTCGTCACCTTTCGATACAAGTCTCATTCGTCCTGTCCATTGTGGCTCTTGCAAATTCCAGTCAGCTGCCCTGTGACATCATAACATTTATTATTACAAAGTTATGATTATGGAAATATTATTGTTTTGAAGTATTAAAACAAAACATTACGATATCAATTCAACCAACCTGTACCCACGATTCGTTGTTTTAGGAGGGATTTTGAAGACGAAAACCTCATTTTTCACAAGAACTACACTTTCGTACGTCTCCATAATAATACTTTTTAAACAATTCGCGAAATCTTTAAAAATACCACAAATATACACTAATTACCGATCGAATCGAAAGTGATTGTACGTGAACAAGGGGGCGGGAGGTGGTTGAGTGACGTTTGTGTGTCACAAAATATTTACGTGTATACCAATAGACAAAATTAAACCCCAAATATTATTTTTAACTTTTCTGCTTTTAACAAATACAAAAACATAACTTGACTTTGTTTTAAAAACCTTATTTATTTTTTTTTTCATTATTATAATGTTAACCCTATTCTTGGAAGGCAAAGGGAACAAAACACATACAGCTACGTATTAAGGGTACAGGATGTCGATTACGAACCGAGCTCACCGTAAGTCACGGTGAGTAGCTGTCTTCCTTCATCCCTCTTATGTTTTATATCTCATAATATCTCAATCATAACATCAATTTCAAAGATATTGATATAAAAACACAAAATAATTTACACACTCCGCTGATTTGAACAAAAATGATTATTTTTTAATTTTATTAATATCATTGACATTATATCATCATTATTAATTACCATTCGCAATGGTTTTCGATTTATGCATGGGTTAATTTTGCGGAGAATCCCTAATTGACTATTTAACAAAACGTTATTTATTGCCATAGGTAAAAAAGAAAATAAAATAAAATCAAGTACGTTTAGAATGTATTTGCTCAACTAATTGAAAATCAGAAAGTTGCGAGGTTTTTAGAAATCGAGTCTTTTTCTGTACTTACTTCTACTATTTCTTATTTCTATAATTTGTACTCATTTTTGTTTATACTTATGTATAAGGGCACAAAATATTACAAATACTTTCATAAAAATGTAACTCACTGTAGGACTGTCTAGACTGGCCTTGGTAACAAACTTCAAAAAATTGCGATTTTATTTGACAAATTAGAGAATTTGTTGCATTTATTTTTAACTTGTTACTGTAAGTAAATTTTATACTCAGTTACTTTGAAACTACTTTATTAAAGCAAACGCCTAATTGCAATAAATTCCTTTAGAAAACGATTTTTCTGTGTATCTCTAATGTTGCACAGTTTCACTTTGTTATTTAAGGTTATTTTTCATCAAGGAAAATTAAGTTATCAACTTTAAATTATTGTTTACAGTTTGGCTACAATAACAATCCCTGTGTTGCAAGATAGATATGGCCTATAATGTAAGTGATGATTCCTGCTAGGTACTGTTTTTAATTGGTTTATTGTTGTAATTAAGAAATAAATAATAATTAGATATGTTTTAAATATTCTTACAAAAGGTATGCTATTGACCCGTTAATAATCGAACATTTCTTAGTTTATTTATAAGTAGTTGGAAGTAAATATGTATGTTCAAAATGAACAATATTAGAATCTTCTTGTTGTGGGAATTAAAGGAATGCCTTTAATGGAATAGACACCAATATTTTGAGTTACTGATAACAATGCTTTGCATATTCACAGTAATAACGTCTGCAGTGTATTTTCTTATTAAAGTTTATTGTGGTATTAATACACTCTTAGGAGTGGTGAGCAAGGTCTGTCTACTAGTGGTGGTCACTAGAACAACTAAAAAACAATGGATATTTTGCTTAAAATAAGTGATTTTCACGGTTGGGCATCACTCCGATTTGGGTGACCCCCACTACGTACCTACCCCACTGCGTTCTACAAATATATTGAGTTTTATTTAGCAATAACATTTCATATTTGCAATAACTTTTATGTGCCTTTACAAGTAAACATTTATTAAATATATAGTATGACGGGTGCAAATATATTTTGCACGTTTTTACTAGGTGATTTATGCCCGTTTTCACCCATAGAAGAAAGATACAAAATTATACACTTATATTTAATTAATTTAAAAGAAATATAAAAAATAAAAACATTGAGGTATCCTAGGTAACTGCACGGAGAAAACGGATTTCGGCAAGTGTCCGATATGGGGAGCTCCTGACCTAAGTGATATCTACGTTGAGGCTTGTAGGTGAAAATAGGCATTAATAAATACTATAATAGTATTACTATCGTGAAAATTACGTTGCTTTTTTATCGCATCACACGTATTTGATGTAATTGAATACTAAACTGGGACGTCACTAGACGCTACAACACGCGCATCAGAATGGGAAACTTGACAAAAAAACTGATGAAAATAAAATGGCTGACTTATGTGGTGTGCTTGTCAATATGTATTTTTACGGAAAACAAGGACTTTTTGAAAGTGTTGTTAAAGTGTAATAGTGTTACTATATGCGGGGTGCACTATACTACATGAGTTCCTAAAAATGGATAGATGAATATGTTGAAACAAAGAAGCGTAATGTTTCCTTGCAATCAATGAAACTCGCAGCGACGCAAATGTTTTAAAATGGGAGATTGGTATTTGTTATTGTTTATGATTATAATAATAACAATAATAAACGTTTCCGAGGAGACAGGAAACAACAAATGCTCTGAGAAATGCGACTGCCTACAGCAATATGTTATGTGTACAAAAAAGAATTTGGGGTCTGTGCCAGAAATTCCTCTGTGGGTGGAACAATTGGACTTGAGTTACAATAAATTGAGTGGGAATGTAACGGAAGGTTTCGATAAATTTGCCAATTTAAGAGATTTGAAGCTTAACAAAAACCTTCTTCGAACGGTTCCCGATCTTACTAAACTAAAGCACCTTCAAAAAGTGTCATTGAATAAAAATGAGATTACATCGATACAAGTTGGTCGTTTCCATTCTAATAGTAGCATTAAAGAATTACATATTAACAGTAACAAAATAGAATCAATAGAAGAAGGTGCATTAAGTGATTTGACTCACTTAATAGATTTAAAATTGAACAAAAATGAAATAAAACATTTACCACCCCATTTATTTAAGTCGCAAGTTCGTTTGAAAACATTAGAACTTAATCATAACAAGCTCACGGTCATCAATGGTCTAGTATTTCAAGGTCTACCTAATTTAGAAACATTGAAAATAAGATACAATAATATTGGTAACATAATGGATGGAGCGTTCTTTGGTTTCAAATCTATAAATACATTGCAACTAGATCATAATAGAATATCACACGTCTCCAAAGGTTGGATGTATGGACTGGAATCATTATTTTCCTTGTCACTTGCGAACAATAAAATATCTACCATAGAACCTAGCAGTTGGGAATTGTGCGGGCGGCTGGAAATACTCGACTTGTCGTACAATCTAATTCTTGAAATTGAAAGCAGAGCATTTGAACATTTAATAAATTTACTCACATTAAACTTGACTAATAATAATATTTCTGTAATCGCTCAAGACGCATTCAGCCATATGATAAAATTGAGAATGTTAATACTAAGTAACAACAAGATTTCTTGGACCGTCGAAGACATGGCAGGACCGTTCGCTAGATTGCAAAACTTAGTCAAGTTTTACTTAGCTGGCAATCATATTGAATCTATAAATTCAAAAGCGTTTGATGGACTATCTAATGTGGTCGAACTCGATTTGAGAGGGAACAACATCACTACAATCCAAGAGCACGCATTCGATTCAATGATAAAATTAAGAAAGGTGTTCTTGAACTCATCTTCCCTACTATGCGATTGCAATATATTGTGGTTTATAAAATGGATAAAAGAGAAGGCTGATCAGAGACTAATTACCGCTACTTGCGCCTATCCAGCTGACAACAGGGGGATTAGTATCACAAGGTTAAAGGAAGAGAATGTGAAGAGTGGGGATTCCCCGAGACCTAAAATTGTAGAACACCCCAAAACACATTTAGCAATAAGAGGCAGGTCAGCTAATATTGTCTGTGCTGCTACCTCTAACCCTTTCAGCAACATGACATTTCTTTGGAAAAAGAATCATGCTAATATTACTAACCCCTATGTATCTGAGAATGTGACGGTCACTAGTACAGGTCAACAAGTAGCCGTTTCAGTCCTGGAAATTCCTAATGTAACACATGCAGATGCCGGAAGATATCAATGTATTGTCAGCAACAATTTTGGCACGACTTATTCAAATAAATCTAAAATCAGTATTGTGACTTATCCCCGATTCACAAAGTCGCCAACAAACATTACTGTTAAGACTGGAGAAACCGTGACACTGAATTGTGCGGCTATCGGAGATCCAACTCCTGAAATATCTTGGAAGAAGGATGGTGGCAACGATTTCCCTGCAGCTAGAGAAAGGAGAATGAATGTGATGCCAACCGACCATCTCTTCTTCATTGTGAATGCTAAGACTACAGACATGGGAGTGTATAGCTGTGCTGCTAGGAATCCAGCGGGTACTATTATTGCTAACGCCACATTATCAGTGTTGGAAGCACCATCATTTGTCAGAGTTATGGAGAATAAAGAAGCTGTCAGCGGTGACTCAGTTGTGTTACAATGCATGGTATCCGGATCACCCAAACCAGATTTGAAATGGCAAAAAGATGGAGCACCTATTGCACAATCTGAGAGATACTTCTTTGCGGCTGAAGATCAACTGTTAATCATTGTTAACGTTGAATCGAGTGATGCTGGCCATTATGAATGTGTGATAACAAACGAATTGGGTACTAAAAAAGACATGATTGAATTAAAAGTGCTTCCACCTGTAGCTATAATAGTGAATGAGGAAGATATGACTGGTATTATAATAATAACTGTTGTGTGCTGTGCAGTGGGGACTTCCATAATTTGGGTGGTGATAATATACCATACACGCAGACGTATGACTAGTGCTGTACCGCCACCCAATTATACCACTGAATCTATGAAAATGACACAAATAGTGCATAGTGATAGTGATTCGCCTCAGCTGTTTTCTGACAATGTTTCTGAACATTCATCATGTAAGGACAGTGGAACTGGAGACTCCGCAAAACAGACTAGTTTTGATGGAGTACCTGGTGAAAGAAATGAGCCGATTCATTTTGATAGTGTTTGCAGAAGTTATTCTCCAGTGCCGGAAGCTCACAAACTACTTCCATCTTCCTTCAAACCATCCATACAAGTTTGTGTGAATACATCTGTAACTCCAGCTACATACAGCTTTTCTAGTCACAATAACGAGTAAAACAAAGAGTCTTTTTAAAGCAGATGGTCAAGAAATAACTTTAATATAATTATCAAAAAACTAATATACTAAACAAAGATATATTCTGCCCAATTCTGCTTTAAATAGCTATTATAGTTCCATGTAATTTAAAATTTACTCTTGTTAAAATAATGTCAACAAAGATCTCTATTTTTATTTTATAAGTATTCAGTTTATTCGTACATTACAATATTTCTTTAGTATCTTATGTTGAATGGAAAAAAGGAAGTCTGAAATTGATTTTCAAATGAGAACTAATTCAAGTTGATGTAAGATAAACATAATAATTCCTAAGATATGGGGTAAATATGGGATTGGTTTAATTGTAAATAGATAATAATAAGTTTTGTGGTGTTAGTAATAATACCTAGTATTAACTTGGTTGCTTAGTACAAAATGAAATGTAACAAATTTGCCAGTATTGGTTTTGCATAAAAGACTGAGTCTGTCATTTATTTTATTAAGGTTTCATTGGTTTTTTTTAGTTTTAGTTAAGTTATTTCACTTCAAACTGACTAAAAGTCGGATACACATTCTTTGCATAAATAAGTTAGGGGTTTTTTTTTGTTGTTGTAAATATTGATGTATTTCATGTTTATTTGTGTAAATTTTTGTATTGTGTTATTTTATTAAGTTTTTCATATACAGAGGAAAATATAAAAGACAGTTAGTTTTTTTTTCTTTCAAGTTTTTCATTAATCATTTCACATTGCGGTATTTATTAATGTTATGGTAGCTCTGTTATAACTAAATATTTTGTTTTTATAATATAGTTCTAGTATTAAAACTACATAGTGTGAACATTTGTACCTACGCCTGACTAGTTTAGAGGGAATAATAATGTGGAATGTGTCTTTGTATTGATAATGTATTTGATAGTGTGGCCTTATGATGTGGGTATGATGAATAATGTGGGTATACCAGAGTTGTTTATAGCTCAATACATATAATAGCAAAATTGAGATGCCTTATTTATTATTTAATGTAATATTTAAATACTATTTATTATATTTGGGTCGTTTATTGTTATCTATAATCACGGCAATAATCAATATTACTAATCTGGCAGCTATTGCAAAATCAACAGTATAGTTAATGTAATATTTGTGTTTGTGAAGTAGTAGTGTAGGTTTTTGCCATCGTAATTTTTGTTAAGAAATATTTATGCATTATGATCTAATTTATTTTTTACTGAGTTGTAATATTTAGGAGAGGGCTTTAACATGAACTAATACTTTTACCTACATAGGTAATTATTAAGTTAAAGCAGTAAGAAATGTCAGAAATAATTTTGCATCATTTTGTCACAAATCTATTGGTGTTAAACAATATTTCATGAAACTATTTGAGAACCATACAAATTTGAGTAAAGTATTTTGTAATATTTAGATGTAAGATGTATGTAAGGCAAAAAGGATGTTTTGTATGATTTATACATTATAAATAAAAATTAGTGACATTATTTTTGCTTTTTATTTATTCTAGCCTGTTAAGACCTAGAACGGTTAAATAAAAAAAATTTAGTCTGTGCCATGGCATTGAAATATTATATAAAATTAATATGAGAAATTACTTAACTCTATTATTTCCACAGCCTAACTATGGAGGACAACCGAGCTATGGACCACCAAACCAGCAAGGCTATAGACCACCAGGTCAACAAGGATATGGAGTTCCAGGTCAACAAGGGTATAGACCTGGACAGCAAGGATTTGGTGTCCCAGGTCAGCAAGGTTACGGTGCTCCAGGCCAACAAGGTTACGGAGGACCTGGCCAGCAAGGTCCTTATGGTGGGAACGCACCTCCGGCATTGGAAACTGGTCACGGACCATACCCGAACTTGGGACCTGGGGGAGGTATCTCACCTCAAGTGCAACAATGGTTCCAAGCTGTTGATAAAGATAAATCAGGCTTCATCACTGCCAGCGAGTTGAAGGCGGCACTGGTCAACGCACAGGGACAAAATTTCAGCGAAGTTGCCTGCCGTTTAATGATTGGTAATAAAAAATGCATATTTTAATTTCAAATAGATAGTCACATACTGACTAAAATTCATCATATTCTTCAGGAATGTTCGATAAAGACCGAAGTGGACATATTAATTTAGAAGAATTTGACAAACTGTATACATACATTAACCAGTGGCTCGCTGTATTTAAAACATACGACACCGACCAGTCAGGCCACGTTGACGAAGAAGAACTGGCGAAGGGTAAGCACGTAGATTGATTTTTATAAATTATGCAGATCAGTCAATATGTCTACTAATTCCTACACTCACTCTCCGCCTGATCTGCTAGTGTAGTCTATGAGCAGACTTCTGCTACCATCGAGAAATGTCTGCAAGCAGTTGTCTCTGCTATGCCGGCTTGAGATGAATGTCACAATGGACAATCTAAGTTATCTACCTGACCCACTTGTAACTTGCGTTTTCCTCTTATACGAGTTATTACTAATAATAACTTATTAGTCAGTCACTGGTGTATTAATTACACATTAAATCTTTCCAGCATTTACTCAAATGGGATTCAGATTTTCGCCAGAATTCATAACATTTCTACTAAAAGCCACCGGTACCACTGACGGGAAAATATCTGTGGACAGTTTCATTGTATTGTGTGTTAAAATACAAAGATTTACCGAGGCGTTCAGAGCTCGTGATACAGAACGAAATGGAAGAGTCACGATTGGTTTTGAAGATTTCTTGAATGTCGCTTTAAGCTGTTCTCTTTAACGTATTTTTGAAAACGTGTATAAAGCGACAAATATAATTAATATCTAGATGAATTTCAACATATTATACTTATCGTTTATACTCGTACATTGTTTTAAGATTTTATCAATGTTGTGAAACACAGGCTTTTAAGACTCAATAAAACCGCCAATTTTTGTCATAGTTTATAATTAAATGTAGTCTCATTCCGCCAGATCTGTTTTTATTTTTATGTGTGTATGTAATAAGTAAAGGTATGAATAATAAGCACATACTATTTAATTTTATAATTATTTTTGTACATTACAATTTATTTTTAATAAAACTAAAATAACTTTCTGTCAATAAGCGTTTATTTATAAAAAGTTTCGTATTCATTCCTAATCAAAAATCCAGTGATGCATCTGAAATAATAAAATAATTATATGCAGTAAACAAAGTGTTTTATTTATCTAATAGATTGATTCTTACACCTGGGGTGCACGAGGTTAGTTTTGTAAGCTAGTCTGGCTGGCTATGTTTGTACATACTTTATGCCAGGGTCAGGAAAGTTGAATAAGATTTTTGAGCCATACTGACTCGTAACACGGGCATTCTTACAGCGTGCTTAGTACTCTCTGCTGTATCAGCGTATGATTATTCTTTGTTTAGAGTATTGAAGTGAAGATCTATGAGTTAGAAAAACAAAATTACTCTATAGAAAAAAAAAACAAACGCAAAAGTGATGATTAAGAGATACTCCCCACAGTTGAAACTTTCTAATGAAACCTACATATCAAATATAGAAAACTGAAGCCCAGAAACTTTTAGGTCCAATTCCACCAAAAGGCCCGTTAAAGTTTGATTGTTACATTTTACAGTGACGTTACTGTTAAACGTTTACATTTACTCCACACGCGTTGCACCATCGTTGCGCCTGTCATTTTTGACGCTTACTTTAACGCTAACCGTAACCACCGAACTTTGGCTGGTCAAAGTTAAAGTAATCGTCAAACTATGTTGACTAACGTCGAATGTATGTTGGTTTTTTTTACTTACTACCAGCCTGCTTCCTTCTCAATGCCTCCATCTTTTCCAAAGCAAAAACAACTTCCTGAAAATTCTTAATAGCGGTTCTCATGTTCGCTTGGTGTTTAGCACTTTCTGGTAGACCATCATCGAGTAATGAATAAATAGCAGGTACATCATCTAACTTCATATTTTTTGCTTCACTTGACTTGAAAACTACAGACACTTTTCCAGTTTTGGGATGTATACTGAATGGAGACTTTAATAAATGGTTAAAACCCTTTGTTACATTGACATCTAAACGTGGATAACAATATTGTAGCTTAATTTCTTCTAATACATATTTAATTTTGCGTACCACTGATCCATTCTGAAAAATAATTTCAATGTCTTTCCTCCTTCCTACAATATGGGATCCTTTAAGCGCAGTGTGAAGAAGCATCTCATCAATCCGGCATAGCGGACGCGACTGCTGTCTACAGACAGATCCCTTCTCTATGTATCGCACTTTAGCTTAACATCAGGCGGTGTGCAATATAACATCCTAAAAAAGAATCATTTGTATTTTACAGGTAATATCTTTATTAATTGGATTAAAGAGTGGTAGGCAGACTGATGATGGTTATTTGTCCAGTCTGCCATCCTGGGGTAGCACCACCACTTTCGAATGTAACACCTGTGAAGTGACCTTGTCACGTTTCGGGTACAGTTTGAAAGTAGCCAGATATAACGAGAGGAGTGAGTTCTGTCAATGTGGACAGTACATGCTCGCCTCCTCAAGCTGGCATAGTGGAGGTCACTACTGCCCACACAGGTTTCTCTCTGTAGTTGCAGTTGTTTCCATTCATGGACCGCTGTCAAGCTTTACTTTACTTCTTATCTCTAGATCCATGCACATACCTCTTTACAATAAGTTAAATAAATATTTTCAAAAGTTTTCCACCGTTCAACAGAATCCTCCGCCATTTTAAGTAAAACTTTCTCAACTTGCGACTTTAATGTCTCATCAGGAATTAAGGACAGTAATTTTTTTAAGCCATCTGACGTGGAGAAGAATTGTTGGTCACTTAAAATATCTTCAAAATATTTTTCTAGGATTGTTACTGCTCTTCTGAAACAGTTTTAATTTTTTTTTTATTGTAGCTCAGCATGTGACAACACTCCGCCTGATGTAAAGCTAGAGTGTACAGTCCATGAATGGATACAACTGCTACCACAGAGAAATCTCTACAGGCAGCAGTCGCCTCCACTATGCCGGCTTGAAGAGACAACCATGTACCATCCAGATTAACAGTGCACTTTCCTCTTGTCATTTATTTATTTATTTATTAAGTGGTTATTTATTTATTACTTGGTTACTTTCAAGCTATTCCCGAAACGCGACAGTCACTTCACGGGTGTTATATTCGAAAATTAGTATAACTATAATTGTATATATAATGTTTTAACACACTTAAGAGTGATAGATAGAATAATGATGATAGTTATTAGGTCAGTCTGCCATCTTGGAGTAGTGCCACTACTTTTAAGTGTAACACCTGACTAGGGAGGTAGCCGAAGCACGTATTTTGAGTGGCAATGGCAAAATTGCTTTACAGAAATGATTTTCATTATAAATAAGCATTTTGTAAGTCAAATTATAATAAATGCCACTGATGTAAACTCGTGTTAATAAGTGACATATTAGCAAAGTATTGTGAACAAGTGCAAGTTTGTTCAAGTGCGGCAGGCTTAACAATATTATTAAATATTACCTAATGCTAGAATGTAGATTATCACCCATAAGGTGAACTTTTTTACTTTGGTTATCACCTCCAGTTATAAGACACAGGTAATCGGCCACAGCTGATCTCCCAGGACTATCCAAAGTCCTAGCCTCATAATCAGATACCCAACAATGAATACCTCTCCGACCAGAGAATACCCACAATATACTTTGAAATCCAAAGTCATCTGTAATTTTAACAATAGTTACATGTAGTACCAATAAAATGACTTAATCATGTTTCAGTATTAGCTTAGAAGTAGTCAAATGTAATTAAGAGGAGTTTGCCTTTATCAGACATTTCTTTGGTAACATTTGTTCGCACTTATGGACTACAGTAGTTTAACACCAGGCAGATTGCAGGTCATTTAATGGACTACAATTAAAAATAGTATTTCTATATTGTTTTAAAATACAATCTTAATACTTATTATTAGGTATTTAGTACCTTTCAAAGCCTTATCAAGGATTTCACAAGCAACAATCATAAACTTCCAGCATTTTTTACAAACTTTTGCTTCCTGACAGCAGGTTCTTACTTCATCATAATCTGTTAAATCTATATCAAACACTAGCTCTCTTGATAATACCACAGAACCATGTCGTGCTATTGATGGTCTGGAAAAAAGTTAAAATTATAACAAATAATGATTAATAAAAAATAAAATTCAATATTATACGTACTTTGTGTTATATACAGCACCTATATCGAGCTTATAAGGGCATTTTTTCTGTAAGATAGTCTGAAACTCTTTCTGATTACTAATAGATAAATATCTCAAGTAGACGTCGTCTGCTAACGTAAAGGACAATTCTCTGTTAGAAAGTGGCTGTGGATAACTTCCAGAAGCTAACCATCTGCAGAATATATTTTGAGGAAACAATCTAGAATAGTAAATGGGTAGCATGTCCGGTAGTAAATTCTCATCATACTGCCCAACCTGAAATAACAATCAAATTAGTATATTTAAACGATGTCTACCTATATTGAGTTTTTAATTACCATTTTTGTTGTTGAGCTTTTCTTTGGGATCTTACACTTTATTTTCGAATTAATGTACTTAAATAAAACAAAAACACAGAAAATATTAAAACAATAAAGGGAATGAAAATTGGCGGCAAAACAATAATGCTCTAACCAAATTGACAGTAGTGACAGTTTTTTACTGACAGTAGGACAAGTGTAGATTTTACAAATACCGGAGTTATAGCGCGTAGATATTCTCTACCAATTGAAACGCTTTGTTTGACATTTTAACACCTTGACTGTCAATATACTATTCTCTGATTGGCGGAGAGTTCTAACATTACGCGACGTGTGCCTAATATAATATCCACACTTGATCTACGACTTTTATGACTCGAATAATCAATTAAATCAATTACTTTAAAGTTTAATGACTTTATTTTGAATTTATTCTTTTATTTATTTTGAAGCAAAATAATCTGCAGGTGCTTATTCTAATATCATCAATAAGATGGAAGTGAGTCTAGATAATTCTGTACCGTTTATGGTAAAGATAACTTTATGTACGTAGCTTTAATATTATATTAAATTAGTTACGATAATCTAATATTATTTTATCACATTGCATTTACTTTGTTACAGTACCTTGTTGGAAACTTTATAATCAATTCACAGAAAAACTTGTACAAGGAATATGTTGTGGAATACATTTCCTTTTAAATAACCCTGCTCTGACTATGATATTAGCATCTATTTCGTTAATATTATTTTTACCTTTATTATTATATTCGTTTTTAACTACAATAGCGGTATGCTGTTTTTTATGGGCAATAATTATATTTGAAGGTTGGATGAAACTCTTTATTTGTTATACTTAAAATTATAATTTAATTTTCATATAAAAGATTTAGATAACAAGGCAAGAGGGTAGGCTTAAGAATATCATATAAATATAAAAATACATTTAAATATATTTTCTTTTAATTACAGGTTTTATAATGATGAGTCTATTAATTTTACTGACAACCATAGGAATAATAATAATGGGCTTAATAAATATATGTTGGGTTACTTTCCGTAATGATCGAGTAAATTGTGAAGTTAATCGTTTATAATATATATTTTCATTAATTGATTTTATAATGTAAATAATGAATGGCAAAATTAATATAATTATAAATATATAATTATCTATTACTATTAAACAATTTATAAATAATAATCTTTATCTGTAAAAATAATCGAACAGAATTAATTGATTACCACAAAAATAATTGTATGGTTTGTGCATCACTTTTGACATCATGCAAAATTCGCAAAATTGTAACGCATCCATTCATAACTTGGTTTTTAGTAAAATTTTTAGTAAATAATTAAAATTTTAAAGTTTAATGAATGTGAATTAGTGCGATATAAAGTTTCAAATAACAAGAGGCGATTTGTTTATCAAAAATAACCATCTCTTATTGAAATCGATGGCTAAACTTTAGTAACCAGCAAGGTCATAGAATCCAACGATGATGTAAAATTATGAATGTGAGTAATTAATTCCGTTAAAGTATATTTCTCTCCCTATTTATTAAATTTAAGTTAGTAATGTAGTATTCAATTTTTTATAGACGCAACATATTGTGCCTTATAGGATTATTTACCATTTAATTCTATATATAACTCTACTTGTTTATTTTTATATAATCCGTGAAAAGTTTAGTCCCTTTTTAATGGTTTGAATACGAATGATAATAATGTTTTAAATATTACAATCGGCGGAAGGCCATTGACGTCAAATTTATTTAAAATCTTCGTGAGGGGTATAACTCCTTTAATAGTATTTTCAGTAGTTCAATAAAAGATATTACTCCTACACTAGCATTTGCAATTAACAATCGTGGGTTATGAATATACAGGATCTTTCGAACCTGAATATGAAATCGAAATAAACATAGATAAAATCTTTTAATTTCACTTAAACTTTCAGAAAACAAATAATATAAAGGTTAACAAATGTTATTCATAATACTACAGGAAAATGATATACATTGAATCACAAATACACTTAGTTAATAATTTTCTTAAAATGATCACATTGCTATTAGTGTACTGTTTTTTTTTTTGTAGTAACTAAAAATAGCATTGAGCTCAGAAGTGCAAATATTGTTTTTAAAAAAATAATTTTATCAAAATACATTCTTAAAAAGAAGTAAGTCTGATCAAAACTCTCCTGCTGCTATAAACATAGTGTATTTAATAATATGTGTATTATTATGTTTTTATTTTGTTATATTTTGTACTATTATGTTATTTTATCGGTATATTTGATTTAAGCTTGCATGTTTGAAAAAAAATGGATGAAAATTAAAGAAATGTGTAAGGAAACTATGAAACCCCGTCCTTCCAGATCCTTAAAAGTGGTTTTATCACATCTTCAGGTCTTTTCCAAATGAAACAAAAATATTTTATTAGTATGGGCCTTCAAAAGAAGAAGATCACAAAAACCCCTGTTATCCTCATTTAATCTGATATTATTAGTGTATAAAAATTAAGTAACAGTAGATTTTATCTATAGGATTTACACTGGTTACTTGTTATTACCGGCTTCTGAAGTGGATATCTAAAACTAACATTATATCAATAACTAATTATCTGATAAGGATAAAAAAATACACCAAATCTGTTATGGTAAACCCAAATAGCATTTTATTACGAGATTGTAACACAACCAAATTGTTTTTTAATACAGAATATTATTGACTGACATTTTAAATTCATTATTAGGTTTTTTTTAATTGTCGCACATATAGCCGTTCCGGAAGGGGCGTAATGCAAAAAACTTCAATTTTACAGGAGAGTTAAAATGATTTGCTGTTGTATAAAACGTATAATTGAAAACGGTGTAAGTGGCAAAAAATAATGGTATATCTGGAGAATGAAGAATATTCCCTAATTTCAAACCTAAATTTCAACGCCTAAGTGCAGTTACGTCATTGTTCTCCCGGAACGGCGATATGACCAAACCCTGCCTGATGTTAAGCTGAGTGCGGTCCATAAACGGAAACAACTGCTACTACAGATAAATTTCTTCAGGAAGCAGTTGCCTCCGCTATGATGAGATGCACCATCCGGATGACAGTACTCATATTATATTATTATTTTAAATAATTTTCAAATTCTGGAGTTGTTATTCATTTTTTGGTTTAAAATGAACTAAATTATGATAAAAATAAAGATCCAAGGGTTGTGTAGCTTATTAGCCGGGGTGTCCGTGTACAAAGTGAGGGATGTAGGTTTAATTCCCAGCTAAGCTCAGGCTATGTGTGTATGTTGATTTTTTCTCTTTAATTTTCATCATAATTTAATAATAATAATTAAAAGGTTTGTGAAAAAATTAAAGATTGTGTAAAAAATAAGTTGAATTGAGATAATAAATGTAAAAACATTGTTTAAAATAAGATAGAGATAAGAATTTAAATTCCATACGATTGTTAATTTGTTGCTACGAGTACCATAGAACAAGAGAAGTGTCATCACCTTCGCTTTTTATTTCTTAAGTATTTAATTCAGGAATATTTTTGTTTCAGATTTAGTTTAATGTCTGTATCAAAAATCCATTAAAGTGGAACGTGTAAGTATCTAATTTAAACTATTAAGGAACACTAATGAAAAGGATCTTTTTATCGCCATTAAAATAGGGGTCCCCGACACATTTTGCCAGAAATAAGACAATTTTCAGGTTAAAATGTAATTTGTTATATACAGACGAGTCAGTCAAACTGGCGGCCCTCCAGGATGCGGCTCGCGTGCCATCGCTAGCACCGCGCGCCACCAGGAACGCCGCCACACTTACAGGTAACTCAATATTTAAAAACCTCATAACTTTACTAGGTACTACATAGCTCAAGTCCTTGTCCTTACGACTGAAGTGATAACGACTTCTCTCCATACATTGAGTCTATTGTTCTTAGGGCAAGCCATACATTGAAGCTGGTCTAATTTCAGTGACAAATGCAATTGCACTGTAGATCTCCGCACACACAGCCAAAGGTTAGCTGGTATACAATGCCAAAGGCTTTAAGCTCGCCTATTGTGCAATATTTTTTACTAAGGAATATGCTTAATATGATAATAACATTCGGCTCGTAACATTAGTTTTAAATGATGTTATCTAATACTTCACGTTATTGCCCTATTCGGTATAGTGACATTGGACTCAATGGGTTGTTTCCTTTTTCTGAATATTACAGTTGAAATATAGTAGTTTTGTATGATTCACAATTTTCATTGTTTAAATTTGAATAAAATACCATTAACTTCTCCAAAACCCTGCTATTATGCAGTGCTAATATTAGAACGTGAAAAGTGGGTTACTTATGAACAACTTAAGCAGGGGTTTCTGAATGGGAGGATGTAAAAACACACACTTTGGCTTGTAGCCAGTGGTGTACTATTCTGGGCGGGCGGGCGGCGCTTGCGCTTGTCCAGTGCTCTGTCGCGTCTCCGTCCGCAGCGTGCGGCCCTGTGGCTTCTACCACACATGTATTCTATGCATTACTTTGAAAACCGGCCTTTCGTGTGATGATTCGGAATTAGTATATTGCTTTAGCGTTTGTTAGTTATTTAGGGATAGTTTTAAAATAAACTATTCTGTTTTTCTCGGTGATGGATATCCAGTTTTGTGTGGGATCACGTTAGCTGTTGCCTCGGCTGTTTTATTTTGTTATTATGAATAAGTTTGGAATTTTTGATGCTTTTAAAGTTGCTGTTGTATTTATTGAAAGGAAATGAGTCAACCATGAACAATTCATTATTGAAAATTTATAACTATTTTCTAAGATGTCGATTGTTAAAATCTGCGAAACAATGACATTTTTGTTTCATGTTTTTATAAAATAACGTATTAGCGACTTGAACGGTACCTTGTTCTAACTGAAACAATGGATAAGACTAATGATCTCATTCAGATCTGTGATGTAATCAATGATTGAAATAGTTGAATCTATTCATCATATTGAAAATGAAAGTAACAATGTTCGAAAATAGTTGTACCAGTTGTTATTATATTCGGGGTCGACGAAAATGAAAGGACACGAACTCAAAATAGAATGTAAGAATGAATATACAAATGCTGGCAGATATTGATCAATAATAGTATCTACAGCTCGTAGCAGCTCTATTTTTGTTTCAATTTTGTACATGAATAATCGGCTTTTAAATATTTTTTTCAGTGATTATATACATATCAGGTAGATAACGAGTGTTGTTTATTTATATTTTCCATGCTATGGTGTTCGAAGATTACATAATTTCGATATAACTTTTTATGTCTTCCGGTGTGTATGATACATTTTGTGGCCCTTCATGGTTGAAATCATGCAAGGTCATTGTCTGTGACGTCACAGGGCAACCTAGTTGCGGAGGTGACCCTGCTACGAAGTGGTGCCAAACTGCCAACGTATTGACGACATCCTTATTTTTATTGGTTGTTGGTTGTGAGAGCGACGACCGTGCTGTTGTGCGACGGCCTCGTATCACTTCTATTTGGAGAGCTTCGACAAATAACATTTTTAGGTTGCTTTTCGCAGTGTCACTAAAATTTGCCGGCTTCCGGTTGTTAAATATTTCGATTAATCATAATTTTTGGGTATAATTTTGAGTTGGTAGTTCTTTTTTTTAGAAGAGGATTTAATTATCGAATTTCTTTTGTTTTGATTTATGTTGTAAAAATAATATTTTACCTAATACATATACCTAATACCTCTAAAACAACACTAAATAGTTGTTTTCTAATGGTTTATTATGGTGATATTTTTTGTTTGTGTACGTTTGGCATTATTTGGCAAGAATTTCATTCAAGTCTTGTGATCAGTGAGCAAGATCGCTCGACGCAATTTTAGGTCTGTTATGCAACGTATGTCAGTGACCGATTTGGGCGGTATTGTGCATTACATTTGAGATTTTTGCATCTTAATATATCTCGTGTAATGTAATCATCGTGACAACAAGTGTGCTATCTACTTTTATGTTTTCTTTGATGATAATCTCTCTTATCGGGTAAACGAAATATATTGGCATCTTCATGGTATATTTCGCACTTGTGAAAGTATTCGCAGCGTGGTAGCCGTCGCTTATTTACCACCATAATGGACCTATTATTTCTTATAGTTTCTTTGAAATAAGAGAACAATGAGTACTTCTGTGGATAATGTATTTCGTATTGTATTACCGAATGAAACCGAGCTTTATTTTTATTAATTTTTAGTTTCCGTTGTTGTATTGGCTCGGATTCTTTATCATATTAAATGACGTTTTTTGGTTTATCTCATATCTTGAATTGAATATTTAATTAATGTATCTACCTGTATTTATGTGCACGTCTGTTGTTGAACTCGTGGTATTTTAGTGGTTATGAGGATTTTATGTGTCGTGTGTAGTGAAGTATAAGCAGTGGAGACCACGTTGATATGAGCAGTTCTAGCGCGAGGTTGCGACCTCGCCGTCGCGAAAACCAAAACGATCTCCAAGATCTACTCACGAGCTGGTCAGGTGGTAAGTTCAAATCAGTAGATTTAGGATTTAATATAACAATTATTTAATATTTTGATTTCTAAATAGTTTTTGTTAATACGGATTTATTTTTATTGATAACATATCAGCTGATTAATTACCGCATTAACAGTTCGGTTACTTAAGTTCATCCTTTTCGTAGATTTCCAAGGTTAATATTTTATCATAATATGCCATTTTTTTTTTTACTTTTTGATCATTAATGTCTCGTCTAGTTAATTAATACTTTCTCTCGAATATTCTATTCATTCAGTAAGTATGTGGCCTCTCTAATGAGAAATATGCAAGCAATCACATGGCGGACGGTGTTCGGCATTACAATCGTTACTTTGTAGGTCAACATCAGCATTCAGCCGTGTCGTCAACAATCAAAGAAAACTCTTAAATTGTAGAAAATGTATCAAACAATTTACTACTAGAATAATTATTTCATGTAAATTGGTCATGTCTAACTCATTCACATGAAACATGTTGTCGAAATCAGGCGGTTTATATTCAATGTACAAGTTACCTCATTTAGACGTTAATTATGTAAACAGCGTGTTTAGTTTTCTTTACAAAAAGCACTAGATATATTACTTGTCTTGGACTATTTCCAATATTATTGTTAAATTATGCTTCGTTTGGACGTCAGAGTTATTATTTGTCCACTTCTTACATTCTTAAAGAAATATTTTCAATAAATATCTCTAACGATACAAAAATATTGTAACTTTTCTAGCTTATTTCCCCGTTCCCAATATTTTTTGTAATATTTCTCTTTTGTTAAAGTATGGGAAAGTGTTTAATGGGAATATCTTTTTCATTCCAAAGTTTTTACAGGGATTGTTATAATTTATAATAAATAAATAAATATACTTACAAACAATACGTACTGAGCAGCCATGGTCTAGCGGTAGAGGACTAGCCTCGTGATCGATGAGACTCGTGTTCAAACCTCGCTAAATTCTAACCGTTTCATTCCACTTAATAAGGAAAATACTCGTAGCTGTCGCTCTTGAAACCACGTTAACTCAAAAAAGCCTAAACGGACTAATGCAAAAAGACTTTCAAATCAGGCTGGTAGTCCCTGAACGTAGTCGGGGAATAAACAAAGAACTTTTTTATATATTAAATAACTCTAAGATATACATAATAGTTGATCTATATAATATTCATTATTACCTAATTATATTATAAGTCGTGTAGATTATATGATAAATATTTCTTTCGACCGGGAATCGAATCTAAACAAAGAGTTGATTGCGGCATGAAATATATTGTGATTTGGATCATAAAATCTGCAACGTCTCGGTTCGTCGGCACCGGTTCACTCTAGAGGCGCACCGGTATTGATTCTGTC
Organism: Tinea pellionella; assembly: GCA_948150575.1. Classification (NCBI taxonomy): domain Eukaryota; kingdom Metazoa; phylum Arthropoda; class Insecta; order Lepidoptera; family Tineidae; genus Tinea; species Tinea pellionella. The sequence goes on along the minus strand of OX411248.1, from coordinate 5,920,367 downwards.
TGGCTGCTGCGATGTCGGCGAGCCTTGTCCATACTAAATACGGTTAGCAGACAGCTAACTATACATTTTGTGCTCTTTCGGTAGCGTAGAACCTAGTAGAGAGCGTTGCATTCCAGAGCAGTGTTTCTTCCCTAATACTTTTAATAATTTGTGTAAAATTGTAGATTATATTTTCTAATGATCAAATTAACGTGCATTTATATTGTTTTAGACGTGTGTAACAGCGACGAAGTGCCTGAAGTAGAAATCTTCAGTTTACTTCACGAAACGATACCTAAATATCGCTTACGAGCCGACAGCCTCACCCAATTTGGAGGTAAGTGATTTAATTTATATGACACGATACGGCTTTTAGCAATGACTTAATGGTGTTGGACATACGAAGATATAATTGCGTGTGAAAAACACATTTTTTGTATCGCAAACGGCCTAGTTTCCTTACAGTTTCGCGTTGTTAATACCATCGGGTCAATGTTCAAAATATAGCGTGCGACCTACTTGAGCTAGTATGAAAATCTTCCTAGAATAAACACACATAGCATTTGTCTTTTATATGGTGTAGCGTTATCATTAGATAACGATTATTATCAAAACAAACATTGTAAGTTGTAACATAGAAAAGCGAAGACTTCAGTTAATTTAGAATTTTAACAAAATTATAAAATGTTTTAGAATTTTTATATCGGTTTTTAACTTAAATATTAATTAAGTTCTCACGGCTCCTCGCAAGTTCTATTATGGACTTTGCCAATAACATATCAGACATGTGGCAGTGGTGTCCCATTTAATTAAAAGTCTATTTTATAGCAATACCGCGGGCATTTTAGTAGTTTCCAATCATTTTTGAGATTAACTCCGTTGTTGCTTCCGTCCTAGTTAAGTATAGTGCGGTGAAGTTTCCGGCGCCGGCGTCGGTGAAGCTGCTATAAATAATAATGTCTCATCGTAACCCAAGTCATCGTCCGCACTCATGATGCATTCTATATCCAATACCCAACTCATAACGGATTTTTTGCTACGACGAATAAATTATTATCATTAAATACAATGTAGGTACCTATATTTTTGGCTTATTAGACAGTCCAGTTAGTAGGGAAAGTTTTGGGGGTCTTTTTCGCGCCCGGGGAATTACCGCCAGTTTCCAGCTCGAAAGTAGCCGGGTATAACGAGAGGAGGGTGCTCTGTCAACCTGGACGGTGTAGGTTCCTGTCCTCGAGCCGGCGACTCTCGCCTGCAGGCATTTTTCCGTAGTAGCGGTAGTCTACACTCACTGACCGTATTCTCTATAGAAATATGTGTATATTAAAGATTGAAAGATGAGTTGAGCGGCCGTAGTCTAGTAAGACGCGTGAATTCACGAGCGATGAGATCCGTGTTCGAACCTCGCTAAATTCTGATCGTTACCAATGTACCGGCAAAAAAGATGCGTTAGTTAAGTAAATCTCAACTGAAGTGGCACATCCCGAATAGCTGTCACTTCCTGGGCGTGGCACATATTGGTCGCGTTCGATATTGTTTTAATAACGTAAACCCTGACAATATCTATCCGGAATCGATACGAGATATTGAAAGGGTTAATATTAGTCAAAAGGTTAGTTTTGAATATCAAATAACCCTTTTTTACAAAAGAACCTTGAAGTCATTTCTCGCGTGACGTCCTTCGAACGGGATTTGGCGCGCGAAAATATAAATCTATAAGACTATGACTTAATATTCCTTTTTTTTTATAAAAATGACTGCATATAAACAATTTTTTTGCTTTTTAATTATTTACACACGTTTGACAATGTATCTTAGAGCGGCCGTGGTCTAGCGATAAGACGTGTGAAATCACGACCGTTGAGACCCATACTTTGGTCGCTCAGTGCCTATAGGCACAATTAAAAAGTGGTAGGCAGACTGCTGATGGTTATTAGTCCTGTCTGCCGTCCTTTTCAGTACCACCACTTTCGAATGTAACACCCGTGAAGTGCCCTTGTCTCGTTTCGGGAATAGTTTGTAAGTAACCGAGTAAAACGAGAGGAGTATGCACTGTCTATGCTGCCTGTATAAATCTATCTGTAGTAACAGTCGTTTCTGTTCATAGACCGTACTCTAGCTTTACATCAGACGGAGTGTTGTCGTATGCCGAAGTACAGTTTAAAAAAAAATTACTCATTTACTAAAACACATTCACCAACCCATTTATTTACACAACTTTAAAACATTTCGTGAAAACTGTTCGCAAAACAGACTCATGAGTCATTCTTAGAAATGTTGCAGTGGTTGTTGTTGTACTCTTATTAAAGCTCGGGAGTAGGTATGACGAAGCGTTGAGATGGAATCCCGTGACCTCATTGATTCAGCTCCACCCTACTCGCCAATTCTAAATTAAATCCTAGACGGCGCTACTAAGTATCAACTAAATGAACGTACACATCATTTTCTATGACAGGATTAAGAGTTGGTATGTAGGCTAGTCACGAGCTGGTCTGCCTTCCGTCTTCGGCTTGGCCTTATTTTCTCAACACATGTATTAGTAGTTTGAGTCGGGCTTCCTAAACCCCTCTTAGATCTGGGTCTGCGCGTTAAATGTATATTTTTTATAGTAGTTCGGTATATGACAACACTCCCCCTGGTGTAAAGCTAGAGTGCGGTCCATGAACGGAAACAACTGCTACTACAGATAAATTGCTACACGCAATACACGACTGCCTCTACTATGCCGGCTTGAGGAGACGAATGTGCGCTATCCAGATTGACAGCGCTCACTCCTCTTGTTATACCTGGCTACTTGCAAATTGATCCCGAAACGCGACAAGTTACTTTACGGCTGTTACATTCGAAAGTGGTGGTGCTACCTCAGGACGGCAGACAGGGCTAATAAGTTACTAATAACTGTAATCAGTCTAACTACCGCACTTTAAAAAAATCTTGAATTTATGATATTTTAATATCTAATAGCAGCATGTTCAATTTAAATGTCATTTATGAATTGTTAATTTTAAACGATCATCTTTTCTAGAGATATGACAGAAATAATTATAGTTGTTTCTAATTTTCTAAATACGCGAAAAATGGTAATTTGATAATATAATTTGTTAAATTATACCATGTCAAGTTAACTGCTACTTTAAGAATGGCATAATAATAGTACTTAACTATGATACCTTTCTGAAAATTTCGTAATATTTTTCACAACGCATGCGCTAAAGATTTCTGATGAAATTTGAAAGTTTGACATGCAACTAAGGGTTGATTAGTGAATCCTTTGTCCGGCTCAGCTAAATCGATATATAAATTTATTGTAAAAATTATGAAAAATAAGTAGATTTAAGTTAGATTAATTTTTAAGGTACGATGGGACTGGTGTAACCTGACGGGTTTAAAAGTCCCTAAATAAAGTTGAATTAAAAAAAAAACTGAGGTTTGATTTTGTTACAGGCTACGAAAATCAAGATTGGTTTATACCATCACCAGCGTTACAAATCGGCCCGAAAGACCTCGCCCTCACACCTGATCAGATCAGGGAGACGCTCAATTATTTTCGTAAGTATTTATGCCTGTTTTTTAAATTATAATTATTTAATTGCTAATGCTTTGGGGCTGGTAACTCAATGCTTTCTTAATTATAAGATTCTCTGGACGTCTGCAATTCTTGATTCGAGAAATGAATTCTTGGGATATTTTAAGGGATATATCTACATATTCTAGCTTTTCATTTTCATATATTAAAAGCTTCCTTAAGGTCGTCACAGCACCACTACAGTTTCATCAATAAAACTTAAATAACCGGCCACAATTGTAGTTCAAACAGGCCACAGTTGCAAAAGTAAATTTTTACTTTCAAAGATTCCTTGAGGATGTATTGTTGTATAATACGAGTAAATAGGTCGGCATGTGACCGTATTCCGTTTGGTATTAAGCTAGAGTGCGGTCCATGAACGGAAACAACTGCTACAACAGAGAAATATGAATGCGGCTGTCGTCTCCTCTATGCCGGATTGGGGAGACGAATGTGCACCATACATCGATGGGACACGCACTTCATGCGTGTTGAACTTGAAAATGGTGGTACTATCACCTACATGGTTAACTTTAAATCAAAAATATCTTACACAATTGTAAAATTGTAACGATTACATGAAGTCGTGTCATTGAGATGTAGGCAGCAAATAGTGGTAATGTCATGGTTATGGCCACTCTAATAGATTTCCATTTTCGACGCAGTTATGTTTTTATGTGATGATTGCTCGTAAAATTTATTTTTGAGGCATGTAATCAGTTTTATGCACGTATGTTTTAATGTTGGGTAAATGAACGGATCGCGGACGTCGTTGTTTACTATCTCATTTATCATAGTAGGTACTTACCAGTGTGCTCAACTAAATAATTAAAAAATCAAGACTAAAATATTAATGGTGCCAACCTAAATTTTTTTACAATCAAAATTCAGTTATAGTATTTAAAATTTACATAAATGTTTTTGAAAAGAGTACCTATCTATATTTTAAATCTTAGTTAAATAAATGTTTAACTTCCTTACGTAATGTTATTTGATTTTACTTCGGGTAGTTTGTGTGCGATATCTGCGTCGGTTGGCGCATGCGCGTCTACATCGGGCAGCCAGTGCCGGTCGCGCCGGTATCCATGCGGCACGCGTGTCGCTCACCGAGCTGCGGATCAATACCGTCCGTCTGCTCGCAACGCGCCGGTCCGCACTAAACTTAGAAAGAGGGTGCAGTATTGCATCCGACGGATATAGCGTCTCACACGTGCTTTTATCTTTTGCCAAATAGTCGTCGTCTATAAATTTAGGGACACGTTTATATTGTTTCGTGTTATGTGCCTTCGTTATTAGTATGTATATTGTGTGTAGTATATATATAGTATATAAGATATGTTAGTGTAATAAGAGTCATCGATCTAGCGACAGGGTCGCAGCCACGCATGTTTGTCGTTCTGCGCAACAGCTGAGGGAGATCTGTATCTTGACCGTGAGAACGCATATTAGTATAATATGTATGTATTTACGCACGACGGTTGTAATTCACATTTAAGAATGGGAATTGAAAGTTATGCTCCTCGCAATGTAACAATACCATCATGGTTTGATTTGAACTCCATTAGACTTCGTCGGTTTGGTGGTTCCTAATTAAAAATTCATTAAACTGGTTTATGACTGACTACATTTACTTTCTTGTATGCACTTCACATACACTACTTGTAGAGCGTATTTAATAACTTAGATACACTGACGAGTATTAAGTTAAATCGATAACACGTTAACCATACGCGCGAAACGTGTGCTTGTAAGACGTGTTTAAAAAACACTATGTTTATGAAATACGTTTCATAAAAAAACTTATATAATATTTATACAGATGATGTTATTTAGTTTAGTAATTCATAAAGAACCGTGACCGCATTTTTGAATAAGTAATATAAAAAAACGAAATCTCGTCAAATATTAGAATATTACTACTTTGGGACTACACTAATGTGTTACTGTACTAAACACATTCACTTTATTTCGTTGCCATGAGTCAGGGAAGTAATTTTTTTCTAACGCCATTAGCTAATTGAATCATAATAGGAGTTTATTGTAGTAGTAACACGCGCGACGTTTAATGAGTTTTTTTTTAAATAAGTCTTGGCCGTGGCGAATTGTTCATTAGGCGAACTAGGCACAGTTTCAAGGGGAGCGTAAGAGAAAGTAAAAAATATTTACAGCTTTACACTTTACTAGATAAAGCCATAAGAAACCCTTTGGTACCGACCATACGTTGCATTTTTTAAAAATTTTCAATAGTTTGGAAATATAAATAATTATTTTTGGTAATTTCACGAGTATCATCTTGACACAATTGTTGATTTTGTTTAATTAAATTTGACATAAAATTCTTATATACTTTATCATGTCCTAGCGAGGCATCACATTGACTATAATATTGTGACATGTAAATAATTTAAAAAAAAATTGTATGGTCATCAGAGATCGGAGGGATGCGCGTCCCGATAAGGTGTTAGCATAGAACCTAAACACCAGTCTATTGAATCTATAAAAACTAAAAAAACAAACCCAAGTATAGTTACTTTTATTTCTTAGTCAAACACTGATTTGCATACAATAGTAGAATAATGAGTAGACGGGACAGGTGGAAGTGTTGCTCGGAATACAAAAACAAAATTGCCGTTATTTATCTTCTCATTCATAAGTTTGAATCGTTATTTCGGAGCTGACCCATTTGTATTAAGAATATTTTGTGCTAAATTCGACCCTAAAGGCGTTAATGGGTTCGAGTGATGTAGGGAAACGCATTACTACCAAAATTTTCAATTTGTTGACATACGAAAGTGATTGTAAACAAGATAGTTTTTTTTCCTGTGAAATAAAAATATACTTACTAGTCTAAACATTTATATTTTTTTAACATTCTATTTTATTTGGTCGTTTATTAAATTTCGTAGTTTTTTGAAGAACAGGAAGGAATGCTTATGTTTATTATGCCCAGTCTGTCGTAGGTAGTACTATCGCTTTCAAGTGTACCCATGCAGCGATCGAGTCGCGTTTCAAGATTAGCTTGGAAGTAGTCGAGTCTAACGAGTGGTGTTGCCAACCTGTATGCACACATTCGTCTTCTCGCGCCGGCGCATAGGGGAGGTGACTGGTGCCTGCAGACATTTTTCTGTGGTAGCAGTTGTTTTCGCGTTTTGGCGTAACGTTTGACAGAATGCGGGCACGTGCTGAGCTAGTATTAAAATAAACCTAGTTCTGGTTCGGGACTAGCTTGAAAGTAGTCGGAGTATAGCTAGAGAAATGTGTTGTGGCCGAGAAGACCTTGTCAATCAACTTGGCCGCCTCACACTCACTTTGACTCAGCAAGTATTATACTAGTAATAAATACTGAATCCATATTTGTAATGTCATTTGATATGAAAGATTATAATCATGTAAAATTGCAAGTATAATTAGTATTATGGATTTATCAGTTGTATCTCCAACAATCACGATTGTTATGGTGTTCTGATATAACATAATTGCCTGTAATTTTAGATAACGGTAAATTTATTCGATTTGTTTATTCTAAAACGTTTATTTAGGGACTTCATAACCTAATAAGAAAATAAACATCCAACATATAACTGTTAGTTAACCTTTTTTTAAAGTTACAATACAATTGTCACGCCTTTAATAAATAAAAAAAATATATATATAATTCATATTAATTTATTTACACGAATCAAACAGACCAAAAGCTGAATTTAATGGCATTAAATTAATCTGTTCCAAATGAAGCCTATTCGTCTGTTCATTTTTATTGCGTCTTTAAACAGTAAAAATTATTGAGACCTGAGTACGAGTTTACATTTACGCCGTGATAGCGTAACGCGAATACTCTCCACCAATTAGGCGATGTTATTTTGACCGTCGTGGTAATAAAAAATCAAATAAAGCGATCCTATTCGACGGCTTAATGTAGACTCGGCCCTTTGATAAAAAATATATAGGCCAATTTCTTAGGAGATTTTGTTAGACGCCGTTAACGCGGTTTTCGTTTTAAAAATATTTATTCAAATGATAGAAATATCTTAATATTGAACGGATGTTTGTCGATTTGTATAACGTGATTCTTTGAGATCGCGTGTGCATTTACTCTTAAACGCGAAAGTCTATTACTGGCCTCAAATTGTTTGACCGTTAATAGAAACATGTCTTTTGAATTATTCCATATTTATTGAAGTCCAATGTACTTATGTATGTTAAATGTAAAATTCCGTAATAAACGTTGTTGAACAATTTGGTAATACAAGTTGCGTTATGATATTTTAGTAACTTTTTCCATTATTTTTTCTTCCAAAGATCACCAGATAAACTGCTCTAACTGGGTCTTATCTATTAATGAGAATTTATTCCGTTTCTAAGAATCTGATATTAATACGATTTTATTACTGTTTTATATAATCTTTTGATTTCCACACTTCTATTAAAATTACTTGGGAAAAGTTAATTTATAGTGTTATAAATTTTATACGTTTTAGTTGATTTATATTATTTACAGCACTTTAAATAACATTATTGGTTTAGAAGTTATTTCTTTAAAAATTCTGATGGACTTTAACACAAACAAGGTTACGTGACGTCAAAGTCGTAATCACGTGCTCCTCGACCTCTTATAGCTAGCTGAGTACTATTCTGCTGCTTTTACTAGATCTACCGTGGCCGAGTGGGTATAGATAGACTGCTTACTTTTCCATGCGGTTTCATCCAAGTTTATCCACAAAAATTTGTGTCCAAAATTTATAGATTTTTAACAAATAATAAATGTCCATTTTTTGTTCATAATAGTAACAAAACACAAAAAGAACATTTTGTTTAATAGTAAGGAAAGTAATAAATAAATAAATAAATAATACTAGAAACAGTTACGTAAAGGCATGACAAAAATTATTTATTTATTCTTTGCTGTTTACATTTATTTGATAATATTTTCTTGATATAATTATCTTAGTCAAGGACAATAGAAAATAAGATAATTAAACTATGTTTTTTTAGGTATAGTATCGTTTTGTTCTTATTTACAAATTAACGTAGGGATATCAATTAAATGAATTATTGTGGACCAACTGGGCGACACGACGCGGCCGCGACAATGTGCCATATATATTTTTTGATCATAGCGACATATGTTAACGGTAACTACACTAACGCAATGTTTAAATAAATTAGCGTGGAAACTAGTTAGTTCCCATATTTTTATGAATAACTAAGTATTTTGTCGCATTCAATTAGTCGGTTTTAACTGTCAGCGCATTACAAAACTTAACCGACCTTTGTTTATTCTTAACTGCATTTGTGATCTTCACCAGTTTCCTCAATTTATCTTTTTTGTTGTTGTCATTGCGACTAATTTTTTTTTTCAATTCATGCCTAAAACTATAGCTACCGAGTACTCTTCGTTGCAAATCGCATTTAACGAGTACACCTGTTTCCCTAATTGCTTGAATTTCAAGGATCTTGACTGTCGTTTAACATAATATTTGATCTATTTTGTTTAAATAACAATGTTAATGACAATAATTTACATACATTATTTTAGTACAACTATTAATGTAATAGATTTACGTGTTTGGATTTTACATAGTTTCCGAGAATTTTTCACTTGGCCGTGAAAAATTCAGATAAGAAGGCCACTGTAGTGCTGATGGCCATTTATATTCGTAATTTATTGAAACGATATTGTTCGTCATTCTTACTAAGAAAAACAATAACTATTGAATACAGTATAAGGTTGTCCAATAAATTATAAACTTAATAGAAATACTTTATTATAGTTGTACATAACTTACTAAACGTACGTCGTCTCCGTATTTTTATATAAATAACTCGTCACTATTTATTAGTTGTAATATTGTGACTGGCGCGAAGTTTACCTGAGTTTCGTGCATCACATATTATGAATTTCATAAGAGAGTTAATTTAAGCAGCTCGCTTGGGCACCCGAGCGTGTGCGGTCGACTGTACCTATTTCTGCCGGTATACGTCATGTTAGCTGTTGTCGCCTCCGTCGCCACTTTGTTCGAATTGTATTAGCTTCTCTGATCGGTTTTTACATACAGGTGTTACGTAAAAGTAAATAATTCCATTACGTTAGTGAAAAAGACTACTCGAGAAATTGAAAAATAATGGTGCCGTAAAGTTCAGGATATTTCCGTTAGTGTGTGAAGACACAGCGTACGCTGTATCGAGTGTGTGAGCCCCTTGCTGTGGGCGGCCACGCGGGCAGCTCCAATGCTCGCGGGGCCGGCATCGAGACACGGAGGAGGCCCCTGGGGGTTCAGGCGCGGGGTGCGCGGACGGCGCGCGTGCCTCGCCGCCGCCCGGCTTCGATCGCGAACTCTTCGAGGAACTTAGCATTCTCCCTGACGCGGAACTTCGCGAGTGTCTCGGCGAATATCCGGATTTTATCTACCACGTGGCTCGCGACAAGTTCGGTAGACTTTACTTCCGCGTCATCAGGACTTTGCTCCTCGATCGAGGTAGATATTCGCTCCTCGCACTATCGTAACAATGCACAACCGCTATAACATTGGTCACGCTTAAAACATATCCGCTATATATTTCCACTGGGAATCATTTGCATGTAAAATCAACAATTTTATTGTCAATAATATAATAATAAATTCATTTAATTTACCATCAATCCCATTGTCATCCCATTCTAATAAAATAACCTAACAATTGGTGGCTAGGTAAAAATAATATTTGTTTATTAAACGCCTTAATAATTGCAAGTGACAATTTTACTTTATATGTTTGTATGTATGTGTAACAAATCGTCGACGAGCGGGAAACGAATTCCATAAAAGTGACAAAAAATCGTGAAAGTCCTTCGGCAGCATGCGAAAGACGTAACCGAACGATAAACAATTGATATCCGTTGTAAACGTAATGTTAAGTAAGAATGGGAAAAATCACATCAATGGATCGTTACATTCTCACGTTGAAACCTTTTTTTGTATTTATAGAAAGCTACTATTAAGTTGTATTCGATGCTAATATCTACGTATGATGGTAACAATTGGATCTAATGCATTGTTGGCAAGATCGCATTACAAATAATCATTATAATCGGTCATCTACACCTTTTAAGTTTTATATCTTATACTTGATCGTGAAGATTATATTGTTCGTTAGTTTTCATGTACTCGAAGCATATGGATAGATACAGTATAGAAAATGAGACTTGTAGGCAAACTGATGATGCTGTCCCGGGGTAGTGCCACAACTTTCACTTACCTGTGAAAGCATAGCGAAGTGCGTCCTGCTAATCTGGATGGGGCGCATTCATTTCTTCAGCGCGGCATGGCGGAGGAAATTTGTTTCTGCCGACGTACCTCTGTGACAGCACTTGTCTCCGCTTATTGACCGCATTCTAAATTAACATCAAACGGACAATTAAGAAACAAATAAATAAAAGAGATAAGGCCAAATAATTTTCAAAACTTAAAATGTACGGTAGTTAATTAATAGTAACAATTGAAAATAGGTTGAGATGAAATGGCTTATTCACATAAAAATACTATCATCAACCTTGTATTTCTTATTAAAATTTCCCACACACATGGAGACACAATGAAACAGTTTGTTTTGCTTCTCAGTTGGCGGGGCGCTAACTTGTTCCCCCAAGTATACAATCGTCAACATAGCAGCCTGGTTACAGCTTATTTTCACTGTTACCGTATCGACAACACATCGCTTTTATTGATGTAACACTGTCGATTTAATTTCCGCATAATTTGTTTTGATTTTATTTAATTGTTAATCGAAAAAAACTCCAATGAACGAGTGGGAGTACAGTATTTACTCAGGTCAGTGTGGATGTATTAAACCACTGCCGGGTCTAATAACTTTGTGAGGATTGAAATTGGTTATCGTTTTGTGATATCTTATCTGAGTTTTGTGGATACGGTGTTGCGATAATTCTATTTAGAATTCGATGTTATGTGTACTAACTAACCCGCTTGTTTTAGTGTTTGCACTAATAAGATTGTGTTAACGATTAATTTTTTTGTTTATAATTATTTAACGTGTTGTACAAATTAATTAAGACAAAATGTCTGGTACGTAAATAGTGTAAATTCACGTGAATAATTAAATTTATAGTTGAAGTTGTATTTATTTTTTCATAATGGCTAACCTTTGGTCATGTATGTATACTAAATTATTTTTGATTAAAAATTATAAAATTAAAATCAATATTTCTTATAAAATATTACTTTAATATAAAATATTAACGTGATATTTCATGATAAATGGCGCCACGTTATCTTCTTATATCAGCTGTCTTGAATTTAGACAAAACTATTTTCCAATATTATTGGAATATTATTTTTTATTAACTTAAAACTAAATACCGAATGCATGAAAGGGAATATGTTTTTCTTTCTAATTAGGACAAGGTGATTCACAATTTTAAATATTAAATTGGACAAGGTGTCGATAAAAACAATTATAGATTATCTTTTTTTTATTGTGTAGTAACAGATTGGTTGCTATGATCGTTGATTGTTTTATTATAATAATAATAATAAATATAATCATTATAATATGTACTTTTTATGTCCATTAATAAATAAATAATCATTTTGCATTTTCAAGTCATTTTTTTACATTTCATATCATTTGCCTACAAAAAATTCAATGCAATATTGTATAGCACATGATTGTCATTTTTTTTTATATACTATCAATTGCCTACATTAAATATAATGATCTACTTATTTATTACAAAAAGGTCTTAGTTTAAGTGAAATTTAGGTTTTTAAAAAAATCTATATTGGTAATATATTTTTTTATATTACAGTTCTATGCAGCAACAGGGTGAGCCAAATGACAAAGACCTACAATGACATCGAAGCAGTTACACGACTGTTAGAGGAGGTGGGACTTTTAATATCCAAATTATGTATTAGTACCAAATAACAATAGGTTATTTTAAAGAAAAATACGAACATTTGTGTGATTTTTTTACTTTAGAAAGAAAAGGATCTCGAACTAACGGCTCGCATCGGCAAGGAATTGTTAGCTGCGAACGGTCGACTTGAAGCGCGGGTCACCTCACTCGAGGGTGAATTACGCAGTGCGCGTGATCAAGTCACACAGCTGCGGCACGACTTGCAGGCAAAATCTGACCTGCTACAGGTGATCATTTGTTATCCAATTAATTAAATATAACACCTCTAAAATAACAAGAGGAACTCGTCTTTTCAAGCCGGCATAGCAGAGACGACTGGAAACTGCAGACATTTTTCTGTAACTGATCACATGTCGAACTACTATACCTTTTTTATGTAAACATAGGTGCTCACAAATGACACAGAGGAGGCCGGCGATAATAGTGATCAGGAGGCACCAGGTGCGGTTGCGCTTCGGAAGCGCACAGGGGCATTGGAACAAGAGAATCGGGCATTACGGGAAGAAGCCGCGCGCCTTGCCGCCGGCGCAGACAGCGCAGAGCTGGCGGAACAACAATTATTACGTGACATCGCTCTACAGCTAGGTACATATCTTCATTAAAATCAGTTTTGTTGTTGTTCCATGAAAATTCAACAAAAATATAGACTTATAGATTGTTACGATTATTGCCCCCCTCAGAGACTAAAGCAATAAATTTTATTTCTATTTTAGTACTTACCAAATACTTGCGGCATTGCCTTATCATTCAAATAAATATGTGATCATATCTCACGCATTTACATATCAAGATAATGTTAGAACGTGTGCAATACGAGTGATGATCATAGAGAAAAAACAAATCGACATATTTCACAAATATGTTTTAAAATGCTGCTAATATAATGAAGAAAAGAAGTCAAGAAGAAAACTATGGACGTAGTTGAGACAAGGTGGCCTAGCAGCGTGTTTTTTTGTTAAGTTTGCACCCTGTCAGACCATACTTGTTTTTACTCGTCAACAATCATCAGTGAACATTAAACGCTCCTACGTCGATGAAAAAATATGTCTATTACTTTTGATTACTTTTATATTACTAGCTAACGCTTGAAATTCTAGTTGCGCTTTTTTTAAGTAAATATTTGCATCAAGTTAATATCATTATGCATCACAAGTCATTCATTCATCACACTAAACAGTCAAGTCAAAAATTGCTTTAGTAAAGTGTTAGAATCTTTACTGAAACTTCATGGTTTTGGAGTGAAAATGAAAACACACGTCTTCTTTTGAATTGTTTGTCCACACTCGCGCACCATCACGTACATTTAATGGTTAATAATCCACCATTATTACACATTAACACTCGAAGAAACACAAGTTTAGTAAAATAATTCAAGACAGATAATCTAATGTCTTCAGATGTTCGCCAAAACTCCCTAGTAAAATTGGTTAGTTAATATTTCGCTTACATTCTTTGCTTTTTGTATCGTTTTATACTGCAATAGGTTTGCAGAGTGTAACTGAATTCTTGAAGCTTGTTGCGCTTCGATATTAGTTTGTAGTCGGCATAGCGGAGGCTTAATATTAAGTTAAGTTCAGGCATTCGGATCGTAGTCAGCTTTCTCCTATAACTTTGATTCTCACTTTTAGACCGGCATTAATAAATTAGTTCTGGTCACTTATTGCTTGATCAATTGGCGCTTTGTTTAGCTATTATTTATTTATTTAACGTTTGATTGAAGGTTTTAAATAACAGATTTTTCATAGAATTCTTTTGTTTCATGTTTCTCGAGTACGGATTGTTTACATTTTCTTATCGAAGAAATGACACGTACCTTTTTATTGTTTGATTTGTTGATTGTTCGCAATAGATAATAAAAATAATAAGTGCTTAATTATTTTATGTACAATAATAATTGTAAACATAAGAATTGCGCTGTTTTTTTTTTTTATTTATATGATCTTTATAAAGGACAATGTCCATTTTAGGACCATTTGATATATAAGAAACTATTAACAATGGAACATTTAAAAATTTTTTTTTTCATTAATTTATTTCAACAATTAATATAAAATGTTTAATGACAAAAATAATATCATCAATATTAAAGCATTTAGTATAATAATAACATCAAATATTGGACCAGAAAAAGTCTTAATTACTCAATAAATCGGGTAAAAAAAATAGTTTAGTGATTTCGATAGGACTACGTTCCTATTTGAACTGAAAATCATCGACAAACTCGAGAAAAAAATTCTGGGCCCAGTTCTCTTAGACACTCCTTTAATTTTTTAACTTAGAAGAGATTAGAATTTATTTTTTTTCAATTATAAAATTTCAAATTTCATTTAGATCTTATTTACACGAATTTGTTTTGAAGAAGTATTTTTGCTTATTTTCTTTTATTCTTAGAAAAAAAGAATTGCTTTTAATTCTTTTTTTTTTACGAAAGTTTTTTTTAAAAGTATTATTTGTGTATTTATTTTCAGCTAATGCTAATTCCGAGTCAAACGCGTTGGGTTCTGAATTATTGCACGAGAGAGAACGTGCCAATGATCTGCAACAACAAGTGGACTCTAGCAACTCGCGTCTTGTAGCAGCTGAAAAAAGTTTACAACAGGTAGAAATATTACCTCATACTCAAACATTTCAGAGCAGCCGTGGTCTAGCGGTAAAACGCGTGAACCGAGAGTTCGAGAGACACTTGTTTGAACCTCGGTAAATTGTGACCAGTACCAATGTAATTTTGTTATATGTACTTAGGTCTATTAAATAGTGGTAGGCAGACTGGTGATGGTTATTAGTCCAGTCTGCCGTCCACCACTTTCGAATGTAACACCAGTGAAGCGACCTTGTCGCGTTTCGGGAGCAGTTTTGAAGTAGCCAGGTATATGATGAGAAGTGTGCACTGTCAATCTGGAATGCATATTCTTTTCAAACCGTCACAGCGGAGGCGACTAGTGCCTGTTGAGATTTATTTGTAGTAGTGGTTAACATCAGGCGGAGTGTTGTCATATAACGTATAACTTTGTATTGTTATTACATATACCCAGAATGTTCCAATGAAAAGAAACTAATTTAAAATTAATATGTTTTTTCAGTTACAAATAGAGCACGAGCGCACGTTACGCATTTTGGAGATCACTAGAGAAAATCAAAATGCACTCGCTACGGAATTGGCAGATCAAAAGGTATTTTACTATATTTATGTATAGAAATATTATATTTACATAAAGGTAGACGTATCGTACACACGTTTACTTTCTATGGAGTGTGCACTGTCAATCTAGATGGTGCATATACGTCTCCTCAAGCCGGCATAGCGGAGGCGACTGCTACCTCTAGAGATTTATCCGTAGTAGCAGTTATTTCCGTTCATGGACCGCACTCTAGCTTTACATCAGTCGGAGTGTTTTCACATGTCGAGCTACAATAAAAAAATATAGCATTTTTTGTTAATGATTTATATTTAACAGGAAAGATATGCAGAAGTGTTATCACATCTCGCTGAGGCGCAGGAACAGTTGCGTGCTCTGCGCAAACGTGGTGAAGCGACGCGTGGCCTCATGCCGAGCGTCGCAGCCGCCGCCGGATTATTACCAAATAGTTTGCATAGAGAAATGCAATCGTCCGTTTACTCGGACCTCAGCCTTGATTCCGGCATCTGTGACCAATCAAATCAGTTAGTATTCGCTTATAAAATATTTTTTTTGTAGCTTTTTTGTTGTCAATTAAACTGAATCGATTTATCGTATGAAGTAACAACAAAATAAGCAATCGTAACTCATGTGTTTTTAGACTCCTGTTTTGAAAGAATTTGCATAGCATTTTATCACGAATTCATTGCATTATAATCTTTAATTTGATATTATGGATATTGCAAACTGATTATACAATCTTCACTGATTATTAAACTATTAACACTTCAAAAGTTTTCACGCCTTGTATTTTCTCTTGTTTCAAACTGACTTTTCACTTTAATCATAGATCGAGCATGCAGAAAGTATTTGACACGGTACAGTGCGCTTCCCGCTGGTCGGGTGACTCACTCACGGGTTCTGATGGCGTCCGGGCGAATAAACCACTATCATCAGATTCCTTTATGGATGATTCATCGGACGCTGATTCTGAAGACTTGTACCCGTAAGTATTAATTATATTTCTGTAATTAACTTTTGAAAATTTGAAATTTAAACTAGTATTGTGACTGAATTTAATATATATTTTCAGTGGTGGTACGGGCGGGTCAGGAGTACCAGGAGCGCCGGGAGCTGCGGAGTTAGCGGCGGCATTACGACGATTAACACCAGCCGAAATCAATAGCAGACGTGCAACACTCACCGCCTCTCATCTTATTAGACGTTGTAGCAGAAATACTGGTAAGATTTATGATGGCCTTTTATAAGTAATGGTCGACCAGAATCTAATATCAAATTGTTATTTATAATTTATAGAGCGCGACATAAGTGAAGAAAGTGCGGTATGGGGTGCAGGAGCCGCAGGTGGTCTAGCACGATGGCGATCTCCACACAAACTACAAATTGTTAAGCCGATGGAAGGGTCACTCACCTTACATACGTGGGCGCAGCTGGCAAAACCCACAATGTCCCGTGAGTATGACGATACGTGTACTTTTTAACGGGTGATGAACGGTAAAAATAATATATATAATTATTTTAAAGGTTTGTTAGAAGAACAAGAAGGTGTCGGCGTTCGCGGGTCTAGATCGACAGCGGCACCCGGACTGAGACTTTATCGCCTTTCGGACGTAGAGGAGGACGACGACATGCCACGATTACCGTACGCCAGTCATGTCTACACTTTTACCAATAGGTAAATAATACATTCTAAGACTGCACATTTTTGACAATCGAATGTGAATTATGATTAATTATAATTTGTGTATTTTTCTTTTAGTACCGTATTACATCCGAACGACGGCAGCATGCCAGGTAGCACGTGTTCGAGCGCCATGAGCAGTCTGTCGAGCAGCGTATTGGGCAGCGCGTGGAGCTCCCGTCTGACTTCGAGACGTTCGTCCGCGGCCACTTCCCCCACGCGAACGCCGGCACTCTCGCGACGAGATTCCTTCTCGACGGCCCCTTCGAGACAGCATTTCTCTCCCACGGCTACTCCCGCGAACAGTCCATTACTGGGATCGCCGGAATCGTCTCCGCCCTCGACGCCGATCCCCGGCGACTCTGCACCGTCGCTTCGCGCACTCATAGCCAGCGGCACGTCGATGCTGCGACGTAATTTCCTCTCTCCGGGAGGAGAGGGATCGTCTCCTTTGGCTCTGCAGACGCCGGGGTCGCTGTACACGGGCATGGTGCATCGCAGTCCTATGGGTCAACTGACGTGTCTGAAGCGCTCGTTGCGTTCTCCGGTGGCCGAGCGTCGTCAGTCGGTCGCGGAGGAGCCGATGGGAGTGCCCGCCCAACCGGGCAGCGGTGCGTTATGCCGCCGTGGCAATCGCCCCGCTCGTGCAGCTCGTCCCCGCAACGATCTCGGCACGGTGGGCGTTCCTGCTAATGCCGCACGAGCCTCTCACTCGTCTCCGCTCGGCACCCTGAGCTCTCTCCTCTTCGGCAGAAAGGGCGGTCTCCTCTGAGCGGATGCTTCAGACTTTCTAGTGAATTCTCCGATATTTGTCTAGCAAGATAGATGACTCGGTGTTAGCGTCCGGCATCGAGTCTTATTTATTTTACTATATTGTGATTTAGATGTAGTATTTTTACAAGGTACCTAATTTCCGGTCGTAGTATAAGTTTAATTGGTCTTTTATGATTATTACGAGTATATGTTATTGTACGCTTTTATGTTGTGGCGTTATTATTATTAGTTCGTGCATTTATGTGACTAATTACTATTTTTCAAGAGAGCTCAGTGTTCGGACGTGTCATTGTTGAATAAGACATTCCTAATGAGGTCAGATTATAAAAGCCGAGTACACTGCACGACTGAATCGTCTGATTAAAACTTGTAAAAGCAATTGTTCTTTATAATTTTGTAAATATGTAGAGATGTAAGGAAAAATAATATTGACGCATTGTTATTTATTGAATTATTTCATACAATTATTTTAAATTTCTAATTATTATCCTGTCGTATAGCAGTACAAATAATTGAGTCTTTATACTGTAATTTAAATCTTATATCTTTGCCCAAAAAATAAAATACAATATTAATAATACCGAACTTTGTATTAAGTATAAATTAGAAAATATAATTTAAATTTTATTTTATTAGAAACGACTTTTATACAAGACTAAAGATTTAATAAAGTAGGTAGTGTGAATGGATCTGAAATTTGTATATTTTTAGTTTTTAAGATTTTTTGGCTTTTATTAACCAGTGTCACAATTGAAAGCGAGTCAAACGAAACAATTTAATAGATCTGCAACTCCATGGATGCCATTAGTTTCGAGTCGTTAACGAATTTATTTATCTTCAATTTGTAATTTAGTTGATAAAATTAGTTTTCTTATGAACATGTTGGCAGTTGTACTAACGATCTTTGTAGGTAGAAAATTACACTTGAGCGCAATAAAATCTGCAAATTTTATTATAATATTCTTAGTGTGAAAAACATCTTATTGTGTATAAGAAAATAATAATAATTACATAGCTATTTCTATGGCTATATTGACATTTTTTATTTATTGGTAATAGGATAATTCTTAGCCGAAATATTGCTTTACGTTGTTGAAGTGGGTTGGTAATAAACGCTTAGTTTCACTAAATCAATTTCATCACGATTGCTGCAACGCTTTCGGAATGGATAAAAGAATTTTAAAATTATTTTTATAAATAGCGTGACCGATTTTTTTGCTCTCGAGTGTATGGCAATTGACTTCTAGGTGATAGTGGATTACGACTTTGCTTTTATTTAACTTTTGTGTTGTCAATGATGTAAAGTGGTGCTAGGAGTAAACTACTCGATGATGAGTAGCTCAAATTGTTAATGGTGAACCTTTTTGTTGTTAAATAGTTTATAACCTTCATTAGGTTTATTTATTGATAAATAAATCTATGGTTAGACCGTATTTTTTATAATATTTGTATTTTCTTACGGGTAAATAAATATAGCTTTGAAAATATGGTCTATACCACGGGCAACAGTTTGTTTTTTAGTTCAATTTGAGAATTATAAAAATTGGTTATATTTGTGAGTTTTACTGAATTTAATTTTAATATTTAGTTTCAAATATAAGAAATTTTGGTTGAATAATTTTTTTTCTTTTTTTGTGAAACTTGCAAATGTAATTTTATGTGAACAAGGCTGTGAGTCATCAACAATATCAGAGAAAAAGTTTAATTTTGATGACTGACACAAAGAAAAACTAGATTGAAATGTTGGAATTTGACGATGAAAATATAACTGTAAAAAATATTATAATTTACTTAAACAGTATTTTTTGTGTGTTTATTTTTTAACCTTTTCAAAATCACAAGATAACCAAGATTATTTTTTATTTAAAAAAAATATATTTCGTGCACATTGGCCATGTTGGAATTTACTTCTCCCTGGTAGGGCCCTGGACTTGAAATCCCCCACTGATTGAGATTGAGATGGCTGTTATTTTGAGATTATTATATTTTTTTAAAAGCTTTCTCGACTAAAAGTATATTATAAATTAACGTTAACTGTAATCAGATTTTGAATTCGGTGGTGATCTAAGGCCCTACCAAGATAAGGTATACGGAACTTGCGTTACTATGGTAACCATAACGTAAACAAGTACGTTTGCGTTTGAGACTTGTGCTTGTTAAAAAGCATCTCATAAAGTATTTCAATAAGCAAAATGACCGAACAAATGAAGTTTATTGTAAAAGAATTAAATTCAGTGCTGAATAGAAATTATGATCTGATAAAATTTGATGCATTAGACGAGAAACAGTTACTGCAGTTATTAGTTGATCTTCTCGTCGACTTGAACGCTGGTGAAAAGGTAAGATTTTTTGCTTATTAATAAGCCGATATAAATGTAGATTGTGTAATGTGGTCACTAACATTACAAGAAACTGGGACCTACGCAGAGTAGACGTTTCATTTTTTGTTCGATCATATTGGCGAATCAAAAATCAACGCTTTCCTTTAGTTGGCCGTATATCATTACTTCCCAGAAATTGATTCTTATTAGTGACACTATCGGATGGTGCAATAATACAATATGTGTTTTATTTTTCAAAATCAACGGGTTCGATTCCAGACTAGGAAAATGCATTTTTCAGAAATCTAATTTTAGTTTTCAACAAAATCGGCATCGAGATTCCTTTCAGCATTGTTGGCTATCTCTTATGGTTTAGGATTTGGCCACGAAAGCCCATTTGAAAAATTCTTAGTGTAATTTTTTTCACATTTTACAAAATGCAAGGTCGTTTCGTATAATTAAGAAATTCTTCTAACCGCACCACTAGAAAAAAAATATTTGCCCATTTGTAAAAATAATCTTTCCATTTTTTTTCCATGATTTTTCTACTCAGAACCGATTATATATACAAGAATATCTTTATTAATCTGCGTAGTTTCTGTTTGTTTTACATTTTCCAAATAACGAATATACGCAGTTACGGTCGAACGAAACCGCGTTAATACACAATTTTTTTTAAAATATAAAATTATTTAAAACACAATTACAGTTGGATATAAGAGAGGATGATCCAGAAATAGTTTCAATGCGTATTTTGGAAATGTTGGGTAGCGTAAAGTATCGACCACCAGCTAGCATGGAGCCGTCATTGTTCAGGTCTCGTCTATTAGCAGGAGATGCGAGGACAGTTCAACACGCACTACATTGGCTTCTTGAAAACAAGGATCATGTTAAAAATACTGCGTATTTAGCCAAGTAATTATTTGTTTATTATAAATATTGTAGGAGAACTACCAGCGCCGGATTTAGACTTCGGCGGCCCATAGGCTGAGCATGTTGTGGAGGCCCCCCAAATCGTTTGTTGTTAACTGTTGAAAGTATCTATTAAGGTTAAGGTAAAGAAGAGAGCAACTAAATAAGTTGGCTAACACAATATTTTTTTGTTTCTACTGAACCTTTGTCGATTTAATTTAATTTTTTGTGGTGTGGTGACGGCCTATGTTGCCTGCACACGACGGCACTGAGAACTACATTATAATAGTATTTAAATGGCTAGATTTTTAAGTACATCTTAGGGGGTGCAAGTTTTAATGTTAAAAAGGTACAACCATTCGGCTGCATGCCAAGAACTACGAAGTGTTTATAGAAATAATTCATAGCTCTGAGAAATCTATAATGAATTAATTTTGAGATATTGTGGCAATTTATACGATTTTTCTTAACAACTTGAAAATAAAATAAATAAATAAACAAGAAAAGCTCGACTTGATTTTGGTTTCTTTATTCTTAGATACTTAAAAATTCCCGACATCCCCGCCGATGTTGCGAGTAATAATACGGTTCAAGATCTTTTGGACTTGTACCAAAACTTAACGGATGAGTTCAAAGAAGTGCACAAACGAACTAGAATGTTGCAGAAAGAAAACGCGACCGAAATAATAAATGATATTAAAGAAATGGCCGTCGAAAGAGACATTGGTAAGCTAAACAACTATAAGGCAATGTTATTCACATATTTTTTAAATATAATACTAATCTTGCTTACTCACACGTCTGATGTTAAGTACAGTCAATAAGAGGAGACAGCTGGTAATACAGATTTTTATGTGTATCTGTATCTGCAAACTTTTGTCTGACAGCAGTTGCTTCCGCTATGCTGGCTTGAGGAGATGAATGTGTGCCGTCGAGTTTAACCTATACCCCTCTCGTTGTAATCGGCGACTTCTAAACTGATATCGAAATTATCGTCATTCGTCTGCCTACCACTTTTTTAATTAATTAACGAGGGACCGAAGTATTAACTTTGACCTATAAGAAAGTTATATAACAAGCTTTTTATTTTGCTTCGTTTAATGACTAATCAATGTTTGTTTTGTTTCAGTAATAAAAAGGTTGGAAAATGTACAAGCCAATTTATTTGATATTTCCGATAAAGAAGAAATATTGAACGTTAGTAAAGCCTTAAGATTGCAACAAGAAAAAGCTAAGGAACTGTCACGTCAGGTATTTATTTCATTTAACTAAAAATAACATAAAATAACTTCGTCATCATCACTTATCGCGTCTTTTTCCCACAGGGATATATAGAGAAAATATCACAATAAATTGAAATTCGATTTATCAAAAAGTTCGTAACGATTTCATTCAATTCTTCGATACAAATTACATATATAATAATAGATTTGATTGAAGCTTAGCTCTTACATTTACCCAACAAACTTTGAATAAAACTTTTTTTTTGATATAATTTTGTTCGAGAACTAAAGGGAAGCACAACTCCTAGTGCCTTGGGAGAAAAGTTGAATATAAATACAAATAAATAGTGCGTAATAAAAATAATTATTATATTAGCTTCCCTGCTGAGATTTTGCCAAACAATGACAATCAACGTCTATTAAGACATAAAGAAAGGTTTATTTTTATTTAGGTAATGGCAGAATGGTCGCCATTTTCGAAGTAGGGGTGGGGTACGGTGGTTATTTATTATTAATAATATTAACCCTAATATTATATTAATACCCTAATATTACTATTGAGATCAGAAAGGGTATAACCTAAATATTTTGTAATGCTAGCACGACATATAAACTAATCTAAAAATGAAAAAAATATATCTTACAACCACTTTAATCCGCCGCGACTACGATGACCGTAGTTTTCGAAACACAAGCGTTAATGGGCGTTATTGGTTTAAAATAAATAAACACGCGAGAGTAAGCTGCATAAAATCTCTTGTATTCGCTCTATTTTATATATATTATAGCAATAAATAGTGGTACAAATGGAAATTAATATTAGCGAAACAAAAACAGAAACAGAGTACACACTAAGC
The DNA here is from genome assembly GCA_948150575.1 of Tinea pellionella. NCBI lineage: Eukaryota > Metazoa > Arthropoda > Insecta > Lepidoptera > Tineidae > Tinea > Tinea pellionella. The sequence goes on along the minus strand of OX411248.1, from coordinate 5,897,004 downwards.
AAACCAACAATGTTTCCTTTACCTACATTTAAACTTTACAACGTTAAAGTTAAATTAAATGCTTTTCAAATTATTATTCACAAATCCAATTTTCAGTATGAAATGCAGCAAATGCAACTTAGAACGTCTACAGACCAATTAAAAAGGTATTTAAACCTAATTCACGGACAAAGCGCTTCGCCCAAAACTGCAAACGAAGTTATTAAACATTTACAAGAGGAAACTCAGGTATTACGTAATTTCATTTAATATGTAGATTATGATTTTCTGAAAGGAACTAATTAACAATTTAATTATTATTTTAATTGCAGTTAAACAACTATTTAATCAAAGAGAAATTGCCTCAAGAAATTGTAAGTTTGCAAAAGGAGTTATCTATTATGCAAATGATAGCAGCCGAAGAACATCCGACTCGTTCTGATTTAGTTGTTGTACAAGATAAGGTTAATTAATATTCTAGATATTATTATTACTATTATTTTTATTGCCTGAAAGGTAGTGCTTTGAACCGGACAATTCCCTTCGTTTATACGTATGCGAATACGTAATAAGTACGTTTATTTTACTATATCGTATTTTTATATTACACAAATAATGTAGAAAATGTAGGCCTACCTACGCACAGAAAATAATTTCAATCAATTTTTTGTTTATTCGAATAAAAGACATCTTCTTGTAAAAAGATTTAGCTGGAGCACTTTATATAAAATGTACCCACACGTATATTACGCGATATATACCCGTAGATCAAGATTGTTTTAACTGAAAAATCACGACTTTCGAGGTAACGTCGCTTTAGCCTATTAGGTATATACCTTTCTATTAAAACAATGTAAGTACATATCTAAGCTAGTGTTTGTATCATAGGTGTCGGGCTACAAAAGTACACATAACAGTAGAAGGGGTAGGTAGGAATGTATTTACAGTAACGTGAAATCAAATTAAAAACAAAATACGCGCCAAAGATTCTGGATTCGGTTTCCAATACAAAAAAATATAATTTGTACTATTATACAGTTTATAGGTATACGTGGGGTATATCTTGGGTTTCGGGCCTGGGTTTTATAACATTATGTTTGTGTGTTCTTGTTCCGATACCCGTAGCCCCGTAGCACAGGGTATCGTAGTTTGAGCTCAGGGCATTTTATTTTTATAATATATAAGTAATAATAATAATTATTTAACATCGTATTATATTATTAGATAGCAGCTGTAAATACGGAAGTAGAACAGCTGGTTGCGAGACGTCTTGCAGCTTCAGGTCCGCAAGAAGATAAGCTCGCACCTTTCCGACAGCAAGCTACCGTTATTCGTCGAAACAAAGAGGCTAGTGCAGCGAAAGTACACGAGATGTCAGCAACTTTGAAGGAACATGAAGCTACATTAGCCGATTTGCATTCGCAGGTTCTTTTTGTTTTTTTACTTATATAAAATTTAATAATTCTATACAATATTTCAGTTTGAATGAGAACTTGGTTGAAATGATAAGTGCAATACCAAAATTCAATACTGAATAGATATGAAATGAAACTCATGAATCTAAAAGCTATGAGAATATTGATTTTATTTTCTTTTACAAATTTATTTCAAAAAATAAAGCCGTATATTTACTTCAATTATTTATTTTAAATCTCAATGTTTATTTAGGCCGAACTTCTTTTTTTAATTTTAGGTTTTATTTAATTTTAATTTAAGCAAAAATGTTTGCGTTAAGAAACTCAACGAAACACGACTTATCGATATCTGTAGGTATAATTTTCAACAGCGACAATCATTATTTTGTGAATCTACATTTTTTTTGTCATGATCAGATTAAGAGATATTTTTCTCATTTCGACAAATCGGTCACAAAGTCACGAGGACGAACGCTCGCTGAAATAGAACGACTTTTTTCGAGATTGTTAAAGTAATTAATGGTCGCTTTCTTTTTAACTAATTGTACTGTAGAACCTCACAATGAAACAGAGCTATATATTTTATATCATACATATATATTTTTTTGAATTATAGCTCGGCATATGACAACACTCTTGTAAGCTAGCGAGCGAGGTTCAAACACGGGTCTCATCGACTGTGAGTTCACACGTCTTATCGTTAGACCACTGTCGCTCACGATCTATAAGTTATAGCTTAGTTTTATCCAGTGATTATGCTTGTTATATTATAATTGGTATGTTAGCTAAAAGATTTAGTTCAGTAATAAGTACTTTATAAAGAAAATAGTTTTGTTCACAATTTGTTCAGAAAGCTGCTTACAAAAGACTGGTCAGTAAGGCGATTAAGTCTTTCTCGGCAACGTGTAAGTAGACTGCGGACGTTAACACTTTTAAATGTATTTTAAAGGTTCGGCAACTTCTCGGCGATACTGTGTTACGTGGTGAGGAATTGAAAAAATACGTGAGCGCCTTACGTACTAAAAGTACGATTTATAAACGACAAAGAGCAAATCTATCAACATTTAAGGTAAATTTATTCCTTAATCCTTTATAGAGCGGATACATAATAGCAGGAAGATTCGAGAAAATATGAGTATTATGGGTTGTTAAGCGAGAAAGTTATTTGTGGAAAAGTATATGTAAATCTATAGAAATACTAAAAAAGTGAGTGTGGGACCGGAGTACATTTATTAAAGAAAGTTACATTGATACCAACCGATATTTTTAGATGATTCGCTCGAACGATACCAACTCTTCAGCAATCATATCATTAAGTTTATCTTTATCTAAAAAATAAGTGAATCAGTGGTTAGTTTCAAATAGGGTACTTATATTAATAATTTTAAATTATTTTAATTATATTATAAACAATAAACGGTATAATGAATTTATAAATACAAAAGGCTTTTTATCACCCTCTAAGTTAATTATTATAATGATATGGGAGGACTCTTTTGTGCATTGATATTTTGCGAAGTAATTTAGCATTGGTAATTCAATCCTTCATTAATTATAAGACAACCTAAGTCTGTAATTAGCAATTCAAAGTGACTTAAGTAGCTTTCTGGTCATGAGCGCCCCTGGCGAGATTTATTTTCTAGGAAGAGAAACAATACAATAACTTTGAAAGTGTAATTTAAGTTAAAGGTCTAAACATAAAATTAATTTCTACTTGCTTTTATTAAAAAAAAAAAACAAATTATACGAGTTCGTGTCATGCACTATAGCGTTGTGAAATGGCACGTGGCCCTTTCTGGCCGCAATAGCATTTAACAGAAGATTTTGCCTCTTGTTTGATATGTCGCACCATGACAAATGTTCTCCGGACCTCAACTTGGTCGCGCCGCCGCTATGGTGCGGCTTGACCTTGGGCACCCTTAAATCTCTTAAAAAATTTTTATAATTAATAATTTTTCTATTTTGGTTTTTCTAAGGACAATTAGATCTGCAAAGCTCTTGTCAGCCCCTGACCAACCCTTTATTTAAAACAACATTAATTATATATTTCAAACAAAACATAAATACCTACTCAGTAACTGGCAATGAACGTGGAATTTGTATTTTCAAATGTAGTTTAGTTATATTGTGTTATTTTTTTCGGGATTTCTAAGCATTTTTATGCTTTGGATTTCCTTCCAAGCTAAATCAACCCTTCGGCACGTGCATGGTTTTTTATTGTTCAAAAAATATATTATATTATATTAAAAGGAAAACACATTCTCGGAAACCCTTTAAGGTTTACGTGAGGATGTTGCGGAGCTCGATTTTACTTATTATTCCTAGGTATAATATAGATAAATTTAATTTGTCACAATATTTTTGTATTAAATAAATTGTCATATCTTTTCCTTGGATACCAAGTTTATATTTGGAAGGCGTGTTTACATTGGACCATTTTCTTGAACCTTCAGAAAATAACATAAAAGTGTGACGGCTAATTTTCACCAACGTAACTGCGTCCTATTAGAATCCTGCCGTCACGAATTCTTTGTTATTGTTACCTACGTATATTTCCATTCGCTTCTAAACGCTATGTTAACATGCAAATTGAAATAAAATGACGCCATTTTGATTATATTTTTCTTTTAAAGGTGGAAGCTGGTATTTTAACACGAACCTTGCATATACTTTCGAATGCTGATCCTACTGTAGAAGTTGCTTTGTTGAATCATAAGAAATTGAAAATTGATGAAACAGGAGAAACCAACGATGATGAACAAACTAAATCTGCTGATCTAGCTAAAAAGTCTTTGCATGATTTATCACAGGTAGATATCGTAATTAATTATAACATACTTACCTAATAGTAATCAAGATATTTAGCAAAAGATAAACAATACTTTTATTGCAGTTAGTAGCTCAAACTGCACAAAGACTTTCAGAAGTTCGTATGGAAATTCAACCGCTGGCAGACAAAATAAAACCAATAAAGCAGGAATATCAATCTGTACAGCAACAGTATGAACAAAAGAAACGTGTTTTTGAAGCAACTTCTATTAACATAACTTCCCAAATGGAACCGCTTAAAAATCAAGTTGAACAATTAACGTACCAAATAAATGCTAAAGAAGAAGAATGGAAGAGTTTAAGACAAAAAATAATAAAAGCTGAAGCTTTGCAAGAAATTGTTAGTTCTGAAATGAGAAACGCTTTGCAATCGCCAAGAAAGCCATCAAAAATGGACACTTTAAAGCAAAATGTAGATGACTTGAATCAGAAAGTTAAGAATTTAGAAGAGGTAGATATTAAAAATATGCAAATTTTGTTTGTTTTGTTTTGTTTGGACCTTAATTTTTTAATTACTACCTACACAGCAGACCGTTATAGGCCGTACATATACGACGAATCGCGTAGGTTTGACGACCTAAAAATATTAATAAAATTCCAGGAACAACGTTCAATTAGCTTCCGTCAGAGTGAAGTGGAAGAACAAACAAGGATTTGGGAGAATACACTCAAATTATTAGAGTGTAAGTTGCGAACAAGAAATGAACCGCGAGAACGACAAGGCCGAATGCATATAACACAACATTCACAGATGCTTACACTTAACTAGTTTAAAAAATAGAATAAAATAACTGTTAATTTTGATGATATGTCCACAATTTTGTTCTAATAGACCATAACATCTTCTTTTTTTATTGTAGCTTGGCATGTGACAACACTCCGCCTGATGTAAAGCTAGAGTGTAATCCATAAATGGAAACAACTGCTACTACAGAAAAAACCTGTGCGGCAGCAGTCGCCTCAACTATGCTGGCTTGAGGAGACGAGCATGTACCATCTAGATTGACATTGCACACTCCTCTCGTTATACCTGGCTACTTTCAAACTATTCCCGAAACGCGACAAGGTCACTTTACGGGTGTTACATTCGAAAGTGGTGGTACTACTCCAGGACGGCAGACTGGACAAATAACCATTATCAGTCTGCCTACCACTCTTTAATAATGCCTATAGGCAATGAGCGACCAAAGTACATATAACAAAGTTACATTGGTACCGGTCAAAATTAGCGAGGTTCGAACACAGGTCTCATCGATCGTGAGTTCACGCGTCTTACCGCTAGACCACGGCCGCTCTAAAATTTTTATGGTAGTTCGGCATATGACAACATTCCGCCTGATGTAAACTAGAGTGCGGTCCATGAACTGAAACAACTGCTACTACATATAAGTTTTTACATGCAACAGTCACCTCGCAAACTTGGGGAGACGAATGTGCACTATCCAGATTAACAGTGTTCATTCACTCCTCTTGTTCCAAACTGATCATAAAACGTCACTGTCATTTCACACGTGTTTATTCGTAGTATTTTGTTTTTTTTTTCAATTTAACTTCACGCCAGTAAACCATAATGGTTTGTCTTGGCGTTGCACATTCGTTCTTAATTATGACTATATACTATTTAAATGAAATGATAAACAAGTTTAGTGTTAAACAAAGTAAAAAAATGGAAAAAATATTTACATTCGAAAGCGATGATTAATACCCTAGGCCGCCAGCCTGGGCTAATAATCATCATCAGTCCGCCTACCACTTAATTAATAGTTGTTGAATACAAATCTACTGAATGAACACGTGAATAACAAATAATTAAAATATGTGGTTGGTGAATAAGTTGTTTCAAAGCTATTATAATATATTATTTCGACATTAGAAATAAATCACGTGGAAAAACGCTTTATAACACGATTTGTAAGCATGATTACATTTTATTAGCTTCAATTATGAACTTCATCTTCTAGTTGTAAACCCCATTATAACGAGAGAAGTGTACTGTCAACTGGATGATCACGTTTGTCCCATTAAGCCAGCATAGCCGAGACGACTTCTCTCTGCAGATATTTCTGTAATTTTCAAGTTGTGTGAGGTCACATATTGTTGAATAATGTTTTGTTTGAACTTTGAATATAATTTAGAACATGTTCAATGTTCATGTCTAACAAATAAATCTTCTATACAATAGACTATTTATTTATTCACTACACTGTTTCAATACCTAAAATTTTCCAGTCACACTCTTATATATTGTTTTCATTGATGACAGCAATACTGCATCTATATTTCGAGTAAACTGAACGCATCGCCGAACGTTTCAATCAGATATCATGAAATAACCTACACGTATGAAGGAAAATTGAATTCGGTTTTGGCTGCGGAAACAGATACATCGATATCGATAATAATATGCGTATTCTACATTCAGCATCAGTTGATTGATTCGTTCATAGTCGTGTTCGTGGAAGCGATTTCAATTTGTGCCCGTATTATGTTTCTTCATTTCATTATTAATTATAAAGTAACAACACACAGAGTTGCTATCGGCGTAGAATAAAGTAGAGTAGAAACGCGTAGCTTTCAAGTAATTTGCAATCTTGGTGTAAAATATTTATCTGTGAAAAGTAATTCCACTTATTGTTGTGTGTATTTGGGATTACGGTGTATGTCAATAATAGCAAATTGGCACGAAATTTTCAATAATAATAATAAAAAACGTTAATTGGTAATTTTTAGTTTTTATTTACAATTTTTACTTCACGTCAATAAACAAAAAAATTGTCTTGGCCATGCACATTCGTTCCTTATAATTAAGACAAATTTCAGAAAGATACAAATTACATAATCAATAGATACTAAACAAACATTAAACAATAATGTGGCTAAAAATAAATAAATTAAAAATAAATTAAGGGTATTCTGAAATACTTACACAAGTATTTGTATATATTGTTACGAGTATACTAATATACTCGTATAGCAATTAATAAACATGTATCTCACTGAACGTATTTCAAGTTTTAATTTTGAGCAGGTGTAAAAAGGGAGGCAGAGATTTGAAAGGATCCTTCAAAGTCATTAACGAAGTTCCACTGTGAGCGACATCCGTGATACAACAGATTTCGAATTAATGACGACGAGAAATTAAAAGTTAGTCGTATAGACGACACGGTCCGCCTTTCTCCATCCGCTGGCGCTTCCACAAATACGGAATCCATAGAGCAGGGAAAATTTACAACTTTGAAAAGGGATACCTGTTATATTTAGCTTTGTATTTCATTCCGATTTAATTTGCCAGACTTTTCAAATTGTGCCGAATTGCGTAGGCATCTGTCATTAGTAAAATAATTAAATTACTTATACGAGTTCTGATAGGTAAACATGGATATTAGAAACCGCATTTATTTAAATTTAAACAACCACCGTTGTAGTACCAGGATTAAATCTATTTATTCATTTAAATAGATTTAATCCTGCTACACAACAACAATAGAAGCGAAAAACTTCGAGAATTTCTCAATGAAGCAGATTCATGTGTTGATCTGTGAAAACAATGATATTGCAAAATAACCACAAGTCACCGTTCATAACGATTATTACCCAAAGGAAATAAATGTTTCGTAGTATAATTTATTTCTTGTAAAAGAAAATCAAAAACCTCTTGTTCCTTAATTACACCTTTCTAGTCCAGTCTACTTGAGAATTCAGGAGTAATAAAGCATAAAAAATAACAGAAAGTGTTCGCATCAGGCGCTATCGAAAACCCTTTGACATAATAGTGTAGTGAAATGTGTATTTGGGTATTGATATTATTTTCGTATGAAGCACGAAAAGTTCCGTCGTCGTATCCTTGAAACTTAATTACATCGCTAAAGCTTGGAATACACGAGGCTAGTTAATAAGCTAATTAAATTTTAATATAGTACTAGTAACTCTGATTTCTTCAATGTAAAATTAGTTTGTTAAAAGTGACAATTCTGCATACATGAAGCCAACTTAGTAGCTTACTAGCACTAGCTTGCAATCGTAAATTGAAAAAGTAGCCTCATGTATTCCGGGTTTTAGACTTTCCTTTCGCAATCACCTAACATACTCGTGATACCATACGTTTTATACAAAAAGTATTTTTCAATTTTCCTTGGAACGACAATAGATTGTATGAAATATTGAATCCATTGTAGTGCAGTAGATAGATAATATTAAAGTCTATGACCACCGGGTATTGCAGAAATCTGTTATTATATCTATTCAGCAGCGTTCGAGTTTATCCCCCTATTATACGCTGGAGAGTTATTAAATTCCTTCTTTTTATTATTGGTTTACACATTTAAGTCCTCAACTGTGTTACTACATTAATTAAAGATTTATAAGTAAATCGTTAGGAGTGCAATTCCGCTTAACAGTATTCTCCATAGTTAGACAAGCAGCAAAAAACAGAAACTAGTGCTACAAATGTACTTTTGACATAAATTTTCAATGTAAAGTAGGCCACAAGAAAAATTTGGTTCAGGTTTAGTTTAGTTATTGAAATATTAAGTTTTTTTCTCTCTTCTGTTAATTCTTAAAATAAAACTTACGTGGTGTACACTAGCAACTACGTCAAAGTAAGTAGATTGTAATAAAATATTATGCTTTCTTAAGCTTTGTTAATTTTTGACTCGAGTAAACGATTTGAAGATCGTAAATATTTTGAAAAGCCTGCGAATTATCTCTCGTAAAAAGCAGTCTTGTCGTAAATTTTAACTTCAAAGAGCCAATACAATATACGACGACGGCAAATATATTGTGTCGAGAATTTAACAGGCTCTTCTATATTTATTTACGGTACGTACGATCTGAATACCTTATGAGCACTGATGTTTACTCGTACCTCGCAATTTTGTAGAAACAAAATCTCAAAATAAAATAAGTATATTGTTTTTCAAAGGCTTTGTATATAATTCTTCTTTTAATAATTTCAATATTCACAATGGTGAAAAAAAAAAAAACGATCAACTTCAAAATTCTTATATTTAATTTTGAAGCAGCTGCTTCCCGCAACTTTGTATGCGGTTTAATTAATATTATTGGCTTAACGTTTCCGTTTTATCCCTAAGAAACATTTTATATAGATAAAATAGTGCAGCGCGGATGAATTGTTAAAAAAAATACATGATGAACTGATAATCATTTTGAAGTCGGTTAAAAAGTCTAAAGTCTAAAATCTTCAATCCTCAATATCTAATGTAAAATTAATCTTCCGGACTAGTTGTAGACGTAGTTCCGGAACGCATAAGGGACAAACATATACATTTTTATTGGATATATTTATGAATATAAAGAAAGTAAATTTGAATAAATTGACATACGTTCTTTTTTGACCCTAAATAATATTTCATAAGCTTTTCCCTCATTTGTTGTTCCGATGGTGGTGTAAGGTTATATGAAAGTGCCTTGTTATCCTTGTCACTGATACATACACTGATAAAGAGAGGACATTGTCACCAAATTGTGTCCTTCAATTATTACTATTTTTATCTACATACTCATGTTTCAAAACTTCATCTCAGAAATCATTACTCGAGAACTAGTTTTAGCGATTTTAGAGCGTTCGAACTCATTCAAGCGGGAATACCACGTCACTCGGTAAATTCATACTATTTTGACATTTTTCGCTTCGAATTTTGTGCTAAACGGTTTTTCAAGTTGAGTAACAATTCAAGAGGTATTGAATTCACTGTCGACTCAAAAATTCTAGTGTACTGGGTCTGCAGCACTAATCACGATGCCAAGTTGCGATTTAACGATGCATAGAGAAGTGGTTGGGCGGTCGCTCTTTGATACAGTTCAGAGTTTACTATATACCTACAATACTGGTCTTAGGAGTGTGCGCAAATATAATCATTACTATATTTTTTTTAACTCAAGATATACTTACAGTGAAAGTTATTTCACAGTAATTTAAAATATGATTAATATGGGTGTACAATAATTACTTTATTTGTAAAGGGTTGGAAAACGCTGCGCTTAAAAGGGGCGCTTACCGAGCAAAACATGTAGTACCTAAGACCGGCACTGTCTTTCCTACATACTGGTTTCTTACTACTGAACTAACTTTTCTGTGAAACTGACAATGCAATTTTTATTTACTACGGCGTAGCGTTTCTCGTAGCAATATACACATCTATTTATTTATACGCAGCAGTGGCGAAGGTTTCTTTTAGTCTAAAAATGGTTCAACAACACAAAATGACTATGGTTATGATTCAATGTAATTGCAAAATTTAAAGTATAAAATATAAACATAAAAGCATCATTTTATCTTTTTAATTATGCAGCACAATTATTAATAATACTTATGCAACTTCATTCGTGGATCGTTATTTTAGACTATAAAATACCTAAATTATCTTAATATTACATTTGTCTGATCTTTCCTACAAGAGCGCCCGTGGTCTAGCGGTAAGATGCGTGAACTCACGATGGATGAGACTCGTGTTCGAACCTTGCTAATTCTGATCGGTACAAATATAACTTTGTTATATGTACTTTGGTCCCTCAGTGCCTAGAGGCACTATTAAAGAGTGGTAGGCAGACTGATGATGGTTATTAGCCCAGTGAGGTGACCTTGTTGCGTTTCGGGATCAGTTTATAGCGAAACGTGTGTTTATGTTTATAGCGAAATCTGGATGCACACTCGTCTCCTCAGGCCGGTATAGCGGAGGTGGCTGCTGCTCGTAGAGATTTCTATGTAGTAGTAGTTGTTTCTGTTCATGGACCACTAGCTTTACATCAGGTGGAGTGTCTTGTCATATGCCGAGCTACATTAAAAAAAAAAAAGGTAATTTTTGACTGATATCTTGAGTTTATTTTGGTATGCAGTAAACGTAATCAAAACGAAAGCCACAATTTACAGCTATTCACTAAAACTTTATCCGAGTGTCAATCATTGCTCCAAACTTTTAGTACTTCGTACACTGACAGCTTTGTAATGAGTTTGGGAACTAAACGAAAATTTCAAATTCTTCCCTTTGGTAAGAAATAGTGTTTAAAAATTACTTTACTCTTTTGATTCATCGCTAGAAGCAAAAAGTAACTGATAGCTATAAAAACAATGGATAAACCTATTAATATAAAAATAAACTACTCTTAAGTCTCCGAGAAAAAACGAGCAACAGGATTAGGGATTAGAAGGGATTAGGACCAGCAAAAATAGTAAATAGGATGAGCCTTCTCAAATTCAATTTTATTTTATTTTATTAAATTTTATTTGCTTAGTTTTCTCTAGGCATATAATAAACCTCTGTTGACAGCAACACTAACGTGTATGTACGTATTTAGGCTTATGTAAATTCAATTACACAGTAAAACTACACATAAGTCCGAGCTACAAAGGAGACTGTCCCTTTTTGGGCCCACTTGATACCTAATAGTTTGGTAACAAAACAATATTCTAAGATATTTTATAAAGATATCTTATTTTTTTATTAATTCATTTTAATTATATCGACACATCATTTACCAATCAATAGACAATGTTTAATTACATGAAAAACAGATATTATCAATTATTAAAATATTTAAAATAATAATAACCTCAAATATTGCATCAGATAGCATTTAATTACTCAATAACCCGGGTGAAAAAATTAAAACTGATTGGTAATAAGGAAATAGATTTATTTTTCTACAAAAAATAACTAAAAATCATCGACAAACTCGAGAAAAAAAATGGTGGGTCCATTTTTCTTACGCGAACTCTTCTCCTTTGAATTTAAATTATATTCAGTATGGAAACTCCAAGAATTATTTTAAAATATTTATTATTTCAGGTCCAATTTTTAAGATGACGATGGCGTTATCTTTTGTGCTTTTAAACTTATCTTTTGAGTTTTGAGCGATTTTGCTTTAGGCGATCAACGATCTCCGACAATCTATCTAGTCTATCTCCATAATTGATACTAAACCTTCATAATTTTAATGTTTTTTTTTATAGAAGAAAGCTAATATAAAAAAACAATATTGGAAAAATACTACCCACTCTTTCAAGTATAAGTAACAATGTATATATAAAAGGAGTTATTTATAACTTTTCTTGCCTCCATTACCTCATTGTTTTTGTATAAGCAAAGTAATCTTTTCTGAAAAAAAAAACCCAATGAATTGTGTTATTATATTTTTGGAACTAAATACTCGTATATCTAACAAATGACAAGGCTAACAAGCCTTTTTACACGATACACCGAATCGGTCAGCGAATAATAAGAAACTGATAAGCAATTTATTTTGGGATCAAAATCACTCTTGACGTCAATTCTTCTTTTGTCCTTTCATGAAAATCAAAGCTTTATTTATAGTATAAGAATTTAGGCGTCTCATCGTCGTATTACATTTACGAGTATTCTGATACTTTTTTGCTTGATTTATTTCTTTGGATTCTAGTTTCATTTTAGTAATTGTATCAAAATTTTATTTAATCCGATAAATGCCATCTATAGTTCAGATATGTTAACAGTATTATGTGTGTGTATACATGTTTCGATATTCAAGTAAAGAAATTGGTTTATGCTCCAAATTCTTGGTTAGGTTCATCTATGGCTTCTTCAATAAGGAACCGTGAAATCATTTGTCAACCGTTCTTGTACACATTCCATTTCAATTATTTGAAATTAACTATAGCGGGGGCGAGAAATTTCACAATTTCATACAGTAGCAATTGGTTCGTCCATGTACCACACAACAGTTAAACAGGTGGAATATTGTCATAAGCCAAGCTATATAAAATAAAAAATGTTAATACGTGCGTATAATATACCGATACATATATCGATATAACTCACATTAATTACTTACCCCTCTCAATTAGTCGCAAACTCTCATTCAATTTCGTTAATTTCCGCACCTGTAAATACATAATTAATGGAATAATTGATTGCATCGCTTTAAACCGACACGTTTAAACCTACATACGTTCCATACGTATTACGTACTTAAGTACTATAAGACGACGACGTTTTAAAATCTATACTTTCTAATATTATTTTGAAAGTGACTCTGTTTGTTTGTTAACTTTTAACCGCTGAATAGATTTCGGTAAGGAATGGAAGGGCGATAAATTGTATCCTAGCTTAAGATGGCGTGAAATAATTAAACTAACATGGAAGTTTTTGTTTACTATTGTCCAAAAGTATGTTCCACTTGTCCAATCATTTGGACTACCCAATTGGACTAGTGGGAGTAAATCTTATCTCCTACTGCCCACACGACTAAATCTAAGATATAATATTGGCAGTAAAATAATAACAATCAAGATTCGGTATATAAACAAGTTCTTGAAGCAACTTCTATTTACATTATTGTGTTGAAATTAATTTAATAAAGTTATTAGCAATCAGTCTTCTTCTGGGTTAATTGTAACTTGTAAAACAAATATACGCATTAATTAACGAAATGTAAATTGGGATAGTCCTCTCTAACAATGAACATTATTTTGGAAAATTGTAGGTATGATATATACCTATGTATACCGTTGTATTTATTTATTTTTTAACGATTAATGTAGATTTTTTTTATTGTAGGTCTTATGACAACACTCCGCCTGATGCAAAGCTAGAGTGCAATGAATGGAAACAACTGCTACTACAGAGAAATCTCTACGGGTAGCAGTCGCCGCCACTATGCCGGCTTGAAGAGCATGTACCATCTAGATTGACAGTGCACACTCCTCTCTTTATACCTGGCTACTTTCAAACTATTCCCGAAATGCGAAAAGGCCATTTCACAGATGTTACATTCGAAAGTGGTGGTACTACCCCAGGACGGCTGACTGGGCTAATAACCATCATTAGTCTGCCTACCACTCTTTAGAAGTATGAATATAAACACATATATATGAATATAAACATTAAAATAATTGTCATAATGGTTTTGTTTAGAATTGTTAGATTAGATAGACTGATAGTTTAAGGGAGTTTTAAGGGGGAACAAAGATGATATTGTACCGAGATCTAAAGGGACGACCAATAGGATCGATTCATTTAAATGCGGCGTCAAAATAATATCGTCTGATTGGTTGGTGCTCTCGCGTTACTCTGTCACGGCGTAACTGCAACGTCGTACTTGGAACAAATATCTATTGGTGTATAATGTATATGGTATAGATTCAGCTCATTTTTATTATTTATTTTTTTAAATATTTTTTTTATAATCCCTGTGCTTGTAGCATATACACTGAGAAATATTTAGACAGCATTTTGTAGTAGTTACAAAATAAAAATAAATATGCATGAGTGCACTTTCGTGTAAGCTATTCAATGGCAGTCGCTATGAAGAGCCCTGCTAATTAGTGCCATGCTCTAATTATCACATCTTGTTAAAGGAAGCAGTAGCAAATGTGTAAAAGTACAAGTTATTTAAATTTGTAAAGCTGCTTAATGTTACGATGGTGGGAGTGGTAGCAGCTGGTTACTAATTAAAATCTCTTTTCATTATAAATCTTGCTCGCTCGCTTGTGTCTACTGAATATGTCTTCCTGTTGGCAGACTTGCTTTTATGATAGCTGAATGTTACGTAACCTTTCAGTTTAGGTTCACGGGCGAGAATTCATTACGTATTCATGAAGTATTTTCTACTGATCACGATTGATTCGGATCTAACATTGTAATAGAAATGTAGCGAGTGAATTAACACAACACATTCTACAAAACATAGACCTATGAATGTTTTGATGTGATGACAACCATTTATAAAACAAATAGTTGCAATGTTTTGGAACCCGTAATACACAGTTAACTTGCGGTTTACAGGAAGTGTCAGAAAATGAAAACTGCTTATTATTTTATTTTTTCTAAATAAACGTTACTTTATTTCTAATTTATTATTTATTATAAATGCATCTATTTTATAATTCTTATTTTGTACTTAACTGAATTAATTTGATTTAATTTTAGGCACATTTTATTATTGTAATATCTTTATTATTTTTGCTGTTGTACATCATACTATTGCAGTGTAAATGTTTAAGAAAGTTGCAATTGGTTTTAATAGTCAATAAAAGAGTTTTACAAAATCTTTTGTACGTACGTGAGGAAGTATTTTATCTTGCTACTACCCCCACATAAAAAAGGTACTTGGATAGTGATTTGAGAAATCAGAGTTCGCGTGTAAGTCGCCATTATAGGTAACCCTTCTAAGGCCACATCAAGCGGTCAATCTACTGATATGAGGATGGGGAAGGTCGGAATTTCTAATGTAAGGTCGCGATCTTGATATTGATTGTGTGCTATTGACACTGACCATGTACTGGAAAACTATATTGAACTTTAATTGAAAGTGGAATTAATTCGTTAAAAAATCTACAAATTATAATAATCCGTCACTTGACCGCACTTCTACTGGTGTTAAGATTAAGTGGGGTCAGTGAAAGAAGACAATTGCTACCAGAGATAAAATGTCTGCAGGCAGTAAGTAGTCACCTGCATTAAGCCGGCTCGATGAGACGAATGTGCACTGTTCCAGACTGACAGGACACACTTATAGTACGTTTTTTATAGTATCTCGATATGTAACGGTCTACGAGCGGAAACAGTTGTTACCACAAATTCTTCGAGAAACAGTCGCCTCGCTGTGCCGGCTCGAGGAAATAAATGTGTACCATCCATTGGGTATTTCTCTCCTTATACCCGCTTACTTCCAAGACGCAACTTTACTTACTTCGCCTGCGTTACTTGTAAGCTAGTACCTGAAAACGGTAGACTAGGCTAATGACAATCATTAGACTGCCAACAACTCGTACTATAATAATAGTAATTATTTTTTAATGACACAATTTCACATTTAGACACACATTCTAACATTAAATATGTCATGAATAAAGTGCGTGGGATCTTAAGAAAATATTAATTTACACTTAATAAAACAAGTACTTACACTATAACAGAAATTTGTACAGTGTAATGTAGCAGTAGCTTGAGATAAATTTCCTTTTTGTATACAAATAAGATTAAATACCACAAATCGTCTGTAATGAAAATTGTCACAAGTAAGGATCGTTGTTAAAGATATCTGTCGTTCATCATTGTCATCTTTAAATTGTTATCTTTTATCAGTTATCTGTTATTAACGTTTCTTGTTTGTTCAAGTTTATTTCATTTTATCATTTTTCTGTAGCATTTACCCGTTAAACTTTAACATTAAGGGGCCTAGATATATCTCTAATGACCTCGATTTACATTTCAGGATTTTTTAAAATCATAATTAAAAAGTTTAATATATTTTTTAGATTCATAATTACATACTGAGTAAAACTGCTTCAAAAACTAAAGCCGGTAACAGCCTTAAATGATATGTTGTGGTTTTATAGCAACCCGATATGTACCATACCACCTAATGTTGCTAGAATGCAGTGCATGAGCGGAACCCACTGCTACCCAGAG
This sequence comes from Tinea pellionella, assembly GCA_948150575.1. Classification (NCBI taxonomy): domain Eukaryota; kingdom Metazoa; phylum Arthropoda; class Insecta; order Lepidoptera; family Tineidae; genus Tinea; species Tinea pellionella. Next base: position 5,880,374 of record OX411248.1, on the reverse strand, counting down.
GCAGGCAGCGCGCAATACTTCTAATAAGGCACATTCCTATGGGTTTATACGTACCTACATGTTTCAATTCCATTGAAAGTATCGTCCCAATCACATTACAGCGTTGCCGTTAAGCTTTCGAAACGTCTCGGATTATATAAATACCTAATCAAAATCAACGCGATAAACGTAACAAACAAAGTAAGCCGCTTAAATCTTATAATTTCATTAAATCGACGTTTTAGTTTTTAAAAAAACATTTTGATTCGTCTCTCTAAAATTATTATTATTACTTGGTTACTATACTTATATACGTCGGTATAATTATAATCAAATTTGTGTTTGTCTAATTAAATAAAATGTCTAAGCGGCCGTGGTCTAGCGGTAGGACGCGTGAACTCACGATCGATGAGACCCGTGTTCGAACCTCGCTAATTCCGACCGGTACCAATGTAAGTTTGTTATAAGTACTTTGGTCGCTCAGTGCCTATAGGCACTATTAAAGCGTGGTAGGTAGACTTATGATGGTTATTAGCTCAGTCTGCCGTCCTGGGGTAATACCACCACTTTCGAATGTAACACCCGTGAAGTGACCTTGTCGCGTTTCGGGAATAGTTTGAAAGTAGCCAGGTATAGTGAGATGAGTGTGCACTGTCAATCTAGATTGTGCATGCTCGTCTCCTCAAGTCGGCATAGTGGAGGCGACTGCTGCCCGCACAGGTTTCTCTGTAGTAGCAGTAGTAGCATTCATGAACCGCACTCTAGCTTTACATCAGGCGGGGTGTTGTCACATGCCGAGCTACAATAAAAAAAAAATATATATTTAAGAGTTATTCAGCTTGGTCTGAACGATAGGCTATTCTGTAATCATACATGGTCTGTTTGCTGCATTTCTCACGCACTATTTCATGTACTAACATCTTGCGCTAAATTAGATAATTTACAAAACTGTTCTTGTTTTTGTTCATACAAATATACCCCATAGTGCAATACTCAATAAGTTCTAGTTTAGGTTAACAGTTTAACATACATATAACGGATAGGTTATAAAGTGAATGCTGAAATGGAATGTGTCCACATCCAATTTTATATCAATCAATTGACCACTAAATTTGAAAGCTTGGACACTTTTCATAACTCAAATACGAAATTGGGTTTTTAATAGAATCTGTCTTTAAATAATGAACTTGTTTTTGTTCAAAGAAGAAAAATGTCAAGTGTTTTTAAAACAAAAATCAAAACTAGATTGATATTTTTATCTAGTTTGTTATTTAATATTTTTTCTATTACTAATGAATAGATAGCGTCTTTAAATCAAAGGGTTCTGTGTTTCGTTTGGCGTTTTCATCTCTCGTTGTTTTTTTTTTTTTTCAATACAACGGGATTAAAACCCAAACAATGAATTGTAAAAAAAAGCCCTAAAATGGAGTAAGTATAATTATTTCCCTTTTATTTAAGTCTCGTTTGTCATTCTCAGTTTTAAGTACTTATTTTTTTTGCCCTCCAACCGTTGATTATACTGTGAAAGTTAATTAATATTTTAATACAAAAGGCGTAGGTTTTTTTTTTTATTTTTTTTATTTTAGCACGCTAGAGTGCGATCCATGAACGGAGGCGACTGCTGTCAGAGAAGGGGATCTGCAGACAGCAGTCGCGTCCGCTATGCCGGCTTAATGAGATGCCTCTTCACACTGCGCTTGAAGGATCCCATGTTATAGGAAGGGGGAAGGACGCGGCTGGGAAGGTCGTTCCACAATTTGATGGAACGACAGAAGAAGGATTGCCCCAAACCTTTTGGTCCGCGAGGGGATTGTTTCGACGGTGAGGCGATGCATTCGATCGCCTGCACGCGACCTCGAGCGATGTGGGGTAGGAGGGATTAAATAATGGATCAGTGCTGAGCATTCACGAACACGGTTTGGTATAATATAATATGGTTTACGCCAGAAAGCATCTTACTTGTGCTAATATTTGTGAGCTAATTAATATAATTGATCTAATGACAATTTAGGACTTTATTTATGTAACCCCAAAACTGTAGATCTACTTATGTAATAAAAATCTCTAAAATATAACCCTTCCAGTTTAAGACTACATTAACATTACTTGTTACCTTTGGATGGATGGGTATCATTATTTGTTAAAACTAAACGACGACGAAACATCGAAAACAAGCAATATGATTACAGACATTGATATATATGTCTGGTGATGCTACTTACGGCAGTTCAGGCAGCGCCCGAGCGCACTTTCCTAATTATAACATTGCACCTTAATTTTACATGAAAAATCTTTAAAAAGCTAATAATAAAAAGTGATAACGTTTTAGCAATGTAACACGTGGTTAAGGGGATTGTTATAATATAAAAAGTTATGTATCTATATGGTTTAAGAGCTACAAACCTGGAACTCGGGGTCGATAACTTTCGTACAGATCGATCTTCCTAAAAAATTTCCCGGTGCTAATGTAACTTTAGTGTTTCAGTGTTTATGATGTAGGCAGTTGCATTATAATAAATGTTATATCAATAACTGTAATATAAATTACATAGGTATATAATTTCTGATACTTATTAAATTTTCGCAAAGCTTTAGAGTGCTTTTGCCAATTACTTGGAAGCAATTAAATAAATTGAAATCAATATAAACGATTCTGTACTAATATAATATTTCATGTTCATAGAAAGTTATTATTAAATCAATGAGTTTTGTAATATTTTAGTGGTGTCTAATTTCAAAACAATATTATTATAGACATTGAATTAAGTACCCAATATTTTAATGGTTTTGTTATTGTCAAAACATCAGTATGTCAAATTTTTTATTGTCTGGTATGTGACCATATTCCGCCTGACCTTAAGTTAGACTGAGATCCATGATGACTGCAGTCGCCTCCGCACAAATGTACCGAAATCCCGAAACCCACTTCACGAGGCTAAAAAACCATCACCAGTTTCCCTACCATTTACACATTTGTACACAGTTTACTATTTATTTTTAGTTTTTTAAGATGACTGAGATACATGTTAGATAAATTAATGTACAGAAAATATTTGACGTTTTCATAGAAAGCATTTTATTCAGGTCGCTTCTGTTACTATCTACCATTAATAATACCGGAATTGCAATCATAATATATCATCGTCACTAAGGTTTTGTTTTATTATCCACGTTTTTAGGGTTCTCTATATATTCACTACGTATAGGAAAACAATTATTTCTTACAATAAATTAATGCGAATATTTTATTAAAACAATGAACATTATAGGTAGCAACAAATAAAATATTTAATGGACTGCGGAACCTTAATAAATATGTCTGTACAAATTAATTAACGCTAACGTTCCGAGAAAGTATAAATTAGGAGTTTCGGCGGACATCTGGAGAAAGGTCGGTCTTCAATTATTTTCCTGAACATGTGTTTTTCAGAGTGTCTTTTATTGTCTATTAAGCGTCCGTGTGGACAAATGATTCAAACTAGAACGAGTTTTCATCCCTCCAAAACTCTGTTCAAAGTTTTTTTATAGAAGATATCATTTCTCTTTGTGAGACCTCTATGTAAGAAGTGTTTCTGTGTTCTGCTGACTCTGTCTATCTTATTTCATAAAGCCAAAAGCATGATGCGAAAGAGTGTTTGTAACTAATCGATATCATTCGCGTGCATCTATTTTATTTGGTTTTCGCATTATACATTCCGGAGATGTTCTTTCCGTTCTCGCATCTAAGAGATTGAACACGCGCTGTGAATATCTGAACACTAAAAACAGATGAAATCTTTAAAAATAAAAAAAATAAACGGTCATGTCATCCTTCTTATACTTATACTCTTCACTTTGTCGACGACACATGCTAATATACGTGATGATTTATATTTTGATTTGTGTGAATCGCGCGAAATATTTCAAGTAGATAAACATAAATGTAAACACAAAGACAAACATGTATCATCTAAATACGCGACCATCGTAAGTGAAAAGTCACGTGACGGATTCTGTGTGGGAGTGGTTGGCACGTCAGTCTGTAGATCTCGGATCGATTCCCATTTGATGCAAATATTTATTTGTAAAGTTTATTTATGTTATACTTACTCAACTCACGCCAAAGTTACACAACCGGGATAGACAGACACTATGGAGTGGTAGCGACTTCTCTCTATTTATCACTTTTACGTCGACTACATTCATTACTTCTCTCATGCATGCACATTGGTTAAGGGTGCTCTTCACCTCTCCGTTTCAAGTTAAAATTTGTACGAATATGTATTTATTATTCCTATTTATTTATATGGATATATAAGCAGTTTTTTTCGACGCATACAAATATAGAGTAAAATATTCTAGAAATTCACCGTAAAGTTTTCATTTTCATCATCTAGTTTTTAATTTAAAAATATGCCTTACGCTCTCAACTGCAAATTCAGAACGACCGGACAACCGTGGCTGAGAGGTTGAAGGCATTGAGTCTTATACTCGTGTTAAATAGTAGGTCAACATGTGACCTGCAGGCAACAGTCACTTCCGCTTTGCCGGCTTATGGAGACGAATGTGCAAAACCTGGTACCAATGTTAGTTTGTATATTAGTAGCTCAGTGTATGTGGCATTAATTAAAACAGAAGTAGGTCCCATTATCGAGTCACGTGTAAAAACTGCGCGCCGTTAAGTGAAACTTGAAAAGCGATGATTAACGAGAGAAATGTATCTGTCAACCAAGTCGGATGGTATCCAAGCGGTCTACTTAAACCGGCATAGTGGGGGTGACTGCTGCCTGAAGACATTTGCTATGTGGTAAAAGTTGCTGTTGACAACATAATTTATGCCATAAATATATATATTTTATTGTAGCTCGGCCCGCCTAATGTAAAGCTGGAGTGCGGCCATGAACGGAAACAACTGCTACTACAAATAAATCTCTACGGGCAGCAGTGGCCTCCGCTATGCCGGCCTGAGGAGACGAGTATGCACCAACAGTGCACACTCCTCTCGCTATACCTGCCTACTTTCAAAATGCTCCCGAAACGCGACAAGGTCACTTCACGGGTGTTCCATTCGAATGTGGTGGTACTACTCCAGGACGGCAGACTGGACTAATAACCATCATCAAGTCCTGCCTACTACTATTTAATAGTGCCTACAGGCACTGAGCGACCAAAGTACATATTACAAAGTTACATTAATACACCAGTCAGATTTATCGAGGTTCGAACACGGGTCTCATTGATCGTAAGTTCAGACATCTTACCGTTAGACCACGGCCGCTCTAAGCCTCCATATTCTAAATTCCACTTATATTCTAAATATTATGGTGTAGATTGACCTATAAATTAAAATTCGATCTCATGAAAGCCTTTCTGTTTTTATTAAATCTGTATTTTTCTATGCTGGGTAAAACATAAGAACTCCATTTACTAAGCGGCGGGTAAAGTATCTTAAAATGATATGATTGTTATTTTATTTTCTATTTATTAGAGAATTTTAAACGAGTTTCCTTCGATTTTTATTTTAATGTATATATCTATATATGTTACGTAGGTTATTAATTAACGATAACGAAATAAGAACTATATTTTCCTTGTATTATAAAATGTACGTGTAAACTTCTATTTAAACTATAATAATACGTAATTAGACATCACTAGTCTTTCACCTAGAGACGTTATTGCCTCGTTAGACTTACAAATCTGCTAATTTACCCTCGTGAAAAGTGGCAAGACAGCGGAAACGAGGCGTCTTCTTTATAAATGCCTTGTCATATACATCCCGACTCGTGTAAAACGCTTAATTTGATAGCGTCACTTTGATACAAGACACCTCGAGTAATTGTGTCAAGTCGGCTTTTGACTGAACAGCGTCTATTAAGAACAAAAAACAACAGTCACGTTGCTTGAAAGAAGCTGTGTTAACCAAACTTGTCTTGCAGTAAATTTATTTTTATGTTTCAGAAATATCATTAATAACTAAGTTTTGTGGCGCGCTTCGCGAGCGCCGGGATGGTTTTGTGGGTAGTTTAAAAAAAATTTTTAGAAAAAAGTATCGATTTCGAAATTAGATAGCATTTCCTAAAACCTTTGTTTCGGAACTTGGGCTGTATCTTGTTCCGTTTTGGAGATAACGCATTCCAGAACCGGACGGAACGGACTTTCGGAACATGTCGAGGTTTTCCCGAAGTCGCATGGGCCCCTTCATACGTATCAAAATGAATCATCTCAATCAATGAAGTGCCCCATAATTGATGTCAGTCAGTAAAGTCAGTGAGTCAGTGGCAATCGAGCTTTATATAATATGATTTTTCAAAACAATTGCAGATTCTTATAACGAGTTTTAAGGCTGGTAGGCAGACCGATAATTGTTTTAGTCCAGTCTGTATCCTGGCAGTAGATACTTTCTTTCAGAACTTTCAGTGTAACACCCGTGAAACGACCGAAAGATCAGCTCGGAAGTTTCCTGGTTTGCTTGCAGATATATATATATTTATTTGTGGTGGCAATTGTCTCCGGTCGAGGGTCTGAAACTTGCTTAAAATCAGGCGGAGTAGGTTTTATAGCTCAATAAAAAAAACTAAGGTTTACTTGGCCTTTGGGTTTGATTCCCGGTCGAAATAAACAGTTTCAAATATTATATCATAAAAAATGTCTGATACCCGTAGCACAAGGCATCTTAGGCCCCTCGCCTTATTTATTGTATGTATATGTATTTATTTATTTCTTTATCGTTATATACACAATCGTTTTTATAGAAACGTTACATAAATTGCGACTCTGATGTTGAATCTGATCAGTCCTCAGTCGTGTGGAATAACGACTACCATTCATATGATAATAATAAGCACTACAAAATGTGTAAAGATAAATAAGTATATCTAAATGTATTCGCCTCTAAACTAGAACAATACTGAGATTATTATAATTAGAGACATCGAGGATTATAATCAAGTCACAGGTAGGTAGGTAGGTCTACCAAGATCAGATAATGTGATAATTGTATCGAATTATAGGCGCTTCAGTAATTTATTAGCATTAAAATACGACTAATACATATTCAGCTTTATTGAGCTAAAATACGATCCATGAACGGAGACAGAGCGGTCGATGAGACGCGTGTTCGAACCTCGCTAAATCTGACCGGTACCAATGTAACTTTGTTATATGTACTTTGGTCGCTCAGAGCCTCAGTGTTTCTACATACATTGAATCCAGGGATAGGCTGAGATAATTAGTCTTCACCTTTACCCACGTTTACATTTAGATTTTTTAAATGTTTTTTAAATGTTTTTTATGTTTTATTTTATTCAAAATTAACTTAATTTTATAAAGGACAATGCCCACTTTTAGGCCCACTTGACATCTAATGGTTTGTTAACAAAACAATATTCTAAAATAATATCTTATTTTTTCATTAATTTATTTCAATTATATCAACACATCGTTTACTAATCAATAGACAGGGTTTACTTACATAAAAACAGATATAATCAATTGTTAAATCATTAAATATAACAATAGCCTCAACCTGTCAGAAAAAGTCTAATTACTCAGTAACCGGGATGAAAAAAATTAAATTGATTGGTAATAAAGAATGTAGATTTGTTTTCCTATAAAATGCACTAAAAATTATTGACAAACTAGAGAAAAAAATTGTGGGCCCATTTCTCTTAAGCGTATGGGCATTTTCCTTTGTATTATAAAATAACATAAGGTAAAAAAGAAACCGCGCCGTAATTATAATATTCTAATTTAAAAAAATAATCTAGTTATGTATTCATATAATTTTTTAAAGATGGGAACAGATTTAGGACTAAAACAATCATCGAAAATCGCACCGCAATCAGATTTTCTTTATTGAATTTCCAATACTTTATTGAATCAGAAAATTATGATCGTACATATTGAATGAATTCCCCATAATACATTAAGTAATGCCTTCAATAATATCTTGACGAATTTTGTATTCAGGGTCTTGAGGGTTTCATTGGGACAAACCCCTAGGTCATAAAGAAAATAATCTAGTTTTTATTTTCAAATGATCTGAATGGACATCGTTTTATTTTATTTTTACATTTTTTTTTATTGTAGCTCGGCATGTGACAACACTCCGCCTGATGTGAAGCTAGAGTGCGGTCCATGAATGGTAATAACTGCTACCACAGAGAAACCTGTGCGGGCAGCAGTCGCTTCCACTATGCCGGCTTGAGGAGACGAGCATGTACCATCTAGATTGACAGTGCACACTCCTCTCGTTATACCTGGCTATTTTCAAATTATTCCCGAAACGCGACAATGTCACTTCACGGGTGTTACATTCGAAAGTGGTGGTACTACCCCAGGACAGCAGACTGGACTAATAACATCATCAGTCTGCCTACCACTCTTTAATAGTGTCTATAGGCACTGAGCGACTAAAGTACATATAACATTGGTACTGGTCAGAATACTGGCGAGGTTCGAACACGGGTCTCATCGATCGTGAGTTCACGCGTCTTACCGCTAGACCACGGCCGCTCTAAATCACATCTACACATTCACATCTACATTTTATCTCTCTGAAAAGTTACATAGCAGCCTCTCAGGCGCACTGTTACGCTGTTATGCGGAGGACCCGGGTTCTATTCCCGAGTCTAATAAAGTATTTATTAATAAGTATATTTTAAAAAGCCTTCGCTTCGGATTTGGATGTTTGTCTTGTCCTGAAGGCTATAGATTGTCCTATTTTGGGTTTAGCGACATGTTACATATGTAAGTATGTACGAGTACATATATATTTATGTATTTATATAGGTACAATGTACATTGTATATGGATGTTGTAATGAAATATTGCGATGATTAGGTCCTTCTTGAGTCCTTGGTCTGCTCTTGTTTTTTTTTTCTTTTAAAATAAATCATTTAAATTTTGAAATACATATAAATTTAAAAAAGCTCGTAATTTAAAACCTCGAAATCATTTGGCTGTTGAAGGTACTTAATTGTTACGAGCAGCATAACGACTCTCTGTGGACGTGGAAGATAACAAAGTTTTATAGGCAATTTATAGATGGGAAATTATTATGTTACCGTACCGTACCTACCATTTTAAATATAATATATTAAAGTATATGAGCGGCCGTGGTCTAGCGGTAAGACGCGTGAACTCACGATCGATGATGATGATACCCGTGTTCGAACCTCGCTAATTGTGACCGGTACCAATGTAACTTTGTTATATGTACTTTGGTCGCTCAGTGCCTATAGGCACTATTAAAGAGTGGTAGGCAGACTGATGATGGTTATTTGTCCAGTCTGCCGTCCTGGGGTAGTACCACCACTTTCGAATGTGACACCCGTGAAGTGACTTTGTCGCGTTTCGGGAATAGTTTGAAAGTAGCCAGGTATAACGAGAGGAGTGTGCACTGTCAATCTAAGATGGCATATGCTCGTCTCCTCAAGCCGGCATAGTGGAGGCGACTGCTACCCGCACAGGTTTCTCTGTAGTAGCAGTTGTTTCCATTCATGGACCGCACTCTAGCTTTACATCAGACGGAGTGTTGTCACATGCAGAGCTACAATAAAAAAAAAAGTAGAAGAAACAAATGTAGATATAACATACACATAGTACATGTCTCCGCTATACATCTGCTACCCCGATGAACTATTCCTATTATTTAACAATTATTTTTGCGTTAGATAACTCATTTTATTTAAGATGGTTATTGGCTTTTTGGATTGCGCGGTAAAGTTATTTAGTAGGGTGGAGCTATTTAATTTTTATTTAGATTTTATAAATGGCAGATACCTTATTCAAAAATAATAAATTTCTAGACCAATAGAAAAGTATTTTTTTTTAAATTAAATCTCTTACTAGTTTACAAAATGTTAGAAAATTATTCAATTTAATTTAATAAGAATAAAATTTAAATCAGTCTTTATAAAATGAAATGACTCTGTAACGACAATATCGATATTTTATAATATAATACAAAAAAAAAACAAAAATTAAGAGGCGCTTTGCAATTAAATGTGGCTTTTTCTGTGTTATATTGATAGTTGTGTATTATTTTTTTTTTTTATTGTAGCTTGGCATGTGACAACACTTCGCCTGATGTAAAGCTAGAGTGCGCGGTCCATGAATGGAAGAGAGAAACCTGTGCGGGCAGCAGTCGGCTCCACTATGCCGGCTTGATTACTATTGATTTTACGTTAAAGATTGAGAGGAAGTCAATCATTATTATTTGAACTATAAAATAAACTTTCAGATTTTAAAACCTTCTAAGATTTCCATAGGAACACTAACTAATTATTCTGATAAGTTTTTCGGTAATTAATTTACATGCGTACATTGGCAATTTTTTGGCAATTGGCAATTGCACGCATAAAAGGAACTAAAAAACAAATTAATACATACATTCTCTCCATTCGCTCCATCGGTATTCACTTACGAGTGAATGCTGAACTTACGAATGCTGAAAACAGATTTAACATTTACATTCCGATACTTATTTTCATCTACATTTTAATATTCTTACCACTACACATTTATTTAATAAATCTAATAAAAAACGGAATGAATATGATGAAGAAAAATTGTCGAATTCATTAATCTTACGAGTACATAAGATAAGCTCAAATGGCGCTCAAGGTTTTTAATTAAAGAGGACGGTATTATAAAAAATCCAATAAAATGTTTTTGAGAGAAAATGATAAATAAATACAAAGCCAGCCAAGAGACAGATTGATGATGGTTATACAGCTACGGTCCTTTGACCGTGTGTGACAGTGTGATGTTGAGGGCATTGTTGGAGTTGCTGGTCTCCCATCGAGTGCGTCCTCAGGTAGTGGATAGACTTGGACTTAGGGCTTAAACTTGGACTACCCCTCATTTACTTGGCTGGAATGGTGTTTTCTCCCGATGACTTCTTATGCATTACACCCCTCATACATCCCATTTTATTATTATTATTATTATACTAATATATAGCTGCAATACCACTGACTCACTCACTCACTCACTGACATCAATTATTTCGTACTTGCCGGTATAGTGGAGGGTAGCGGTTTTTTGAGTCGTATAGAGGGTGTTCCAAAACCGTCGAGAAAAATACGACTTTGACCGGAAGTCGATTCTGGACCGGAAGTGGTAGCGATATCTCGGAAACGGAAAGAGATGAGGCAAAAGTGCCGGAACAAACGTTGTAGGGAATGCCCTCTAATTTCGAAAACGATACTTTTTTTTTCAAAATTGCTCAAAAAAAATTTTTCCTCGATCGTATTTATATCCTTTTCCCGCCGGTACGCCAATATGAAACGGAGCATGGCGGTGGGCGTGGCCTAACAGCATCCGCGACGAGGCATTTTCGGGACGAACGATCGAAACGGCTTTACCTCGGTCAGTCGGACGGTGAGCGCGGCCGCGTGAACATCGAATTTGCTCCGCGCGGCGGGCTTTCTTTTAAATATCTCAAGAAGTAGATACGTCAGAGTAACCATGTAAAGAACAATTTTGTTCAGTGTGACCAGCACTATTTTTTTAAATTTTTGTTTTAGTTTTTTTTTTTAATTTTTTAAAATCTTCATATCTCGAAAAGTAGATACGTTAGCGTCACCGTGTAAAGACCAATATTGTTCAGTATGACCAGCACTATTTTTTTTTAAATTTTTGTTTTTTTTTTTAATTTTTTAAAATCGCCATATCTCGAAAAGTTGATACGTTAGCGTCACCGTGTAAAGACCAATTTTGTTCAGTATGACCAGCACTTTTTTTTTAAAATTTTTGTTTTTTTTTTTTAATTTTTTAAAATCTTCATATCTCGAAAAGTAGATACGTTAGCGTCACCGTGTAAAGATCAATATTGTTCAGTATGACCAGCACTATTTGCTTTTTTTTTTTTAATTTTCTAAAATAGCTATTACTCAAAAAGTACATACGTTAGCGTCACCGTGTAAAGACCAATATTGTTCAGTATGACCAGCACTACTTTTTTTTTAATTTTTTTTTTTTAATTTTTTAAAATCGCCATATCTCGAAAAGTAGATACGTTAGCGTCACCGTGTAAAGACCAATTTTGTTCAGTATGACCAGCACTAATTTTTTTTAAATTTTGTTTTTTTTTTAAATTTTTTAAAATCGCCATATCTCGAAAAGTAGATACGTTAGCGTCACCGTGTAAAGACCAATTTTGTTCAGAAACGTAAACGCTTTTAGATGGCGAGCTAAATATTTTCAAAACTGCCTAAAATCTATTCGATCTAATACGTTTTACGACAAAAAGGGCCTCCGCGGGCCGCTTGCGCCCGCGGCTTTTACCCAACAGCTAGTACTAATATATAGCTGCAATACTATTTGTTTTTTTTTTTTTTTTCAATTTTTTTTAAATCGCCGTATCTCAAAAAGTACATACGTTAGCGTCACCGTGTAAAGACCAATATTGTTCAGTATGACCAGCACTACTTTTTTTTTTAATTTTGTTTTTTTTTTAATTTTCTAAAATCGCTATTACTCAAAAAGTACATACGTTAACGTAACCGTGTAAAGACCAATATTGTTCAGTATGACCAGCACTATTCTTTTTTTAATTTTTTTTTTCAATCTTTTAAAATCATCAAATCTCGAAAAGTAGATACGTTAGCGTCACCGTGTGAAGACCAATATAGTTCAGTATGACCAGCACTACTTTTTTTAAATTTTTGTTTTTTTTTTAATTTTCTAAAATCGCTATTACTCAAAAAGTACATACGTTAGCGTCACCGTGTAAAGACCAATATTGTTCAGTATGACCAGCACTACTTTTTTATTTTATTTTTTTTTATTTTCTAAAATCGCTATTTCTCAAAAAGTACATACGTTAGCGTAACCGTGTAAAGGTCAATTTTGTTCAGAAACTTAAACGCCTTTAGATGGCGAGCTAAATATTTTCAAAACTGCCCTAAAATCTATTCGATCTAATACGATTTACGACAAAAAGGGCCTCCGCGGGCCGCTTGCGCCCGCGGTCTTTACCCAACAGCTAGTACTAATATATAGCTGCAATACCACTCACTGACTCACTCACTGACTGACATCAATTATTTCGTACTTGCCGGTATAGTGGAGGGTAGCGGTTTTTTGAGTCGTATAGAGGACGTCCCAAAACCGTCGAGAAAAATACGACTTTGACCGGAAGTCGATTCTGGACCGGAAGTGACAGCGATATCTCGGAAACGGGGCGACTCGGGGCAGTCACCCCGAAGAGAAAGTTGTAGGGAATGCCCTATAATTTCGAAAACGATACTTTTTTTTTCAAAATTGCTCGAAAAAAATTTTTCCTCGATCGTATTTTTATCCTTTTCCCGCCGGTACGCCAATATGAAACGGAGCATGGCGGTGGGCGTGGCCTAACAGCATCCGCGACGAGGCATTTTCGGGACGAACGATCGAAAGGGCTTTACCTCGGTCAGTCGGACGGTGAGCGCGGCCGCGTGAACATCGAATTTGCTCCGCGCGGCGGGCTTTCTTTTAAATATCTCAAGAAGTAGATACGTCAGAGTAACCATGTAAAGAACAATTTTGTTCAGTGTGACCAGCACTATTTTTTTAAATTTTTGTTTTAGTTTTTTTTTTAATTTTTTAAAATCTTCATATCTCGAAAAGTAGATACGTTAGCGTCACCGTGTAAAGACCAATATTGTTCGGTATGACCAGCACTATTTTTTTTTTAAATTTTTGTTTTTTTTTTTTATTTTTTAAAATCGCCATATCTCGAAAAGTAGATACGTTAGCGTCACCGTGTAAAGACCAATATTGTTCAGTATGACCAGCACTAATTTTTTTTTAAACTTTTGTTTTTTTTTAAATTTTTTAAAATCGCCATATCTCGAAAAGTTGATACGTTAGCGTCACCGTGTAAAGACCAATTTTGTTCAGTATGACCAGCACTTTTTTTTTAAATTTTTGTTTTTTTTTTTTAATTTTTTAAAATCTTCATATCTCGAAAAGTAGATACGTTAGCGTCACCGTGTAAAGATCAATATTGTTCAGTATGACCAGCACTATTTGCTTTTTCTTTTTAATTTTCTAAAATAGCTGTTACTCAAAAAGTACATACGTTAGCGTCACCGTGTAAAGACCAATATTGTTCAGTATGACCAGCACTACTTTTTTTTAATTTTTTAAAATCGCCATATCTCGAAAAGTAGATACGTTAGCGTCACCGTGTAAAGACCAATTTTGTTCAGTATGACCAGCACTAATTTTTTTTAATTTTGTTTTTTTTTTAATTTTTTAAAATCGCCATATCTCGAAAAGTAGATACGTTAGCGTCACCGTGTAAAGACCAATTTTGTTCAGAAACGTAAACGCTTTTAGATGGCGAGCTAAATATTTTCAAAACTGCCTAAAATCTATTCGATCTAATACGTTTTACGACAAAAAGGGCCTCCGCGGGCCGCTTGCGCCCGCGGCTTTTACCCAACAGCTAGTACTAATATATAGCTGCAATACCACTCACTCACTCACTGATCTATTGACATCAATTATTTAGTACTTGCCGGTATAGTGGAGGGTAGCGGTTTTTTGAGTCGTATAGAGGGCGTCCCAAAACCGTCGAGAAAAATACGACTTTGACCGGAAGTCGATTCTGGACCGGAAGTGGTAGCGATATCTCGGAAACGGGGCGAGTCGGGGCAGTCACCCCATAGAGAAAGTTGTAGGGAATGCCCTATAATTTCGAAAACGATACTTTTTTTTTCAAAATTGCTCGAAAAAAATTTTTACTCGATCGTATTTTTATCCTTTTCCCGCCGGTACGCCAATATGAAACGGAGCATGGCGCTTGGGCGTGGCCTAACAGCATCCGCGACGAGGCATTTTCGGGACGAACGATCAAAACGGCTTTACCTCGGTCAGTCGGACGGTGAGCGCGGCCGCGTGAACATCGAATTTCGGGCTTTCTTTTAAATATCTCAAGAAGTAGATACGTCCGAGTAACCATGTAAAGAACAATTTTGTTCAGTGTGACCAGCACTATTTTTTAAAATTTTTGTTTTAGTTTTTTTTTTAATTTTTTAAAATCTTCATATCTCGAAAAGTAGATACGTTAGCGTCACCGTGTAAAGACCAATATTGTTCAGTATGACCAGCACTATTTTTTTTTTTAATTTTTGTTTTTTTTTTAATTTTTTAAAATCGCCATATCTCGAAAAGTAGATACGTTAGCGTCACCGTGTAAAGACCAATATTGTTCAGTATGACCAGCACTAATTTTTTTTTAAACTTTTGTTTTTTTTTTAATTTTTTAAAATCGCCATATCTCGAAAAGTTGATACGTTAGCGTCACCGTGTAAAGACCAATTTTGTTCAGTGTGACCAGCACTTTTTTTTTTAAATTTTTGTTTTTTTTTTTAATTTTTTAAAATCTTCATATCTCGAAAAGTAGATACGTTAGCGTCACCGTGTAAAGATCAATATTGTTCAGTATGACCAGCACTATTTGCTTTTTTTTTTTTTAATTTTCTAAAATAGCTATTACTCAAAAAGTACATACGTTAGCGTCACCGTGTAAAGACCAATATTGTTCAGTATGACCAGCACTACTTTTTTTTAACTTTTTTTTTTTAATTTTTTAAAATCGCCATATCTCGAAAAGTAGATACGTTAGCGTCACCGTGTAAAGACCAATTTTGTTCAGTATGACCAGCACTAATTTTTTTTTAAATTTTGTTTTTTTTTAAATTTTTTAAAATCGCCATATCTCGAAAAGTAGATACGTTAGCGTCACCGTGTAGAGACCAATTTTGTTCAGAAACGTAAACACTTTTAGATGGCGAGCTATCGCGATCGAATACGTTTTACGACAAAAAGGGCCTCCGCGGGCCGCTTGCGCCCGCGGCTTTTACCCAACAGCTAGTACTAATATATAGCTGCAACTAATATATAGCTGCAATACCACTGACTGACTGACTGACTGACATCAATTATTTAGTACTTGCCGGTATGGTGGAGGGTAGCGGTTTTTTGAGTCGTATAGAGGGTGTTCCAAAACCGTCGAGAAAAATACGACTTTGACCGGAAGTCGATTCTGGACCGGAAGTGGTACCGATATCTCGGAAACGGAAAGAGATGAGGCAAAAGTGCCGGAACAAACGTCGTAGGGAATGCCCTCTAATTTCGAAAACGATACTTTTTTTTTCAAAATTGCTCAAAAAAAATTTTTCCTCGATCGTATTTATATCCTTTTCCCGCCGGTACGGCAATATGAAACGGAGCATGGCGGTGGGCGTGGCCTAACAGCATCCGCGACGAGGCATTTTCGGGACGAACGATCGAAACGGCTTTACCTCGGTCAGTCGGACGGTGAGCGCGGCCGCGTGAACATCGAATTTGCTCCGCGCGGCGGGCTTTCTTTTAAATATCTCAAGAAGTAGATACGTCAGAGTAACCATGTAAAGAACAATTTTGTTCAGTGTGACCAGCACTATTTTTTTAAATTTTTGTTTTAGTTTTTTTTTTAATTTTTTAAAATCTTCATATCTCGAAAAGTAGATACGTTAGCGTCACCGTGTAAAGACCAATTTTGTTCAGTATGACCAGCACTACTTTTTTAATTTTTTTTTATTTTTTAAAATCGCCATATCTCGAAAAGTAGATACGTTAGCGTCACCGTGTAAAGACCAATATTGTTCAGTATGACCAGCACTATTTTTTTTTTTAAATTTTGTTTTTTTTTAATTTTTTTAAAATCGCCATATCTCGAAAAGTAGATACGTTAGCGTCACCGTGTAAAGACCAATTTTGTTCAGAAACGTAAACGCTTTTAGATGGCGAGCTAAATATTTTCAAAACTGCCTAAAATCTATTCGATCTAATACGTTTTACGACAAAAAGGGCCTCCGCGGGCCGCTTGCGCCCGCGGCTTTTACCCAACAGCTAGTACTAATATATAGCTGCAATACCACTCACTGACTCACTCACTGACTGACATCAATTATTTCGTACTTGCCGGTATAGTGGAGGGTAGCGGTTTTTTGAGTCGTATAGAGGACGTCCCAAAACCGTCGAGAAAAATACGACTTTGACCGGAAGTCGATTCTGGACCGGAAGTGGTAGCGATATCTCGGAAACGGGGCGAGTCGGGGCAGTCACCCCGTAGAGAAAGTTGTAGAGAATGTCGTCTTATGCCGAAATCAAAAAAAAATTTTTCAAAATCGGGCAAAAAAAATTTTTCCTCGATCGTATTTATATCCTTTTCCCGCCGGTACGCCAATATGAAACGGAGCATGGCGGTGGGCGTGGCCTAACAGCATCCGCGACGAGGCATTTTCGGGACGAACGATCGAAACGGCTTTACCTCGGTCAGTCGGACGGTGAGCGCGGCCGCGTGAACATCAAATTTGCTCCGCGCGGCGGGCTTTCTTTTAAATATCTCAAGAAGTAGATACGTCAGAGTAACCATGTAAAGAACAATTTTGTTCAGTGTGACCAGCACTATTTTTTTAAATTTTTGTTTTAGTTTTTTTTTTAATTTTTTAAAATATTCATATCTCGAAAAGTAGATACGTTAGCGTCACCGTGTAAAGACCAATATTGTTCAGTATGACCAGCACTATTTTTTTTTTAAATTTTTGTTTTTTTTTTTAATTTTTTAAAATCGCCATATCTCGAAAAGTTGATACGTTAGCGTCACCGTGTAAAGACCAATTTTGTTCAGTATGACCAGCACTTTTTTTTTTAATTTTTTTTTTTTTTTTTTTAATTTTTTAAAATCTTCATATCTCGAAAAGTAGATACGTTAGCGTCACCGTGTAAAGATCAATATTGTTCAGTATGACCAGCACTATTTGCTTTTTTTTTTTTTAATTTTCTAAAATAGCTATTACTCAAAAAGTACATACGTTAGCGTCACCGTGTAAAGACCAATATTGTTCAGTATGACCAGCACTACTTTTTTTAAAGTTTTTTTTTAATTTTTTAAAATCTTCATATCTCGAAAAGTAGATACGTTAGCGTCACCGTGTAAAGACCAATTTTGTTCAGTATGACCAGCACTAATTTTTTTTTAAATTTTGTTTTTTTTTTAATTTTTTAAAATCGCCATATCTCGAAAAGTAGATACGTTAGCGTCACCGTGTAAAGACCAATTTTGTTCAGAAACGTAAACGCTTTTAGATGGCGAGCTAAATATTTTCAAAACTGCCTAAAATCTATTCGATCTAATACGTTTTACGACAAAAAGGGCCTCCGCGGGCCGCTTGCGCCCGCGGCTTTTACCCAACAGCTAGTTAGCATATATGTCTGAAACTAAGCTGGAGTGCGGTCCATAACAGTTGACAATGCACACTTCTCTCGTTAGACCTGGCCACTTCTAAGCTGATCCCGAAACGCGACTGTACCACTTCGCTTGAAAGTGGTGGTGCTACTCCAAGAGCTCAGAATGAACTAATAACCGTCATCAGCCTTAAAGAGTATTTAATAAGAAGATATTTAAAATTAAATATTAATTAAGAAAATAAAACCGGAGCTAGAAAATTAATTTTCTAGTCATAAATTGCTAACCAGTTCAGAAAGCAGAGAAATTCTATTTCATTCCAATGATAAAGCTTTCTTGTTTACTAAGTACTAGATAAAAAGTATAGATATACATATCATACATTTTTGCTCAAGATTTAGTGGTTTGGTGGAAGATAGTGCATGGAGCCCGATTGGCGACAGAGGCGTCGGCACGCGCGAGACGGGGTCGCGAGCTTCGCAAATATTGACTTTAGGGAAAATGCTCTCTTGTTTACCGAATCCACCTAATTCTATTCACGCCTATATTTTATATTCAGCTGCTGTACCATCCATTCTGGTTTCTTTTTTCTCTTATTGTTAACACAATTTAGGAGTACAAAAGCTACCAGTTACGTTAATATTATTACGTTTAGACATTCATTATTTAATTAAGATCCCAACAAATTTAATTATATTACTTGCAGTAACTTTTTTATAGTGGCCTCTATCTAACCACATTTTGCTTGATATCGTAGAGTACGGTAAGGCGCGGAGACAACTGCTACCAGAGATAAATGTCCGCAAGCAGCAAGCCATTTTTGGGTCCATTTTTGGGCCCACTTGACATCTAATAGTTTGCTAACAAAACTATATTCTAAAATATGACAATATATTTATTTTAATTATATTAACACGTCGTTTACCAATCATAGACAATGTTTAATTACATAAAAACAGATATCATCAATAATTATTAAAGCAATAAATATAATATAACCATTGCACCAGAATAAGTCTAATTACTCAATAACCTGGGTAAAAAATTGTGTGTGTGTAGTGGGAATGTAGATTTATTTTACTACATAATGAATTAAAACTATCGACAAATTCGAGAAAAAAAATTGGGGGCCCATTCTTCTTAGGCGAATAAATTCTCCTTTAAATAAAATAAAAATAAATTTAATAAAAAAGAAAGATTGGTTAACCATTGTACCCATTTACGATAATACAATAACGTAACGCAAACTGCAACTTTCGAGTCTACATTCGAGAATTACTCGGTTATTTCTGATTCTGAACCGCCACAGCATCACTTCACGAAACGTAAAAGAAGGTAAAATTAATAACTTATTTTATTTATTATTCATGTTATAATATAATTTAATATTAAAATGTCCTTTTATTATACCTGTAATGTATTGTTGAATCACAAAATAATATAGGAAGAGAATAATAATTTCTCGGGTTTTTCCCACCTCGAAAGAGCTCTAAGCTTTGTCTATAATAAATTAAACCAATTACAACGCGCCGAAGTGAGACGCCTCGCTAAATTGATTAATGACTTAGTTTTATATTAATTTCATAATAAAGTCGGACTTAATATCTAATATTCTGGACTTAATTATCATTATCCATCATGTTGTTATAAAATAATAATAAAAGCTTGCTTTTTCAGTTTAAAACATGTATATTTATTTATTAAAAGTACATTATTTATAATAAAACAAAATTAAAGTAAAGAAACAAATATCACAATAATAAAAATAAATAAATTATCATAAAAATATATATATCACAGAGAAATGTCTGCACGTAGCAGTCCCCTCCGCTATGCCGGCTTGGGGAGGCTGAGGAGACTGACATCCTCTCATAATATAACCTAACCTAACTTCCACGTTGAGCGACTATGACACTTACGGATGTTACACTTGAAAGTAGTGGTACTACCCCAGGACGAAAACAGACCAGAGTGGTTTCCTCATGAACTCCTTTACCAGAAACCTGTGCGGGCAGCAGTCGCCTCCACTATGCCGGCTTGAGGAGACGAGTACCATCTAGACTAACAGTGCATACTCCTCTCGTTATACCTGGCTACTTTTAAACTATTCCCGAAACGCGACAAGGTGTTACTTCACGGGTGTTACATTCGAAAGTGGTGGTACTGGGCGAATAACAATCATCAGTCTGCCTGCTATTTAGTTTATAGAGTACTGATTAAAGTACAGTCATATGTTCAAAGTGTCGCGGGTAACTGACATTTATTTCATTACCTACGTCTATTTAAATCATTCAGGATTGTACTCGGGTACTGGGTCTCTCATAACTTAGTTAGGCTCTTCTCTTCTACCCATTTATTTGAAAATTAAATAATATGACGCACTTTATATAAATGCCTATCTTCGTTACAATAAGTAATTGATAACATTTTCTAATTAAAATATACCTCCATATCCATTTTCATTATGTATTGTACTAATAAAAGCTAACCAAGGTGATGAGTTGGTTGACCTCTTAAACAAACATATTTGTCATGAAAATAATAACTTTTTTTTGTTTATATTATCAAACATTATCTATTTTATACCTATGTATAATAAAGAGTGGTAGGCAGACTGCTGATAGTTATTAGCCCAGTACCACCACTTTCGAATGTAGCACCCGTGAAGTAACACCTTGTCAGGTTTCGGGAATAGTTTAAAGGTAGGTATAACGAGAGGAGTTTGCACTGTCAGTCTAGACTCTAGATGGTACTCGTTTCCTCAAGCCGGCATAGTGGAGGCGACTTCTGCCCGCACAGGTTTCTCTGTAGCAGTTGTTTCCATTCATGGACCGCACTCTACCTTTACATCAGGCGGAGTGTTGTCACATGCCGAGCTACAATAATTAAAAAAATAACTATATGTTTTTTCTTTCATTTGTTCAATGAAAACACCCTATTTTGACGCATCTTGTTGACCGGGATCCGTTGTGTTTTAGAGCTGACCTAGAAATACTTCACACTCACGTGCACAATTTATCGGATGTTTGCACTCGTCTGTGAATAGCCATATGTCAATCCAATACAATATATATATTCAGTAGTCGATAAAAACCCATTACGATCGAGTTTTTTTGGGCGTCCCAAAATTCTAAGAAAGGTATGTAGAAGGTTTTTATTTATTACATTTCTACTTTTATAGAAAAAAAAGATACAATTTTATAGTAGACGTTTTTTTATTAGCGTGGAGTCACAGTCGTAGACCTATAATTACGCTATGTTAAATTTAAATCTTATCTCACAGTACCTACCTACATTACCTATCAATTGAAATTCGGTATAAAGGTAATTTGGATATCGCTGGGGAGCGCAGGCAAATAATGTTTTGCATTGTCTACTAATGACACATCATTAAAATTAAATTAAAACTTATTATTATTATTATTTTATTATTATAGCTCGGCATGTGACAACACTCCGCCTGATGTAATGCCAGAGTGCGGTCCATGAACAGAAACAACTGCTACTAAAGAGATATTTCTCCAGGTTATATTGGCCTGAGGAGACGAGTATGCACTATCTAGATTGACAGTACACACTCCTCTCGCTACTTGACTACTTTTAAACTGCTCGAGAAACGCGACAAGGTCAGTTCACGAGTGTTAAATTCGAAAGTGGTGGTACTACCCCAGGTCGGCAGACTAGACTGGGTAAATAACCAACATGAGTACGAGCGACCAAAGTACATATAAAAAGTTACATTGGTACCGGTTACAGAATTAGCGAGAATCGAACACGGGTCTCACCGATCGTGAGTTCACGTGTCTTCCCGCTAGACCACGGCCGCTCTAAAGACAATTTGTTACGGAATATGCAAAGTTTTTAAAAATTCTGGGCCCTTATCTCAGTTTTACAAATTGCAATGGGATATGCAGATTAATTGATCAATAGACTAAAGTGTTCATCAATAAATTAGATATTTTGTGTTTAATTCCTATCGTATTGCTCATGTCTGATGGAGACAGAAATAATCCCCATATACAACTTCAAATTGTATATGTAATGCGTTTTGCAATTATGATTTAGTAGTAATTCAAGGAATTAGAAATACGTGGCTCATCGTAATGTAATCAGTATGTTACACATTGCCCAATCAGTAGAAGAGAGGAGTGGGACGTTTTACGTTTGTTGAATTTAAATATCCCGAATTATGTATAAGTTTACGAGGAACGCATGGTATCTATTTATAGATATTTTATTTCTGAATGTTTTTGCTATAATTATTACGCATGAATCATGTATGCTCTGTGATTCTAGTACAATGTATATTTATTTTAAAATATATTTCCCCATTCATCCAGCTTAATTCCGGTTCAGAAGTAAATCCAGAGTCATAAAATTGTAAAGAAAAAACATCAAACATCTTTAGAATTACAACATATTTGAAATTGTACAAATGGTTGAATATATTATATCTAAAGAAATAAACTTCAATTTGAAAGATTAAAAGTAAATTTGTTTGATCCTTCTCAGCAATATTTTTTAGTAGCTTTACATTGTTACATTTTTTATTATTATTTGCCCGACATGTAGCCACACTCCGCCTGATTTTAGAGTGCGATTGGTGAGCAACTGAAACGACGATTACCACAGGGAAATGTTTGCATGCAGCAATCACCCCTGTTTGGAAGTTGATAGGTCACACTCATTTTTACGGTGATGGTGACTGTGATCACGTTTATCTCTGGTTTATACCTCAGCGGCGGTGTACATTGCTCTTTAGAGCTAAAATTAAATCTCTCATTTATCATGTATGATCATCAATGATCACCATATTGTATGTAAAATTGAAATGACGTTTCTCATAAGAAATGTTTCATTGTTTACAAAGTAAATCAGGTAACAATAAATGTCATTTAGCATTAACCATCAAGTAATGTTACTTCCAGGGCGTGGGCGGTTGTGTGAACTCAGCTATAATAAACTTCGCAATTTGTTAACATTAGCTGTACTAACTGTAAATGATAACTAAGAATTACATCAAGATTAGTTCCACATTTTATTACATACACACATAGGATCGTATTATGTATGTTCCCTACATTTTTTATTGTAGCTTGGTATATGACAACACATCGCCGGATGTAAAGCTAAAGTGCGGTCCATGAACGGAAACAACTGCTACTACAGAGAAACGGGCAGCAGTCGCCTCCGTTATGCCGGCTTGAGGAGACGCGTATGCACCATCTAGATTGACAGTGCACACTGTACTCGTTATACCTGGCTATTTTCACGGGTTTTATTTTAATAATTTTAAAAATAAAAAATAAAATAAAAATATTATTAAATATTTTAAAATTAAAAAAAGCGATGTTGACAATATTATTTATTACCCGTTTGCCCTTTAAATATTACATTTTCCTCGACATTGTATTACCCGTAACTACGAGAGATGACGCCGGAGAAAACATTAATATGATTTTCAAAGGTACACCGCATAAAGAACTCTTTATCCAAATATTACAGTGTTGACAGGGAAATTCTGTTATTTTGGACTGTCACGTCGCTTTCTTTTTCATTACGTTTTGTTATCTTTTTGTATGATTATTGTTTATTTAATATAAGAGTGGAAAGTTGAGGCCGTTCGATCTTGTGGAAAGGATGGATGAGAGGAGATTCACGAAACAGATTTCTCGCGCGGAAATTGATTGATGGCAGTGTCAGAAGAAGCGCCTCTGGAAGGATCAGGTGATGAGCATCCTAAATTGACGTACATGAGAAGAGGTGGTATAATGAGAATAAGAAAACAGCCGTAGTCTAGCGGTAAGACACGTGAACTCACGATCGATGAGACCCATGTTCGAACCTCGCTAATTCTGACCGGTACCAATGTAACTTTGTTATATGTACTTTGATCGCTCAGTGCCTACAGGCACTAATAAAGAGTGGTAGGCAAGACTTATGATGGTTATTTGTCCAGTCTGCCGTCCTGGGGTAGTACCACCACTTCGAATGTGACACCCGTGAAGGGACCTTGTCGCGTTTCGGGAATAGTTTGAAAGTAGCCAGATATAACGAGCTACAATAAAAAAATGAATCTGCCGGCTCTCCTTAGTCTCTGCGTACGCTGGTAAATACATGGGCGTATGTTAATATTAAAGTTTCAGGCAAAATATTCACTGACCTATTATTTGATGTAGCGTTTACTCGCGGCTGTAATTTTGTTTCAGTATGTGAATGAATTATTCCAGTGACTTATCTATGTCCGAAGGGGAAAAGGCGGGAAATGTTTGTTTAGTCATAGTAGCAGTCGCGGCGCCGCTATCTCTAAATTTATTAAGACAGTTGTCTTGCTTTATAGCTGGTCTAATCTTATGAGGCCCACAGCGACTGGCGAACTGCGATTTACAAGACATATAGGGCAGAAATATATTTATTTTTGTTATCTGGTGTAACTCGTACGTGTAGCAATATTATGAGTTATAATAAACAATGTAAAAATAACATTTATTTATCAAGAAAACAGAACGTTGAAAAAGTTTGGAACATGAATTAATTTTCAACGTATTAATCTTAAATAAGTAAACAAGTGTATAAAAACAATTAATTTTAAATGTCAAAAAACTCATAGTCTATTGCTCATGTAGTTATTTTTCTTGGAAAGTGAATGTCTGAACATTATGACGATTATTAAATTATAATTGAATTTAATAGAAAATTTTGCTGAGGTGGATATTGAACCACGTCCTTGTATGTTCTGGCCACTAAACTACGCGGCCATCCATCGTTACGGGTGGTTTGCACCAGAGAAGGCCGGTTAAAGTAACTTTGACTGTTACTTTAACTTTAACTTTGACAGTTACCTTTACTTTTACTCCACGCGCGTTGCACCACAGAAAAATTTGTATCGTGTTTTAGTATTTACAAAATATTTGGAATTTATAAAAGATAGTAAAGAAGCAGCTGAGTAATGGATAATCTCAAAATTCTTCTGAAAAATAAACTGTATGTTTGATGAACTATACAAGATACAAATAGATAACTAGATATAAGAACAAATTTAGATAAATAATACAAGATTTAAATGAATTCTCTCAATACAAACAAGAGCGGCTTTTCAAAGATTTGACGTTAGCGACATTGATTTAACTATTTCTTTAACTTTGACCGGCCGAAATTTGCCAGTAACGGTTAAGGTTAAAGTAATCGTCAAATGTGACAGATTTTTATGAAGCAAACCAATTTTAACTTTAACCATTACTTTAACGTGACAGTAATAGTTAAGTCATATGGTGCAAATGGACATAAGTGTCATGTATTACTGGTTTTATTTTCACTACAATTAATTCTATTATGTCAAAAATTAATAAATAATATTATAACAGAAATTCTTGAATTTTTTCTTTACTTCAAATTCGAACTAATTCGGTAACTAATCCGTCGATCGACAAAAACGATCGATAAATGTTGCTTACACTTAATAATTTGATTTTGTTTGATTGCATATGTTGATAGTAAAAAATCACCCAAACGTATATACGTTACGATTCGCTTCAAAAAAAAAAACCTTCACTAAGCAGCTATAATGTGTGAAAAAGAATAGAAGTTAGCAAGTGGGATTGTTCTTTCCTATATGTGTATATCTATAGTTACACTTAACCTTGACTGCATATATGCACGCGTCGCTGCGAGTTATAGATAACGTGACCATTAATTTTTTCCTCAAAACGGGACATCAAGTTATTTGTGGCAATAATAAACCCCCCCTATCTCAAATCTATAAATAAATAAAAAAGATTTTTAACTATATCTTGGTACTAGGTTTTTTCTATTGAAAATCTTGAAATACAACTACTCTAAGAACACTACCTTCTCTAAATGAAGTTAAGTTTTAAAATGTTCAATATACAATAATACATTGGCCGTCGGTTACGACTTTACAATTCTACATCGAACGCCAGTTTCTCTTAATTCATCTTGCTTCGGGGACAACGGGACCAAGTGCTTAAAAACGGAACAGTCCCGTTCAAAAGGGGACGTATGGTCACGTTAGTTATAGAGCTAGTGCTCTAGTGAGCTTGTCGACTACCATGCAAAGTGACGCCCTTTTACCGCCATTATACACCTTCAGGGAGAGGCCATTAACTAATAGCTCGCCTCTCTAATAGCTACCTACATCTTCGTTTAACTGTGTATACTTATTTTCAATTTGTAAATAAGATAAACACCTTCATAATAATTTTTGTGAAAGTACCAAAGTTGGCCTATAAAATGTTGAAATTATCCATATTGAAATATGAAGCCTCATGTAATAGATAATAAAATGTTTATCGAGTGTGTTCAGCTGGATATAGTAATCACGATTTTTCACAAGTTTTTTATTCTTTCTCAAAAACAAACCACAATTCTATCAAAAACAAAATTAGTCAAAATTTGACATTATCTCTTTATTAAATTTAATTTATAATAATAAAACCTAAAAAAAGCGTTCTTCACATAATGTATAAATGAATGCTAAATGAGTGGATAAGTTTTTAAATATTATAGTATTTCAGCATGGACAGCAGCGACTGCGGATTGCGGTCTATGAGCGGAGACAGGTGCTACTATATAGAAAATTAAAAGTATGCAGGTCGTGTCCCTACTGTTTCTCGAGGTAAATCCATAATATTAATTGTACACGTACTAGGTTTTTTTATGCTTAATAATCAAACGTTTGGCCGCATCCTGTCTGATGTTAAGCAGTGATGCGGTCTAAGGTGGAGCACGCCTGCCCTTACTTACGGGAAACACAGACACCGGGAGGGAGTTCCACAGTTTCGCAGTACGAACGAGGAACGAGTTGTCGAAACGCCTCGTGCGTACTTTAGAAACTTGGACCATAAATGGATGGTATCTCTCCGGGTGTCTGGACGTCCGATGAAAGAAAGTGGACGGTAGAACTAAGCTGTGTAGCTCTTGCGCACACTCCCCGAAATGTATCCTTTAAAAGACCGATAAACAGGTGACGTTTTGTCGGTCAAAGCGAGGAGCTGTTCCGATGTAAAATACCGTCTAATCCTCGAGATTATGCTAAGCTTTTTGGAGGCTAGAAGTGCTTTTGACTCGAATCGCCAAGGAGTTCCAGATGTTCTGTTATCGGCACAGATACATTTTGGAAAGTGGGAGACAGTTGGAAGGGTCTCTTTTTAGCAGAGAACAAACACGCCTGGGTTTTCCTAGCGTTGAACCTGACCAGATTGGCATCGCCCCAATCGGAGACTGCCTTAAGGGACAAGTTCAAGCGCTCGACCATGGCCTCTCTTTAAGTTGTCTAAAATTATTGTTTATGAAACACATTGTTGGTAAATTGCTGTATAAGTTTTACACAAACAAAACTTTAATGTAAAGGTGTAGAAGACTACTATTACGAAACGGAATGGAAAACGTAAAAAGGGGGAATAGTTTTTTAGCGGCAACGTTCGTTGAATTGTTCTAACTAGTTCTCGTAGTATTTAACTGAAGTTGGGTTTTAGCCAAGGACTACTTGAAACGTTCTACTTATTCTAGCTAAAAGAGATTTTCATCTTTTACATTGCCTACTTGAATGTTTCAATTAAATTTTAGTGAATATTTTTTTAGTGAAATACGAGTAGGTACTTATAGTATTAATTTCGATCTTTTTGACGCACTGGTGGTGTACAGGTTCCTCTTTTTATTATTATTTAAAAAAACCGCATGATCAAATATTGATATACTTACAAAATAAAGGTGCCCACATATATGCTCAAAGTTTGACTATCGTTATTGTCGCTCGATATACTGTGTTTTGACGACAAGATCTGTGAGCTGCCCACATACAGAGTGTATCAGGCAACGTGTAAAAAAATTAAGGTAAATATTAAGTAAGGGATGAACACCTCTCAAAAAATAAATTAACTAAATAAAAGTTCTCGTGTATGGTATTATCACAAAAACAAAAGGTCTATAAATGGACCGGCCGACGTGGACCGCCGTTGCAGGTGGGCCGGCACACGGCTTGTCGGCGCGAGATCAAATGCGAGGCGGCAAAGGTTGTCGGCGTTGATCAAAGGCAAGGTCATTTGTTTGATGCACCGCCCGACGACACAACGATTACACGTTCGTGTAGTAAATTATGTATGTTTCTACAAGCAAAAGGTGGACATTTGGATAAAAATAAAGTATTTATTTTCTAAATGAATTTCTGCCCAGAATCACTTACTGAGTCTTCTCTTGAAATTTTTTACACGTTGCCCGATACACCCTGTATACATTTGCTAAAAAATAGATTCAAGGTTAAAGCAAAAATTCGAACTAATTCGGTAGGCGACAAATGCGATGCGATCTCGATCCTGTGTTATTCTTCCATTTTGTTTGATTGCACATGTCGATAGTCCGAAATCGGCCAAACGTGTATTTTGACACTAACTTCGCTTCGAAAAAATCCTCTTTCACCAAAGCGGCGATAATGTGTGATAATTTTTGTCTAATTTTGTCACAGTTGTTTCGATCAATTAGCTAACCGATCACTTGACAAGCTATTACCGCTCGCCCGTTTATCCGGCGGTATAGTCCGGTTTACACCAATACTCAGCCGGATGTCAGTGATTAATGATCATTTTATCATTGACATGGGTAGGATCAATCAATCCAGACTCTAACCTGTTGCCAAATGGAGCTTTGAAAGATTGATAAATATTTCTTCCGTTTTGTTTTTAAATTATTTTCTATAAAATATTATTCACTACACTTTATTTATTTTTTACTTCCCGTAAGTAAGGTCCCTGTCCTGTTACCAATTGGGCATCGTAACTATATCTATGTTTTTTTTTTCAGTAGTATTTATTCAGGCTAAATAACCGCAATAATACTTACTACCCACGTAAAAGAATAAGTTTTAATGGCACAGAAAATGTTATCAAGAAAATAAGTTGGTAACGTTCCAGATACCACATAGTCCGACAGAAAATTAATTTATGTTTTATTAGGATTATCATTAAAATATATTAATAAAGTTGTGTTTTCTGATAATTACTTATTTACATTAATAAATTTATTAATGGTTGTAGCATAAGTTAAATTTCTTTTAATATTTTAGAATTTAATAAAAAAAACTTTTTCGAATTCATTTGCATAGTCCTCGTGCTAGTTAAAATGCTGAATCTTGAATCATTACGTATTTTGTTTAAGTATCTAAGTACTTAAACTTTAGAAAAAGTGTCTTAAATAAATTATTGTATTTTTTACGGGAAGTAAAATGATGTTTATTTCTTGAAAGCTTTACAGTAGCCATTGTGGTAGCAAGTCAACGAGATACACACGCTGGCTGCGAAGCTTGCGTCGGATTTAAATGAGATAGTAAACTAAAAGAATTTATATTTAAAAAAAAGTATAAGTACATATTTCATTCAATATATTTCTTCTTTTTTTTACTGTAGCTCGGCATGTGACAACACTCCGCCTGATGTAAAGCTAGAGTCCGGTCCATGAATGGAAACAACTGCTACTACAGGGAAACCTGTAGCAGTCGCCTCCACTATGCTGGCTTGAGGAGACGAGCATGTACCATCTTAGATTGACAGTGCACACTCCTCTCGTTATACCTGGATACTTTCAAACTATTCCCGAAACGCGACAAAATCACTTCACGGGTGTTACATTCGAAAGTGGTGGTACTACCCCAGGACGGCAGACTAGACAAATAACCATCATCAGTCTGCCTACCACTCATTCCCCTATATTCGCAAAAATTCCGAGTCACTTATAAAAACCGCGATTCTGCTGTAGTAATTTAAAATAGTTTGCTTTTTTAAAGAAATATATTGTGAGTAAATTTATTTATTGAATATAATTTAACGTGTCATTTACATCATACTGATATTTTATAAATCAATGTCAACTATATATAAAAGTATAATTGATTTTGAAGGGAATTTTTGCATCTCACTCTTTGATTTTTTAAATGCACTGTAAAATCTAACAATAACAAATGAAAACTAATTCATTTTCTTTAATATCAATTTCATTTGCCTACATAATTAGGCACATTTATGGCTTATTGATTTCACAAACAAATATTTCTGTCCTCCAACAAATATTTGGCTCCGACCACATTTTGAAGATTATTTATGTTTGTCTTCAAATTTCAAATACACAAATCCTTCCCGAGGGTGTCAGATACACTATACATATAGTACATATATATAATTCATTTTACAACGTATCAGTTTACTTAATGTTTATTCCTCCAAAATTAAAGTTCATAATATATTTTTATTAAATACCTTTTGATTTTTAATGGTTCGACGCTGGCTTTTATACTTCTATTAATTAAAAAAATTGCCCGATTTATTTCATTAATTATTAAAAAACTTTGTAAGAAAAGAGAGAAAGAGAAAACGCACGGAAACGATTTTCCGATACAAACTAAAGAAAAAATTCGAAATTGAAACAAATGACGCAAATCCTCTTTACATTACATTAATAGAACTAGTCTGCAAATGAAGTCTGATATTATTTTTATCTTAGGCTTATTGTCCACGGAGAAATAGACAAAGGTATGTATACGTACAACTTATCGTCACGGGGTCACTTATCGGAATCAACAACGGTCAGATATAACGAGAGGAGTGTGCACTATAAATATGCTCGTCTCTTCAAGCCGGCATAGTGGAGGCGACTGCTGCTTGTAGAGATTTCTCTGTAGTAGCAGTTGTTTCTATTCATGGGCCGCACTCTAGCTTTCCATCAGGCGGAGTGTTGTCACATGCCGAGCTACAATAAAAAAAAGTAGCGAGATATTTAGATATATAGAGATAAAGCTACCGACGTTTCATGCATTTCATAATCAGGGTCCATATCCATAATCCATATAAAGATTAAATAATAGTTTGTCATCCTCACATCGGGTAATGAGAATCGATTACACGCAGTATTTAATGATAATACTCCTCATAAAATCAGATTTACTCCTATCTTATCTGGAAATTGCGTTTTCCTATGGATACTCGTAAATGTACATTGTGGGTAAATCGAGTTAGTAATTAGTTGTACTTTGGTCTTTAGACCAAAATCGTGATGAATTACTTACATCTGTTATTTTATGTGTAAATATGAAAAATAGTGAATATAGCAATTGATTTTTATAACCGAACTATGTGTTATTTGGATTTAAATCCGCGTAAATTTTCTTCTCGTGAAATGATGAATAACCCGATAAATCGCAGGGGAAAACTCCTGAATCAAATTTGTGAACATCGTTCTGTCTACGACTACAAAAGAATAATAGACTGACTTGCAAAGGCGTCCCTGAGGAATAAAAGTTCCGCGAAATAAGTATTAATTTAATATAAACACCTGCCGTACCGAATAAGCGTAGAACAGTTTTGCCGGTGACTTTTGAGGGCTATAGCTAAGTTTTGTCAAAGGCATAAAAGTACATGATAATAATCTTACCTTGGTATTTTTGATGTGTAAGCTCGGTCACGATATTTAAGAGTGGTCCAGGTCTAAATTGCCGCGACATATTGTGACCTCAATTGGTCTGATGGTGGAGCAGTGAAGGTCCATGAACGTTGACGACTAGAGAACTGTGGTACAATGTAGCTCCAATCGCCATCACTGTACCGGCCCAAGGTACTTCCAATTGTAACACCCATGAAATGACTTATATAAGTAAGATAAGGTGCACACTTTTCTCATTAGTGGTGTCTACAGACATTTCTCTGTGGTTATCATCAGGTTTAACATCAGGTGGTGTGCAATCACAAATAGACTGTTAATATTTCGCGTTTTTATTACAATTACAGTAAGAAATATTTATGGACCTGTCCCTGGTGTTTTATATATCTCTGGCCAACCTCTTTTACTAACTTACCTAACGCTTTTAGATTTCCACTAACAACAATATTGTCAATAAAATTTACTTTTATTTTGTATATAAAACAAAAATTATAATGGTCGTTACAAGAAAAAAGAATTCGCAAAGTCATAAGTTATTTGCATTGAAATGGGTCATACAAGTAGTAGAATCGACATTCAGGAAATATATTGGTCTTAGAGACTTCCTTGTAACGGTTGTTAACTGTCCTAATGGGGTTAGAATGTGGTAAAACGATTACAGAATCGTAAACGTGAATGTTTCTATAACTCATAATATAATTGTACTAGTACTTTGTTTATGGCCGGCATGTGATCAAACATCCACAGAAATTAGATTAATGTGCACCATCTAGATTGACAGTGCACACTCTTCTCGCTATACCTAGCAAATCACTTAATATTTTATAAAACTATTCATTTCCCGTTTCGGGAGCAGGACTTGAAAGTAGCCAGCCGAGGGGAGTGTGCACTGTCAATCTATAATAGATACTCGTCTCCTTAGGCCGGATCTCCTAGACCGTCTCCGAAACATAACGGAGGCGACTGCTGCCCGTAGAGGTTTCTCTATAGTAGCAGTTGTTTCCGTTCATGGACCGCACTCTAGCTGTACATCAGGCGGAGTGTTGTCATATTATACCGATCTACAATAAAAAAAATGTAGCTTCTTTAAATACGTATTCACACTTCAATTTGCTTCAGAATGCACGAAGTTTCAGATGACGTCGACGACATGCCGTAAACAAGTCGTCGCCATGTATATAATATATCAAAGTGGGTAAGGTTATATACACTATACAAAGTTTAAACCATATATCAAGTAGATTGGAGAAAACTTTAAAGCTCTGATGGAAGTGCGAGTGGTGTCACAGTTTGGCAGTTTGGCAGTTTGTCACGTTCCCTCCTAACGTTTAGGGAGCCAGTGGATGCCCTGTCAGCAGTTGCCAGTTGCCAAATGGAGCGCCAAATTTACTTACAGCTTTTAGCTTCGAGTAAGAAGACTCGACGTAGCGGAATCGACAAAATTAAATATCCCTACGAATATATTCATAAATTTACCATCTTTGACGTTAACTTGTTTGTCCCATTATAAATATTGTTGTGCTTCTTATTTATTATAGAAGATTGATGTGATGCTGCTACGTTGTTATTTTCATACAAGTATATTTATTACAAATATTAAATCTATTAAAATAAATTTGCCAGATATTTGTATACTTTTAGCTAGTTCTTACGAGTTTATCTTTACATAAGAAACTTCGTATTGAAACATATCTGAAATAAAGCGCTGGATTTAGAAGACGGGTTTCTACAAACAAGCATTAAGTTTGCTAGAAAACGAGAGTTTCTGGTAAAGTTCTTTCTCTTATCCTAAAAAGTCGTTATAGTTGTAATAAAAGTTCAATTCTCGTTAATGTTTGAAAGCAAAAGTTTTGATGCGTTGAAAATACCTCCTTAATTTTAAGCTCATTTGAAATATTGTGTCAGATTAATCCAGTAACTTATTGCTCGATTGCTTGTAGTATGTCGGTTGTATGTAGTCCCAAAAGTAAAGACATAAAACATAATGTACTGTGTCGTGAAATCGATAAAAGTAGAAAAGCTAATGGCCCATATTAAAAATATGAACGTTTCGTCGTTTAATGTTAACGTAGGTTTACGGTCAATATAACGCTGACATTGTACCTCTAAATATCATTCTGAAGTCTTTACTACAACTGCTTTTATTACCTCATTTAATGAATAAATAAAACACCAGAGATACCAGTCGTCAATAGGTTACAACGAAATAATGTGCTAAAATGTAATAAAATAAAACTAATAAATTTTACTTACCTTTTTATTAAAATCTCAAAGTGCTCTCGTTAAATACTTGTATATTCTGTGAGTTAACAATCTTTGCAATATTTTCTGCTCACAACTGTCTTAATCGAGTAATCGAAACGATTTTTATAGACAAAGTTTTCTGTAATTATCGTTGAAAACCCATTATACATTCCTATTTTCGTAGACAAGAATCAAGTTTAAATACCGCACAGCATCGTTATTGCAGTTTTAATGTATTTTTTACACCAGGGTTTTCACTGTTAATATACTTATAAATGATAGTAAAACAGTCCACAGGCTGTAATGGCAAAAATATGTGTTCACATTACTGCTTTACATTAATAATCAGGATATAATGTGGGTAAATAAGAAAACAACTTTATAATTTACAATTAAGATTATTTACTATATTTATCATGTTCGTTTCACAATTATCATGTACAAAAAATTAAGGGGTGTAAATATATCTCTGAAATTGTAACAAGGTCACGTAACTTCACTTTTAAAACAATAACTAAAGGTCAGTCGTAGGAAGAGCTAAGGGGGAGCCCGTCGTCGGCGCACGCGCCTACCACATAATAATCGCTGAAACGCGTGTCTGAACTCCGGGCTGAACACTGTATATATTACAGGATTTAAAGTAGAGTTGAAATAACCTAGCCATAGCGAAAACGAAGTTAAATGAGGACTCACTTCACAATCGCACGTGGGGACAAGAATCGCTAACACAAAAAAAGGAAGCCAGCACGCAACAAAGGCTCCCGTTATTATTGCCAAAGTTTTTGCTGCTTTCCTCTCTCTTTTAGAGTCCGCATTTTCTTTAGGTTTGCGACGCACTAAGGTGGGGTAATAGGCGGCAGCGACGGCACCGTAGCCCGTCGTCGGTGGGTCGGCATCCACTCCGTTCGCGCAAGATTGTTTTTCAGGGCTGGTGTTGTTCGACGACACATTAGTGAATCCAGTCGTCGTAGTTTCAGAGATGGTAGGCAAAGGTCTTCCTATAACCGCTACCACGGCTGCTGCAATACCACCCGTACCGCCAGCGGCTATTAATGCCCCTCCGGAAGGTATCGGCGGAGGACCCATACCGCCTCGCGCTGTGGCCCCACGTCTACGACGTATCCTCTTTCTTGCAGTTTGGTATATCCTCCAATATAGTATTAAAATTATTAATACTGGAAGGTAGAAGGAAGACGCGGTCGCAAAGATTTGATACCCGACATCTTGGCTAACAACGCAGCGCAAGTCTTCTGATACTCGTCGTGTCCAGTCTGGGTCTTTCCAACCCAACAGTGGTGCTATGCACACAAGGAAGCTCGCTACCCACACACACGCTATCATTAGTCCCACTCGTCGAGCAGTTCTTGCATGAATGTAGTCAATATTAGTCACAGCCCAATACCTTAAAGAAAACATACTCTTTGTAAAAAACTGCTTATATCTAAAATTAAATGAATAACATATAATTTACCTGTCCAGCGCAATAGCCACTAGATGTAAAATAGACGCAGTGCAGCACAAAACGTCCCCTGACGTCCACATGTCGCATAGTTCCGGTCCCATAGTCCAGCTCTGGACGACCTCATAGACAGCTCCCAGTGGCATAACAAGACATGCTACTAGAAGGTCAGCGACTGCCAGTGATAGAATCAACTGATTAGCGGCACTGCGTAGATGTCTTTCTAACAATATTGCTGCTATTACGAAGACGTTACCTAAAAGATGTGAATTGCATACAGTGACGATAAACTTTGTTAAGAATTTAATTAATTTACAATTTATATTATAAATTATACTTACCAACTATGGTGGCGAATATGAGAATTCCGAGTACTACCGCTTTGACGGTCATTCGGATGAGAACTGTAGTGGATTCTGATTCTGATTCGGGCGCGGACGTTACGGCCCAGTATGTGTGGTTGGGGACCGTCGTGGCATTCCATCCGGTAACGTTCCAGCCGCCGCTTTCATTCCAACCCGACTGCAATAGCGGCAAATGCTTGTAGATCTCCTCCCATTCTAATAAATCTACGCGTACGTCCGCGCCCTCCATTGCTTTTCATCGGAAAATAAACGGTTCCACTGCAACGATAATAAATTTTAAAAGTTTTAAAGCATTCATTTTTTATAGTAGCCCTGCATGTGACGTCATTCCGCCACTTAAGCTAGAGTGTATGTATTCCATGAATGGACACAATTGCTACTACAGAGAAATGTCTGCAGGCAGCAGCACCACCGTCATGCTGGCTTCAGGATGCGAATGTCACCTCAGGGCACATTTCTCTCGTTATACCTGGCTACTTCCAACGCGTCTAGGTCACTACACTGGGCTAATATCCCATAAAATTTTCATAATATTCGTGTTTATAATATATAATTAAATATTCATTTCGAGCTGAAATCAAACCCAGGAGCTCCCTGTAACAGACGGTAGTGCCAACCGATCAGCCAGACGGGCCGTTTCACTTTATAAATAGTAAAGAATTACATACTGCTCATGATGTTTTGAAGTCTCGTTGTGCACGACAGCGTCGACATTTTCTGATGTATTATTTGTGCGTGGGCTGTAAATAAATAAATAAAAAACTGAGCCACATAATTCTACACAGAGGCTATGAATCGTCATGAAAAATGACTTCATTGTTGTTATTAAAGAAAATATTATATATTTTAGTTATTATCTGTATTGAATGTTAACTATGGAATGGCGTGACGTGTAGAACTTTAGCTCTATTTCAGAGCATATGAAATAAAACTCATTCAAATTTTATATAAAATTATGAGTCGTACGGCCTTGAGTAAATACGCCTATACACGGTCAATTTTTTTCCATTGGACTACGCACCGGTATCAAATATTCTTGTATACAGTCAATTTGAATAATTGATTGGGCTTTCTGACGCTAAACCGGGCGGTGCAACAGTGTTTGTCTCGTTGAGGGACGCATATCCGGCCATCCGGTGTATTTACAAGCTTTCATATTAGTCTAGCTAGTTTTTTTGCTAGCTTGTGGAATTATTTCTCTCCATCTGATGGTTTTATTAATCGTATTATATTATCTCTCTTTCCACCATGTATTTCATTTCTCCTATTTAGACCCAGTTCTTGCGCCGGAAACATTAAAATGATTTTTATTTTACTAATAAATCTTTGCGTTTTTTAATAAAAAATTGTATTTAATTAATTGTATATATTGTATTTTTGTATTCAGGATTCATGTTTTATGTGACTTCTAGGGCAAATAATTCAATATAGAAAGAAGTGTGTTTTCAGCTTCCTTCCAAAATTCCGCTATAAAATTTATTAAGAGTTACACCACTTCACCAGGCTATACGTAAGAAATGATCCCTTTACCTTTCACAAAAGAACAACTAAAAATAATGGTTTCAAAAGCCGTTTGTATTATAATGGGAACATTTAGGTTCAGATGGGCCAAATTCCTAGAACATGTTGATGATTGAATTTTACTACAGTCATTCTGACTCCCTGCGCGGCGGTCAGGTCATGGCAAATTGACATTCGCAAACTGTCCTTCTTATATTATATGAAATAAAGAAAATTAAACCCTGGAGCTAACTTATTTGAACAGACAACATTGTCAATAGAATTATCTGAGATGACAGAAGCCTCAAGCCGAAACCTAAATTGTTACCAAACTGCGCATTTTTTTGATTGAGATGTAATTGATAAATAACAAAAAAAAAAAACTAAAATTCATAAATGGAAAAACAAAATAAATATAACGTATAAGAACCCTTTCAAATTAGACGGGCAGTAAGGGTGTCGTAGTGCGGTTCAGGCGATGTACAGTGGAAGCAAAATTAGCCCTTTTTGGCGCCTACTCGCTGTATATATGTACTTTGTGGAGTCGCTACTCGTAAAAATCAATGCCTTACGGATCCAATTTAATAATGTATTCAGAATGCCTGCCGCAACTGCAATCTGCACATGAAAGGAAAATGGCAACTCCAATAGTGTTTGTGATTGCCGTCTGGCTAGCACTAGAACAATCATATTTAGAAATAAGAAGGTGTTTGGCGCGCTTTTGCCCGGGAAGGTTGAGGTGTTTTTTATCCCTTTCCTTAATTAGTTTAGTGATTATTATTGTGTAAAATTGGTGTTATTTTGCGTAATTTTATACTACGCATGTGAATAATTGCGGAAACATTAAAATTCACTCTATATGAGTCAACGCAAACAGTTTTTTTATGGTTATCCCACGCCGTGAAAACGGTCATATTGTGACGTGACCGGGTGAATTGCCGCCAAATACTCCAAGAAAGCGTTAAATTGTAAAACACCATTGCAATTTGATGCACAAACATTAAGAATTTACTACTCGACATTGGCAAAATTGTCGTTGTTATGACAAGGCCAACTAAAAGAAGAAGAAGAAGTGGAAATAAGAATTATATAGTTTGTAAGTTATTTTTGTATGAATATTATATGATATTGTATGAAGAATAATATACAGTAATACCCCGCTTTACGCGAGGGATACGTTTTGCAAAAAACTCGCGTTAAGTGAAATTCGCGTATAAGGGGGTCACGTTTAAGCATAACCAAAAGTCAGTACAAAATGCAAATCAATACATACTTTAATTCTAAAAACACATGCATTTTTTTTTACGGAAAAATTTACCTATCTATTGTCTTCTTGGTTGCGTTTCGTTTACGATTTTGTAAAATATTTTCATAACAAGCAACACTGTTTTTTACTGATCGACACACGGTTAAAACACGGTCATCATCACTGTATACGCAATACGTCCAAACCTGAATAAATCTTTTAAAGAGCCATTTTAGCGCGAAATTTGAAATTCGCGTAAAACCGAAACCGCGCATAACGGGGTCGCGTAAAGCGGGGTATTACTGTATAATATAATTAAGATAAGAATAGTATAATTAAAGATTATTATATTATTTATTGAGTTTGAACCTAAGCCCATTAAATTTTTAAGAAGAATAATTACTGCAATAATATTTCTAAAATAAAAGAAAATGTCCAAACAAAGTTTGTTTATTTTAATTAAAAGTTTAGCGTTAGTTAGTGATTAAGTGCTACTGAAACTTGAAATGGAGCAAAAACAATCTTAAACTTTAAACGTAAATTATATTGGTTATAAATAAACTTAACATAATACCGCGGTGCAAATAAATCATTGTTTAGAAATGTAATAATTCGATTCATGTTCTTGGTAAATATCTGCTCCTGACATGTCTATGTTTTAAAACATAATACGAGTCTGGTATATAATTTGTTATTAACAATAGATAATTGAATTCTATTCTTGTTAATGAAAATTATACAGTGTGTCTGAAATAGAGACAAGCCATAAATGGGAACCAAACTGATCTCAAATCAAACAGAGCTTTACAAAAGCTTCAGTTCCTTGGTTTTCGAGTTGAATATTAGGTGCTTACATATCAAATTGGCGTTTTTCGTACTGGCCACTTTAATCACGATTTTCACCTCTTTGGTAAGGAATTCCAAATTCAAATTTTCACAGCTATTTACTCATGTATTTATCCTTCGATGACCGTCATTCATTTGTTTTTTTTCTTCTGTTTTTTTCTGTTTGCGTCACTCATTTTACAAAATGGAAAACTTAAAATATCGCATTATTTACGAGTACGAGTTCCGCCGTGGCACTAGTGCTGCGGAAACGACTCGAAGGGTGAATGATGTGTATGACGGACATGTCGCAAAAGAAAACACAGTTCGTTTTTGGTTCCAACGTTTTCGTTCTGGAAATTTCGACCTGCAGAACAAGCCCCGTGGACGGCCTGAGACCCAAGTTGATAATGAAGTATTGAAGGCTATTGTGGAAGCGGATCCATCGCAAACCACGTCCGAGTTAGCTGCAGGCTGCGGTGTTAGTGATAAAATTGTTTTAATTCACTTGAAGCAAATTGGGAAGATTAAAAAGCTTGAAAGGTGGGTACCTCACGAATTGACTGAAGCAAACCGGCAAACGCGCGTCGACTGCTGCGTTACATTACTGAACCGGCACAATAATGAAGGTATTTTAAACCGAATCATTACCTGTGATGAAAAATGGATTCTTTACGATAATCGAAAGCGCTCAGCGCAATGGTTGGATCCTGGCCAACCAGCCAAATCCTGCCCCAAGCGAAAATTAACCCCAAAAAAGTTACTTGTAAGCGTTTGGTGGACTAGTGCCGGTATTGTTCATTACAGTTTTCTCAAATCTGGCCAGACTATTACGGCTGATGTCTATTGTCAGCAATTGCAAACCATGATGGAAAAGCTAGCGGCTAAACAACCTAGGCTGGTCAATCGCTCCACGCCACTGCTGCTTCACGACAACGCTAGACCACACACTGCACAACAGACGGCTACCAAATTAGAAGAGCTTCAATTGGAATGTCTAAGACATCCTCCGTACTCCCCGGACCTTGCTCCAACAGATTACCATTTTTTTCGAAATTTGGACAACTTCTTGCAAGGGAAAAAATTCAACTCTGATGGGGCAGTCCAAATCGCCTTCACAGATTTTATTGATTCCCGTCCGACTGGTTTTTTTAGTAAAGGGATCAATGAACTACCTATGAGATGGCAAAAGTGCATAGAAAACAATGGTTCATACTTTGATTAATTAAATATATTATATTTAAAAATATTCGACTTTTTGTTCCTCCCATACAAAACGCCAATTTCATATGTAAGCACCTAATATATATTATATAAAATATAATATAAAACTAATATCGAAACTCAAAATGCAGTTTGGAAGTAGCCGGATAAAACAAAGTAGTCTGGCCTGTCAACCTGTTTGGACGGTACACAATAAAATAAGCCAGAAAAGCAGAGGTGATTTTTGCGGACATTTTTGTATTTTTTATCGAGTTACAGAAATAGGACTTGCTAATGGACCGCACTCTAGCTTAACATCAGGCGAAATACAATCAATACTGCAAATATATTATATATATTTTGCCTGTAACTCTAAAACCGAAGGAGCATAAACTCGTTGATCTTCAGACTCCATTTATCTTATCTTAACTCTTTTCAGACAATATCCAGTATAAAATAAAGCATCAACAGATTTATTAATAGGATTTCAAAATAAAACAAATAACATAAATAAAAATACAATAACATTATTTCGTCAATGATAAAAAGTAAATGTAGATATTTGTGCTGGCAATTTCAAACTCAAATTTCCAGTAGTATAAACAAAAAGTAAATACAATAAACAACACGTCAATAGCAATAACAATAACACTGAGATCAGATGCATAATCAAATGTACGAATTACAGCTAATAACTTAAACAATACGTGCACAAAGACCACATAATAATAAATTTAATATTAATCGCATCGTCAGCACCAAATGCAAAATGTTAATCATCATATGGTTTAGTTTTAGTGTTTATTTAATACAGATTTCTTGTGAATATTGGTTTATTTTAACAATATCAGGTGTGGTTAGGTCAGTTAAGAGCCCTACGTTTCTCGGTACAGGCGTATTTGTGTTCGCTATACATTATTATACATTTATCCACACACCTTACTCACGTAAACATATGTGATACTAAAACAAACAAATTAAATTATGGGCGAAATTGAACAGAAGAAAAAGCTCAGCCTCCTTGTGTGCCATCCTTAAGTTAAAATTTCACTTTTTTATTATAACTCGGCATGTGATAACACTCCGCCTAATGTTAAGTTAGAGTGCAGTCCATGAGCGGAAACGACTGCTATCACAGAGAAATCTCTGCAGGCAGCAGTCGCCTCCGCCATAGATAGTAGACTGGGCTAATAACCATCCAATATTTCAACATGCCAGCAAGTAATTAGTTACAACTAGTCGAGTCTGTTTGAATCCAAGCCCAGGGACAGTACTTGGGTAATCTGTATTACGAATACCAGTCCAGATCCTATGTGATACAAAAGATATACATATATGTATTTCTGTGTGTAAAATGAATGGGTGTTCGAGGGTGTATATTTAGAATAAAGTTTCATGAGGGAGACAGAAAATGAGGAGGGAGGAGTTCAAAGACATTCTTTTGTTATTTTAATTAATTAATTTTTAAAAAGAAAAATAAGACGAAACGGAATCATACATTTTAGGTGAGTGGCTCTTTTTAATCAATCTTTAAAAACATGGAGGGTCGCAGTATTAAAATTATTTCTGTTTATGCCTGTTACACTAATAAACTCGATATTTTTTTATTATTATTGTAGCTCGGCATGTGACAACACTCCGCCTGATGTAAAGCTAGTGTGCGGTCCACGAATGGAAACAACCGATACTACAAGAAACCTGTGCCGGCCTGTAGCCTCCATTATGCTGCCCTGAGGAGACAAGCACGCACCATCTAGATTGACAGTGCACACTCCTCTTGCTATA
This sequence comes from Tinea pellionella, assembly GCA_948150575.1. Taxonomy (NCBI): domain Eukaryota; kingdom Metazoa; phylum Arthropoda; class Insecta; order Lepidoptera; family Tineidae; genus Tinea; species Tinea pellionella. Next base: position 5,838,120 of record OX411248.1, on the reverse strand, counting down.
CCTACTTACTTACAAACTGTTCCCGAAACGAGACAAGATCACTTCACGGGTGTTACATTCGAAAGTGGTGGTACTACCCTAGGCCTATAGGCACTGAGCGACCAAAGTACATATAACAAAGTTACATTGGTACCGGTCAGAATTAGCGAGGTTCGAACACGGGTCTCATCGATCGTGAGTTCACGCGTCTTACCGCTAGACCACAGCCGCTCTGTTTACGTGAAATGGTAAAGTTAGAGACCCTTAATCGCCTTAAACGACATTTGCCACAATACCCACGCTCACAATCATGTGGCAATTAACGCTTAATGTTTTAAACGTCTATTTCATCTAATATAATGAAGTTAAAGAAGGGTGAATTCTTTTAAAACCGGTTGAACCGTGAACTATTATCATCAACTGATCGACTACAAGTGGCCGTATGACATTTTCACTACTGAATGGGCAGTTTGAACTTTTACTAATTTCTATACAAACGCGTTAATTTATCTATCCAAGCGTTCCGACAACCTTTCCCCTTCCGGTTAGTCTTCCGCCCGCTTTAAAATATGATCAAAATGTGTTAAGCTGAATATGTTTTATGAATATTCATGTAATTTATAAATTGAAACCTTTCTGATGAAGATTCTGTTTGGCCTTGATTTCATTTGAAGGGTTGTGCATAAGTTAATTATGTACCTCTATGGTACATTTATGCTATAAAATCTAATAAATGGTAGGCAGCGAAACAAGAATAATGTGAAATTAAACGAAACTTTTCAACTAAATTAAAAGCTTTTAAGCGGCTTAATTAATATTGCGTTTATTTTGAAAGCTTTGCAGCCATTGTGGTCGCGGTAAGATTTCCGAATTGAAATTTAGTTAGAAATTTAGCGAAACACTTCAAAACTTTTTATTTTAAATTGACGTCATGATACTTAATTAAACGTAAATCATAAAAACGATTTATACAATACAGAAGTCACTTTAATGTAAATAATGGTGCAAATACAAAATTGTCTGTCTCTAAGAAGCAGCACACTTATCACATTACCGTGAAATTAATTTATAATATACATCCTGATTACATTATCTACCGCCATAAATATCTACCACAAGAAACTTCTGTAGGCAGCAGTAGCTCCGCCATGTTTGTTTGATGAGACTAATATGCATCATCCAGGTTGACAGTGCACAATCCTCTAGTTATACCTGGCTGTTACCAAATTGATCCCGTAACGCGACAAGGTCACTTCACAAGTATTACACTTGAAAGTAGTATAGTACACCAGGACTACTCCACAGAATTGGCTAATAACTAACTATCATCTACCACACTTAACAAATAAAATTTATTTCTTTATTTATCAATTGTGAGACAGAAAAATATACGCAGCATAAATATATATTTACGCTTCTGTATTATAAAATTAGACTATTTGTAACTAAGTATAATATGTAAACATAAAGACAAAAAAGTTTGCAAAATTTGACCTTTGAGTTCATTACGATGAGCTAAAGTTTTAGTTATCTACTCGTATGACTATATTTATATAACAATCAATCATTTTGCGATTAGCTTGCAAAATGAGCACTTTTTCCTAGAAATCATATTTCTAAAATATACAATGTGTAATATCTAACCTAACCTAGATGGATTATAATATGAAGTCACATCAAATAAAAACTTGTATAATTACGTACTTAATAATAAAATAGAAATGGTGAAACAAATACAATTTTTGTAGAGCGTCCACTGGGACTCTATTTTGAATTAACAGGCCGTATCAAACTTCTGTGTGTAAACCGAAAAAGCTTTGCTTAACTTAATATTAGGTTAAACTGAAATTTTTCTTTTACTTTGTGATTAAATTCTACGCATTTGGTAAAAAAGGAGTTTATTTATAATATTATATTATAAATAATTTTAAAATGACTGCGTTAAAATTTAGATGGAAAAGATAGGACCTCTATATATCGATACAGATGGGATCTCCATGGAACGCGATTGTCTCGTGAATAGCTTCTTTGTTTTATAAGTACTGGCATGATGCCGCTATATTACGTTCAAAAAGAGTATTTCGTACCTTAACTCAATGGAGTAAGAGTGACACAAGTCACAATACAAATACTCATAATTTATGAATGATTGAGCATATTCGGAAAGGACAATGGAATTTTCATTCGACGATTGTGCATTGAAACATACCTGTGTGTTGGTACTTCTTTTCAATTTGTTATGTCATGCTATTTACATATTCTAAGTGTATTATTTTCTACGGCATAAGCGTGACTAAGCAATTTTTACTCGCCTAGTTTACATTTAACGAGTACTCGGCAGTTAAGACGTAGTAATTAGAACGTGTAATTGCGGGGTCTACATTCGTTTAAATCTCGTCACTTCTCGTTAAATACGCTGTCATACCTATTTCAATACTATGAAAATGGATATACTTAAGGTTTTCACAATTTTTGCATCTCCTTGTTTGTAATTGATTGAAAGAAATAAACCCTCGGTCCAGACCCGCCTCTCTTTTAAAATCTCCTGAACATGACGCCTCTGAAGATCCAGGTCTCGCCGACAGATAGATGAACATGTCACATTTACACTTTTCAGAAAACTATGAAAATGTGTTAGACTAGTATGTCTGTCTTCTATTTTTAGATAATGTGTCTAAAAATAGTTTAATAATAAAATATTTTATTATTTTGTTTTAAAACCTTATTTCACGAATTAAAAGTCTATTAACAAAACGAGATTACTGCGTATTTAAGCGTTTGATATTTATGCTTCGCTTTAGTTTAGAATGGGAATTTAGTTAATTCTAACACAAGTAATAGAGTTTGGATTAGCCGAATCTCAACGTTAGCAGTTTATTCATTAACAAAGTTTGTCTCTAGAAAGTTAATCGGGGATAGTGCCTTTGAACATCGTCATTATGTCAAAGACTTCCTGCGGGGACGTGTGAGTGCTCAGTTTATGCTTTATCTACATCGCGACGACTTCTTATATCTCATATCATACGGGTGAATGTACGAAAAACGAGGGAAATGTAAGGAGTTGTATTATATAAACTTAGAATTTAATATCTTCTGATTATTATTATTGTGTGATCACACTCCGCCTGATATTTAAGTTAGAGTACCATCCATAAATGTCTCCAAGCAGCAGTCCCCTTCAATATGCCGGCTTGGGAAGACGAAACGCCACTACTTAGTCTGCCTACCACTCTTTATAAGAGTGTGATGTGATATGAAAATAACAACTGAATAAATTTCGCATATATATTTAATACGGGTAATATGATTCGAAATGTTAAATTAAAATTCAAAAACAACAAAGCCTATCAATTTATTTTATCATTAATTATTTGCATTGAACTTTATAGTCGAATCGGATCATCATAATGTTCTCAATTGTCACGAATTGTTAAACCAATTGTTTAAATAGCAACACTAATAAATTATAATTTTAGAGTTTATTTGTTTTTTTTATTTATTTATTGCGTACCTATGAAACTAAAATTGTTAGTATGAAATTAAATGTTTATTTAAAGATAAGACTGTAAGTTAAGAGATTGGTCGGAATATTGAATACAGAAATAAACAGAGAAAACGAAGAAGAGAAGAATATCGTTGGTAACTTCTAGGTACCAAACTATAGGTATATCACATGATTTTTGTTTAGTGACTACAGCTGTTAATAGGTCAGAGCTTTTTCAATCGGTGCCCATTTAGGGAAAAAGTGACGCGATTGATTATCATATTGAGTATCATAGGAATTGAGTGACCAAAGACTTAATAACAAAGTTATCTACATGTACCGATCGAGATTTTGACAAATTTGATTACAGGGATTCTCGATTGGGTCGATAACTCAATTCTGACTTAAGTCGGGTCGTACATTAAGGTCGTCATAATACACATGGTGCCGTTTCAAATAATGTTTAACGACCTTAAGCACTCAAGGAAGCGCATTTGCTATCGTAAGTTAAATAACAAAAATAACTAGAAATGACAATGAATCTATAACACTTAAATTTTGTTTAAAACAGCTTCTGAAAGTTTTACCTAAAGTTTATGTTTTTCTAGAAAAAACATGACAAATTAAAAAAATTTTAACGTTATGTGCATTAAGATATATATATCAATGGTTATGTGTGTAACTTTTTTAAATCTATACTAAGCTAGTGTTGAATCATAGACACTGAACGATCAAACCAGATATATATAGTTACATTTGAAAGGATTTTACTGTGGTCTATATAAGAAATCATAAAGTAATTTTAAATAGGATCAAGAAATAATATTTTTACTCTTATTGCGCATCAACCAAAACGTTTATTATTCTTTTTCTTAAATATAATTGACAGTTGTAATGTTATTATAAATTGTACATGTTATGAGGCCTTGGACTTACAATTCAGCCAAAAAATATTTAAATTATTTCTTAACAACATTAATCGTCAGCGAAATTTGAACATGTGTTTCATTGATTGTAAGATTACGCCTTCCACCGCTAGACGACGAACGCTTCCTTTTCTGATACAACTCTGTTTATTAGATGTCAAAAAATACAATGTTAATATAGGTAATTTAGCAATTTTATTTACAGAAAAAAATTCGTCACAAAATAACATATAACTCGCTACGGTAAGAAGGTTGCGTTCTATAAAAGGAAACTTCTTCTGTCCTAAACAAACTGTCATTATTCACCCAAGTGCCTTTACTATAATCAACGGTAATATATATACTGTATTCTTAATGCAATAAGGTTGAAATTCCTACTTTGATGGTGTTTACGAGCACTCGATAAACTTTAGTCGCCATATTTGTAATCCAGTGTTAGATTGGAAATAATTTTTCAGAGTCGTTTGAAAGAAAAGCGACAATTAGTACATATTCCACAAACGATTCTCGAATAATAACAATAATTTTCTATTTCAATTCTTTAATAAGAAAAAGGATAAGAAACCAAGGTCGTGCGACACACACACGACTCGTGTTAAATGTCGGAGTTCCGAGTTGTTATTATTCAATAATAATAAAAATTAAACAGTAATGTGACTTTAATCTAGCAGTTGGAAAGATAAAAGTGCGATGAAAAGATAAAACAATTTTGTACGCGCTGTGTAACCAAAACATTCGTGCGCAAAGCAAAGGTCGTGACGCGACAATATTTTCTGTCTAATTTTCATCATAATTAAGTAATATTTTTATTACCAAAAAATCATAAAACCAAATAAATTTAGCATGACATTTAAACATCGTACCAAAGTGCAGATTTCAATTTAAAATAGCACTCGCCCTATGTAAATATTAATTGAGTCAATTTGTTTATTTGAGTAATAATTTATAGGCGCCATTTTTTTTTTAATTGCGTAAAAGTGATGGCTTATATTTAGTTGTTTTTCATTGTAATTTTCCAATATTTGTAATTTTAACATAAGAGCGTTATAGGTAGTGGCGTACATAATCTTCAGTAAATTTATTAGACTTAATTTTGGCTTGTAATTAACCCTATTCTAATTAATATTGGAGTAATAGACATGACAATGACACTTAAACGTGAAACTTCTATTTGTATCTCTATGTAAATGTCTATAATTCCTATGTGTTATTATTAATTCAAACTAATGGGAATAAGGATACGAGCGAATATGAGATCGTGCCAAAATAAGACATCCAATCCCTTAAAGCTTATACCACATTAAGCGCGTGTCGCCCGTGACGTCTACAGACAGCATTAAAAAAATATCAGGATAAACAGCTGTTAAAAATTATCTGAACAACTAAGAAAATTCTTATCCAAACATAAAGCCCAAAAAATAAAGCCCCATAACTAAAAAGTTTATGTAGAAAAATATAAAACTTCTACAATATTATCACATTATCTTTTTTTTTTTTTGAGTAGACATAAAACCGTAGTCGTTAAACCTTCTCCTTCATATCATAAAAGTGCGTCTTGAGAGAAAGAGGGTATCGAAAATAAAGGTTTTTGTAAGTATTTTATTTAAATTAAGATGAAATATATACTTTACTTATAAATTATTATTGCATAAGGCAACGTACAAATATGTGGAATCCTATATATATGTATATATTTTGGAAGATAAGTTTTGAAAAAGATGTACAGTGTTTATTTTTTATTTCACACCAACGTCACAAGTCGAATACTAGTCATTAAATACGCAAAGACGACGTCAGAACGTTGAATGACTTGAAAACGGAAATGTAGGTAACGAGAATTCAAAGATCTCAGTAACGACATTCTGATGTTGTGAAGTAAGCCTGAAGTCCGGATGGAATTGTGAATTATGCAATCTAAGTTATACCTACAAATTTAACTTAACTTTCTGCTTGTACTTTCTAATATTCGCTTTTCAATCCACTTGTAATTAAAAAAATATTAACAGCATTCAATAATAACACAATATAAAATGTAAATATTACGAACTACTAACAAAATTTCATAAAAGGAAAATATAATGTAAAAAAATCCAAACAAAACAAAAATTGTACCTAACCATTTGTAAATTATATTAATTACAAACAAACAATTATGTTTAGGTATTTAGATATTAGTATTTCTTCCTAATAATAAAAATATATATTATTATTAATAAATTAATCTAAATCTTTTTAATTAAAAAAAACACGTACTATATTCTGTATTTTATAGACCGATTCTCCGTCAAAACTCTATAGAGAGTAATAAAATACTTAGTTATTATAAGTACAAAATGACAATTTGTGAGTAATTGAATGTGAAATAATGATCGTGTGCTACGCTATGGTTGATTTTGAAGTCAGTAGTATCGCCCCAAGTTGACCTAATCAGCGAAGTAGAAACGAAGCTACTGTGTCCGCGTCACATCTAGATATATATTTTCGGAAAAAAATATAAAATCAAAACATATATTATATTGTAAATAGGCATACTAGGACTCTTTTACATTGTCCAAAAATTATGTAACTACATTTGGCTTCCAAATGGGACCATCGAAGAAACTTACATCATTCTCTTTTTAAGTGTATTGACCGTGGAAACTTTTAATAAGCAATAATTTTGTATCGATTTATTTGTGTGAGAATATACTTTAACACTTATTTAGTTAATATTTATTGTTTATATTGTCTATTTTAAATATTTAATACATTTAAATGTGTTTCAATATTGTAGTATAAATTATAATTAATTAATCTTTAAAATTGCAATAAAACGCTTATTATACTCGTATTAGGGTTATGCAGAACATACTTTTACGAGTATATAGACCACAGTTATCCTAATGTTGTAAACTAGAAACGTTAATGTTTGGAAACTGCTGCAGACTTAATAACCAATATCAGTCTGCCGACCTAAGACTAAATGTGAATACTTACTAACAATACAAATAAATATTTGAATATTAATATTGCGAAAATAACAAGCCAGTTTGGACTAAGTTGGCCACTCGACCGCAGCAGTGAAATCTAAAACCGCAGCCCGCCTTCCAACCAACCAACCCAGTTGTTTAAGGCCTCACTTGTCAGCAATCACTGTGAATTAACTAACTGTTTATTTAGGGTTCAGCAATTTAGAATAGTTGTTGTAAAATAATGATAGGAGAGGCCTTAATTAATAATTTATTAAAATAAAATACCCGTCCGACAAGATAATTAATTTGTATGAGTTTAGGAAATAGGTCCACAATTTAGGCCGAAATGAAAGGGTCTTATATTTGCAAAACTATTAGATACGTATCTAAGATGTAACCTACATTTAAGTCGGAGACACTGAAATAAGAAACTTTTCGTACATTATATAATATTAACCCTATTTCATACATACGTTTATTAAGAAAACTTACATCAAAAAATAACAAGAAACTTATATAAAAAAAAAAGTTTACAATTCCTCAAAATTACTTATATACTTACTGAGCGACCGTGGTCTAGCAGTAAGACGCGTGAACTCACGGTCGATGAGACGCGTGTTCGAACCTCGCTAAATCTCACCTGTAGCAATGTAACGTTGTTATATTTGCTTTGATCGCTCAGTGCCTATATGCACTATTAAAGAGTGGTAGGCAGACTGATGATGGTTATTAGTTCAGTCTGCCGTCTTGGGGTAGTACCCCACATTCGAATGAAACACCCGTGAAGTAACCTTGTCGCGCTTCAGGAACAGTTTGAAAGTAGCCAGGTATAACGAGAAAACTCTGTCTCCTCAAGCCGGTATAGCAGAGGTGACTGCTGTCAGTCGTGTATTTCTCTGTAGTAGCAGTTGTTTCCGTTCAGGGACCGCACCCTGACTTTACATCAGGCGGAGTGTTGTCATATGCCGAGCTACATTAAAAAAAATGTATATTATACTTTATACATGACCTTATAAATAAAATCGTTCAAACTTACGAGTAGTTGCACTTTACTATGTAATTCAATAATTCTGTGGCATGTTAGAAATAGAGTGCTTCCGTAGCATCGTAACTCATTTATGTTATTATGTAATATAAATGAAGTTATACTTGCATACGAGTACAATGCCCTGACCCCAAACTAGAATAACCCTGTGCTATGGGTAGCAGAGAAAGACGACATAATATAAAACCCATTCCGGTAACAATATTTGCTTTTTTACAATATAATATTTATATAAAAAAGATGATGATGAAGCGAATTTTTCAGTGGAAGTAAAAATTTCAATAATTTTTGTGTTATTTCGCTTAGTTCTCCTAGATTAATAAGTGCGGATCAGAGAGCACATGCATGGAGAGAGAGACGCGCCTCTTTGTGTGTTGGTGAGTGTAAGTTTGAGACAGTTAGATGGAGTGAAAAGATAATGGTGACGGTGACGATCACGTTTTTTTTTCGAACTATTCCTTAAAATCCGCAAAAGCTTTGCTTGAAAAAAAAATTATCAATATTTATTTAAACTGAAAATTGCCCAACAGTAAAACAACCGACGACGCTGAATTATATCGTGTAATATTTTACATAATGGGAAATGTTTTATTTTAAATTCATAATATATCACCTATTTGAATAAGAAATTCTACATGCAAATTTGACGTGTACAAAATTGGAGCAAGAATATGCTTTACTATTTTGTGAAAGCCACATACATTTTTTCTTTTGTGAAAATTCCTTTTCGAGAGTATTTCTTTGTCATTGTGGTTGGAAGGGTCTATTTTGAGCGGACATTGCGAGATTGTGTGTAGTCTTTGCTATTCAAATTTGGCGGGAGAAGTTATAATTTAGTGACGTTATACATTACATTAAAAAATCTAAAAACCATTTTCAAAATACGCATTATTTCGATCGGTCTGTAAATAATAAAAATTTTAATTAAAACCACAAAATTGTCAATTCATTGGCTTTTTTTTTCTTTAATGGAAGTTTAATTTTATAAAGAAAGGAATTTTATTCTTGAAAAGTTTTGTGTTTTTTTTATAAAAGATAGAAAGCGATTGAAAAGTATCGAGCAGCTCTCACAAAAGAGCTACAAAAGTAAGAGGCTTATTTGTGGCTTGTTAAAACAAAATGTATTTAAAAGTATAACGTATCCAACATACAGATTATATGTGAATGGGGAAATTCATAAACCAAAACTATTCAGTTTGTTTACATAAAACGCGGTTGAAATTTACGATTGCTTTGAAAGACTAAATAATAAAGTTTAAATAAATGGTTCGTTCACATATACTGATTCTGCTACATTTTAAATCAGCGTATGCAGATATCAGCAATTTAAACCAGTTTGCGGTCCTGAAAAGGGTTTTTTTCAACGTACTCTTCAAAAACAGCTCGTACTTTATAAGAAGATCTCAGCCACTTTTTTCTTTTTTTTATTATTGTAGCTCGACATGTGACAACACTCCGCCTGATGTAAAGCTAGAGTGCGGTCCATGAATGGAAACAACTGCTACCACAGAGAAATCTCTACGGGCTGCAGTCGCCTCCACTATGCCGGCTTTAGGAGACAGCTTGCTTATTAAATCTTCTGTTTGGTCTTTTTGGGCAGTACAACCGATCAATGGTTACGCGTCGAACAGCAATTTGTTCAATTCCTCATCGACCAATAGTTGGAGATTTTTAAAATGATCTGGTCTTCTTGTTATCACGTGGCATTCCTTGCTAACTCGAAAACTCTTAAAGCGAGTACTCCGCCAGCGAGATCAAGATAGTGACCACATTCCGCCTGTTAAACTAAAATGCGTTTATCAATCTCTTCATATATTCTCCTTAGTAATAATGTTTTATTATTGATAATTTAAAAAAAAGGAATTTCTAGCATGTGCCTGAAATAAATCGGATTGTTAGCATAGTCTGATGCATGGATCATAAAATTAAACAATAAAGAATGCTGTCCATCTTGTAAGATAAACATAAATAAAATCAAAACTATTTTGTAAATATATTCTATTGAAATTGCCGAATATTTTCATTGTTATGAATCTTTAAGCTGAATTATTACATTTTCCGTAACAAAAAATAACATTATGTGGGTGTATAAAACAATAATTGATGTGTTTTTGGAGTTTCTTCGAGTCGTTCAATGGCGACACCCTTCTCCTTGATTTGGCAATTTCAATTTTTTAGTTTGTAATTTATTATAATTTTTTATTATAATATAATAAGTTATGGTTTCATCAAATGAAGCGTTGTACTCTAATAAAATACTAAAACTTCAATAAAAATGTTTTATTTGAATGAAAACTCTTAAATCTTTTGATGTTTAATTCTACGTTTTTATTTTCAACATTGAGACAGAATTTACACAATTTCCTTTCACATGTGCACGAATTATCATAATCGTCGATATAGCGCGGCAATAAAAATACGTAAAATACTTTGAAGTATCTTACACGTACAATGAACCTAAGCTATTTATAATAGTTAATCAGAGATGTTTTGTAAAATCTTTTTTCACTTTCGCAGTCATGCGAACAACTGCTACGACAGAGAAATGCCTGCAAGCAGTATTCGCCTCTGCCATGACGTCATGAAAAGATGAATGTGCACAGAAAGTACACCGACAATACATACTCCTGTCAGTACACCAGTCTCGATCACTTCACGTGTTACACCCGAAAGTGGTTATACATCCCGAGACAGCAGACTAGGCTAATAATAACTTTCACATACATCATAATTTTTCGATGTTTTTCATCTGTAATCGATTAACTTTGAACCAGCATTCGGATTTGCTTGCGTCATGAGAAAAACTTTACTCAATAATTCTCCTATATATTATAGATATTCAATATTAAAGAATTTAAATTCACAAAAGTGTCTTTAGACTTCTAAAAAGTTTGTTCAAAAGCCCGATCTTAATTTGAAAGTTGTGAGGAGGTTTGAAGTTGAAAATTCTTAGTCCCAGACCATTAATTTCCGATTGTTAAAAGTATACTAAATAGGTGCTTTTGTATATTATACAATTTTAATTACACTATAATAGCTATATTAAATGAACAATTTATAATTACGAAAAGCTATAATTTGTGTATAAAATGAATTTAATGTTTTTAACATAATATGTCCCGTCCCAACGCAGCGTTGGTGTATACTGGCCCAATTCTGTCCGTGTGTGCCATAAATTTTACATTAGAGCATCGTTTTATGTCCCTAAATGCAGAACTTTTCCGAATAGTTTTGTGCGTCATGACATTAACCTATTTTGCCTACACCGTCGTTAGATTTTTATAGCTACTTATAATACGTATATTTTTATTCATAAAACGGGGAAATTTTGTAATTAAAATTTTCTGTAGCTATGAAACAATCTCTAACGAACGTCGTAACAAGACGAATATAACCAGACACAAATCACAAAATGTATGAGACAATATATTTGACTTCTGAAACAATTGTTGCAAACATGTTGCAATCGATTGTTAAATATGTTTGGAGTGAAAATGAAGTTATTGTCGAATGAAGTACATGTTATTAAATTATAATTAAAATTAAAAAATGTCGTCAACTCGGCAGTTGGAAGAGTTGCCGATTGGAAGATAAAATTGAGAAATTTCAACAATGTGTAGAGAAAATATTCGGGCGTAGAGCGGAGGACGCGAGTAGGTTTCGATCCTTGCCTCAATTTAGACGCGTAGTTGCGTACCATTTTGATATTACAAAAAATAATATAAAGTAGTCGATAATTGGTATAATAATCCTAATAATTGTGCATACTTTTTAAACCAAGATTTGTTTGCACCCAAAATATAAAAACAGTAAAAGAATACTATTTTAAAATTATTACTACGTTAGCTAATAGAGTTCTTTAATACTAAATACGAGTATGTTTGATTGGAATCATTCTCTAATAATTTTCCTTTTTAATTAAAAAAGGAAGTCGTATCGACCTCACCAATGCTACCAACCTAAGAGAACTGTCAGAATAAAGTTGAAGATACGTGCCAATGAGAGCTTAGTGATTTAATACAGTGATTGAAGAGGGTTTTGTCATAGGTATGAGCCTAGAAAATCATGCTACCCGTAATATTATACGTTTATTAAAATAATATATCCTTTTTGTTAATTTTTAAAAAGTCAATATGTCAAAGTGTATTGTTTATTTGTTACCCAAAGATAAAATTAGAAAATTTATTCAGAAATAACAAATTATGTGTAAGGGTAAGATCCATTAACCTTCAAAGAATACAACATGTATCCTTAATACTCTGTGAAAGGCATGGTTAGTAAAAATAACCAAAATAACCTTTTTTTATTTATTTTGCGTAGGGAAATCCTTTATCCCACGGCGTCTTAGCACCAACCAAGTAAAGGGCCGCGGGCCACGGAAAGTAAAATATCCTAAATCAACCCTTCCCGAAAATTCGAAAGTGTACAAATATATGTGACAAAGGCTACGATTTAGTGGTCAAAAATCGTATTTGGTTACCATACGTTATTGGTTTGTGATTTATAATTGTAGATATACATAAGTAGAATCAAAAATTCATGCTCTATAATTCGAGTGTTTGATAAAAGTTTTTTCGACATACGACTTTCCTAACGAGGGTAATTGTACTTTATTTGACTATTTGACACTTTAGTTATGTCTCATCAAGGCTGCTAATAACGATAAATTTCTACAGGCAGCAGTCGCCTCCGCCATGCCGGCTTGAAGAGACGCATTTATTACATCTTACAGCCTATGTAAGATTGGGTAAAAATAATATTATATAAATATTATATCTAAACTCTAAATACCTACATTAAAAAAATATATTGTTTCAAAGCATTAAATCTTTATCGATTCAAAATTGTTTCGAAATCGTAAAGATATTAGAAATTCTTTTAAACTAAAGTATTTTGTAAAGTTGTTTCAGCTAGTAGATTAAAAGATTTTTGCGGCTTCCTATTGCGCTTAATTTTAATTATTATATAAATGTATCTAAAATTTCGCAGCCACGGTGGTTGCGGTACACTTAATTTTCTTGTGAAAATAACTCTCAAATTCAAATTGTTTAAAAAATATATATTTATGGTTTTTTTTCGACAACAAAGGCGCGGAAGACAATGTTTTAAAATATGGTAAGTTATTTATTCAGGTGGCTAAAAGACTGAATGGGTATTGCATTAAACATGAGGGCGAAGGAAGTGTACGGCGGTGTTCGTCGAGTGCATATTATACCTTAACTTACTAGTATGTTATGCACAATGGTTAGAGACGAGCGTTGCGGTCTCCAGAGGTATTTTATATCATGTATTGCTACATTTCCGTCTATTGAGTATTGATAAACTCTTTTATATTTTAATGTGCTTTATGTATTATCATATTCTACTTTAAAGGCATTCAAGACAGTGCCGGATTTAAGCATAGGCAACATAGGCAGTTGCCTATGAGCCGCCACCACACCACAAAAAAAATATTAAATTAAATCGATAAAGGCTCAGTAGAAACAAGAAAATACAGAGTTTTTTATTTAGTTGCTCTCTTCTTTACCTTGACCTTAAATTTGAGGGCCTCCACAACATGCTCTGCCTATGGGCCGCCGAAGTCTAAATCCGGCGCTGATTCAAGGTATGCCCCACAGAAATTTATTAAGTTTTTTGGTAATTGTAGATCGGCATATTATGACAGTGTTTATGCGGTGTGGCTCCGAGTGCGGTCCATGAGCGGAATAACTGTGTTATATTCGAAAGTGGTGGTACTACCCCAGGACGGCAGAATCAGCTAATAGCCATCATCAGTCTGCCTACTACTTTTAAAAATGTTTTTGTGTTCAAATTATTAATATACTTGTAGTAATAAAGTACAGAAAAGCGCGCGCACAGAGCCATAGAGTGTATACGCATGCTAATGGACGGAGTTGAACGGTAACGGTGACGATTGCTTTTTTTTTTGTATGATTGAATTAAATATTACACAGAACAAATAATAAAGGTTGTCTAACGTGAACGGTAGCAAATGAGTCCGAGTGAAGATACTTTATTATAAGTTTGTGTACGTTTAAAGATAGTTAGTTAAAATTCTAAAATTCAGCTAACTGCAGCCATTATGCAAACTATGGGTCCAATAGCATCAACATTCAACGTCTTGTATGAGAAGCACATTGTAGCGCGGAACAAAATATAATATTTCCAGCTATCCCTTAGCGTAGGTATACTAAAAAATTAGTAATACAACAAATTGTTAGCTTTAAGCTATATAAATGAAAAAGGTTTTATTAAATTATACTTTTATTACTCAGAAGTTATTTCGCACTTCAACAATGCCGTATAAAATAGTATAAATAGCAGAATTTTTAAAGAAAATTATTTTTATCATTTTATATAAAGTATAACGATTTGCTTAGCTCTTTAAGGCGGAAATAATCTTGTTTCTCATAGCTTTGAAGTCAAGTCATTCCTCTTTTCAGAAGCTCTCTAGCTTCTTGCCGGTATGCAAGAAAAATATAGAAACATCACAATCTTTGAAAACAAAGAACACAAGTGCAATGGTGGAAGTAAGCGTAAATTTGTAATGTGTAATTTTTGCGCTGCATTGCACATCATACCAAAGTATAGTAGTCAAGGCTCAAAAAGCGCTTTACGCTTATTTTCTTTTTTCTGCACAAAAATAGAATGTGCATTTGAATTTCTCGCCTTTATTTTAACCGACACATCGCCACGTACCTTCAATTGAAATTGAAATCCAATTTTGGGTGACCACGTTGCAACTCGTCCGTAAAACGAAAAACCTCTAAAAGTATAAAGTAATGAAAAGACGAGAACAATTTAATGAAAAAATACTTTCATCATATTCTAATGAAATTTTTGAAATGTTCGTAAATTGTAAACATTCTCCATAACGAGGACTTTTCCATAGCTTTACCAAATATGAGAATCTATAAATAAACATTATAATATTCGATTGATTAGTCCTTTGAAATTTCGCTGATAAAATTACACTGATTATGAGCAGTTTCTTTATTTGTAAATTGCAATTTTATCCTAACAATAACAATGTTTCAAATACTTAGTTATTAAATTCCCGTCCCAGGGTAGTACCACCAATTTTAAACCCGTTAAGTGACCTAGTCGCGTTTCGATATCAACTTAGAAATAGTCTGATATAAGAAGAGCACCGTACATTGTCATCCTGGACTACGGTGCACATTCGTTTCCTCAAGTAGCAGAGATGACTACCGGTTGCAGATATTCTTCTGTGAGAGCAGTTGTCAACGAGCGTCTGCTAGCATAACATCATGCAGAGCGTGGCCCTTAAAGCTTAGCCTTACAAATTTATGATCCCACTTTTTACATTAATAATAAATCTCGGTATAGATTCTAGCCGCAATCAAAAACCATACGGGTTTTTTTATCTCTATAAACCTGGTATGTACGAATGTACCTTTGTTATACGAGTGTTATATACTTACTTAAGTCACTCAGTGCCTATGATACAAGCATACACATAAAAATTAAGTAAATAAAAATAAAATAATTGTCTCAATGACCTTTGAAATAACTTCAACAATTACAATCAAATTCACTACGTACAAGTGAACGTAACTTTGTTAAATACCTACATTAATTCAATATGTGTAATTTAATATGTGCGGTAATGTAATTTAATATTGTACTTAATCATAATAAGTCATATTTCCTGTCGATGTCATAGATATTAATTGATTGGAAATTGAAGCTCTAGGTTGATGAAGGAATTTTAATTAATAATAGTGTGACAACGTGGTGTCCATATTAACTATGTTGTCAGTGAACTTGAACTTGGATGACATTTAACGTACGGTTTTAATCTAAGGGCATGTAATTCAATTCTGACTTAAGTCAGTGGTAAACTAAACTCGTCTAACTGATTGCGCTGCAGTAGTGATTAGTGGAATAAAAATAACCTAAAACCAAAATTAATCTGTATAACTTTTGCAACTTTTTGAGCCAAATTTTGCAGACTAAGATCACCTTATAATTAAGAAAGGATTGATAATCTTACTCATCAGAGTGAGAATAATATTTCATACGACGCCATAAAGAAAAAAGACTATGAATAAATAATTAGACCGATTTTAAAATGACACGAACGTGATTAAACTTGCCATAAGATTTTGTTTTTAATTATCCGAGAATAATTCAGTATTTTCTTAGGTTTTTAACTAAATTGAAAGATTTTTACCTTACCATACTTTATACGCTGCGTTCACGATGCGCAAAGCTTTCAAAACGTTTCGTGTCGGATTTAAATTATAAAAAATGGGTTAAAACATTTTAATAACGATAGTGCATTTTAATTTAGCACTTATTTTAGTCACTTGTAGCTTTCAAGCGATAATAATGTGAAAATAAAATAAAGTAAATAAAAGATTGAAATAGTCAAAGAATGTGACCGGTTGTTAAAATATTGTAAACTGTATTTTTCTTAATAGTGTTTTTTATTTATTAACATTTTTAATTTTCAGAATTACAGACAGATATTGAACCAATTTGTATCTGAAAATTATCCACAAATTCAAGTTTCTGACATATAAGAAGGCATTATAATATTTACTCGCTAAATAAATTTCCATCATGAAAAAGGTATATTTATTGCGCTACTCTTACGGTAAAGAAATAGACGCTGACAGTTTATAATATAATATAACAGATATTTTCAAAACATTTTTTACGTTTCAAATAAAATGGTTCGATGTTAAATGAACTATTTGAAAATGCAATAATATGTCGGCGCGTATACTAATTGATCTCAATTGTGTTTATATTGGGCTCCAAGTAATGAAATGATACGTTCGAAGTGATTTCAAAAAAATTAAAACATGTTGTTTAGGTATTTTGATTTACTGGACTATCCAAATACTACTAACGACAATGAAGTTAAATAATTTAAAAGGAAAAGAAAATGTGCATAATTGTCAACTAACCTGACGATTGAGTGGAAAAGTCGTCTCGTACGAGTATTTACAAATGTTCCGTCTAGCAGGCGGCTACGACAGCTTTACTACGAGCCGTGGGCGGTCGGCAGGCCGTTTACCTTTTTATCTTTAACTGTACTTTCAAACAAGTTCACAGTTTAGAAAAAACTTTTTCACTAATAAATTATAAGAATAAAAATTCACATAATAGGACGCTATACATTCATAATTAATTTAAAAATTATTTGGATGTTCCAAATTGTAATTCTTGCGCGAATTACGTAGCGCTGATGACGACGACGAGCATTAGCACGGCGCGTCCACCGCGCTCGGCGCGCAACAGATATTACACGGCAGTTGAAGTCGCGCGCCGCCGACCAATCCAGCACAGCGCAGCCGCGACCGACACCCTCTGACGTCAGATGCAATGAAAATCGGCTATCTCGAGTAATTTTTGAATCATATCGACTAATGTGTGTAGGTAATTATAACACCTACATTTACTACATCACGGTGCGCGGTCCATGAGTAGAGACTACTACCACAGATAAATCTCTGCAGGCAGCAGTGTCCTCCATCACTGCCTTGAGGAGATGAATTGCAGCGTCCAGGTTGACAGTGGACACTCCGCTGCTTAAACTAGACTGATGATGATTGAACAATTTGCTTACCACTCTTAAAAATCGCTCTATTTTTTATCGGAAAGGTTTTTTTTAAATTTTATTTAGGGACTTTTAACCCGCCGGTTACGCCAGTCATACCTTAAGCATCGGCAAGGTTTAATTCATATCATAAGTTTAAAGTATTTTTTGTTAATAAATACAACTCATTAGAGCTTGTTTCTAACTATCTGTATAAGTAACTTACAGAATTTGTTATAAAAGATGAAACATCGACATTACAAAATTTACAAAGTTTAATTATGTTAATATTGTTTTTATTCATTTTCATTGTTTCATGAGTAGCAAGTCAAGTTCAATTATCATGAAAATTGAACAGAAAAAAGTCAAGTTCAGGTCTCTTCACTCCATTCTGACAACAACTTTGTTAGATTTCATAAATATACAAGCCCTGATTAGTTTTTATTCTCTACAACAGATCTGACAAATGTTGTTTATGTTTAATTTATGATTTCTGTTTTTATTGTGAGCAGTGTTTTAATTCCTCTTTCGCGTTCGTCGCTGAGAGAGGACAAAATGAGCGACATGATCCAAATTAAGCTCATTTGTTGAGACGAAAAGCGTCCCGTCCGAGCTATCTTTACTTAACAATAAAGCCACTTAAGCATGACCTAAAAATATATAAAAGGAGAATTTACAAACAAAAAAATGTAAAAGACTGATAACAAAGAACGGGTGCTCGTGACGCCGCGCTTTAGGCATAGGGTCAGTGCCAGCCACTGCACGCTATAAACGGCTGCCATTGTGAGACGTTTAATCCACTTAAAATTTTTGTTGCAGCTCAATAAAGACAGGAACCATGTCTATTGTCGTTTTGAAATATTACATCCGATTTATACGGTAACGTTCGTCGACTCCAATCTTGTTATGACGATTAACTATACGAGTGTGTATGTGTGCGTCAGAATTACGTCTACATTTTTCGACTAATAGAATTGGTTCTTTTGCCAAGTCAAGAGTCGTAGGCAGACTTACGATGGTTATTATGATTGTCATCTTGTTTCATCGACGCGTGAAACCTTGTCGGGCTTGGAATGTAGCTATAGCAAGATATACCAAGAGGAGTGTGCCCTGCCAACTTAGGCGGTCCACATAAATTTTCTTAAGCCGGCATAGCGGAGACATGCCGCATTCGAGCTTAAGCTAGAGTGTAGTCACATGTGGACTTATTTACTATAGAAATTCCATAACAGAACATAATTTCGATTGTAAATCCCGTAAAGTAACAACTGCGTTTCGGGATCAGTTTGAAAGTAGCCATGTATATCGAGAGGAATGTACACCTTAAGCCGGTATAGCGGATACGACTGTTGCTAGTAAAAAATTCTTTGTGGTAACAGTTGTCTCCGTTCATGGACCGCACTCTAGCTTTACGGCAGGCGGAGTATTGTCACATGCTGAGCTACAATAAAAAATAATTTAGTCTTTCTAAAGGAAAATCCCAAATCCATTATGCTCCGATTAACCTCTCTATAAGCCTTTCCCGACATGAGTCACACCCTAAACCTCTGTCAAGATATAATAATGTCATGTAAATTAGATCCTAATAATATGGCTTCATATTGGTTGGTATCTGATGCCTCGACGGAAATTCTGATTTATGTGTGGCGTCGTATCACAAGGTCTCAAGAGAATTTTGGCGGGTACTAGGGGGATAAGCTTTGCTTCCAGATATATTTGTGTTAAGTCTGTAAATGTTCATTATAATTACATATATTTTTAAGCACGAGATGTTCTTGTTTTAATATTTGTTCTGTTAAATATCACCTTCCACTCTGGTTTCAATTTTCGATAAAATTCATTTATTTTACAGCGCTACATAAAATGGAATTGATATTTTAAAGAAAGAAAGATTTACCGGAACGTTAAAGATCGCCCTTAGTCAAATAATATTTGGCCTTCATATAATAAATATAAAATTATTTAAAATTGTTGTTAGCACTCGATATCCTCTAACCAAAGTACCTACATGTAACAAATTTACATTGGTACCAAAATTTTTGAGATTTGAACACCTCTATATATCAATTCGACCACAGTTAATGTACAACATAGTAAATATAAATAAAAGGTTATATAAACTTTAAATGTGAACAAATATTTACTAAACGGCAGCAAAAAATAATTAAATTGTTTACGAGCAATTATGGCAAACGTGCTCTAAGCCTTACAATATCGCTTATATTTTTTAAAGCTCGTTATGCTTTTTTATAGCGCAGTAACGTATAAAGTAACGTTAAAAGACATTGAAAACAATTAAGGCATAGACATTTAAGACGAGTAACATACATTCTATTCGATCGTGTTTTTTTTTTATTTACATATATAATTAGTGTTCGTGAACGTACTTCATTGTGTGAAAATTATTCAAAATAAGAGATTTTCTCACTAAAATTCTATTGTAAGTTATAGTATAAATATTCTACCACCTTCCTGAAACTATTTTTAACTTGGCTGTGCTTCGACCTAACTGTGTTTGTGCAATATTTTTTTGTACTTAATGTAACTCGGTATAAATATTTACCTTGAAGTAAACCAGCGATGCTAATTTTTAAGACAGTTTTTCGTAAAAAAAAAGCTCAATGCTGTGATGGCTCGGAGAAAACTGTGGCGGGTGCTCCAGCTGTGTTTTATTAATCGTTAACATAAATCAGGGCCACGTAGGCGTCTGTATTGCCATCGACCAACATTAGGTGGAATGGGGAGCAATATACACCATTATTCACACCTGTTCTCGGCGATAATGTAATGATATGCAGCCTTTTACCTTTATCGTACTAATCATAGAAAAAGAAAAACATTTCTATGTGCTAATATCGAAAGTGGTGTGCAATAAAATGTAACATGTTTCTTCTACTACTACAGAGAAATGTTTGCAGCCCGTGTTCAAATCAAGCATGTAGCTATTATGTACTTTAGTCGCTTAGTGCGTAACCTGCAACTCATCAGACAAGCGACTCCAGCGTCTGGAAGCGTCTATTTGAGTATGTATATAGTTACAATCCTCAAGAATGAGATATTGGTCAGAAGAATTAATAGAGTGGTAGGTAGGCAACAGACATCTGTCTACCCCGGTCAGGACACAGCCGTGAATTAAGTAAGTAATCAGGAAAACAAAACTTTATTCGCAATTCTTAGCTTTACATTTCCAGAAATACTTTATTGTTTTGAAGAATCCAACTTTATTAGGAAGTTCATTCAATAAACTTTTCAAGTAAGAAGAATAATATTTATAGGAGTTTGTATAAGTTTCTGTTTAAAGTGTATCTAATAAAATAAAATAAAAAAATACAAGTAGGTCTAGAAAACATAATAAATCGAGTTAGGGAAATAAACGAAATAAAATTAAATGGTTTTAGTGTGAATTTTTATTTTACTTATTATTCTCTCCTAAATCCAAATTGCCGATGTTACCCAAATAACCGCAACTTGACTTGAAGTGGGACTGGGATGGTCACGTCTAGGGTTGCCAATATTTTTCCCACTGATTATAGTATTTTTATGGATAAGCAATAAAAATAAAGTACACACTGTATACAGCGGAAAATGTTGAAAACATTACATTATGATACATGCCTGTATACAAGTATGTATAAGTATTTTTAAAGAAATATTTAAACGAAATTTGAATCTCTACAAACGCTCTGTTACAGATGGAAACGGTAACACAATTCTATTACACGTACAAAAATGTGAAATATGAAATACTTTTTTCTGGCACATTATTTTTCGTCAGGTTTGAATCCTATTGTGCGGTGCTATTATTTATCATACGTGAGTCAGTTACGGATAAAAAATTGTAAATCGATGACGTGTTTTGTGGGGGATCTGCATATAATATAACCCTTTGTGGAACATTGGCTATAATATGTATTGAAAGTATTGAAAATGGTTATTATGCCAGTCTCCCATAATACCTTTAAATGTACCGCTCGTGAAGTGACCTAGTCGCGTTTGAAGATCAGCTTGTAAAAGTATCCTATTATAATGAGAGAAATATGTCCTGTCAATGGATGTCCTGTGCACATTCTTATTCTCAAGCCGGCATAGCTGAAGCGATTGTTGCCTGTAGACATTACTTATTCAAATGTATTTTGCGAAACTTTTAATACAGAGAGTACATACATCTAGTACGTTGAAAATAAATGTAGATTATAATATAATACTTATATATAGAAACAGAGAAAGTTTGTATGTCGCGACAAAGTTAAAACACTTTCCGCCCTAATAAAACTTTTAATACATTATACAGTTGAATAAAAGATTTTATGCGACTTACAATCGCATTGTTTTATTAATTTGATCCAATACGTTTCGAAAGCTTTGCCTAAAACACTAAATTTTATATATTTAAAATTCAATAATAACTGAAAAAAGAGAAAAAATCCATTTAACAAATCGTATCCCAAGAAGCCGTCGCGCGTGTCGTCACGATTGAACGGTTTAGTTTCAATGCTCGACTAAGCCGGTGCCTACCGCGTGGATTGGGACTTTGACGAGGGTCTTACTTGTCGGTTGTGACCTCTTTTATAAGAAAAATCACCTAAAATACAACTGATATTTATAAATACAAGTATAATATCGAACTTATTTATTTACCTTTCTTCGTTTGGATTATTTTTTGTTTTGGTTTGTCTGGTTTCTTGCGGTCTTCTTCACGGATGCTGTTCAAAGCTGATCAAATATTTCGATTTGATTTGACATTCTTAATCAATAAATACTCGCAAACTGAATCCAATAACTTCTTTCACGTCAAAACTGTAAAATTATCCGTAGAACTGGACAGTAATAATACTTATACTTAAATTTAAATTAAATGAAGAAGGATTACTTACTGATTATTATTCCATTTTATGATATAAAACTCCCTAAGGATCTGTCAAGTAAGACCTCTTTAATGAGATTAAAAAGGAACAAAAAAATTCAAGAATTTTGCTTTGAAACATTTTAAATTGAACAGTGAGCAAAAATAAAAAAGAATTCTTATATTTTTCTATTTGTCTGCAAATTAAACAGAAAATATGAAAAACTGGAAACTACATTTTTAAAATAATATTATACTTACTTTATCGTGAAATGTAAGTCAAAGTAACTTTAACGGGCCTTCTAGTGCAACTGGACCGTACATTTTCATCATTTTTTTTTTGTTTTGATTATTTGGAGTGTTTACTTTTGTTTATTTAACTAAAGGCCGGTAACTCAACTCTTGACTTAAATAGTAAATGGTAAATTAAGGTCGTTTTACTGATAGCACTGTGTAAACAAGCTAAGACGACCTTAAACACTAAAGCAAGCTCATATACGTCACATAAAATATTCTAAGAATGAGACTTAAGTCACTTTCTGAGTCAATAATTACAGGCCCTACCCGTTAACATACCTACATAATCAAGTATAGGTACCTATTATGATTTTAAAATAAATGAGTGGCTGTGAACTGTAAACGATAAAAAACTTACGATGAAACTTGTTTAAGTTCTGAAATTTTGCAATATTGTATAGGTAAATGTGAATTATTATTATTATTAATACTTATGTTTTTTATTGTAGTTCGGCATATGACAACACTCTCCCACCTGATGTTTTAAGCTAGAGTGCGGTCCATGAACGCAAACAACTGTTACCACAGAAGCTGCCGACTTGGAGAGCCGAATGTGTATTATTTAGGTGACAGTGCACATTCCTCTCATTATTTACAAATCGAGAAATAACCTACTTCACTTTTAGTAGACTGTACGAGCATATGATAGTTATAAGAACGTATTGCTGCATAAATTGATGAAAAAGACATCAGAGAAAATGGCAACAATGCAATATTTCCATAAATGAAACGAACTGTGTTCAATTGTAGGACTTCAAAGAGAACATGAACTTTCATAAATAAATTTTTCATGTATCAAAGACGAAAAGGTAACCTGACAAAAACATCTTACAATGCGCAGTCGGTGGTTGTAAGTCTTGACATGGGTCATATGACTTTTACAGCAAAATTTTCCTTTACGCTGGCCTTAGCGAAAATAAATTTGTTATTATTTCCTATTACCAATACCTGGTTTATGTGTGGAAAAAGGGCGGACTAATTCTGTCAATTTGCAAATACCTTTGTACGTATGTGGGTGTTGTTTTGGAACACATTTAGTTTTTTTTACCTTAACATTTTATTTCAATATGAAAATATATCAGATGCGTTAAACTTCTATTCTATATACTTGCTTAGACACTAGCTATAACAGCTTTTTATATATGCCGAATATGACAACACTGGCGTGCGGTCCATGAACGGTAACAACTGCTACTACTGAGAAATGTATATAGGCAGCGGTCGCCTTCACTATGCCAGCTTGAGGAGAAGAGTGTGCACCATCTAGATTGACAATTGACAAACTGTTCCCGGAGCGTGTCTAGGTCCCTTCACGGGTGTTCAAAGCTATTTGTTAATTGGGAACTTTACGATTTGGTCATCGATTTATATAATATTGACATTTTGCAATATAGACCATCGGTTGCCTTGGGCTCGCTACATAAATGCTTCAATACTAATCCGATTTCTTTATAATCATATGAAATGCGTTCCGCGACCATCAGGCCGAATTAAAAAAAATGTTTTGTTCCTTCTTTATTGAGTAAGGTTTTGGGTTACGAACTTCCGGGCACTTGGGAGTTGTATTTAGGTCTACCTCTAAATCTAAGTATAGTCTTACCCTTTCAAAATCAATTGGTACCTAATTAATTGAGAGGGAGAGAAATCACAACCACTCAACCCGAACCACACCCACATATTCTCAGCTATTTCGAGTAAGTAAAGTAAATGATTTCAGTAACTTAATTTAAACACCCGTGTTAATTTGATTTTGTACAGTACCCGCATTGTAATAAAGCAATTTTCTGCTAATATAAAAACCTAACTAAATAATACTGTCAACATAGTCTTTATTTGTTCTATTGAACAATGTAACCTATTGTTTTGCTGTAATTAAATATTTTCAAAGCCAACATACTCGTATACGTGTTTCGTACATTTTTCGTCTCTTAATCTATTTTATTTAGGAAGCTTACTTTAGTGTAACAAAACCCCAGTCACGACTTTCCTCCGCCCTACAATCAAGTGCAGTCTGAGGAGACATTTCACTAAGCCGGCATAGCGGAAGCGACTCTTCCTTCCTTGTTCTATGGATACGCCTTAAACATCAGGCGGAGTTCTGTCACATGATAAAATATAATAAATTATATTAAACAAGTATACAGGGTGTCCCGTAAGTAGTGGTGTCAACGGTATTTTACAGATAGAGGGGTTCAATATCTAGAATATAATTTGGTGATTTTTTTTTATACCTCCTGGTTTAAAAGTTATGACATTTTTAAAGAATTATCATTTTTTCCCCCGTTTTATCATAAATTAATGTTATAAAAATTTGTTTACAATTATTTTCACTGATATTTTTATTTAAGTGGTTTGAGAAAACACAGGGCTTTCTAATTTAAATGTTATTTGTAACCAATGAATTACCATGATTAAATAAAAAATTAAAATCTAAACAAGATTTAATTTATCAAATTTTAAGCAAAATATATAAACGAAGCTGGTGTAAAAAAATTGTATGTAAGGTTACGAGACCATTATTTTAAAAATATCTACAATTCACGCGGATTTTAAAAATGTATAATAATGTACATTATCATTTTAATTATAATGTTTTTTCGACATAAATACAACAAATGGGCGTCGATTTTTAATAATGCTTTCCGATAATAGGACGGATTTTAAGAATTCTTACAGTCGGAAATTTGCACTTTTTCATGTCTGAACCTACTGTAAGATACTAACTGCTTGTAGTTCTAATCTTATTTTCATTTCGGTTCCTTAATTTGACTTTAGGGATGTTCAAAGAGGGGTAGGCAGGCTGACGCCTGTTTCTACTCATACTTCATTCGAGATTACGTACCTTAAGTACATTAGGCAGAGTGTAATCACATGCCGGACTACTATTAAAATAAAGATTATTAAGTAAATTATGGTGTTATTTTTTTTATTATTGTAGCTCGGCATGTGACAACACTCCGCCTGATGTAAAGCTAGAGTGCGATCCATGAATGGAAACAACTGCTACTACAGAGAAACCTGTGCGGGTACAGTCGCCTCCACTATGCCGGCTTGAGGAGACGAGCATGTACCATCTTAGATTGACAGCGCACACTCCTCTCGTTATACCTGGCTGACTTTTAAACTATTCCCGAAACGCGACAAAGTCACTTCACGGGTGTTACATTCGAAAGTGGTGGTACTATCCCAGGACGGCAGACTGGACAAATAACCATCATCAGTCTGCTGTTGTAAACTTTAAAGAAGCTGTTTATGAGACATGTAATAATAATGAATATGAACTACGCCAAAAACTGAATACCGTGTCCGAAAGAATTAAAAATAATCAAAGAGCCCTAGGAAATATCAGGAGAATCATTATTAGAAGATGTCGGTTATGCATTAGAGTTAGAGGGAGACATTTTGAGCATTTACTTTAATAAATTATTTTCTTATCCGTATCTATTTACATTGGTTTTATTGGAATTCGCATAAGGTAATAATGAAATTTCTTCGACAAATAGTACTTAGTTACTTTTTAAAAAATCACAGTGAACATTATTATACGTTTTTAGAATCCGCATGAATTGTAGATATTTTTAAAATAATGGTCCCGTAACCTTACATACAATTTTTTTACACCAGCTTCGTTTAAATATTTTGCTTAAAATTTGATAAATTAAATCTTGTTTAGATTTTAATTTTTTATTTAATCATGGTAATTCATTGGTTACAAATAACATTTAAATTAGAAAGCCCTGTGTTTTCTCAACCCACTTAAATAAAAATATCAGTGAAAATAATTGTAAACAAATTTTTATAACATTAATTTATGATAAAACGGGGGAAAAAATGATAATTCTTTAAAAATGTCATAACTTTTAAACCAGGAGGTATAAAAAAAAATCACCAAATTATATTCTAGATATTGAACCCCTCTATCTGTAAAATACCGTTGACACCACTACTTACGGGACACCCTGTATAAAGAAAAAACAAAAAATAGATTCTTACCTAATAAACAAAATGAGATTAGAATTTAATTAAACACCTACTCGTATCTTGTCTTGTACATAAATATCAATAGAACAGCTCTTATTCTAATCCTTAGCAGTAGGTAGGTATCAATTTGAGCGATCCATTACGTTCCCTGTTATTTGGTCCCTTTCTGAATGTCAGGGGTCGCACGTAGCTCCCGGGATAGCACAAACACAAACATTTTTAAAATTTAACGCACTCTGAAAGTTAATTTTTGGCGACAAGCTTATTTTAAAGGTTTTGTTTACGCTCACTGAAAAACTGAAAGCTGCAATCTTGTATGAAGATTTTGCATAAAACATTTTCTCCTGCTAAAATATTAATTAAATTATGAACTCTCCTGCACAATTTATTAATTGTTATTTCTCAGTTGTTTCCATCACTTCAAAGATTTGTATTTTCCAGTTTAAATAAATTACCAATGAGCTAATGTACACAAAATTTATAGATAGGTAGAAACCTTTATTTAAATAAAATATAAAAAGTTTGTTATCAAAGCAGGAACCTTTGCGTTGGTCCGTTGGTGGGAATGCGTAAAGAAATATGTAGGTATTTTTAACAAAGTTTTTAGCACAATTTGACTAAGTAATGAAAATAACTGAAACATAATTTCTAGTCTCAGCAAAAAGAAAGTTAATATTTAAAAAGTAACTCCTATCACCGTAAATAAAGTACTTAATAGATCTTCTTGTATGTTACTCACCCACATACGATATCCGTACACCAAAATACACCCAAATTAGTTCAACCGTAACATATACGAGTAGCTAAAACACAAACTTATTTGGCTTGGTGGCGAAAAGTGGAACTAACGCTGAACTGTAAAAAGAAACTCAAAGGAAAGAAGTTTTTAGTTTAGTATGCAAAGAAGAGTTAAATATGAAATATTACGGTTATATATGCATAGAAACCATTACCTATCTTCTGTACAAACAGTGACTTCTAGAGTAGGGACATGAAAAGCATATTTGCCTTGGAAAGATATACGCCACTGCTTTGAAGTAAAAACTTTATGTATATCTGTAGATCCTGTTATGGCAAAACGGTGTACACGAGTATTTTAATTTATAAAAAATATGTAGGTAATTAATTGAAACAAACATGTAAAACCCTTAACATTTCTACACGTGTTTCTAGATCAATCTGGAATCAGCACCCCACTCAATCTGGATGGTGCACACGCGTCTCCTAAAGTCGGCATATCGGAAGCGACTGCTGTCTGTAGAAATATATCTTAGTAGTAGTGTTCATGGACCGCACTCTAGCTTTACATCAGGCGAAGTGTTGTCATATACCGAGCTACAATAAAAAAACTTGTAAAATTCCAACAATTAGGGATGGGGTGGGGATGTATAGATCTTTTCTGACGCAAGTCATTTAACCATTGTTGTAACATTGTTATAGATTTGATATACTTTGGTCGTTCAGTGCCTAAAAAAACAATTGATAACGCTAAATATAGAAATGAAATATTCATTAAACATTCATATTACAAAAGCATTTCTTAATTAGATAAGAAAATACTTTTAAAATGAACTCTCAACTTAAATTCGGATTCATAACAATACATTTTTAATAATTGCAATAATACAGTTATACTGTGAATTTTCAAGTGTCAACAACTGCACAAAATTGATGTAGTGCAGCGGTCACCACTTTCGTTATATGTGGCTAATTCCAACTCTTCCATGATCGATCTGCCTGTGACAGGAAACTATGGTATCTTTGCATTGAAGAGAAAGATCTATATTTTAACTGCAACATTTCACCGTCGCGATACCCAAGTACCGAATTACAATTGCCTTTTTATTTAAATTGTTTTAATATATTTTAAGATAACCTTCACCTTTGTTAAGGTTAATTATAACTGAAATATCTATGGTGTGATTTTATACATAATAATTACTGTTGTAATCATAATATTTTGATAACATAATCCAATTCGAAAGTCCAACCTTTGCCTAAAATAATATTATCTGATAATAATAGATAGGAACAACACATAGCTAAATTTACACAAACTTATTTGGCTTGGTGGCGAAAAGTGGAACTAACGCCGAACTGTTATTAGATGACAGTCGCGGCGAACTAAAGCGATAACAGCGACGCCTTTCAGCGGATCAGACAAGTTTGTAGTACAATGCCCTGACCCCAAACTAGGGATAGGGTATCAGGACAACACAAACATAATAATATATTTGACGGCGTATGCAGGAAGCAATTAATTGTTCGATTACTACACGATGATGTCTAATAGCATTCGCCTTACTAATTGAATGTATCTACGGTTGTTAGCTATCGACAGTGTGATAGGTCGACCAAAAAATATGTCTATATGCCACTAGAGGGCACTGTAGTAGCTGGTAGTTCGGAGGATATATATACAGGTAATCGTGACCATGGTGTGCTGTGGAATCATTATATCAATCATCAAATAAAAAAAATGAAACCCGGGACCACTGCACTACAGAGGACGTCAACGAATGTAACACCCGTGAAGTGACCTTGGCGCGTTTCGGGAATAATTTGGAAATTATTCAATCTGGATGGTACATGCTTGTCTCTTTCAAGCCGGCATAGTGGAGGCGACTGCTGCCTGTAGAGATTTCTCTGTAGTAGCAGTTGTATCGATTCATGGACCGCACTCTAGCTTTACATTAGGCGGAGTGTTGTCACGTGCTGAGCTACAATAAAAAATAATAATAAATAAATAAATACATAACTTCGCTTTCAATTGTTAAAGACATAATAGACAGACTATTATATTAATTATCCTCTAATTTACTGCTCAACATATTTCCGTCGTAAAAGAAGAAATATTATGTATTTTGTCATTATTATTAAAGGAAAACGTGTTCAAATAACTTTTATTGTTTTTACTTAAGAAAGTTTTATATATCCTGGAAATTGCACGGATTCTCTTAGACGGAGCTAAAGGGAAATTACTTTTTTTCGCTTCAATAAAGAGGCAGTGCCAATTCTGCAAAATATTTGTGACAATAACAAGTTGGAAGATAAAGTAAAGACCAGATAGATATTATCTCATATATGCCAAAGTTGGAAGAGTAAACAGAGGTTATCGGGACACCGGGGTTATATAATTGTCTCTCTTTGTTATAACCATTCACGATACATTCTTTTCACTGTTCACTTGTTTAATTTTTTACTCACAAATTTAAAAGTAAGTACTATTTATTTAAAATATTATTTATATAAGATTTTTTTAATAACTAAAATAATTAATAATGATAACAAGACAAAACACGCTACATGTTGACGATAATTTCTTCTTTTTTTTTTTGTTCCTTTATAGATTTATTGTTTATTCATTTTATACTTTAATTAAATTTAGTGAATTATGATCATAGAATGCGGTTTCGGTTGTCAGTTAATGGACAAACCATAGACCTAGAATTAAGCTATTTTGTGTAATGAACTACCCTCAGATATTGTACTCGAAGAGAAAGAAGAGAAGTAACTAAAATAATATTATTATTTTTTTCGTTCTTCATTATAATTTCAACATCTTCATTAACGTTTCATAATAAAGCTAAAATAACACACTAAAATTTTCTTCATATACGAAACTGAAAATAGCTAGTACGTTACGAGTAATTAGGTTACATACCCACTCTTAATTAATATTTATAAATACATAATAATTGTTCATATTTTGACTAAATAAAAAAAAGGAAAGATAAATTATAACTATTGTAAAGGAGAATGTCCATTCGCCTAAGAGAAATGGGCCCACAATTTTTTCTCGAGTTTGTCGATGATTTTTAGTTAAGTTTGTAGAAAAATAAATCTACTTCCTTATTACCAATCAGTTTTAATTTTTTCACCCGGGTTAATGAGTAATTAGATGTTTTTGATGCAAATTTGAGGTTATTATTATTTCAAATGCTTTAATAATTGATGATATCTATTTTTTATGTGATTAAACATTGTCTATTGATTGGGAAATGATGTGTTGATATAATTAAAAAAAATGAATTAATGTAAAAATAAGATATTATTTTAAAATATTGTTTGGTTGCCAAACTATTAGGTATCAAGTGGGCCCAAAAATGGGCATTCTCCTTTCAAGTGAAGTAACCAGTTGGTCGCGTTTCACGATCAGCTTAGAAATACTTAGCTATAGTATAACGGGAGAAGTGTGCCCTATCAATAGATGATGCACTCAGGCGTAGAGAAGACGACGGCTGCCTGCAGCCATTCTCTCTGGTATCAGTTGTTTCCGCTCATGGACCACGCTCTAACATCAGGCGGAGTGTGATCACATACCAAACTGCTATTTAAAAATTATAAAAAACGCGTGTTGCCAAGGTCATCATACATAATGTAAACGAAAGTACATTTTTCGAAAAAGTGACATTTCTTCCAGACTACTGTGGATATATAATTTTTAATTTCTTTTCCTATGAGGGCATGTCAACTCCTCCCCGTTAAGTACCTGTCAGGTTTTCCATTATTTATGAGACACCGTGGAAGAACAATGAAATAAGGAAAACAACATTTCACATCTTTTTATATGCATATCCATGAGTAATTTAGCAAAATAATGTCTTCATAACATCTAAGCAAACATTACAACAGAACAATACTTAAAATTTTGGTGTTTTTATTAATATAATGAGTTATGTTTAATTAGACAGCTAATTTTATTCGTACACATTTTTCTTGTCGCTCAAATGATCAAAAACAGTGTTTATATGAAAGATTTACATTATACATGAAGGATGTGAGAAGCAGACAGAGATAGTTTCCTTTAACTACATTACCAATAGTCACGCCTTTTTCCCACAAGGGTAGGCAGCAATTGCAAATTATATTTTCATTTATTCACTTTTTCATTCATGTTATGTATGTAGGTAGTCACATAATAATAATATTTTGTACGGTGCGGTGGAGGGTTAATTTAAATAATAAAGTCAGTCTGCTCTGAACTGTGGTTTCATTCATACATATCACTGGCGACGAGGAAAATTTTTGTTACTTATTCGGGACGCGTGTTAGTTGTAACAATGCCGATTGGAAAAATAGAACCTTTCGAGATGGGTGAACATAATTGGGGGGCATATGTACGACGAATAAAGCAATACATCGCATTAAATTCGATCGAAGTGAATCTGCATGTGGCGTTGTTGGTGACACATGTCGGCTCAAAATGTTATGAGCTAATGTGCGATCTGTGTGCACCCATGCCGCCCGAGGAGAAGTCATTCGACGAATTGGTCGATATTGTGAAAGACCATTTGGAGCCACAACGTTCAGAAATCGCAGAGCGTCACATCTTCCGGCAAAGGAAGCAACAGCGGGGCGAGTCGGTGAGCGACTACCTGCAAGGCCTTAAACATTTGGCTAAGACCTGCGAGTTCAAGCAGTCCCTAGAGGAGAATCTGAGGGATCAGTTCGTCTCCGGGCTGCACGGCGAAGAGATGAGGTCCAGGCTGTTTGCCGAGAAGAACATCGATTACAAACGAGCAGTCGAGTTGGCTCTGGCGCTAGAAGCGGCTGAAAGGCACGCGGTGACCGCGACAGGAGCGGGCGCCGCCGGAGCGTACGGCTGCGAAGGGGACGCGGCGGACAGGTTGCTGAGGTACGGAGCTTCCAAGGCGCGCGGGCCGCTCGGCGGGTCGCTGGCGCAGGGCCCGTGCGCTCGATGCGGCAAGGGACACGTGACGGCGAGGTGTCGGTTCAAAGCGTATACGTGTGATCGATGTGGTGAAAAAGGGCATTTAAAAGTGATGTGTCAAAAAAGTGAAAGTGGTAAAAGTGTTAGTAAAAATAAAATGAAAAGTCAATTTTTTTTAAATGATTCCAATGAGGATGACGATAGCGACTGTAAGTTTTATAATATTATTAATTGTGGGGGTAACGACCCGTTTTATGCAAGTTTATTGGTAAACGATTTTAAAATTAAATTCGAAATAGACACAGGAAGCAAAATATCCGCTATTTCAAAAAATTATTATAATAAGTATTTTCTTAATAACACACTATCTAAATGTACATTAATTTTAAAATCGTATACAGGTGACATAATAAAACCGCTAGGTTATATGAATGTATTAGTTAAATATGGTGAAATGTCAGCCCAATTAAAATTATATGTTATTGAGAATGGGGGCCCTCCATTAATGGGTCGTAATTGGATTAAATCATTACAATTAAATATAGCGAGTTGTTTTAAATTGAGTGGTTTAGATAGTAGGGAGGAATCTTTAGTGTCGAGTTTGCGTGATGAATTTTCTGAGGTCTTCGCTGATGGTCTAGGAACTTTTAAGTCTAAAATACGTTTACAGCTAATAGAGGGCGCCAACCCAGTATTTGTGAAGGCTAGAACGTTACCGTTAGCATTGCGGTCGCGGGTCGAATCAGAGTTGATGCGTCTGCAACGCGAAGATGTTATTGAAAAGGTAGAACGGTCGGACTTCGGAACGCCTATCGTTCCCATTGTTAAACGCGATGGAAGTATACGAATATGCGGAGATTACAAAATAACAATTAATCCCGTACTGAAAGACTTTCATTATCCCTTACCGCGCATAGATGAATTGTTTGCTATTTTAGGTGGGGGGGAACATTATACTAAATTAGATTTATCACACGCTTATCAACAGTGTGTACTCGAAGAGGATTCTAGACCTATGACCGCTATCACTACACATGTCGGGACTTTTGTATACAAACGGGTGCCGTTCGGTATTAAATGTATTCCCGAGAATTTTCAAAAATTAATGGAGGAAACTTTGAGTGGTTTATCGGGCACGGTAGTATTTTTAGATGACATATGTGTCACCGGTAATAATAAATTAGAACATTTAAA
This sequence comes from Tinea pellionella, assembly GCA_948150575.1. Taxonomy (NCBI): domain Eukaryota; kingdom Metazoa; phylum Arthropoda; class Insecta; order Lepidoptera; family Tineidae; genus Tinea; species Tinea pellionella. The sequence goes on along the minus strand of OX411248.1, from coordinate 5,804,175 downwards.
TAATATTAAAGCGGTGTTGAAGAGATTACAACAGGCGGGTTTGAGAATTAATTGGTCGAAATGTGCATTTTTTAAAAATAGTGTTAATTACTTAGGATACCGTATTGACAAACAAGGTTTACATACGGACGAGACGAAAATTGCTGCAATTAAATCGGCGCCGGCGCCGTGTGACGTCACTCAATTGAAGGCATTCATGGGACTGGTAAATTTTTATTCTAAATTTTGTAAAAACATGAGTGATATTTTAAAACCATTATATAATTTACTTAAGAAAAATAAACAATGGGAATGGACGGATGAATGTGAGAGGGCGTTTAATACAATTAAAAATATAATGTGTAACGCGCCGGTATTGGCGCATTTCGATAATAAATTACCGTTAATTTTATCGGTCGACAGTAGTGCGTACGGACTGGGCGCCGTTTTATCTCATCGTTACCCCGACGGCACGGAGCGGCCCGTGAGCTGCGCGTCGCGTACTTTAAATGCAGCGGAAGTGAATTACTCGCAACTCGATAAGGAGGCGCTCGCTATTGTGTTCGGAGTGAGGAAGCATCACCATTATTTGTACGGTCGGCGATTCACATTACGTAGCGATCACCGAGCGCTGAGTTATATTTTTGGTAAAAATAAAGGGCTGCCACAGACAGCCGCGAGTAGAATACAACGCTATGCGGTGCGACTCGCCGGTTATGATTTTAATATTGAGTTCGTTCCTTCTACTCGTAATTGTGAAGCAGATGCGTTATCGAGATTACCGATGCGATGCGATCATAAGGAACAGCGCGAAGATGACAATTTTGTTAATTATTTAAATTTTGTACAAGAAAATTTTCCAATTAGTTTTAAAGAGGTAAAAGTTGAATCGAGAAAAGATAGTATTTTAAATAAAATAATTGGTTACGTAATGTTCGGGTGGCCGCCTACAAATGTGGTAGATGAAGAAAAAGCGTATTTTAATAGGAGAGAGAATTTACATTTAGAACACGGATGTTTAATTTGGGGATATAGAATTGTTATTCCGACGGTGTTGCGTGATGTTATTCTGAAAGAAATACATATGGGACATCCAGGTGTCGTTAAAATGAAGCAAACAGCGCGTAATTATGTATGGTGGAGTGGCATCGATGAGGACATCGAACGGTTGTGTCGCGAGTGCGCGGCGTGTGTGGCGGAACGCGCGATGCCGCCGGCAGCACCCCTACATACTTGGGAGTGGCCGGCCGAACCGTGGTCAAGACTGCATGTCGATTTTTTAGGGCCGTTCAAGAATAAGCATTATTTTGTTTTAGTAGACTCCCATTCAAAATGGATAGAAACGGAAATGTTTAATAATATTACGGCGAATGCGGTTATCACATATTTACGAAAAACGTTCGCACGATTCGGCTTGCCCAAGCAGGTAGTGAGCGACAATGGACCACCGTTCTCGTCTTCAGAGTATGGTGATTATTTACAACGCAACGGAATTAAGCGTATTTTGGTCGCGCCGTATCATCCGTCGAGCAACGGAGCTGCGGAGAATGCGGTTCGAAGTGTAAAAAGAGCATTAAAAAAGGCGGTCAACGAAAATGTCGATATCGCGACCGCGTTGAGTAGGTTTTTATTTTCGTATAGAAATACGGAACATAGTACGACGGGCGTAGCACCAGCCGTGGCTTTGGTAGGCCGACGACTCCGAGGACGGTTGGATCTGTTGCGCCCGGACACTAATGAGATCGTTCGTCAGTCGCAACATGAACAGCGTGAGCGATACGGAGGTCGAGAACGCGAGGTCACACCGGGTGATGAGGTGTTAATACGAGATTATTCAAAACGTAACAGTAACAACAGATGGCAGCGCGGGACTGTGTTGGAAAAAACGGGACCGGTCTCGTGTAAAGTACAGACGGAAAATAAACAAATCGTTAGAAGACATATGGATCAAATACACCGTAATAAAAAACCAAATTCGCGGTTCTCATTGTCCTTGATAGGCGAAAATAGGCCGTCGGCTCAGAGTCATAAGGACGATGTCGATAAAACATATGAATTTGGTGATTATTCCACACCACTAACGAGTTCAAAGAATAGTGCAAACTTTGAGGAGTGTAGTGGGGAGGGGGTGATAAATGTAGATTCCTCATTTGAGGACTTATCAGTGAGAGATTCATCACGTGAACCTCAATATTCCTCCCCGGTCAATTCTTATGTTACATTACGTCCGCAAAATATTAATAAGTAAATTGTTTTAAATTTCATGTTAAATAGGATAAGTATGTACGTTTATTATTTACTAATAAGATGATTGGTTAGCAATGTTTATTGTAATAATATTGTTAGCCGGTTATATTAGGATTTAGTTTTTGTTATTAATTAATTTGTATATATTATATAGATGAATTAAAAAGGAGGATGATGTTATGTATGTAGGTAGTCACATAATAATAATATTTTGTACGGTGCGGTGGAGGGTTAATTTAAATAATAAAGTCAGTCTGCTCTGAACTGTGGTTTCATTCATACATATCAATTCATATAATGTTTATCAAGCCGCAATGAAAGCGACACATCGCTAAAATCGTTCGTTCCTTTTGTTTTGTGTAAACTGTGAAGATAGCAAGTATCTGGAGGAAAAATTCCTTTTAAAAATAAATGCAATCACAAAGTTTCTGATAAATTCTGACGAAAATAATAGCTTTATTTCTCAAATAAGTAAGAATGCATCATAATATTTTTTCTCTTTCTTTACAGAATGAAGGCAGTTATTATTTTGGTAGTCCTTGTGTGCGCAATGGGTTTAGTGGCCGGTGACCTGGTTTGTGGTACCAATTATTGCAAAGAGAACCCATGTTCTAACAAAATCCCTGCTTCATCATGCTCAAAGGGCTCAGTATACAGGGCCAACCATTCTGGCAAATGCGCTTGTTGTCCTGCCTGTGTTACTTTACTATGTAAGTTAATATAATTTTACATAATAAAAAAGTGGCAGCAATCGTCTTCTCTATCTGAGACGGGGCGAATGTGCAGCGATTAAAAGTTATAACGAGAAGAGGTCTAATATTTCCACACTGACCCTGAGATTAGGCTGCCTACTCCTTTAATTAAATACATGTTGATAAGTTCGCATGTTGAAGTAAAAGGGAATAATGTTTGTATGAAATAGAATGCCAAAGCTATCATTCCACTAGCTTCTCAAGGGATATTATAACCTATTCGGTACAATTTAAAAGGTTGATCCAAGGAAATTAAAAAAGTACCTACGAAGGAGTAAGTATACCTATAAGGTCAAGGAAAAAGGAGAAATAATGAATCCCACGATGCTTCAAGATAAATTGAACAAGCTCTCACATGGGTCTGTAATATATCTTTGAGGAAAAATTACATAAATATCCGATTTAATTAAGTATGAAAGGGTTTTTTGTGGAAAACAATACAAATTGTTTCAAATAGTAAACAGATATTGCGGCCACTGCGGCAGTTTTGTTACACGAAGATCGCGGGTTCAATTCTCAGTCATATATACTCGTATGTTATTTGTTAAATATAGTTTTGTTTCGGGTCTGGCTGTCACATCTTTGAGTCTACCTTGTTCTGTTACCCATAGTAGGCCACGTTTATTCATATAGATTGAAAAACTTAAAAACAATTTATACAATTTATTTTCAATGTTTCAGCGGAGGGTGAAACCTGCAAGACATACAGCAAGGAGATTGGCGAGACTCCCACCGCTATCTGCAAAGACAACCTCCAGTGCATTCGTGGAACATGCCAGACTGTCTCACCTAGACACTGAGATGAAGACCTACAATCTATTATTTCTTGTTCAAGATCAGAAAACATATTTTTCTATTCCAACTCAGTTTTTTTAAATAATATTTTAATGTCGATACTTTAATAAGTACAGACAACTATCTGATTGGAAAAAATCTACAATAATTATTCGACTCCATATAGAAATCATACTATTAAAAGTGTTATTGAGTTTTATTCGTTCATTTCTTAAAATCCTTATCAATTAAAATTAATACTGAAATTATTTTTTAATTAGTCTACAATAAAAAAAAAAGATATTAAAATTAAATATGTAATTAAGGGGGCACTCTTTGAGCGATTGTTTAAGTGTAAATGTGTTATTACACATGGTATATTATTACTCATTATTATCCATTAATGGATAACCTAAAATCTCGATACAATACAATTGTCACGCCTCCAATTCAATTCAATTCAATTCATTTATTTCAGTAAATAGACAGAAAAACTGCACTCTTACACGTCGATAAATACAATAACTAATACAATAATAATAATTAATACAATAATATTCATGTCAATAGCAGCTGCACATGAGCATTGTCAAATTCACTAATTAAACAAATACATTAATTTTAAGCAATTTATGATAGCTGCCTTATATTATGAACATTGTCCGCTTACTGACTAGAACTAGGACTATATGTATATTTTTAAATCCATCTCCATATTCCCGCCAAAACTTAATTTGTTTCACTAAAGCGCAAGTCTTACTAAATATAAGTAAACATTCCTCAAGTCACCGCACAGACAAGATTTTAAAACGTGAATCATGGTCTCTTTTCTTTTCTTTACTTACCTAAAACATATAAAATGTACCTAAATAATATTGCTTTAATAGCCTCAATTTTTTTTAGTTCAAGCAATGTCAAGCTGCTGTCAGTTGTTTCTAGATATTCGGCGCGTAATATAGACGTCTTTATATGAACTCGCAGGTCGGTGTCCTTGATTTATGGAGGAAAACATCGTAAAACACTAACAGATTACAGTAAAGTCCTTACACATTTAACTTAATTGATGAATTGCGAGAGTTGGCATTTGACAGCTCTTTTTAAGCCACGTCAAGTAACTTCGTTTTGGACATTTATCGGGCGTTTCTTCAACGAAAGTTTAAGTCTAGACTTTTTTGTTATGTATGTACTTATCTATTACTGTAACTCAAGTATATAATAATATAAGTATCGAATTTCTTCTCGATTATGATCTGTGTATTTAAAAACATATAATACTTTATGTAAAAACAGAAGCCAAGGGTGATTTAAAAATAGATTAATAATACAAAAAAAAGAACTAAAAGTAATATCAAAAATTGCGTTACATCTAAAATTATTGCCATTCATTAAAAGAAATATTGCTGTTATAAAATCTCATTTATCCCCATTTACTATATTAATAACACACTTAACTTCTAATAAACTGAAGAAATGAGACCTGACTGACCTCTATACTACATTATTATTATTTAATTGAGTATAATGTCTCCGAATTAATCTTATTTTTTTCTCAAACCTATAATCTACGATATAATTTACCTGGCAGGTAAGACTTGATGCGAAATAAACCTTTAATATACTTTTGGTCGTAAATTTAATTTTATTCATAAAAAAGAATTTTTAATTAGAAAGAAACTGTTAAATTATTGAATTGTGATGAAAATTTAGTAGATGAAGTAATAAAAAGAATATATATAGCATTTTAATATGCCTAACGAAAACAAAAAAAAAAACTTTAATATATAAACCAGTAACTATTGAATAATGTAAGAAAAATGTCATAACTTAATGAATTTCATACTAGTAAGTTAGATACATAATGGATGAATGAGAAAATCAATATATTTTATTGATGATTAATCGAACTTATCTGTACGTGAAGTTCAATCATAATTACTAGAAGGGCTTCGTTTGAAGACGCAGTGCAGCAAGCATGTCGAGCATCACTAATATCGAGAACAAAGCCCAAAAGTAATCGTTAAAAAACGCAAAACATCGTTGGAATACCCAAATCAAGCAATGTAAGCGTAAACGACGAAGCGCGACGATCGTTCTTGTGTTGCGTCCATTGCAGCTTGATAAAAATAAATATTATGAAAATCTAAAAAAGGCTAATTAAAAAAATAACTTGCAATAACGTTTTGATAATGTAACACGTGGTTAAATGGATTGCTATCTGTCTTTTTACGTGATTTTTTTTTATTCTATCTCGGCGTGTGACAACACTCTGCCTGATTTAAAGCTAGAGTGCGCGGTCCATGAATGGAAACAACTGCTACTACAGAGAAACCTGTCCGAGCAGCAGTCGCCTCCACTATCCCGGCTTGAGGAGACGAGCATGTACCATCCAGATTGACAGCGCACACTCCTCTCGTTATACCTGGCTACTTTCAAACTATTCCCGAAACACGACAAGGTCACTTTACGGGTGTTACATTCGAAAGTGGTGGTACTACCCCAGGACGGCAGACTGGACTAATAACCATCATCAGTCTGCCTACCACTCTTTAATAGTGACTATAGGCACTGAGCGACCAAAGTACATTGGTACCGGTCTTTAGCGAGGTTCGAACACTGGTCTCATCGATCGTGAGTTCACGCGTCTCACCGCTAGACCGCTCATTTATGTATGATATAGATGCCAATATGTGAGGAGCCAAAGCGGAATTTAGTCTAACAAAAGAAAGTCGCAAAAAGAATTTTTCAAAACGATCGACAAAGAAACATTATTAAAAGAAGATAGAATTAGACACTGTATTATGTATTAAATTTTTTAGAAGACTTAATAATTATTTTTTAATTTGAAAAGGGAATCCTTTGGGAGTCGGTTTATATGGACGCTTCGTCACTGGTATATATTAATATTAAAGTTACTGGCACATTTTCAAATAATCTCTTTACTCGAGTGCTTTACTCGTACTAAACTTTACTAGAAGAAAGTTCACAGCGTGTGCCAGCCAGTTATTTGGATTTCAAAGTACTCATTTTGTCCGAAACAATTCGATTTAGTTAGTGAAAATTTGTTATCGGAAAACGGCGTACATAATATCTGTTTATCACTCAAATACGAGTAGCATTTTGTGTGTGAATAAGGCACATGAATGCATGAACAGTAAAAAATAAACTTTTTTTGTAATTAAAAACATCACTTACATATGTAACATCGTGAAGTGAGTGGTCTCGTTTCAGACGGAGAAGCGTGTGCACTGTCGACTTGGACGATGCCCTTATGTCTCCTGCAGACGTGTCTCTGTGGCTTTGTCTTCGTTCATGGACCGCCCTCTTAACGTACTATACCATCAGGCGAACTGCACATCGCAAACTTTAAGGTAGGTAAGTATACTTATTTGATTTTTAAAATATAAAATTAATTGCTACCGAACAGTAATCGTGGAGGTAAAGAGGTATATGTAATGTGTTAGTCTCAGATGTTGGTCGCGAGAAGAGCCTTGAATGCCAAAGGTCACGCTTTTGTTCAACCCTAGCGCTGTTTCAGTAAAACTATTTTATAGAAGTCGCTAGGAAATTTAACCTTCGCTCAAAACTAAACTTCAAATAGGATTTGGAGTTTCATATGTTTTAATTAAAATTAACTATTTTGCCTTTAAAGTCTGTAGGCACGCATACACCATGACATGACTACGTAAACTACTAAATCTAGGTAGGTACTATCATCTAGTTAAGCTTTGGTCAGTTTAATTTCTTGCATCGGTTATATTTTTATTAATTTTAGCATATTAAAATGTTCAGTTACTAATTACGTGATATTAATTAACGAAAGCAATTACCTACAGGTTAAAATCTTATGTAATAACGTTTGTTTAACGTAGATAATAAAGTGAAGAAATTTACATTAATATTAATTTATTTGAACTTAGTTCCTTTGAGATTTTGGCATATTTAATTTAATTTTGCTATACAAATAATTATGTCTCGCGTAGTCACATTTCGCTTCAAAGTTCTATAAACTCCTGAAATTTGGAAGATAAACTCAGAATGTAATTGTGTTCATTGACATTGTTAGCCATATAACCTCTATTAAAACACAATTTTCATACCTTTTTTTTTTTAATAAAAATCTATTGTGTTAAACAAATATGTGTGTTTATGTGTTTTACTACGACACAACTGTTACGACAGTAAAATAACCTTACCCTTATGCCGGCTCGAGGAGACGAATGTGCACCGTCCAACAGTGCACACTCGTAATACCCGGATCTTTCTAAATTGACCCCACAACATAACTACGTCACTTTACGGGTGTTAACTCGAAAATAGAAGTGCTCGCCCTAGGACGGCAGAGTGGGCTAATACCTCTTTAATAACATTATTATGATTTATTTCAATAAATTATTAATATTATTTCATAAAAGCAATGTTGTCATAGCACAAAACTTATCGAGTTTATCGTTATCTATCTTTATCGTAAAAATTTAATATTCGTCTAGAAATAAAATCCCTAAATAATTAATCACACCATTCTTATAACAACTAGACAAGATTACTAAATGTTGGACTGCAGTCCGCTATCGGTCATAAACTTTTGATAACTTAAAAAATTTACCCATTAGTTATGAAAATAATCAAAACGTCTTTAAAATTGTCCGTTCAAATACTAATAACTGATAACAACAAATATTAATTTATCGTATGTTTGTCGGGTAGGTCGTACGTTGCTTTCGTTGTAAACAAAGCAGACTGCTTCTATGCGTATATATACATCTAAACAAGTAAAAGTTATTGTGAAGTGAATTAAAAGTGTTGACGAAAAGAAATGTAAAAATATAAATAATAAAAGAAATTCATGGAATATTGAATATCGCAAAGTCAAAGGTTAGTATAGTATTTATTAGATATAGAAATGTTTACGCGTACGCGTTCCGGAACTGCCAGTCCGATTAGATCGATTGCGTTAGAGACCCGTTTATTAGGGTATGTTTTGGGGTTTTTACGTACTTTTTATACCCTTAATAAAAAGGTTACTTGGGAACGGGAACGAAGACGACTAATACTAATAAACTTTACGCATACGAATTTATGATGCGAAATTTATTGTAATTTTATCTAATATTAGCAAATTGTAGTCCGCACGTAGATGCATCCATTTCTTGTAAACATTTTCTGGAAATAAAATAAATGTTCCGCGTGATTTAATAAAAAAAAAGTAAAAAAAAACCTAAGACAAACCTTATCAATAAACGGTATATCTATGACTTTTTTCCAGTCGGATTAGTATTTCCCGAGATTGACGCATTTAAACATACAAACTCCAATCGAGTATAGTTAATTAAGGCCTAAAATTGAAATAATTCCAAGATCTATTTTTTTAGAAAATTAATGTCGCATGTAAAATGACGGAAAATAATGAACTGCGCAAACGCCCACCAGCTAACGGTGTTATTAAAGATAACAAAAACATTAATCATGAGGAAGAACAACAAACAAAATCATCTCAATATTTTAAAGCGAGGGAATCAACATTGACGATTTTAATAGAATCTTCATTGCATATAAGGGCGATGTACCACATATTTGTTGTGATATTGATCATTTTGTTATTAGACACTATTGTACTCGACTTGATTGAACACGGAAAGTAAGTATTTAGGTATAGTTATATTTCTTACAGAACTTTTCCCCTTTTTATACTCGTATTTTAATAGATATACTTACGGATTATGTTATAATATCTATAAGTAGCCACAATCGCTTATAAAAACTATCCGATATATATTGTTTTTATACAAAAATTAAAAAATATATATGATGTAATATTTTACTGTAATTGATAAACTATCAATTTTATAATTACCATTGCACACAATATTCAACTTTGTAAATAAGAAGTTACGTAAATAATATCACGATAAAATTAATATTATTTATTTATTTATTTATTTATTTCAGTTATTAAGACGCTAAAGTAAAAATTTGTGTGATAAATATTTGGTTTATTTTTTTTTATTGTTTTTTTTTCTGTGCTTCAGAATAAATATAGGATTAAGAGTGGTCGTAAACGGATTTGGAGATTTTAAGCGTGGTGTCAGAATATGGCTATATCAATTTTGTTTAGCATTATCATTGTATCCTGGACTACTTATTTTTGCTTTCGGAACAAGACTGCTGCGAAAATTTCCTGGTAATTTATACTTTATAATTAATTACATAGTAGACTTTATTAAAAATTTAAAAGTCGCTTTTTGAGTCACTAAGGTCCGCCTTATAATTAAGGAAAGGTTAAGTTACCGGAGCTTTATTTTCTACGATTTTTTTAGCCAATAGGAATTCGTTTCCTCAAAAGTAGTAGTTGCGTCCTTGGTGACTCAAAAAGTGACTTAAGTCGTTTTTCTTGGCGGTTGTCGCTCATAATGAGAAGAGTATGCCCATAGATGGTTCACATTTGACTCCTTAAGCCGGCATAGTGGAGGGGACTGCTATCGGCATACAATTTATTCTGTCATTTGTTCTCACTTATTCGCACTTTAACTTAACATCAGGCGGAGTAAAAAAAGAGGTTCGAAGCAGCTCGGTTAAGTGTGACGATGACATGTTTTGTTTTTATTTCATGATAATAAATTACTTCAGACTCTTAATTTATTAGCGATTAGCATTAATGGTTGCAATCGCTATTGACCAGTGATAACCTTTCCTGGTACATTCTCCCTCCTCACTCCACGAAGGGGTTAAACTTCGACACCCGGCTATGCTCGTTGAATCCCACCCCTTGCACGGTTGCACCCCACATCCAATTAATCGCATGGCTGACCCAGAACGACCACTGTCTGTTGAAAATATATCCTTTACACAAACTTTGCCATTTGTAAAACTTGTTAATGAATTCTTAAAAAGATTTCAGATTTGAACTATACCTGTTTCTAAACAAAAACTTTTTTCATCTTTTTTTAATAACCTCTCTCTTTCACGTTACGGTATCTACTTACTAATTATATTTTAAAAAAAAATTGTATAAATAATAATTGTATAAATTGTATAAAAAAATACATTTTCCTTAACATGTTACTTAGTCCCGTTTCAGAATCAACTTGAAAGTATTATAAAAAGAGAAATATGCACTGTCAACCTACCGAGGCGTGCACATTCGTCTTTTCAAGCCGGCATATTTATGGGCGCAGTTGTGTCCGCTTATGTGAGCGGTGTGCCGGGCAAATAAAAAAAAACTCAAATATTTTTTAATATTTCTTTTTTCAGATATTTTAAAAATTTGGACGTGGCTCGGGATAGCAGGAGTTGTAATTTTGCAAACGGCGCTCATAGGTGTACCAACATGGCAGTTAGCAAATAAACATCTCGCTGTAGCTTCAGCAATATCCGTTACATGTGAAATGGTAAATAGTCAATGTCAATAGTAGTCAAATCGAGCAGATCACTAACTCTTCAACTTTACTAATAACTACAATGTTTTTTTTTTTTTATAATTTCTTGACATTTATTGGTCTAATATTAACACAAAACATCTTCGAAATATCAAAAACAAACAATGTAAATGCATGGATTAATATACAACTGTTGTTCAACTCACAGTTCTGGATCAAATATCAACTTTCATTTTATGCATATTACGTAAAAATAAACAGGAATTAGACTGGAAATTATAAATAGGTTGTTTTTGTATAAAAAAATGATGTGACAAAAATATAGTATATTAGTAGATAGAATAGTAAAACAGTGGGGAGAAAACATACATAAATCACCTGAGACCCTTGTCAAGTAAACCGCTAGCTTCGCACCATTAAATAACGCTTGTATGACGTTCGCTAACAGCTAACCCACTCTGTTACTCCGGATTAGATCCATTTTAACCTATTCCACATTCGTTCAACACAGCAAATCGCATACCCAGCCTCAGAAGTAACCGGATATAACGAGAGGATTATGCAGTCACAACCTGGACGATCAAGTACTAAAATACCGATATAAGTAATTACTAGCATCGGTAACGTTATAAAAATATACCGGTAAATATAACGTTATCGACAAATTTTTTTATGATGATACGACATGTGACCTCGACGCGCCTGATGGTAAGCTCAATGGAGATCCATGAGCACTGACGACTAGAGAACCGCTTACACGGTGGCTCCAGTCGCCATTACTATGCCGGCCTGAGAAGGTGCTTTTTCACGCTCCGCTTGAAGGATCCAATAATTATTATTGACTATATTTTTCTTATGACCATTGTTTGTCGCCTCGATGATGGGGCAACGTAATCTTACATTGGTATTTTTGGACTGCCAGTAAAAATAAAGTGATAACGCTACCTTTCATGGTATCGTTATCAGTTCCTAGACGGTGTACATTTGTTTCCTCAAACTGACATTTCTCTATGGTACTTTCTCTTCGTTCATGGACCGCATTCTAGCTGGAGCGAGGTCACTTGTCCCAGCTGCTCAAAAGCAAAATATATATTCCACAGAAATTTCCCGGAGCTATCTCGGAAGGTAGGTTGAGTAAATTACTCGTAATAGCGAAATGCCTTAGTTAAGGCCTGGAGCGTATTGTAACAAACACGTCAAGATAGATAGGTTATGCTATACCACAGTATGTCAGCAGTATCAACACTAATTTTACTTCGGATTTAATTTAACCATATCCGAATGCTTGATATCTATTTAGTTAATATACCTATATATTTTTATAAATACTTCGATGAAATTCCAGATCTATTTTCTGGTCGTAATCGATCTAACGTGTAAATTCTAGTATGAAAAACGGATTGTCTAAACTGGAAATTAGTATAACGGTACTCATAGTTAGATAGTTCCCAAATTCTTGATTTATTATATTGTGCTACATTTCATTTATGAAATAAAACAATTGTTTGAGATTTAGAATTTAATGAAAAGGACAATGCCCATTCACAGACCCACGTGGCATCGAATAGTTAACAAAAGAATATTCTCAAATAATATCTTATTTTTTTCATTAATTTATTTCAGTTATATCAACACATTGTTTACCAATCAATATATAATGTTTAATTACATAAAAAAAAAGATATTTTCAATTATTATATACATAATCTAAAATAATAATAACCTCAAATATTGCGTCAGAAAAAGTATAACTACTCAATAACCTGCGTGAAAAAATTAAAACTGATTGGTAATAAAGATTTTTTTTTTGTTTTCCTACAAAATGTACTAAAAATTATCGACAAACTAAAGAAAAATTTGTGGGCCCATTTTTCTTAGGCAACTTTTAATAGTAAGGGCAGGTACAGATTTGTGAACATTTATGTAGGATTTTAAATATATATGCCAATAATAATAACTGATCCCAAACTCCTCCAGAAAAAGATACATTTTTTTCTCCTATATGTTGCCATTAAAAAAACGACCAGAATTCAGAAAGCTGGAAGGTAACCTTCGTATTGCGGAGTAGCGTGCTTAACGTGGACGTCGAATACAGTACCTATCTATCTATACCCATGTATATTATGTAGACATTGAAATCTCTCAGAATAACATCATGAAAGTGCTTGCTACGCAAAAATACAGGTATGGCCATAAAACTAAAAGGCATTTTATGTAATGTAGAAAATAAGTTTTATTGCAAGCTTATGGTAGCTTTCATGCCGAATAGATGTCTAAACATAAGTTTGTACTTATAGCTTTTAACGAAAGCATGGAAGTTTATATTTGTTTTATATTAAATATTTTTTCTTTTATTATATAACGCGTAATTGTTTAAATTATTGTGTGTGGTATTTTAAGAATTTACTAATCTGAGAGTTTTTTTTATAATAAGTAGTTTGGCATATGATTACACTCAGTAACTGAGCCTAATGTTCAGCTGTAGCGGAGGTGACTGCTGTGAGCAGTCCACCCTCTTCTCGTTACACTCCCGACTACTTTCAAGCTAATAAAACTAACACTTGAAAATCCTTACCGAGATTGAAATTAGGCATAAATTTTCCTGCAGCTTACAATGTAGTAAATTCCAAATAACTTAAAGCTGTTTTAATTCCCTAAATCGACATATGGCTTGAGGTTAATTAGTTTTGAATCCTTTAGACCTCAGGGAGTATAACCTACCTACGGATTTGTTGATGTTGTATATTTCATTAGATGGTTTAAGTTAACATTCCAACCACGATTTCTCAAGTGTTCTTCAGCTTTTAATTCCCATGTGAGTGCCTAATTTACTACGTATATATTTTGTTAAGATTAGAAAAGGATAAAAGATCAAATCAAGCATAAGAGAAAATTGTATTAAAATTTTAAAATAATTGCAGTATTTGTATTATTATTATTTTCTTTTTGTATATTTAAGTGTTGATCTATTGTTTATTGTCCCATTTTTAACATAATTTAATAATAATTGTATCTATTCTTGTAAATAATACACTTAATGACCGCAACTACGATACATCTATAATCATCACTATAAAATTTTAAATTAGTATAAAACAAAGTCATAAGCTCTTTCTGTTTGTATTCACTAATCTCGCCATTCGTAGATATATTAAGTATTAAAAAACTACTTAAGAATAATAAAAGCTTGTAATAAATTTTTTTAAAAATCTTTTCAGTTTCGTTTTGCAATGAAAATTCACGCAGTCACAATGGCATGTGCACCAAGATGTTTAGACGGAAGAAAACCACTACCAACATTTAAGCATTACTTATACTTCTTGTTCGCACCAACACTCGTTTATCGTGATCAATATCCCAGGTAATTTATTAAGTAGCCAATCAGTAGATTTATTAGACCGATAATTTATAATCAATGGACTTCACCTCTATATCTCTAAATTAAAGTCTGAAAAAAGTATCAAGTCTGTTTTCTCGCCGCTGTTTTGAATGGTCAGATTCTAATTTCGCAGTTAAATATTATCTTCCTATATTCGTAGAATTCGCCTTATATTAGTTATGTAATTTGTTTTATATTCACTTTCAATAATAGTAATAATTCAGAGACGAAGGTATAAGAATTTACAGACGGTCAAATTAAGGATTTTATATTTGACGTCGAGTCTGAGGTTACATTGGAGCGTGATAAGCGATGCGACTAGATGTCGAAATTATTAACAGAAAATCCTGAAATGACGCAGATACATCTGTGCCATTTTAATTAATGAAATTAAATCTGAGCCATAAAAGCAATCGATAACAATATTAGATTATCAAACAATCTTAATAAGTATATCAAATCGTATAATAAAATTATTGTAACTACGTACAGATTTTACTGATTTTTTAATCATTATATTTTGCCGCTAAGTAGTTTAAAATATCGTAAATTCGTAAGTTGTGTCTTAAATTATTTTATTTTAAGAGGTTGAGCAAACGCAGCGTTTGAAACGCTGTTCTTAAAAGGTTGCTTACTTCTTTGCCTGAGGGCGCCACATGAGGCAAGGCCGGCGGCATTGAGCTACATCGTAACAACTTGCCAATGTCGAAGTAAATATTTGCATCAAACGCACCACATATATCACACAAAACAGCCAAGTCGAGACAAACAAACAAGTCAAACATGGGTTCACTAATCTTTACTAAAACTTCCAACGGAGTTTTGGAGGGAAAATGTAAACGCACGTTTTCTCATTTTGAATCATTTAGCACGTTCTCAAACACTTCCTGCATAACATTTTTAACAATTCAAGAAAGATTGTCGGACTGACAATCTTACAGATGCTCGCCGTCATTATTGCACATTTTTTAAAGAAGACATAAACTTTAACCAGATTGCGCTATGGAGAAAATTGCTACACTTACACTATTAGTTAACAGTATCAAGTACTAGTTTCAAGTAAGTAAGTATTCGCTTCAACTTCACCGCTAATGTTATTCCGCTTGTTTCAATAGTTTGTGTCGGAAATCGCGTCGCGTTTTAACGTATTCTTACCCTGAGCGAGATCAAAAGAAATAGCTATTAAACAATTATATTTTATTATTTTTCAGAACAAAGAAAATAAGATGGAATGTAGTTGCATATCATTTCTCAGAAGTTGCAGCGATAGTTTTTTACGATAGTTTCCTATGGGAACGCTTCATCTTACCCTATTGGTCTGACTACGGAAAACAAACTCAGGTCTGTTTATTGCGAACAAAGGTCGTGTTACGTATAAAGTTAAATCCCTTGATATAGAATGTTCTAGAATACAACCTTCAAGTTCATGTAGCTTTTAATTTCACCGGGATTTAGCGGTTCCCAACAATATATGAAATAACGTAATATTCGTACGGGACGTAATTGTTTTAATTTTTCTTATACCAGCTAATCTTTGCAGTGAAATAATTTTTATTAATCTACGTTTATTAAGATATAAAATATTTAGTAGATAGTGGAGAATCTTTTTTTTTTGGTATTTAAAATGCTACATATGTTTTATATTAAATTATATCTGATGAAAATTGAATAGCAAAAAATTAACATGCATATAGCAGTCTGAGGTGAGGTGTTGATTTTTTTTCGATTCATTTATCATTATAATGTAATAATAACTTAGTGAATAATTTTATTTTATACATTTAAAAATTTTAATTAAGTATTTTAATAATTGTATAGTATTTTCTTAGGTTTCTTAGGTTAATATGTAATAATATTATATTATTTAAATAAAAGATTTTATTATTCTAGTTGGACGCGGGTTACGTAGTACGTGGAATGTTCGGCTGTATATTACCAGGCATGTTGTCTTTTCTCTGCGGATTCTATTGTCTTCTACACGCCTGGATGAATGCATTTGCAGAAATGTTAACTTTTGCTGATAAACAATTTTATGAGGTAGGTAGTTGACAATGCGTTTAAACAAAGTGTGGGTAATCTTCGGTTTTGTATTCTAGTTTTGCATACCTATATACTTAAGAGTCAATTAAACTATTTCATTAATATTTTTATACACTTGAACGTGGTGGTACTATCTAAAACAGGAGACATCATGTGCACGACTAGTGACGTCTACAACTTTTAAAATAAAATTGAATTTTTTTTAAAACAATAATTTCAGGAATGGTGGACAAAATCCCAGTTTTCACATTACTATCGTTCATGGAATTTAGTTGTTTATAGCTGGTTAAGAGATCATATTTATAAGCCACTCGCACCGAAGATGGGACGTGGTATTGCTACTTTAGTTGTATTTCTCGTAAGTTTATATTATTAATTTATTCAGAGAAACATAAGTACGTTTGAAATTGTTAGTGGTGGCGCCTTTTTTTTATTCTTTTGTTTTATTCATAGTATTATTAATTTTAAAGTTATTAACATCATATAAAGAGGTGCGCCACCTGCCGGCTCAGGGTTAGACCGAAAGGAGCGGCCAATTTAAGCGTCAGATGGAAAGGGTCGCCAAAATCGAAATTTGAGCCAAAAAATAAACAGTCGTAATAATAATAAATAACGTTTATTTATTAACAAAAAAAACATACAAAATAATAAAGTTGCGATTCCTGACATCCATGCTAGGATTAAGCGCTAAAAAAACAGTTTTCTACTAAATGGACTAATGTTAAGGTTTTAATTATAAAATTTTGTTTTAGATCTCATCAATAGCACATGAAATAGTGCTAACATTATCATTTGGCTTCTTCTATCCAGTTTTATTGGTAGAGTTCGGAGTACTAGGTTTAATATTTGTACCTTTAACTGCTAAAAGCGGTCGTCGATTTCCTAATGTTTTTAATATTATCATGTGGCTGAGTTTTTTTATTGGGAATGGTGAGTTCTATGTCATATAGTATTATAGATAGGTAACTTGACACGAACTAAATTGATTATGTACTACTAGTTTCGCTGAAGTTTGCCGGTTGCCCCTAAACTTTTACCACACCGGCTAACTTGAATGAAACGGATAGTATGAGATCCTGAATCAACTATTCAAGACTAACACCAATGTTAAACTATATATACTTTGTATACAACAACAACATCATAATGCATTAATTGAGGTAAAATTATTTTAATTGAAACGAGTTTCCAAGAAATATAATATCTATTAGGTAGTGTTTGTGTAAGTGATTTTTGTCAAACCGAAACGCAAAATCATTGATGCACTCCTTTATCTTTTATATAGACTCATCTCCTCGAGCCGGCATAGCGATGGCGACGCTCCGTCTATTGTCCGCACTCTAGCTTAACATGAGGCGGACGGTTTTTTTTGCAAACTACTTGTATATTGTATTGTATCTTAACACATACATTTTCATATCCCACAGGTCTTCTTTGGAGTTTGTACCCTATGGAATACTTCGCACGCCAGAACTGCCCTCCGTCTGATAACGACCGGTTCTACTTACCGAAGTCATGGACCTGTCCTAACGTAGTTCTTAAACCTGATTGGTCTTTTCAAAATCCTATTACGTTGAATAGTATTAGGCGTCACTTTGCTTTACTAAATCACTAAAATCCTATTAATTTAATGTTATAATGACCTTAAAATAATGTAATTCGAACTTTAGCTAATTTTTTTTTTGTAGAAAATAAATAAACGAAACAGGTTATAATAATAATAGTTTTATTAATACACAAAATAATACAAGACAATAAGTTATATAAAATTTTCTTAAAATTTACTAACCTAAAGTTATACTTAAAAAGTTATTTTAAAATTAGGTCGAATAATTACGTTTTGCCTCAAGCACCGTCACACTTGTCGAAAATACGTAACCGAAATCCGCGTTCTCAGCAAATTAATCTCTCCATACGAAAAAACGTATATCAATAGTTAAAATTCAAACAGATAATTGTTACTTCGGCCACACACTTAAGGTAAGTATAACGGCACGTAAACTAAAATGATAAAGTGAAATAATCAAATAAGTAAATCCTACACGTAAATCATAAATTCGTAAATCAACATGGAAATCGAAGTATTTCTATAAAATATTTCATAAAAAATTGAATGTTTGTCAGTTTGTCCCCTTATACAGTCCGGAACTATCAGTCTGATTAAAATAAAAAATATTTTTGCGCTATAACAGTCCATTTATTAGGTAAATCTTTTTGTTCCATAAATAGAAGAACGGGAATTCTAAACGGCTAATAATACTCATAGGAAGTCGCGGGCAACAGCTAGTTATAAAAATTACGAACACCCATTAAAGCACTTACATCAGTTAGGTAGGTGGGTACAACACAAAATGTATTTAAGTTAATCTAATTAGGTTAGTCTAATTAAACTGATCAATTAATTACTCATTACTTTGTCTGCTAAGTTTTTTTCTTATTAATTTCTTATGTATAATAAAATTAATTACACAATTAATAACACATTACTTATGGTGGCCGATATAAAGAGAGCTAACCGAGGTGCAAATCCATTATTATTATAATTATTTCTATTGTAAATTGAATACCCATCAAAATATCCAAATAAATTAATTTCAAAAATTTGGCATACTTTTCTTTCACAGCCAAAATCTGACTCCATGTTATATGGCCTAAACGATAAACATATGACACGTAACGAGCTTGAACTTTTCAACTTTCTAATTGACCTCAATAATATCTATGCATTCAACTCCTCAAACGTCTCATCAAGCCGGCATACCGCGGGCGATTGCTATACCTGTGGCAACTACTACTAACAGCTAACTAGTATTTAGATGAATCAATAATATTGCACAATACCATTGTAATCGATTATAATTAAGGAAAGGTCTAAAAAAATATCAACTACAAAAGATAACTAAAGCACCTTCAAAATCAAATCGCTAATTAGATTATTTTCAACTCTTACATTCTAGCTTAACATCAGGCGTAGATCACACGTCGAGCTACTAGCAAGTCAGGTGCTAAACAAAGTCGTTTTACTGACAGCGCCACAATTTCTTACATGAAACAGCCGAAGATGATCCTAGGTAGTTAAGGAAGGTCGTATCATATCTTAAAATATAAGGAAGCAACTTGGGCCACTTGCATGTTAAAATAATATAAATAAATATTGAATTACCGCTCCTTAAACAACTTTGAAGGTTTATTATTATTACTAATAAATGATTTGACCTTGAAGGTGACTTACTGCTTTACTACTCTTTGAATACTCTAAAAACCCCTAAATCTATGAAATGGTTATAAGTGCAAAACAAGCATTAGATAATGTAGATATTTTTAAAACTTTTATGTGCATAACAATATAAAATATATATATTTAAAATTTAAACAGCTGGTGTGCGATCCAATTCCTTGAACAATGATGTTGACATCCTGAAATTAGGCATAATTTTAGAATTAGTTATTTATTAAAACTTTTCTCATCTCATCTTCTAATATCTTCCTCACAATAAGTACTTTTATTATTGTAGCTCGTCATATGACAACACTGCATCTGATGCAATGCTAGAATATACTCCTCTCGTTATACCTGGCTACTTTCAAACTGTTCCCGAAACGCGACAAGGTTACTAATTCACGGGTGTTACATTTGAAATTAACCATCATCAGTCTGTTTACCACTAGCATTCACTATGAATGATGAATCATAGAGCGATTTTAGTAATTATCTATACCAGAAGCAGTGGATACTAAAAATTCCATTAAAAAAAAGCATAAAATCCGGAAACTGAAACCTGTCCATACAAATCTTTTGACCTTTCTACAACCTTGATCTTTATGACGACCAGTTTATTAAGCCGGCATAGCGGACGCAACTGTTATCCATCTCCTCCTGTGGCAACAGTCGCTTCTACTTATGGCTCACACTCCGGTGGAGTCAGTAATTATATGAGGTACTAACATAAAAATCTATTTACTAATACAGATAACAAATTTAATATACAGATTAAATTAAATATTTGATTGCTGCAATTTATTTTGTGATATGATAAATTATTTCATTGATTAATGTAATAATTACACAATAATATGTTTTTTTTTAAAGAAACATAAATTTTAGTAAACCAATATATCATATCCGTAAAATAGGATAGGTAATACATAAAAGAATCTAAGATTAAAAAAATCAATATCAAAAATTATTCATAAAAATTATTTAAGATTTAGTTTCGTGAACTCTGACCCGAGTACTTACTTGCTTATCATATGCTTATAAATAGCATGAGGAATAATTGTGATGTTTACAACAGGAGGGCTGGCCTCAATAACATTTGCTATTTCCTTATCTTTCATTCCGACAACATGAATAGTGTTTACTTCAAGAATTTGATGGTCAGTTAACAATCCATTACGAGCTGCAGACGAATCTTTTACCAAGCCTGTGATCTTACCATCTTTGAATTGAAAACCTACATGACCATGAGAATCCTTGTGAAGAGTTATTGTTCTCTCAAATGGTCTGAAAATTGAAAAAAAAACTGTAATAAAGAAGTAAAATTAATGAGCATCACCAAATAATAATTACGGTTTTTTATTGAATTAAATTAAAAATGTTGAATTTGTTATTATTGAATTACCTATGATGCTCTTTTCCGTTTCAATTTTCAACATAATTTGACAAATAGATATCTAAATGTTGAAAGCAAATAAACACTCCATATCTCGCTATGTGCAATGAGTCATAGTGATAATATGTACCATACTAATAAATGAAAAATAACTTTAATACCTATCACGCACAGCCATCACAATTCCATTTATAGGAGCTTTTCTCAGCATTTCATGACACTTCTCCATTGTCATTCCAGCCAAAGAGACATTATTAATCTCTAACACTTGATCTCCAAACCTCAGTCCAGCAAGAGCGGCCGGACTTCCAGCAGCAACATAACATACAAATACTCCATTGTTAACATCGTGGAGGCGAAGACCAACTTTGCCATCTGCATCTTTACACACAATAACTTGCCGTATCGCTTGAGTCACAGTTGCTTTTTGTATTGTTGTCGATTGTGATGAGATTGGGGCAATTAGTTGACCTGCATTGCTCCTTGGCTGCACCTAAATTAGATAATTTTTTACTTTCCTCTTCCACCGCCGCCAGACTCGACAATTGTGAATAATTTTATATTATATTAAACATGTTTCCTTACCTGCTGTTGTATTAGATACTCTGGCATATTTAGAGCAATTACATCAGATGATAGCTCCAATCCCATATATTCCCTAAGTGAAGGGTAGACGAGTCTATTCTCCGGAATTCCTCCAGAATATGGCACAGGTACTGGATTATAATACGCAGGCGGCGCCTGCTGGGCCAACTGTGCTTGGACCATATTATCAATTTTCATATCCTCCAACGTCGGATATAAAGGCATTTTCACGGCTTGAATGAACTAGAATTACAAACACAACACTAACATGAAACTCCACTCCAAGGCAGAAATACACCGATGTTTACTACTTATACTGGAAGAATTCTAGTAATTTAATCTTTTTAGAGCAAAACCGCAAAATAAGATTGCACAATAGGAAAAAAATCGAACGGCTACTATGACAAACGAACACAAATCAAATTGCTAATTCCCGAACGAACAAAATCCCGCTATAAAATAACTTCAAAAACGACTAGCACCAGTAGAGCCACTACAAACAAAAGTATGATTCACCTAAATAAATTACCCGCGGTGTATCGACGCGACGACCAGAGACAATTAATAATAAACGACGTACAAAATGGTATATGTTACTTGTCTTTATTATTGTCTGTGGTGTATACACAGCAATAAGTATCTTTATATAGTCTGTGCTCTGCGAGTTATCTCTTGTCAAAGAATCTCTTGTGTTGTGTTTGTCAAAGGTGAGAAAAATCAAAAGGAAAACAAAGGGAGTTTTGGCGGCCATCTTGAGACGTCAGGTTGTCTGTTTTGAATTATTTTCCTTAACTTGTGTTTCTTCGAGTGTTAATGTGTAATAATGGTGGATTATTAACCATTAAGTATACGTGAACATGCGTGAGTGTGGGCAAATAATTCAAAAGAAGAGAACATGTATTTCCATTTTCTCTCCAAAACTCTGTAGGAAGTTTCAATAATGATTCTACAACTTTACTGAAGCAATTTTTGACTTTACAGAGACTTGACTTGACTGTTTAGTGTGATGAATGAGGGACTCGTGATGCAGAATATTATTAACTTGATGCAAAAAAAATATTTACTTTGACACTAGCAAATTGTTATAATGCCATATCAAACTAAAAAAAAGGGAGGGCTACGATAGGGATTTTCAATCATTGTTTTATGACTGTGGTTTTATGGCTGCATTTTTCAGTTGATATTAGTATTTTCAGTAGAAACAAAAAAGTAGTGTGATTCATAACAAGCACAGTAATAGTGGTAAATGATTTACCACATATGTATCCAGCCCTTGTTCTCAATTTTTAGAAGTTAGAATGAGAAGTCTTGGTTTTATTGTTTTTATAATTTATTTCGTATCTTTATTAAGTAAAAGTACGGGATCTGATATGACAGTAAGTTCGTTTGGAACATATAATGAAGGCATTTTGGCTGCTTTTGGGGACTTTAATTCCGACGAGTTAACTGATGCTTTTGTTATAAACAATAGTTCTTTAATGGTTTTTATCGCTCATGACAAAGAGCCATTTCTTAGACCTTCAACATTTATGTGCAGTTTTACTGACTTAATTATAACTAGTGTAGTTCCTGGGGATTTTGATGGTGATGCTTATATGGATATTCTAATAACCACTACAAGGTTTGGGCAAAATGTACGAAATCATCAAGAGGAAGTAAGAATACTTTGGGGTGGTACTCCAAATTTAAACTGTTCAGATGCCGAGGAAGTAAAGGCTACTACAATAGGTCAGCCATTAGTGATGGACTATAATCGAGATATGGTGCTAGACTTGTTCGGTGTTAACACAGAATATCAAAGAACTTTCTGGAAATTTGACCAATCTCGGTCGATACCGACAGAGATCCCATTAAGCGATAGCAGGTACAATGAAATGAAACTGCCTCATTCACATTCTTTTTTGGATGTAAACGGAGATGATGCAGCTGACTTATTAGTAACAACTAAACTGCAAGTCGAAGTCTGGCTCAGTGAGGAATCTGGTGGATTTAGATATAACAATAGTATAGAATTACTCATCGGAGTTGAAAATGAGAGAATTGGACAACTCATGTTTTTAGATGTGGCACTCTCGGGTGATTTTTATTTAGTATTGCCGAGATGTTATGATTTAGAATGCCACAATAGCACTATTATGATTTACAATAATAATAAATGGTGTGACTTGAACATAAACCTTAAAGATGACAATGGTCATGTTTGGCGTTTCACTCCACCTAGAGATGGACCATACTTAGAGACAATCATGATGAGAAGTGGTGATTTTAACATGGATGGTTATCCTGATATATTAATGACGTTAAGTCCAATAGATAGTAATGAAACAAATATTTTTCTTCTACATAATGTCAAATGTGAGGATCCTGACTGTAATTTTAAAAGAACTTTTGTAGTAAAATGGGATAAATTAAATACGTTTGATAAAAACATAGTAATGGGGACATTCTATGACTTCTACATGGATGGTGTGCTAGATATTATATATGTTGAAAAGAATGAAACTACGCAAAAATACTTTATGCATGCTTATAAGAATGAACTTGAATATGATACTAATTTTATGAAGATAATTGTTGTCACTGGCTTGACTAATGAACGATTGCCTGTTATTAATGGAACACTGGAACAGAGACTCGCCACCTTTGGTAAGAGGACACTTATAAATTTGCTTAATAGATATACGATATACACACAAAAAGTCTGCTCGATTTTAATGGCTAAAAATTTCGTTATGTATTTTAAAAAAAGGGTCTAACATTAACAGCTAATGTGACTGTGTACCTGCCCTCACTAACATTGATTAGCGGAAATTAGTTGCAAATTAGTGTTTTCAAAGAATTTGGTTATGGATTTCCGCAAAGTAATGCCTAATACTATCAACCATTAAAAAATATATATAATTTATTTTTTCTTGAAGTGATTGCAGACTTAATTTGATGCATGTATGTAAATATAGCTTCTCTGGTACCAAATGTTATTCTGAAGTTCCAAGATTGATTATAATATAAATATAATACATTGGATGTTGCATAGCTGTAGCTGTGACACCATTAGTGAGATTTCTTGTTTATTGTTTTTTTTTATTGTAGCTAGGCATGTGACGAGTCACCTGATGTAAAGCTAGAGTGCGGTGCATGAATGGAAACAACTGCGACCACAGAGAGAAACCTGTGCGGGCAGCAGTCGCCTCCACTATCTATCTAGATTGACAGTGCACACTCTTCTCGTTATACCTGGCTACTCTCAAACTATTCCCGAAACGCGACATGGTCACTTCACGGGTGTTACAGCTAAAGTGAGTTGCTGTAATGCCTTCTATAGTATTACTGTAATTGTTAAACAATATTTAGTGATAAAAAAATTTCAGGTACAAACCTTCCCGGACCCAAAATCAGCTATGAAACCTGGTCACAAGAAGGCACATACAGAACAGGCGCAATGTCTCAATTGTCCCAATCAGCATATTTTTCATTACAGTTACCATACTCAATATTCGGTCTGGATAGAACCCCTAATTTTGTTGAAACATTAAATGTGGGACTTTTAGGACATTCCAAAAGTTGGACACAAATTATTCCTAATTCTCAAATAGTTGTTATACCTAACCCTCCTGATGATCCATCTGCTTGGAAAGCACAATTATTTGTGACTCCCAGCAAACTAATATTGAAAAGTGTATTTGTTTTAATTGCTATCATAGTTATAACAATTGGGTTTATATTGTATTTACATTGGAAAGAAAGAATGGAAGGGTATGATGATATAGAGGTCATTGACAGTAATAGCTGTGATAAAATAGTTATATAAATTCGATTGTGTGTATGGAAACGGGTGTCAGCCCTATTATCTATGGCGACATATTTTCAATAATTATTTCACTTGCATGTAATTAATTTGTGCCCAAAGTATTTTATGGAGCTCAAGAATGCAAGCCTATCGGCAACACTTACTAAATAATGAAACCACTTAGCCGTTTCTCATGTTTTTCGATAATAATAAGTAATTTAATATTTTATTAACTGCACATTTATGACCTCTCGGCTGATCATGGATCGTGGAGACGGGAAATTCTAACTGAAAAAATGGTTTTAAAATATGTATGATAGTGGGCCAAAAACACAGTAAATAGAAAAAGAAAGAGAGATATTTGACAAACTTCTAGTTATAGAATAGTTCTTGTTTTGTATATTGTGTAGAAATATATTTATGTTACTCACTTAGTTATTAAGATGTTGATGTGCAATATGTTTGCAAGACTGATGTGTTTGTCATAGACTTAAGATCACGCTACGCATTTTAAATCTATATTATATATTTTCACAGTAAAAAATAAAGTATCTGTTTTAATTAAACAAATGACACGCTTTCAAACTCTTACTCTGTAATCTCTGTTAATTATAATCATATGTTCGACACTCACGGTCATGAGTTATTAAATAAAAAAAGATATGGAATATTGTTTAAAATTTGTTTTATTTAATAAAATACCTTTTTCCCCCTGGTTCAAATAATCGCGCAATATCTTCTAATTTTCTCGAATTTATAACAGCGTGAGACCCACACGATTATTCGAACCTAGCCATGACATATATATACATATTATTATTTATTACATGCAAATATAATTGATAATTTAATTTGAACACAATAAAAGATCTTAATATTAAAGAATTAACATGCCTAATTGAATATAATTATTAGAAATAAAATAGAAATTTTATTTTAAACAACTTAATTATAGATGTGAGTTTAGTTTTTCTTTTCACAGATTCAATGTTTAGAGCGCTTGCTTTTCTTATCTTTTTTCTTTTCTAATTTCTCCAGTTTTCTGAAATATATAATAAAAGCATATTATTATACCTACAAAATCACAACTAATAGTATAATAAAAATATTAAGTCTACATAAGTGACTAAATAATTGTAATTAACTACAGGTTAGCTTCAGCAAGCTCTTTACGGGTTTTGAATATCTACCAATAGAAATTGGTTAACAATTAAAGAAGAATGCCCATTCACCTAAAAGAAATGGACCCACAACTTCTTTCTCGAGTTCGTCATTAATTTTCAGTTCATTTTGTAGTAAAATACATTCCTTATCACCAATCAGTTTTAATTTTTTTTACCCAGGTTATTCAGCCATTAAGACTTCTTCGATGCAATATTTGAAGTTATTATTGTATTAAATGCTTTAATAATTGATGATTGTCTATTGATTGGTAAACAATGTGTTTCTAAAATCTATTGCTATCATTGTTATAATACAGCATCTCATATACTTACTTTAACAATTTCTTCTTTTGTTTCTTAGTAAGCTGACTTATTAAATCAACTTCGCTCAACTTTGCAGTCTCGCTTACGTCCACCGTTGTTGCTTGTAACGGAATTGCGCCAGGTTTCATTACAAGACCTAAAACATTTCACATTCATAATAAACTATTTGCCTCTTTATTATGTAGGGAAGCTTTGGGCTTTTTTCTTGGTTCCCTAGGAATGAAATGGGAACATTAAACACATACTTTGCAGTTTTGTATGAATATGATTGAACTAAATTAAGACTTTTATGAAAATTTTAAAACTGTAGATATTAAACCTGTATCTCTCATTTGCTGCATAAGTGTTGGTACATCTGGCTTAACCTCCTCTTCTTCTGTGGCTGATGTAGAAGCTTGTAGTGCCCGGGCCTCGCTCATTGACAATGAGTACATTGAACATTCCTTATCTGAAA
This sequence comes from Tinea pellionella, assembly GCA_948150575.1. Lineage (NCBI taxonomy): Eukaryota > Metazoa > Arthropoda > Insecta > Lepidoptera > Tineidae > Tinea > Tinea pellionella. The sequence goes on along the minus strand of OX411248.1, from coordinate 5,776,705 downwards.
AAGGAATCAAACTATGTTTAACACCATATCCTAAATAACACAATAAATACAGTAAATAAAGTTATTCACATGTTAAAGTTATTTTATATATATATTTTATTGTAGCTCAGGATATGACAGCACTCCTCCTAATGTAAAGCTATGTCTATATACTATGCCCGCCTGAGGAGACGAGTATGCACCAACCAGATTGACAGTGCACACTCCTCTCGCTATATCTGGCTACTTTCAAACTGCTCCCGAAAGGTGACGAGGTCACTTCATGGGTGTTACATTCGAAAGTGGTGGTACTGGACAGCAAACTTGGCTAATAACCATCATCAGTCTGCCTACCACTCTTTAATAGTGCCTATAGGTACTGAGCGAACAAAGTTACATTGGTACTGGTCTTTAGCGAGGCTTGAACACGGGTCTCATCAACGACATCCCGGGTCACGTGTGGAAGATGGGAAAATTATTTAAAGAATATCTGTATTTATTTTTCTGCCACTTTTTTTATTATGGTGAGACACGTGACCTCAATTTGTCTGATGGTAAGCACAATAGAGGCCCATGACCGCTGATGGTTGAAGAACATGAACGTTGGTATACAGTGACCCCAGTTGCCACCACTATGCCGGCCCAATCTGCTTTTTCACACTCCAAATATGTTGAAATTATTTATTACCTGTATTAATATGTCCCCATTTATGACATTTGATACATCTTACATTTCTAACTAAGATACCAAATGGTTGATCTCTTATCTCATTATCTCCTTTACAATAACTCTCTCTTGGTGCATTATATTTCCGTTGCCATTCAAATTTGTACTCTGGCTCGTTATCTTCTCTCTCCCGTTCTTTTTTGACGCCTGGTGGAGGCTCATACATGAAGTTCAAACTTAATTTATCTTTACTTTCTTTGCTAAGTAAGGCTCTGTAATAAAATAATCAATATAGTAATAACATATTCAGTAAGAAGCAAAATCTATAAAGTATCAGAACAATACAATTAGCCTAGTAATCTAAAATGCACAAACTTTTAATAAAATACAAACTGTTTTTACTTATTGTCATGGAGATCCTGTTCTTTTTCATATTGAACACGCAATTCTTCTTGTTTCTTTTTGTAAGCATCTGTTTTTTGCTCTGCCATCCATACCTGGAAATATAAAGTAAAATAAGGAGTTTGTTTGTAATCGTAAGGATTGAAACAACTCCTTATAGGAGAGTAGTAGTAGTATACAAGAACACCTAAATAATATTTAGTATTTTCGTGATAGGTGAAGCAAATTGAACTTACACGTTTTAAATTATCCCTGGAAGCTGGATGAAAAAACTTTTTACACATATAATTATTAAATCCTTTACCCATGGTGATGATATTTCAGTAAACAAGATAAAAACAATTAATCGAAAATTAACACAGAACACAAAAACACTCGTCTGCAACCAACCCAAGGACAAGAATGAACGAATGAATTGAATGAGTTTGAATGTAAAAATTACAAGAATAGTGATGTACCATTGTAGTTGTCGCTTGACCACAGACTAATAAAGATTTCAATTATAGGAACATAGGTCAATAAATAAACATTTTATCATGAAAAATTAAGTATTTTTTTTTTAAAGTACTGAAAAATAAAATTATATTATTATTGAGTAATTAGGTTTTTTTTAAAGCACTGATAAAAACCAATAGGATAGGTTTGTGCAGCGATAAAAACTAGTCGTCATATTTGTGGTGTCAAATGGTTGGTGTGTTATGTGACGGATATTTGTATTTGTGAGAAGCAACAAGTTTTTGCGTTGTGTGTTTTGTAAACTACGATATTGCGGTAAAGTTTGTCCATTTTCCTTTAGTGTTAATTCCAGTTAGTAGTCGAGTGAATCACTTGCCACAGAAGTAAAAACACTACTTGCTAATATCAGTTTTACGCTTTATAGTACAATAATATATTTCTATGTATATCTTATAATATGTTTTAGTTTATAATTACTATTATGTTGAATTGTGCTTCTGAACAAGGAAAAGTCTTAAGTATATACAATTGTAGGTGCTTAAAAAAACAATTAATAGTTTTCTGTATTTAATTATTTATGTATTCCATACCTACTCTTTATCATATCGGGATATTTATAGAATAAACTGATGCTAAATTTCCTATACATTTTTTGCCAGGAGATAATTTTGTGCTGGAGAGCAACATGTTTTTATGTGTTAAATGATTGAAAAGTAAACAATTTGGTTTTGTGTATACAAAGTGAAGGATAATGTTGCACATATGAAACACAAGTTTATAGAAGCCTACAAATACATTTATAAATAGTATTTATGGTATGTATTATGGTTTTTATTAGATTTTTTGGTGAAATAAATAATATTAATTAAGAAATCCTATGCATGTTGTTACAAACTTTAATGACCATTGAAAGAATATAATTGATAAACATAGTTACTCAGCAATGATTGGATTATTATGACTCCAAAATTGACTTATTTAAAAGTATGTATTATGCCTATGATTTGTTTTATTACAATTTATTTAAAGTTATAATAACAATCCCAGCATTTGAACATGCAAACAAAATGATAAACAAAATTATACCTGAATAGAAGTTGTGTCAATTAGTAACAAAATCAAACTGCAAAATTGAGTTTGCTGGTTTTAATTTTGATGCAAAACCTCAGTAACATCTGATGTCAACCTAGCAGTTGGAAGGGCCAATGGAAAGGTAGTTTGAGGATTTTCAACGTGGTCATGAGCCTCACTCAAAGGATGTGGGTTCGACTCCCATCTGTAGACATTTTTGTATTAAATTTTCATCATAATTTAATAAAATATCTAAGTAATTTAATGCAATCTAGATAATAAATATCAAAACATAATCTGTGATCAGTATTGGTCTGGTAAAAGAATGCAGTAATGCTATAGAGCTTTTATTAATTAGTTATTTTATTTATCAATAAAGGAGAATGCCCATTTTTGGGCCCACTTGACATTCTAAAATAATATGTTATTTATTTTAATTATTTCAACACATCATTTACCAATCAACAGACAATGTTTAAATAACTTAAAAAAAAATATTATTAAAGCATTTAATATAATAACAACCTCAAATTGTTGTTGCATCAGAAAATATCTAATTACTCAATAGCTTGGGTTAAAACATTAAAATTGATTGATAATAAGGAATGTACATTAAATTAACTAAAATCAATCAGCAAACTTGAGAAAAAAATTGCGGGCTCATTTCTGGGCATTCACCTTTAAAATGTGTATAAAAGAAATTCAAAGGAGGGAAAATAGTTTAATATCAATGTCTGTGAACGCGCCGAAGTGGACTGTATGACTCTAGGATGGGGTGATTACCTTCCTTGTCCTCTGCTGTCTCATGGACACTTGTTACACAATTAATCGCGCACTTTTTAATTTTACCGGGGTTTTTAATGATATTGTTAAATGAGGCAGTGCCAGTCTGTCCATATTTAATTGTATCTGATAATAATTCACTGATAAAATAATGGCCCTTGTCCAACAGAATATTGATCTATATTGGAGCCAAAGTGAAAAAGCTCTCATTTAGTTAAGCAGTAGAGTTGTTTTACATTTGAGATTGCTTTTGTTGTTAGGGTGGGACGACGTCTTTGTTCCTATCTTTGTATACTAAAAACAAAAGCAATCCACCACATAATCATTTTTAATGTTAAATAAATTTTGGTATATTAGTGACTTTGTTGCGTTTCGGGAATAGTTTGAAAGTAGTCAGGTACAACGAGAGGAGTGTGCACTGTCAATCTAAGATGGTACATGCTCGTCTCCTCAAGCCGGCATAGTGGAGGCGACTACTACCCGCACAGGTTTCTCTGTAGTAGCAGTTGTTTCCATTCATGGACCGCACTCTAGCTTTACATCAGGTGGAGTGTTGTCACATGCCGAGCTACAATAAAAAAAAAAAATTTTAGTATATATTAAAATCTCATAAACGTATATTGACATAGAAAGGGAGGGTACAGTAAGCCGTATATATTTTTTTATTTCAGTTAAATCATATACATGTGAATCTTCTGAAAGAACTAGATACGTACATGTTACATAAAGTTAAATTCCATTGCTGATTATATTAGGGATTTACTTGGCTTAGTTAATGTTGTTTTGATTGATGAACGTCTTACTTTAATCAGTTTAATAAAAAACATCTAAATAATATAATTATTGTAGGTAATAATTATATTTTGACAATAATAATAACGGTTGGTTTTGAGAATATCTGGCACAAAAAAAAAGTTTTGCTTTGGGAATTACGTATATTGCGTATATTTAATATTATGTGTTTAACTTGAAAAATAATGAATGCCCTATATAAGCTTTTAACTCCTGGAGGGTATTTACAAAAAGGCTGAAACGCATGTTCTTACTAAAACCATTGATATATACAACTAGATATAATCTGATGCAATAACGCTCCCAATGTGATGCGAGAGAAAACATGGCCACAGCCACGTTTAGGTTCTCTGTCAGTTAGTATTTGACTTGACGGCAATATTTATATAGTTAAGTATTTCTAAGTTATATACAGGAGGATCAAATTCTGGGAAGTAATGATATACGGCAAACCAAAGAAAAGTGTTGATTTTTTACAAATTGTCTCTTATTTCCATGTATTTATACATTACCGGTACATTGACAACATTTCCTTTTTATGATTATTGAAAATCATCATATTGATTTAAAATCTCGCGCTCTTTAAGGTTCAATGAAAGGAAAGTCTTGATTTTTAGCAAAATAATGTTTTATTTTTTTTAACATTAAGTAATTAAATCTTAATTAATCAATTGTTCAAAATGATAGCCATTATTTTCAATACATAGCTGAACTCGACGCCTCAAGGAGTGTACTGCATTCCACATCACAAGGTTATTGATTCCGTTCAGAATATTCCCTAACGCTAGTTTTAAGTCATCAATTTCATTGTACGTACATTTGTAAATTTCGTCTTCGACATGCCCCCAGAGAAAATAATCAAAAGGTGTTAGATCTGGCGACCTAGCCGGCCACGGCACAGGACCTTAAAAATTAATTTATTGGTTTTCCTACGTTTCAATTGTTTTTATTTTTTTTTTAAATCATGGCTTTTAACTTCGAAGAGCGAAGGAGTTTTTAAATCAAAACATAATAAATGTAGCAGGTAATGTATAAATACATGGAAATAAGAGACAATTTGTTCAAAATCAACACTTTTCTTTAGTTTGCCGTATATCATTACTTCCCAGAATTTGATCCTTATCAGGAACACTATCGGATGGTGCAATAATACAGTGTTTTTATTTTTTCAAAATCAACAGGTTCGATTCCTGGCCGGGAAAATGGATTTATCAAAAATCTAATAATGCAGTTTTAATTTTCATCAAAATCGGCATCGAGACTCCTTTCAGCATTTTTCGATATCTCTTATAGTTTAGGATTTGGCCATGAAAGCCCACTTGAAAAATTCACCCTGTATAAGACTTTTTTTATTTTTTATTATTTACTACCCAAGGTAGAACCTTTCTGCTTCCTGAAGTCCAGCTGGAAGAAAGCTCGCCTACATACAACAGTATAACAATAAAGTTTTTAAATAAAAAAAAATATATTGTCACACATCGGCTGTAGCCATGTTTTCTCTCGCGTCACATTGGGAGCGTTATTGCACATTTAGTTGTATATATCAATGGTCGGATGTATGAAGTTTGCACTTCTAGTATACATTTCTATGCTAAAAACCTAAATATTATTTTTTATATCCCTAACTGGATGATGGTTGGTTACTCATACAAACTTTCATTCCTTATTATACCCCCTACAGATTTGTTTGTGTCATTCCTCAGGATGCAATCTATTTATGCCAAATTTCGAAATCTGTTTAGCGGTTTAGGAATTAAAAAGTCGAAACAAACGGAATTCCTTTTATATTTATAGTATTAGTATAGTTTAGAAAAAAAAAAGTTAACTATTTGGTACCTTTTAAAAAAGTAAAACTTGGTTACCTTAAAGCATATTTATGGTTACCCTATCTTGCTTTTATTCGTAATCTTAATTTGTTGAGATACGAGAACATAACGTAACGTAAATAACTATGACATTTTTAGAACAAAAGAATTATGAAAGTGTTTTAAAAAATATTTACAATTTTTCAGAGTAGGTTCCTATTATCTTAATCATTATAAAAACTGTGTCTAAAAATAAATTACAAAATCTCTAACATTCATATTGTAACGCCAATATTGTTTTTATCAGTTTAAGTTTAGAATATTACTTATTGCCGAGATGCTGGCATGAAGGTATATTTTTTTTATTATTATTGTAGCTCGGCATGTGACAACACTTTGCCTGATGTAAAGCTAGAGTGCGGTCCATGAATGGAAACAACTGCTACTACAGAGAAACCTGCTGCCCAGTCGCCTCCACTATGCCGGCTTGCAGAGACGAGCATGTACTATCTAGATTGACAGTTCACACTCCTCTCGTTATACCTGGCTACTTTCAAACTATTCCCGAAACGCGACAAGGCTGTTACATTCGAAAGTGGTCTGCCTACCACTCTAATAAAAAATAATAAAATCTATACCATTTTATTTATTTCTATGTGGGTATTTCAAATAATGTCAAGCGTGTAAAAAGTCCTACTTGGTTTCATTGCTTAAATTGTATTACTTATAATATTTAAGAAGAACAGGGGGATAACAAGGGGGATCACGAATGCAGTAGACTTAAAACGTGTAGATTCATTTCTATCATTTATCATTTCTACGATTTTTTTAGCCAATAAAGAATCGTTTCCTCGAAAGCTACTACTTTGAATTGACTCCTATTGGCTCAAAAATAATAGAATTGATTCTATACATTCAATAAAAAAAAACTACTACTAAAAAGTGGTAGGCAGACTGATGATGGTTATTTGTCCAGTCTGCCGTCCTGGGGTAGTACCACCACTTTCGAATGTAACACCCGTGAAGTGACCTTGTCGCGTTTCGGGAATAGTTTGAAAGTAGTCAGGTATAACGAGAGGAGTGTGCACTGTCAATCTAGATGGTACATGCTCATCTCCTCAAGCCGGCTTAGTGGAGGCGACTGCTGCCCGCACAGATTCCTCTGTAGTAACAGTTGTTTCCATTCATTGACCGCACTCTAGCTTTACATCAGGCGGAGTGTTGTCACATGCCGAGCTACAATAAAAAAACATTCGAAAATTGCTCTCAGATATTATTGGGTAAAGATAGTGATATGAAAATTAAATGTAGAACTCTAGGAATTTTTGGATGAACCTAAGTTATTTATAGATAAGACGCGTTTATTTAAAGCTTGTCTCTATGCCTATTAGTAATTGAAGCTTAATCGTCATAGACGCGTCCAATTTGATTTACAAAAATTACGCCTTATTCTGTGCTGATATGCTTATGGTAATTCTCGTGACAAATCTAATACATAATGCCTTGGTATCTAAAAGAGCCCTTAAACGTAAGAGCGATTTATATGTCTAATTGAGTAAAAATAATAAACTTTTAGTTTAGCCCATTATTTTCGATGGGCTACAGTACCAACTTTGCTGTTAGCACTTTGAGTTATCGGACGGATCTGCACGTCTTGTGTGACGACACAAGCTTTTCTATAGTTTGTAAATATAGTAGGTAGTGAAATAATTTTGTTTTAACTCTTGGGCTACACGCCCCGTCTTAACTGCAAAGGCAAGACGAAGGGGTGGCTACACGTGCAGGCTAGCACATGGGAAATACTGTGATGAACTGCACAGCCTTGCCGGTTGCACACCGTCCAAAAGACTGCGTGTGGACGAGCTTTTATGTTATTTATATGGGGATAAAGATATTATGGATGTGTTGAAAGCGAAAGTGGTCTGTCATTATCTTTGCTCATCCCTGTGACTAATCTAGGGGTGAATTGATGAAAATAATTATATTTTCGAAATTTTTGTTATAATGGCACAGTTACAGCCGATAGTATATTGCCATTGGGTACATAGTTTAATAAGATATTTGAAATAGTGTAGCGTGTCGGCGGTCGATTTTTTATGAGGTTGTATGGGTGCGGTCGGGAGCGGCCGGTCAAACACTACTACTGATCGATAGCACCACAGCTGGCATTAACTTCTCCTTTGCTTAGCTTACCTTATCCATCAATTTCATAAATACATAATGCCTTGTTGTTTTTTTTACCTGAATAATGTAATACAAAGCTCATTATCAGTTTTACAACTTATTTGTTTCTTTTTAGCATAATATACCTATTTATGTATATGTACAGGTATTAAATACACACATTAAGTATCTTATCTTGCTTTTTGGGACGTATGTCAATAAAACCACTTTAATATTAAAGTGAGAAAATTTTGGTACTTACGTACATTTAATTTTACAAGGCTTTGTGTACACGGAATTCGAAGTCATATTAAGTTTAAGGTCATCTATTTTTACTCAGATTATGAGAAGTGTGAATATTTGTATTGAATCATTTACTTTCAGGCGGAGCGTTTGTCGCGACATGATTAACATTCTCATACGAAACATATTCTAATATTTGTAATTGAGAATTTTTACTCATTTTGCTAGGAGTTACGCGAACTGATACGCGCACATAATCGTACTATTGATTTTGATCTCTAATATTCTCTAACGTATCGCCACAGTAAATGGCAATATCGATTCATAAACTCGTAACTCACGTTGTTGTTGACTAGCCAGACATTTACGTAGTTTTAGAGTGTTTCTTTATAAACAAAGTGCGAAACAATCGGACGACGAACCTTCAGACATAGGGTTTGACCTCAATTTAATTAGGTACAAAGTCATTTTGTTAAACTTATTATTTTTATATAGTAGTTCGGTATTGGCCCACACAGCTAGCGTGCGGTCCATGAGCGGATACAAATGCTACCACTGCACCATTTAGTTTGACAGGACACACTCTTCTTGTTAGGTTCGGCTAGTTACAAATTGATCCCATGAAAGTGGTGGTACAACGCTGGGACGCTAGACTGAGTTAAAAACCATCATCAGTTTGCCAATTACTTTATTCTTTCATTGTTGTAGGTTTTGCAATTTTTCTATATTAAAAGCGCTCAAGTGCGGATTATTTTGATGATAAGATTTAACAATTTCTTTATATCATATTGGCTCATAGACGGTTTAATAAACTCCCGCGAGGTCTACGTTTATTTTAATAAATATGATAATGTTGAAGCATGAATCGTTTAGAATATTCAGTAAGTTGTGTTACTTAATTTAGAAACTGTTATCTTTTTAGATAAAATGTTGAATGACAGACTATTATTGTAATTTTCATTATAGTTTTTTTATACTCAAATGGGTATCTAATTACACCGCACTGCTGCATATTACCTATTTGCAATTTATCGACAATACAAACAATATAATGTTACCACATTCTACAACATATTGCGTATTAGCAAAAATCATTATTTATATTTACTTTGTCATTTGTAATGGAGTAGGTAGGTATATAGTTGTTGATAAAAATAGAGGTGTATTACCTTTCATAGATCTACCACGCCACATATGTTATACATTAGTTAATGTTTTCATAATCGTATTTGTAGGTACATTTTTTATTTAATTCTAAAAATAGCTCGGTGTTATCGGTGACGTTATCTCAAGGCGAGTCGCCGGCCGCTTGCACTCGCTCGCCGGATTATGCAGCAGATTGTCTCTGTACTAAAGTAAACGTGTTGTCAAAACAGCGGCACGTCAATTGTCCTAATCGGTCGCCGGCTGCGAGCCAATTACTTAGTTGACAGCATGGAAGCAATTCTACATTCGACGGCGGAAAGCGCTCTGCAGGAAGACTTCCCTTTATTGAGTTACAAAAATAGACAATAGTTATCGTATTATCCATGCCTATGTTGAACGCACGACCTCTGCAACTGTTCTCTCGATGTCCTACTTGCGTTTAAGGACGAACTGGCACGATGTGTATGCAGAAGACGTGCATGTACCGATAACTAATATTAATTGAGATAATTTCACTTATCAATATCGGAGAATAATAAATTCCAGATAGTCATTTAAAATTTATTTGCAATAATTTTACGCAATCAGTATATAAACATCCAAGAATACATCTATACATGAGATAGGCATAATTACAAGCGATCTGTTCGTGCTCTCAAAATGTAAAATTACTTAATTAATATTAATTACTCTGTTGATAAATATCATATTTACTAGAAACTCTTTCTATATTTAGAACGCATTTTATATAATTATTAATGTGCATATTTGTGAAGATACTACATTTTGAATTTAAAAATAAATATTACCATTCTATTTAAAGTATTCGGCAACTAATGGTTTTGTACTTTGGATATTATGTTTGCCCGGTTACAGGGCGGCTCTGTGCCGGTCGCTAACTGCCGTGTACATAGTGAAGGTTTGTTTGTTTCAGGTGGGTGTGCCGCGGTGAAGGCGACGGCATGTGGCGCGGCGCGCGGGTGCTCCTACTCGTGGCGCTGGGCCTCTTGGCCGGGCCTTCGCTCGCCGATAAAAAGTACAGCATCACCATCGGCTACCTGCCATCTATTAAGGGTTCTAACACCGGCTTGCGGGACAGGCAAGGACTCGCGATATCCGGAGCACTCACTATGGCTCTGGAGGAGGTTAATATTTTTATGATTTTAAAACCGCTCTGACGTCATCGAGCGTACTGTTTCTGACGTCAATTGGTAACACGTCAGTAGATGTCGATCATAACATGTTAGCGTTTGTTTCAGATTAACAACAACATAACAATATTGCCAGATGTGCAACTACTACTCGAATGGAATGATACGAAAAGTGATACGGTGACGGCCACGCGTCTGCTAACAGACATGAGTTGTTCGGGCGTGGTGGCCTTCTTTGGACCAGAGGGTCGATGCCATACTGAGGCTATTATTGCTCAGGCACGAAATTTACCAATGATCTCTTATGTGAGTATTTTCTAAATATCTCAGAGGCTCAAGTACGAGGTGGGATTTACGCCGTAGCAGCGTAACGCAATATCTTTCCACCAATCAGACGATTTTGACCGCCGCATTTAAATGAAGCTACCTATTGGTGGAGAAATCTCGAGTTACCTAAGGACATTGCTGAATGTTAACGGTAATTTAACTCAGCCTGGTCTCTTTACAGAAATGTTCTGATTATCAAACTTCGACCCTGTCAAACTTCGCTCGATTGGAGCCTCCGGACACGCAAGTGAGTGCAAATATTTGTTTGCAAAAATTTCATTTGGTTTCATTTGTTTTGGTCCTTATTAGGTACACTAACATTGCATTATTTAAAACGACACGCTATGCGCATGATACATTGTGTGCTGCATTTCAAATCACGTACACTAAAGTAATAGTAATGTTAAAAAAATAAGTACAAAAATTTATTTTTATACTACACTCGCTCACAAAATTGTGGAGCCAAATTATTTGTTAATAAAATCTCCTTTATGTTAATTGTCTAGGTAATATTTTAATACCCATTGTTACACTTGATTAAGATATACATTGTTCAATAAACAAATATTCCGTGAAAAATTGAAATTTCATATTTCTTTCCTTAATATTGGTAATATTATCAAAGTTTGGCTATAATCTGAGGCTTGGATATCGATCAATAGAAATCGGTTTTTGATTGTTTAGAAATAATAGGGGGTTCGCGTATCATGCTTCTGTGAGTTGATGCGATTATTTTATAACGTGCTCTTTGCTGTTATAAAACTCGACTAATTTTCGAGATATACTCTCAAACACGGTTGAGATTTAGTTTTTCACTTTGCTGTCAATTTACATTGCATGTGTGAACGTTTTCGTTAACAATAACTCGACACACAGTTTACCTAATATTTAAATAACTGACCTAATTTATGGTCAATTTTCTCCACCATTTTTTTTTGTAATTTGTTAAAGTCGTGACAATTGTATTGTATATTTTGTAATTTTTAGGCAACAAAATCTGTGATATCACTCCTAAGATACTACAGATGGAATAAATTTTCCATACTTTACGAGGAGACATGGGTAACAGTGGCATTGACTCTAGAAAACCACGCTAAAAAGAACAACATGACTGTTAATCATCAACGACCCGTAATTGATGCCTTCAAGTGTTGCGAGGAGAAAATGACTTGTTGTGCACCTGGATTCTGGTATCAGTTCATTCAGGACACCAAGAATAGAACCAGAAGTAAGTTGTCGCATTTTTTATTATTATTAATGTTTGGCATTAGTGCTATTTTTCGTTATTATTTAATTTTGATGAATAATTGGATATAAAAAATCAACACAAACACTGAGCTAAGGTGGTTATAGAACCACGTCTTTCGACATGGGCGCCGATGTACCCACTAAATTACCCGTCGCACAGTGGGGGGAAACTGTAATTTGGGGGACTTAGGCTGTTCCAAAGTCTCTCTTTTTTTCTAAACTTTATAGTTTGGACAGAAAAAGCAAATTTTCAGATTTGTTTTTGATTCGTCGAAAGAATTAATTTCCTGTTTTGTCCTGATTGATCCCCAAACTCGATCACAGTTAAATGGATCGGAAAAATTACAAAAATTAAAGATTTCCCGTTAATTTTATGTTTTAAACCTTAAGGTTTTAGTTTAAAGATTTTCCTTTATAAATAAATAACTTGTAACATGTGATATTATGGATGATGTATCACAATGTTTATATCTTGCAATTATTTTAATTAAAACGTTCATTATATTAGTTCTACGCAAGGAGGTTCATGATCTCTTACGATTGGACTTTAATCAGACTTTTTTTTATATGGCATTATAACAATTTGCCATTGTCAAAGTAATTATAATTTTTTGCATAAGTTAATAATATTGTGCATTACGAGTCATTCATTCATCACACTAAACGCCTGACTAAACCTGACTAGGTCAAGTCTCAGTCAAGTAAACTGGTAGAATCTTTACTTAAACTTCCTACGGAGTTTTGGAGGGAAAATGGAAACACAGGTTCTCTTCTTATGAATTGTTTACCCACACTCACGCACGTTAACGAACACTTAATGGTTAATAATCCACCATTATTACACATTAACACTCGAATAGACATAAGTTTAGGAAAATAATTCAAGACAGATAACCTAATGTCTCAAGATGGCCGCCAAAACTCCCTAACTGGACTTGAAATCATGATTTTATGGTTTTTTTATTGTAGCTTGGCATATGACAACACTCCGCCTGATGTTAAGCTAGAGTGCGGTCCACGAACGGAAACAACTGTTACAGAGAAATTTTTGCAGACAGCACTCACCCCTATGCAGGGTTAAGGAGACGAATGTGTAATGTGTTATAATAGTCTAATTCTTTTCAGTTTATGTATTTCTCGGATCAACGTCTGGTTTAATAGAAATGATGACGGCGATGGAATCTCTACAATTGTTTGCTAAAGGACAATACATGGTTATATTTGTCGATATGATGACTTATTCACCAAAAGAAGCTTTGAAATATTTACTAAGTAAGTATAATAACTTTCAACAATGTTTTGGGGGTCTACTTAGAGCTCACGAATTTAGAGAATTAGAATCACAAATTCGTCGGAATTTAGCGAAAGTTCTTGTTACGTGACCTTATAGTAAGCCCCCCAGATTTCTGGGAATTGGAAAGAATTTAAAAAAATATACGTTCGTAATTTTCATATGTAATTTTCATTATTACGTTGGTAAGAAAAACGAAGTAGGTTCGGGAAAAAGTGACAGACGTGTGACAGACACGCGAACGTGTTCTGAAGATAGAGCCCGAGATGTATAACGAGAGGAGCGTGCACTGTCAATGTGGATGGTGCACATTTGTCTCCTCAAGCCGGCATAGCGGAAGCGACTGCTGCCTGTAGAAATTTATCTATCGTAGCAGTTGTTCCCGTTCATGGACCGCACTCTAGCTTTACATCAGACGGAAGTTGTCAATACTGAGCTACAATTTAAAACAAAAATTGTGTAATTTTTGTCTATATCGTTTTTTGACAGTAATATCGGTTGAAATAATCTTTATTATGACGCTATAAATTTTATATTAATCGTATAAATTAATTTTATTGGGGAGATTGTGATTTGAGGGTAATGTAAACATTGCTATGATAATGTTGTGGGTTTTAACTTTTATGTTCTATTTTTAATAAACATATTGCAGTTTAAATTATCATGTTTGTCAACTATTATTGAAAATTGACGGCAATTAACTAGAACTGCTCTAACTATCTATACAAACAAAGGTACCCAGTACGTACGCAAAGAAATTGTTTTAATGGATTTCTTAATAATATTATTCGTGTATAAAAAAATATTTTTGAGCCGGCATAGTGACGGCGATTCTCCAGTCGGTGCTCATGGACCTCCACTGTGTTTACTATCAGGCCAGTTGAGATCACATGTCGCGTCGGTAAAAAAATTGATGATTTTATTTTAGCACGTCATATGACCGCACTCCGCTTGATGTCTGTCATATGACTGCTATCAGAGAAGGGAATCCGCAGACAGCAGTCGCCCCTGTTATGCCGGCTTTGTGAGATGCCTCTTCACACTGATTGTAGGAAGGGGGAAAGACGTGGAATGAGAATGGTGTAGCTAATAAAAAAGTGAATTTTCTTTTTTTTTTTTTAATTATACCAACTAAATTGTATTTACAGAGACAGAGGATCGCGGGTCACAAATAATATGTCCAAACACACCGGCGTTCAGGAAAAGAGCGCAATCACTTCTGGTTGTAGTGTCGTCGGAACCGGCTAGAGGTTACGAGGATTTCATAGAGAAAGTGAGAAGGTATAACACTATGAAACCATTCGAATTTCCAGTGCCTGCTGTGTTTGAAAATAAATTTACTAAGGTATGTTTATAGATTATTATTTTTTAAATTATAAATCGGACAATTGATACTGCAGTAGTCGTCTCCGAGTCGACAGTTCAACGCGACTAAGTCGTTTCAGGAGTCTTAGATTTGAAAGTTGTGGTACAACCTCAAGATGTGGCGTCCTAGCTCACCAACTTTATTTTATTCAATAAAACACGTCTTTTTGAGAGTTCTTTTTATTTATTTTTTAATTATCGTCTTTTTTGACAAGTTCTTGTTATTTATTTTTTATTATTTTTAATTGTCACTGGAGTGGGACCTCCTACTACAAACGACAGACTAGGCTAATAAGAAAATCGCCGATCTCTGAATAAAATAACATTAATAAGATTTGTTTTCCAGTTTGTCTCAATATATGCCGCCTATTTATATGACTCAGTGAAACTTTATGCATTGGCATTAGATAAGATAATAAGGACAGCAACAAAAAACGAACCTTTGACATATAAAATGTTAATGGATATTGCTACAAATGGATCTACAATTATTGCACAAATGATTGCTAACAGCCCGTATAGAAGTAAGTACATTATCAATTATAGAGCGGCCGTTGTCTAGCAGTAAGAGCTCTCGATCGGTGAGACCCGTGTTCGAACCTCGCTAAATTCTGACCAATGTAACTTTGTTATATCGTTTAGTGCCTATAGGCACTATTAAAGAGTGGTAGGCAGACTGATGATGGTTATTTGCCCAGGCTGCCGTCCTGGTGTAGTACCACCGCTTTCGATAGCGAGAGGAGTGTGCAGTGTCACTCTAGATGGTGCATTCTCGTCTCCTCAGGCCAATATTTTATTTTTTCATTAATTTATTTCAACACATCGTTTACCAATCAATGTTAAATTACATAAAAAAATAAATATAATCAATTATTAAGGGATTTAATGTAATAATAACCTCAACATTGCAGAAAATCAAAACTGATTGGTGATAAGGAATGTAGATTTATTTTTCTACAATATAACTAAAAATCATCAACAAACTCGAGAAAAAAATTGTTAGCCCATATCGCTTAGACAAATGGGTTATTCTTTTTTGGAGCCCTTGTTAACGATTTCTTTGTAATTATTGAATTATAATGTAAATTATATTTTCAGGTATAACGGGCATGACAGTACGCTTAGATGAACGCGCAGATTCTGAAGGAAACTTTTCAGTGTTAGCATTTAAACCGACAAACTTTAGCGATGATTTTATTACATGCAGTTACAGTATGATTCCAGTCAGTCATTTTCAACAGAGTAATAGAGAGTTTCCCGTGAGTATTTTATCGAAATCTGTTCAGCAGTTTGGTCGTGAAAAAATAAAAAAATCACATTAAATTTTTATTTAATTGATTAAACATGTTCGAGCAAAACCTAATAAGATAACTTTAGTTTGGTAGAAAACGTTACATTAAAATAGTGTTTTGTTAAAAATCTTTTCCTTCGATCTGTCATATGTCATTAATTTATTATTTGTTTATTTATTTATTCGGAAAATTATTAATTTCCAGAATTTAATCCTTATTAGCGACACCATCGGATGGCCCAATAATACAGTTCGAACCCCGCTAAAGACCGGTACCAATGTAACTTTGATATATGTACTTTGGTCGCTCAGTGCCTATAGGCACTATTAAAGAGTGGTAGACAGACTGATGATGGTTATTTGTCCAGTCTGTCGTCCTGGGGCAGTACCACCACTTTCGAATGTAACACCCGTGAAGTGACCTTGTCGCGTTTCGGGAATAGTTTGAAAGTAGCCAGGTATAAGAGAGGAGTGTGCACTGTCAATCTAGATGGTACATGCTCGTCTCCTCAAGCCGGCATAGTGGAGGCGACTGCAGCCCGTAGAGATTTCTCTGTGGTAGCAGTTGTTTCCATTCATGGACCGCACTCTAGCTTTACATCAGGCGGAGTGTTGTCACATGTCGAGCTACAATAAAAAAAAAAAAAATATATCAATAATATATTTTTCTAAATTAATGAGAATCCTTACTGGAAATATGGATTTTTCAAAAGAAAAAATTGCATTATTATATGCTGTTTTAGTTTTCATCAAAATCGGCTTTGAGACTCCTTTGACTAATTTTCACTCACTTGAAAAAAATCAGCCTGTATACTATATATTTTTAATTTAAGCGTGAACTAAATTCCAGGAATACAAATTAAACCCTCGTCTCCCAATAGACTGGCCGGATAATGTGAAACCAGAGGATGAACCCTCGTGCGGTTTTCTAAATGAGAAATGTCCAAAAGATGATTCGCAAATAACATCTCTAGTTGTCGCTGGAACACTCGCGGTGACATTATTTTGTGCTCTAGTCGTTACAATTAGTATATACAGAAAATGGAAAATTGAACAGGAAATTGAAGGTTTATTATGGAAAATAGATCCGCAGGAAATTGCAGGGTATTTAGGTAGTGGACTTGTTTGGTCTCCTAGTAAGGTAAATATTAGGTTTTTTTTTTAAATTGTAGCTCGGCATATAACAACACTCCGCCTGATGTATAGCCAGAATACGGTCCATTAACGGAAACAACTGCTACTGCAGCTTAATTTTACAGGCAGCAGTCGCCTCCGCTATGGAGTCTCCTCCGCCTGTGGAGACGAATGTGCACCATCCAGATAGACAGTGCACACTCCTCTCGTTATACCTGGCTGGCTACTTCCAAACTGTTCCTGAAACGTGACTAGGTCACTTCACAGGTCTTACATTCGTAAATAAATAAATAAATAAATGGTGGTACTACCCCAAAACGGCAGACTGTTATGGCTCCAAAACAATTACATACCAAAAAATATTACATTTTGAAAGTTTGTAATTGAATTTTCTTACAATTCAATATATTATGATCAATTATAATTGATCGATTATATTATTTAATTTTTTCTGCGACCTTTTTTTAAATCATAATCACGTCTAGAATAGGTATGTAGGCATAATGAGGAGGTAATATTTTTAGTTTAGGAGGTTTTTAGTTTAGCCTGCCGTCCTGGGCCCCACCACTTTCAAATGTAACACGCGTGAACTGACCTCCCGCGTTTTTGGACGGACTTTGAAATCGCTGGGTATAACGAGAGAGGTGTGCCCTGTCAATGAGTGATGCGCATTCGTCTCTTCAACCTGGCATAGTGGAGACGACTGATCAACATTTTTCGGTTGTTTAATAATTTTAACTGTATACCATCATTGATATATATACAACTAGATGTGCAATAACGCTCCCAACGTGACGCGAGAGAAAATATGGCCACAGCCACATTTAGGTTCTCTGTCAGTTACTATTTGACTTGACGGCAACATTGTAGAATCGTTTGAAGCGGCTTATGGTGTTTTGTTGTCAGATGTATGAAGTTTGCACCTCTATGTATACGTAGATGATGTGTTTATTTGATTCACAGTTAAGTTTGGCAAGTGGCATATCATGTGAGAGCAGATGCTGTCCACAAATATTTGCGACAACAGCACAGTATAGGGGAAATGTTGTTCGTATTAAAGAATTGAAATTTTCTAAAAAGAAAGTGAGTATATTTTTATATATTTATGTTAATAACAAACGTAAGGCGTACACCGTATTATACTATGAATTAATATATAAATAAATTAAAATATAGAAACGGCCGTGGTCTAGGGGTAAGACGCGTGAAATCACGATCGATGAGACTCGTGTTCGAACCTAAAATTAAAGAAAAAAAAAAGGCTAAATTCTGACCGGTACCAATGTAACTTTGTTATATGTACGCTCAGTGTCTAAGGCACTATTAAAGAGTGGTAGGCAGACTGATGGTGGTTATTAGCGAGTCTGCCGTCCTGGGATAGTACCACCACATAGTACTTTCGAATGTGAAGTGACCGTGTCACGTTTCGGGAATAGTTTGAAAGTAGCCAGGTATAACGATAGGAGTATGCACTGTCAATCTAGCAAGATGATACATGCTCGCCTCCTCAAGCCGGCATAATGGAGGTGACTGCTGCCCGTAAAGATTTCTCTATAGTAGCAGTTGTTTCTACTCATAGACCGCGTTAGGCTAGGCTAGCTTACATCAGGTGGAGTGTTGTCACATGCCGAGCTACAAAAAAAAAATATTAACATTTTGTACAGTCAGCAGCAAAATACTTATACAATGTATACAACAGTAGGTACCAATTATATGTAAACGACCAAAGGTATATGAGTTAGGCAGACTGATGATGGCTGTTAAACCCACCGCTTTCAAGCCGTAGTAGAATGCACTGTCACATATTACCATACATAATATTTTAATATTTTTGCTGACTGTATTACGAAATTTAAAAAAATATATAAGGGTTTTCTTTTAAAATACCTATACTGAGCTGTCACATGCACTGAGACACCAAAGTACGTATAACATAGTTACATTGATACCGGTCAGAATGTCTCAAGGTCTCATCGATCGTGAGTAACGTCCACTACCACTAAAATTAATATAATATTTTCCACAGGATATATCGCGTGAGGTGATGAAAGAAATGCGTCTACTTCGCGAGCTACGTCACGACAACTTGAATTCCTTTATCGGTGCCGTCGTTGAGCCGTTGAGAGTTTTGCTCTTGACTGACTACTGCGCCAAAGGAAGTTTGTATGTAAGTTACTATTGGTTTATTCCTACTCGTTTAATTGCACAAGGGAGACATTTTTATGGTAGCTCGGCGTATGACAAAGACGCTTGATGTTAAGATTGAGTTCGTTTCGGCAAAACAATGGTTAAATAATAACTTATATTAATTTTGCATTTAATCAATTTTGTGCGGGCGTGGTCTAGCGGTAAGACGCGTGAACTCACGATCGATGAGACCCGTGTTCGAACCTCGCTATCTCTGGCCGGTTTTAATGTAACTTTGTCATATGTACTTTGGTCGTTCAGTGCCTACAGGCACTAATGAAGAGTGGTAGGCAAGACTGATGATGGTTATTTGTCCAGTCTGCCGTCCTGGGGTAGTACCACCACTTTCGAATGTGACACCCGTAAAGTGACCTTGTCGCGTTTCGGGAATAGTTTGAAAGTAGCCAGGTATAACGAGAGGAGTGTGCACTGTCTTCTAGATGATACATGCTCGTCTCCTCAAGCCGGCATAGTGGAGGCGACGGCTGCCTGTAGAGATTTCTCTGTAGTAGCAGTTGTTTCCATTCATGGACTGCACTCTAGCTTTACATCAGGTGAAGTGTTGTCACATGCCGAGCTACAATAAAAAAAATATATATATTATTTTAAGAAATAATATATTATCTTTTCAGGATATAATAGAAAATGAGGATATAAAATTGGACAAGATGTTTATATCGTCATTGATACATGATCTCATTAAAGTAAGGTTTTTTTTTTAATTTTATAGTAATGATTCCTTTATTTCATATTGTAAAGGAGAATTCGCCTAAGAAAAATGGGTCCACTATTTTTTCTCGAGTTTCCTGATGATTTTTAGTTAATTTTGTAGAAAAATTAATCTACTTCCTTACTTTCCTACAAATCAGTTTTAATTTTTTCACACGGGTTATTGAGTAATTAGGTGTATTCTGATGCAATATTTGAGGTTATTATCATTTTAAATGCTTTAATAATTGATGATATATGTTTTTATGTAATTAAACATTGTCTATTGTTTGATAAATGATGTGTTGATATAATTAAAATGAACTAATAAAAAAAAAAGATATTATTTTAAAATATTGTTTTGTTACCAAACTATTCTGTATAGAGTGGGCCCAAAAATGGGCATTCTCCTTTGTGGTAGGCAGACTAACGATAGTTATTAGTTCAGTTTGCCGTCCTGTGGTTAGTACCACCACTTTCAAACTTAACACCCTTGTTCACTGAAGTGACCTTGTTTCGGGATCAGTTTGAAAGTAGCCAGGTATAACTAGAGGAGTGTGTACTGTGCACATTCGTCTCCTCAAACCGGCATAGCGAGTGTGACTGCTGCCTGCAGAAATTTATCTGTTATAACAGTTGTTTCCGTTCGTGGACCGCACTCTATCTTAACATCAGGCGGAGTGTTGTCAAATGCCTAGCTTACAATAAACAAAAAATGCTTTGTTTTTGCAGGGAATGACATTTATTCATTCGTCGCCATTGATATATCATGGCAATCTGAAATCCTCGAATTGTGTTGTAACATCCAGATGGATGCTGCAGGTGACAGATTTTGGTCTTCATGAATTAAGATATTGCGCCGAAAACGAATTTATTGGAGAACATCAATATTATAGAGGTATTATTTTTATACACTATAAGGGGATTGGCAGATGGGTGTTTATCTTTCAAATAAGGTCGTGGGCAGTACGGTGAGCTTCGCACATGCATTCTATTCGTGAACGACAGAAAGTCTAAGGACGTGACTTCGATTCTTGATCAAAGAAAATATGAAATTATTGTAAAAAGAAACTAGTTTTTTAAATGCGTATACTAGGCTAGTGCGTATATCCCAGGCACTGAGCGACCAGAGGACATATAACATAGCTACATTGATACCGGTCACAATTCAACGAGATTCGAACACGGGTCTTGTCGATAGTGCGGTCCGTCCTCTGTCGCGCCACTCAATTTATTGACCTTTTTTTTCCAGTTGTAAGAATTATTCATTAATATTATGTTAAAAATATGTTTGATAATATTTCCAGGTTTATTGTGGAAATCGCCGGAGTTGTTGCGAGAATTGGACGATCCAAATTGTACAGTCGGTGGTACGCAGAAGGGTGATGTCTATGCATTTGGTATCATTCTTTATGAGATTATTGCCAGACGAGGACCGTTCGGTACTACATGTTTGGAACCAAAAGGTAACATGTTGTTTCATTTGTCAAAATGAAGAGTGGTAGGCAGACTGATGATTGTAGCCCAGTCTGCCATCCACCACTTTCGTATGTATCACCCGTGAAGTGACTTTGTCGCGTTTCGGGAACTGTTTGTATG
Organism: Tinea pellionella; assembly: GCA_948150575.1. Lineage (NCBI taxonomy): Eukaryota > Metazoa > Arthropoda > Insecta > Lepidoptera > Tineidae > Tinea > Tinea pellionella. The sequence continues at coordinate 5,754,897 of OX411248.1, read as the reverse complement.
TAGCCAGGTACAAGGAAGTGGCCCATGAATGCCCATTCGTCTAAGAGAAATGGGCCCACAATTTTTTTTTCTCGAGTTTGTCGGTGATTATTAGTTTATTTTGTACAAAAATAAATCTATATTCTTTATCACCACTTTATCTTTATCACTCAGGTTATTGAGTAATTAGATGTCTTCTGATGCAATATTTGAGGTTATTATTATATTAAATGCTTTAATAATTGATTATATCTGTTTTTTTTATGTAATTAAACATTGTCTATTGATTGGTAAACGATGTATTGATATAATTGAAATTTATTTATGAGAAAAAAGATATTATTTTAGAATATTGTTTTGTTAACAAACTATTTCATATCAAGTGGGCCTTAAAATGGGCTTTGTCCTTTATATATATTTTTTTAGGCGTAAAAAGCTACTTTTTTAAATAGAGATTTCAAGAAATTTAATTTTCTTTTTAAAGATATTGTTGAGCGTGTGAAACGGCGTCATCCATTGGGTGCTGAGGATGTGTTTCGACCAGACACGAGCGTGTTGGATGGATTAGCTGATGATTATGTCGTGTCCTGTATGAAGGAATGTTGGGTCGAGGAACCATATCTACGTCCAGACTTTCCCACTATTCGGACACGACTTAAGAAAATGAAGTCTGGCAAGTGAGTAAAACTATCTTTTTTTTCCTAGAATGCGGTCCGTGAGCGGAAACGTCTGCTACAAAAGATTGATCAGCAGTCGCCTTCGCTATGCCGGAGCTATTAATGTGCACTATCCAGTGACAGGGCACATTCATCTCGTTATAACCCGGACACCTGCAAGCTGACCCCGAAACGGTGGTACTACCGTTCATTGGTCATGACTTTTGACAATTTTTTTTCTTTATCTTTTCTTTATTAATTATCTTCACCTTTTGATTAAAAATAATAAAGTTTGTACACACAAGTTTATAAATTATTGTATCAGATCAAGAAACATAATGGATCAAATGATGGACATGATGGAGAAATACGCCAACAATTTAGAAGATCTAGTCAATGAGAGAACGAGGCTATTGTACGAGGAGAAGCAGAAGACAGAGGATTTATTGCACAGGATGTTACCAAAGTATGTATTTTTAAATAATAGTTAATATAGCGACAAGTCTGACGAAAGTACGCGACAGGAACTTTGGCTCGATACACAAAATTACTATGCGAGCCAATCAAGAATAAGACTCTCGATTCATGATAAGTAAGATGTAAAAAAAAATATACGTAATGCCTTGAAAAATGTGTTTTTAAATATAATTAAAAATAAAAACCTTTCATTTTTTATTTGCCAAGTATGTACTATCAAAAGCAGTGGAGCAGTCCCAGTTTTTTTTTTTCAAAATTGTTTATCGGAATATTACAGTTGCCTTCTCTTTCTGATTGCATTATAAGTAAAGGAGATCAATATTGTTGTCAAAGTTTCTATATGTTTTTTACATATTGCACCTCATTTAGTTGTCAATGTTATGAGGGAAAAACGAAAAAAAATGACATGTAAATATCAATCAAATTAATCTACACACGTCAGTTGTCATAGCAACGTAAACATAAGTTATATTTAAAATAGGAGCTGAGAGAAACAAAAATATATGCAAGTAACATTAGTCCTTAAGGTGGGACTGCTCCCCTGCTCTTGATAGTACATACAAAAAAAAAACAACTTGATTTATTTCAATTTTTTTTTTATTTTGCTTGTGGTTATTAGGCTTATCCTTTATTATTCTTATCCTTAGTTGACTCGTATGGTACACCCTATTAAGTTTACAAGATAAAATTGGCATACGTTTCACACGTCAAGTAACCTAGTTGCGTTTCGGGATCAACTTGGAAGTAGCCAGGTATAACGAGGGGTGTGTACACTGTCGACCTGACCCGACCGCTACTTGCTAAAATCTGTCAGTGATAGCAGTTGTTTTTTATTGTTTCTATGAAGAGATCTTTCCATTATTACTCGTAGATGTTGATAATTGATAGATAGAAATAGCGCATTTTTGGCAGATGTGTCGCTTTACTTACATTAAAATTTAGCCTGAAAAGAATGTGCTAACTAACTTTTACTTAGTACTAATATAAATTACAGCGATTAGTGTTTATTTTTCGCGTAAACTGATCTAATTGTCTATGTTTTAGTATGTTCTTGTGACGTATTCATCTTGTCCATTTCTACATTATTATTTTTTTTTTGTTGTCATTTACATTTGAACAATGTCGCGTGTTCTATTTTTATATTTCTTTTGAATGTATCCCATAATATAAAATGTTCCAATTTCACTAATAACAATCTCTTTTAGTTACTAAATTATGTGTAGTTTTGTTATTATCTTAATATTTAATTTTTGTTATTTCTTTTCTTTTTCATATTTTATTGTTGTAGAGAAGACACAATTACAACAAGCACAATTGTACAATTGGTAGTGTTATTGCACTGTTTTTACATTTAGTCCAAGTGAATTTAATATTTGTAATTTTTTCTTTAAATTTATAAGTTTTTATTACGAAGTTAGGAAAATTTTTATCTATATTTGTTTAATGAAATCTAGTGATAATACATTTTATTTTTGTATTTTTTAAGGCCAGGTAATTCAATTCTTTCCTAATTTTAAGGAGCTTTAAATATAACAAGTGACTTAAATCGTTTCCCTTTGGAAGATGTTATCTGTAATTTGATACATTAATATCCTTTAGTTGTCTTCGATTTTAGATAATTTTGGTACGGTATCGATTTTACTTAGAATTGAATTACCAGCGTTAAATGAATAGATTTACTCTAGTTTTGGTCCTAATTATGTTAGCCAAACCAAACTTTAGAATCAATAATACTATTTTACAATAAAAGTATTTCTCGAATCGTAAACAGTTCAACACAATTGGCACAGTGATAAGTGATTGTTTAGTGTATATTTGATTGGTGGGGTTTCTGAATGCGCGGAGGCACGCGGCGGACTCGATGTAAAACAGTGGGAAAAATGAAGAGAAAGAAAAAACATATTGACGTTGTTGTACTTGTGTTCTTTTCCAGATGTGGGGGTTGAACCATTTTAGAAATATGGTGAAAATGTCTTGAGGTAATTGTTTATATATTGGTGAAAGTAGTTAATGGTTTGCCTTCAGGTTTTAGAAGCACATTTCACTATTTACTTAGCTGTTTTTAGTGGTTTACTTCTAGGCGGACGACTAAATTAATGAGAATTATGTTAGAAAATGATCTTATTAAAAAAATCTTCTGTGTAAAACGTTTTGAATCAAAACTACACTATCAAAATCTAGTGCTTGTATGAAATGATGAAAAGTATGATTTTTCACTGGTACCGGTCGAGAATTTGGGACATTCGGAGAAGAGATTCCCGATTAGAAAATAAATAAATACATTGTTACAAATTACTGATTCAAGTCAATGCGTTTCTCACGGAAGATTTAGAAATAAGCAGTTGTAAGTACTGGAAAACAAAAAGATCTTTTCTAAAACATTTTTCATTAAAATAAATTTTGTGTGGTGTTAAAATGTGTTTCGTAGATTTTTTTTTCTAGCAAAAAGGTTAATATAGAACTAGTGCTTGCTTATTTTTTTTGGGGGGGGATTTTTAGTGGTGTGTGTGAGTTTGGTTTGGCCGGTGAAGGCATAGTATATTATTTTCTTTATAGATATTTAGCATTAAAAATGTATTTTAGCTTATATCTTAGTATTTATTTATGTAGTATACATCTATATAATTAACTTTTGCATGTTTAATTTTTATTATTATGTAAAAAGTATTTAGTAATTTATAGCACTATATTTTTTTTATATTTAGTCATATTTATATAAAAATGTGTTGTTTTTTTTTCTTTAAAATTATTATATTATATAAAACTATATAATTTATATAAATTAATTATAAGTTATTTATAAATACAGTAAATAATGTTGTTATTATTTTTTAATTAATAATAATTTTTTGTTTTTAATTTCAGGTCGGTTGCTCGGAGATTGACGACTGGTGAAGGTGTGGAGCCGGAGTCATTCGATTATGTCACCATATATTTTAGTGATATAGTTGGTTTCACAGCAATGTCCGCTGAGTCGACACCGCTACAAGTCGTTAATTTTTTGAACGATCTTTATACAGTTTTTGATAGAATTATTAGAGGCTATGATGTGTACAAAGTTGAAACTATTGGAGATGCCTATATGGTGGTATGTTTCTTGTGTTATTATTTAATTTATTCGAGATTGATTTGTGTTGTGTTGCCAATGTATTTTTTAAATTTCCCAAAAATCTAGTTCAAATCATGTCGGGGGGAAAGACGAGCGAAAATGAATAAGTCATAAAATCCACGCATTTTTCCCAATCGAGTTAAGATTACCCACATTTTGAGGAATTTCCCACAAATTGGCAATACTGGTTAAGTTGTATTATTAGTTATTTAAAAATAAAACGGTTTTTAAAGCCGATGTTATTTTGTCGTATTAATTTTTTTCTCTGATATAGGTGTCAGGTCTCCCGATTAGAAACAATGATCGGCATGTTGGTGAGATAGCGTCGATGGCGTTGGAATTATTGAACGCCGTCAAAAGTCACAAAATATCACACAGACCAAATGAAACTTTAAAATTAAGAGTCGGAATTCATACAGGTAACAAAATTACCACCATTTACTTATATTTATATTACTATAAAGTGTGATAGGCAGACTGGTGATGGTTATTTGTCCAGTCTGCCATCCTGGGGTAGTACCACCACTTTCGAATGTAACATCCGTGAAGTGTCCTTGTCGCGTTTCGGAAATAGTTTGAAAGTAGCCAGGTATAACGAGAAGAGTGCACTGTTAATCTGGATGGTACATGCTCGTCTCCTCAAGCCGGCATAGTGGAGGCGACTGCTGCCTGTGGAGATTTATCTGTAGTAGCAGTTGTATCCATTCATGGACCGCACTCTAGCTTTACATCAGGCGGAGTGTTGTCACATGCCGAGCTACAGTAAAAAAAAAACTTACATATAAATAATATTTACAAGTATGTATATAACTCAATAATTTGCTTGTCTATTAATTATAGAACTAGCATCTATTTATAAAATGTTGATGAACATGTAAGAATCGTGTAAGATCTATATAGTCATCTATATTATCTTGAATTGCGTCCAAAATAGAACCACTGGGCAGCCAGTTGTATCCCTTTTTATACTCAAGAAAGCTTCTGAAATGTAATAGTAGAACTTGTTTACTTAAACAAGGTGCGTGAGTGAGGCCACGTCAAAGAATGCTGTCTCTTCTACCTTTACTATGCTAGTGCTAGATCTACGTTATATATAGATTGATATAGTACAAATCTTTTTGGCGTCTCCGAAGTTAGGCACAAATCGCTGCGCAGTACACAAATTCAGGTATCAGCGTGGCAACGTGAGAGGGAAGGGCTAACCGCTCGCTTATTTTTACATGTTTTATTCATATTTGAAATTAACTCTTAATTGTAAACTTGACTGTACCTGCGCGAAATAGTCACCGCAGCTAAAGTTTGACGTCACCTATACCGGTGACAATTTAACAAGGTCCTCTACTGCTACAGATGCTCGCCGAAATATCATATTGATTATTTTTTTTAGGCGCGGTTGTGGCTGGAGTAGTCGGTTTGACGATGCCGAGGTATTGTTTGTTTGGTGACACGGTTAATACAGCATCAAGAATGGAGTCGACAGGCGAACCGCTTAAAATTCATATTTCACCCAGTTGTAAGATGGCGCTCGATAAAATTGGTGGCTATATTGTGGAACCACGAGGAAAGATTAATATAAAAGGAAAAGGAGAGGTGAGATGAGATGCTGTGCGTGCCAATTAAGGATAGAACTGTCAATTCGTTTCACGTCATTACAAAAAAAAATATATAGTAAAAACTTATGCATAACTACTAAAATGTGATTTAAACGAATTGAGGCAGTTAATTCGCGAAGTATAAAAGGATGAGACCCGTGTTCGAACCTCGCTAATTGTGACCGGTACCAATGTAACTTTCTTATAAGTACTTTGGTCGTTCAGTGCCTATCCAGCCAAGTATAGCGAGAGGAGTGTGCGCTGTCAATCTAGATGGTACATACTCGTCTTCTCAGGCCGGCATAGCGGAAGCGACTGCTGCCCGTAGATATTTATCTGTAATAGCAGTTATTTCCGTTCATGGGCCGCACTCTAGCTTTACATCAGGCGAGGCATATGTCATATGTCGAGCTACAATAAAAAAAAGCAGATTTATTGCAAATTTTTTGCTGATGGTTCTTATTTGAAGTTTTTTAACATCTGTTAAGCGAAGTTAGCTGCAAGTTTAGTTCTATTCTTAGTCAGCTCGCTGGTGCATTGAAATATTTTACTCATTGCTCTGATGCATGATGCACAGATCACAATTACTTTTTTTTATTTATTGTAGCTCCGCATATGATAACACTCCGCCTGATGTAAAGCTAGAGTGCAGAAACAACTGCTATTACAGAGAAACTTCTACGGGCAGCAGTCGCCTCCGGTATGCCGGCCTGACGAGACGAGTATGCACCATCTACATTGACAGTGCACACACCTCTCGTTACACCTGGCTACTTCCAAACTGATCCCGGAACGCGACAAGGTTAACGGATGTTACATTCGAAAGTGGTGGTACTACCCCAGGGCGGCAGACTGGGCTAATAACCATCATCAGTCTGTCTACCACTCTTTGTTTATTTATCCTTCCACGGATTAGAACAATTAGGAAAATAATTTGTCAAAAAAAAAATTATGTAAACAAAAGTGTCCTAATTATGTTTCGGGATTAGCTTGGAAGTAACTGGGTGTGCACGCCGGCATAGTGTAAGCGACTGCTGCCTGCGGACAGTTGTTTCCGCTCGTGGAATGCGGAGTGTGGTTACAAGCCCAGCTACAATAAAATAAGAAAAACACATTATGTCTCAATATTCCATCAAATTTGTTTTTCTTTTAGTTATTAACGTACTGGTTGACCGGCGCTACAGATAAAGCTATACAAAAGCGTCTTGTAGAAGGGGAAGAATTACGCCCATTGTTCTGTAGACCTAGACGCAGTCCTAGACTCACAGACTCTAGACACCCTTCTATTACTGGTAAGTTTCTATTGTTTTTTTTATTGGAGGAGTGTGCCTAACTTCGCAACTGTGAACTATATAAAAAAAGAAACGGTTAATTTTGTTTTCGAAGTTAATATTCTAATTGTTTTTGTTCGCTCAATTCTTAAAAAAGTGGTAGGCAGACTGATGATGGATTAATGCCCAGTCTGCCGTCCTGGGATAGTATCACCATTTTCGAATTAAACACTCGTGAAGTGACTTTATTGCGTTTTGGAAGTAGCCAGGTATAAGGAGAGGAGTGTGCACTCTAGATGGTGCAAATTTGTCTCCTCAAGCCGGCATAGCGGAGGCGACTCCTACCTGTAGAATCTTTAGTAGCAGTTGCTTTCGCACTCTAAAATTTGATAATTATTGAATGTCCACGAAGTTCATAAAGTTGGATAACCTCTGTGGATAATAGAAATGAGTGTGAGAAGGAAGATATCTTTTTGTTATAGGAATGATAGTCGGTGGTCAACCTGGTGTACGACAACGTTTGACCAGTGTGCCTCGGAGTTCGTGCAGTGAGTCCTACGCCCGAGTTTCATTGGCCGGTAGCAGATCATCGCTGCCTAATCCTGCTGCTCCGCCACGTAGAGATGTTATGAGACACAGGTACAGTTAGAAATTTATCGCAGATTACTACTAAGATTGTGAGAAATCTTGTGGCGTCCTCAAGTACGAGTTTAACAGTTAACAAAAACGTCTTACTACTTCGATAAGGCTCTTAAGCCTAGCGTCCACTAGAGAAGAATCGAATCGTATTTCTTCCGCATACGTCCATCACGTGTTTAACATCGTACTGCCTTGATGCGATTCGATTCCCCTCAATTCTGCTTCTTTCTAATAGACACAGTTTTTGCGATTTAAGCGTGCCCAGTGGACGCCAGCCATAACGGATTAATTTCAATTACAGTCATTTCTTATTGTTATTTGTTACAGACACGCACTCAGTTCAATAGCATCATCGAACGTATGCGAAGGCGAATGCGAATCGGATGCTTCACGGCCGCTTGGCGCATTAAGATACACTCAGTCCCTAGACATAATACCAGCTAAGAAACAGCCCCAACCTATACCGCTGCTGTCACAACTCAACCAAAGAAATACTTCTAGATCACTCGATATATACACTAACAGTGTTCAAGACATGACCGTGTCCACTGTATCTGGACAACAGAACAGCATATTTAACGGTAACATAGTCGGTCTTAACATTGATGGCGAAGTGCCCAAAGGAGAAGATAGTCCACTTCTAAGAAAATGCAGTCTCTACAATAAGTTCGAACAACCGAAGAAAAAAGTGCAGGATAGCAACTACATAGCGTTCTATAAGAAATGGCGTTCGTTGGAGAATCTGCCTGATGCTAAGAATGAAATGCAACGTAAAATGCCTCGCTTCGGAATAAGGTCGTGGCTTATCGGTATATTTAGTGCTGGCACGACGCGGAGTAGTAGCGCTTCGTTGCGACGTCCGCCGCCGTTGCTCGATAAAGAATCGGCGGTCTGATTCGTTGATTAAATAATATGATAAAGTTAGGTTTTACGTGAACTTTTAACTGAATAAAAGACTTTAAAACTAACTAATGGTGGGACAAACAACAGCTCTGTCCATGGTTGCAAATTAATCGAAATAAACGCGATAGTAAATCGCATAAAATCTTTTATTCAGTTACTCATATACTCATAAAAAGAGCCCTTATTTTTATACACTAATTAAGCCTTTTATGTCTAGATGACAGTTTTGTCACAATATATTTTTTAACAGTATGTTTATAGTCAAAAATATTTTTTTTTAATGTAAGAAATGTGAATTTATTGAACTAGTCGTATAAAGTAGCTTTGCACGTAGTAGTATCGCGCCCGCAATGCACTATACATATCCCCTCCTTTAGTGTTATGTGCACCTATCACAATTTATTTTCTACACCTTTTTAAACTAACTGAATATATTTTTAGATATCTTAAGTTATTGTAAATATTAAATCTAAGTTAATAAACCATGTTACCGTGAAATTGTCAAATACAAGAGTTTAAATGTTATTATATGATTTTATCAAATATTGTTCTTTTATTTATACAAATACTAGTCGTTTGCCCCCAACTTCGTATGCGGGATACGGGTTTATCCCAGAAGTAGCCGAGTATCACGAAAGGATTGTGGTCCTGTCAATAGATGGTACGTTTGAGTCTCGTCTAATCGGCATAGCGGGGGGGAGTGCCGCCTACAGACAGTTTTCTCTGATAACTGTTAGCAGTTGTTTCTGCTTATGGACCGCACTCTAGCTCTCACATTAGGCGGAACATAGTGACATGTCGAGTACTATAAGAACGGGTTTCTCGACCTCATTTCCAGGAAACCTTTATATGGAAAAAATAAAGAGAATCTTCCATAAGCGTTTGGAGCGGCCGTGGTCTAGCGGCACAACGAGTGAACTCACGATCGACGAGACCCGTGTTCGAACCTCGCTAATTTTGATCGGTACCAATGTAACTTATATGTACTTTGGTTGGAATGTTTTGTTAAAACATTCGTTTCTATATAATTAAAAAACAATATTATTTTAATAATTTATTCGAAGACATTTAACATATTATAATACTGACTTATATTATCACATCGACATGCGACATTCCATCTTTTATATCTTTTTTTATATGGCATGTACTAAGGTCAATATATATTATATCCATCGAAACGTCTCGTTACAGACGCGTGCAATTGTTAGATTACTTGCATAGATTTACTACTCTACTTATTTAGGTAAATGTTTGTGAATTTCAATTAAAGAGTTAGGCTGATGATGGCGCGTCGAAGGTATTGCCAGCTTATAAAATATTTTTTTCATTTAATTTTTTTTACGTACTTCAAAATAAAGAACGCGTTTATTTGTGTCAATATGCGAATATACACGCCAATATTATGTAAGCGAGATACCATCGGCGCCATCTTGTAATCCTTTTTGATCAAATTTTATTTTGATGTATTAATTAGCGAAATACTACAAACTTACAATAACTTCATAAGTGCGCTGCAGTTTCGGTCGTATGCGTATCAATTGTACGCCTTGATGGATAGTTTGAAACTATTTTTGATTAAAGATAAATTATTTAAGTAACTTTCGATCCCAACAAAATGGCAGTAATTACTTTTTTAAAATGACGGAATGTTTTAATTTCACATATACATAGGTAGTTTATACGTGTAGAATTTCTCCAAAATAATGATAAAAAAATGTATTATAAACATTTGTTACACAATATAAATAACATCTAATTCAATTAGGAACTAAAGATGATCAACATTCTATTCAACAATTTTCTATACAATGTGGAGCAACAATTATTTAGAGAGCTTATTTTAAATTTTACCATTTTAAATGTTTAAAAAAAAAAAAAGAAACTGGATAAATGTAAAATGGTTTTTCTGTACTAATTTCTTTGTTATCTCATCGTAAACGAATCTATAAAGAGATCAGTAGCGAAGCGTGTGTGATCAAAAACAAAAAAAAAACCACCACTAAAAGTTATTAATTAATAGTTATTATTTCTTATGGCTTTCAAATGTAATATATCCATAAAGTGATTTACCTAGGCACCTTTCGGAAACAGCTTGAAAGTAGCCGAAGATTACGGGAGGAGAATGCTCTGTTAATGGATGGAGACATATATTCGTCTCCTCAAGCGGGAAGGCCGACTGCTACCTGCAGACATTTCTCTGTGGTAGCAGTTCTTTCCGATTACGGACCGCACTTTAGCTTAATTAACATCAGGCGGATTTTTATTAAAAACAAAAACTCAACAAAGTACATTTTAAAATACATACTCCATAATTTTAAAATGTTAATTTTTATTAAAAAAAATAATAAAAAACAAGCTTCGCCACTGCTCGAGACTTTTAACTAGTGTCATAAATTTTAAAAAGAATGAAAGACGTTTATGCATTGATTTATACAACTAGATGTGCAATAACGCTTCTAATGTGACGCGAAAGAAAATATGACCACAGCCACATTTAGGCTCTCTGTCAGTTAGTATTTGACTTAACGGCAACATTGTCAAATCGTTTGATGCGACCTACGGTTTTTTTATGTCAGATGTATAAAGTTTGCACCTCTAGTATATATTTCTATGCGTTTATGTATGATTAACATTAAATATCAGACAACAACGGTATACCAGCCTCTTCATTCTTTTCATTATAAGTACATCCATTAATGACCAGTTTTATGTCGCAAGGTTTGGCTGGTGGTTGTGAAACCGCATAGGAAGGAATGAGGAGTGGTTGTTCGTGAGATTCCACTTGTTCTATTATAGGGCATGATGCGCTCGTGTGCTCGTGACGTAAGGTTGGTGCTTCTAATAAATCACTCTTTGTTCTATTGTCACCTATCACCTGGAACATATATTTAGCCATTGTTATATACAACTAGATGTGCAATAACGCTCCGAATGTGACGCGAGAAAAAAGATGACTATAGTCACTCTTAGGTTCGCTGTCAGTTAGTATTTGACTTGACGGCAACATTGCCGAATCGTTTTCAATGGCCTACGGTTTTCATGTCAGACGTATGAAGTTTGCACCTCTAGTATATATCTCTATGCATGCAGCCCTATTTTATACAATGTTGCAGGTCTAAGAAAAGGGCTTACGTATTACGTCATTCAAGACAAGGAGCGTTTTTTTAGTTTGACCACATTTTAGGGTGACCACCACGAGTTCCGCTCCCGGTTTCATCCGTGCTAAAAGTTTATTTATTTATTTATTTTGGAGAAAAGATAGCGACAGGCAGAAGTAGAAAAAAAGAAGAATTAGAAAATAAAATACAGAAAATTATACCTGCCACCAATTTCCAACCATGTACAATGATTGTGCACTTTCACAAACAATAAATACTTAGACCCAAATATTTACCTCCATTAGATACTCGTCGCTTCTGTGATGCAATATACTATCTGTATGGGATTCTAGTAGATTTCCTGATGCAAATCTTAGTTTCTTTGGTGATTCTAAACTGCAACATCTACAATATTTTTATTACACATTTGTCCAAAAATTTATTTTATTTATTATTATTACTCTAAAAACACTTTATATTATAAATATGAATGCACGTTTGTTTGTTTGTTATTGCTTCATTATTAAACAGCGAAATAAGCTGTCCAAAGGTGATAGTAAAGGATTAGAACATGATGCACCAACGACTTTTATTCTACGTTTATTCGGCATAATAAAATACATGAAAGTACCTATGCAGTCCAGTAACTTCATTCTTCCAACTTCTACTCTTCAAAGAGCTACGTGGTCCTCGCTTCTCATTCGATGTTGGTGTCTGAACAACAGGCACACGAGATGCTCTCATCTTCTTTCGCATTTCCGCAGCAGAAGCTTCTTCACCACGCAACCAATACGTCAATTGATCACGTTTCCCTTTCATTGCTACTATTCCTCGCTCTTCGAGAATGTAGCCACCTAATTTATCTAATAAGGATTTGCAAGCAGCGCTGCAGTGTATTTTTAGAGCTACAACATTTAAAAATAATATAAGTATACTGTGAACATTTCATTTGACCGCACTCCACCTCATGTTAAGATAGAGTGCGGTCCATGAGAGGACACTGCACCTCAATTAATAGTTTACAGATAGAAGTCGCTATCTATAGGCAGACCTTCGTCATTAAACTGCTGCGTAAAATCAATGGATCAACTCCTGCAGGTGCTGTGTAGTACACAGACTTTTCTGCAATTTTCGTCAACACAAGCATGTTACGACACAATTCCTAAAATTTTGATCCATACACATATACTTTAGGCTACTTCTAAATTGATCCAAAGCTACCACTCTGGGATGATCTGCCTACCACTTATTAAAATCTATTTGTCAATAGGTGCGTATCTTATGCAAAAAAAAGTAAATGCAAACACATACTAGGCCTACACTTAGGTTGAAAAAGTAAAATTACCTGCCCCAATGGGCTACTTACGTGTTCCAGTTGATTCAAAACGACTAGCAGTATTCACTGTATCACCAAATAAACAATATCTTGGCATTTTTAATCCAACAACTCCAGCGCACACTGGGCCTGTAATAATAATTTTTATTAGTATAACTTATAAAGGTCGTAATTGGGCAGATTAAGCCAGATAATGTACCTGAGTGTATTCCGACTCTAAGTAATAGCCTCTGGTCAGGTCGGTGTCTAACACGAAAGGCGCGAGTTGCAGATAAGAGTGCCAATGCCATTGAAGCCACTTCGCCTGCATGAGCGATACCATTCCTTATTGGTAAGCCAGACACCTAAATAAATTTGTATAGTTAAGTACATATATTGTATAGTTAAATCTCACCAACCAGATTTTGTCGCTCTTATATCATGGACCATACTCTAGCTTTATAGCCTAACCTCAGGCGGACTACGATTACGGGCGGACTACCACAAACAAACAACTGTTTTTTTATTGTACCATGAACGGAAATAACTGCTGCCACAGAGAAATTTCTGTAGGCTGGTTGCCTCCGTTATGCCGGCTTGACGACACCAATACCTGGCTACATCCAATCCCGAATTCTGAAACGCGACTGTGTCGCTTCATGTATGTTACACTTGACAGTGGTGGTACTACCCCAGAACGACAGACTGGGCGAATGACCATCATTAGTCTGCCTACTACACTTTGAAATTATAATAAAATATGAGAAATGTAAATAGAACTAACCACCATATAAGCATCGCCAATAGTTTCAACTTTGTAAACGTCAAAGTTCTCCAAAATTGAATCGAAACATGTGTATAGGTCATTGAGGAAATCTACAACCTGAAGCAAATAAAAATATGATTTTGTTGTGGCCTGTTGTTAAGCCAGAGTGCGGAGGCGACTTTTGTCAGACATCAGGAGCATCCACCATACTGGCTTTGTGAGATGCCTCTTTACAGTTCACTTGAAGGATCCCATGTTATAGGAAGGAGGAAAGACGTAGCTGAGAAGGTCGTTGAACAATTTGATGAAACGACAGAAAAAGGACTGGCCGAAATAGACTTTCTGTACACAATGCAATATAACAAAAAGTAACATGATCCAAATAAATTACCTGTAATGGCGTACTTTCAGCAGACATAGCTGTAAAACCAACTATATCACTGAAATATATTGTAACAGAGTCATAACTTTCAGGAAGAACACGTCTTCCTCTTTTTAGTTGGTCAGCAACTGGAACTGGTAGCATTTCTTCTAAGAGAGCCTCTGAAATTTTAAATAAAAACTGATTAATTTAGTATCTACGTTTTAATTTTCTGATGTAAAGCTAGAGTGCAGTCCATGAGTTGAAACAACTGCTACTACAGATAAGTCTCTAGGGTAGCAGTCGCTTCCACTATGCCGGCCGGAGGAGACGAGTATGCGCCATCTAAATTCACAGTGCACATTCGTATCGTCATATATTTTTTGTTTTTGGTTTTTTTTTTTCAATTTGTTTTAGTGATGCTTACCTGTTTTCTTTTTCTCTTCTTGTAATTGATCTGTTCTTTCGTCAACTAAAACTTCTAAATTATTAGCATATTTCTCCATCATCGCTATCATATTGTCAAAAATATTTGGTTTCCTGCAATCGAAAATGTATATGAGTGGCCGTGGTTTAGCGGTAGAGGACACGATCGATGAGACCCGTGTTCGAATCTCGCTAAATTTTGGCCGGTTCCGATGTAACTATGTTATATGTACTTTGGTCGAACAGTGTCTGTAATACAAGCACTAAGGCATTAAAAATAAATCTTATGTAATAAAACTATACACTATACAAACTAAAACTACACCAAAATACGTGTATGATATCTGAAAACTTACATTCCTTTCCTCAACGGACGTAATCGTGTTCTAATAGATTTAAAGTCAGGTCTCAACAAAGCATCTTCAGCCCAGCATTCAGTGCAGCATTCGCGAACACAATCAAAACTTGCTGATAACGCCTCCAATGGTGGTCTATAATAATACAAATAAATAAATACACTATTTTTATATATTTGTTAAACAATTTACCTAAACCTAATGCTCCATGGAGGCAGTAACGCCCAAAATAAGATAGCGTGTGAAAAGGCGCCGATGGTCTAAAACATAATATAGCGTATACAACAAAATTAAAGTAGTGAGTGTGTACGCGATTTTTTAAATTGTAGCTCGGCGTATGACAACCCTCTGCCTGACGTAAAACTAGAGTGCGGTCATGAACGGAAACAACTGCTACTACAGATAAATTTCTATAGGCACCATTCAGGTCAACAGTGCATAGTCCTCTCGTTATACTTCCAAACTGTTCCCGAAACGCGACAAGGTTTGGAAGGACTTTACGGGTGTTACATTCGAAAGTATTACCCCAGGACGGCGGACTGGGCTAATAACCATCTTCAGTCTGCCTGCCACTTGATTCACGTAATCAAGTATGTCTCTACAAAAAAAAAGATAAATGGCGAGTTATTTACGAATTAAGTGCATAAGCGATGATATAAAATTTGATGTTTTTAAAGTTGGTAAGTTGGGAGCCTCTGGCCTAAACGAATTCAACAATAACCCCTTTCAGACACATACCTACCTGAGAGGAACTGGAATAGGTGAAGCAATCCTTGGTAGGAGAGCCCGTGGCTGTGGAGCGTCTTGTCCGAAAGGCCCACGTCTTGTATGTAACTCATACAATACTAAACCAAAGGAATACACGTCACCAGCAGGAGAACCGTCATAGTGTTCACATGATAAAGTAGTACCTTCACTACCCCAACCTACACTGCGAAGTTGTTCAGGAGATAGATATACTAGATCTGAAAAGAAAGCAAACAAGGATCCCTTAACTATTTGTGGCCAAGTGGTATGCAGCCTGATGATGATTATCGGCTTGAAATCAATCGAGTATAACAAGAGGAGTGTGCAGTCTGTGTGCATTACATTTTCATCTCCTCAAACCGGCATAGTGTAGGCTACTGCTGCCTGCAGAGATCTCTCTGTGGTAGAAGTTGTTTCTACACACGGAAGCACTCTAGCTTAACACCAGATGCAGTGTGGTCATATACCGATCTAAATACTATAAAAAATATTACATACTGTCCAAATAGGTCCTTAAAGCAGTCGGTTCATTAGGCGGGACTTCACCACGACGAAAAGACTTCAAGCCGAAGTCAGCCAACTTGACTACCCAACGTGCATCGACCAGGCAATTCGATGGCCTAAGAGACCCGTGGAATTGTAGTAAAGATTCGTGAAGAAATATCATACCCTGTGGAATATTATTATTATATTATATTATACTAATATATAGCTGCAATACCACTGACTGACTCACTGACTGACATCAATTATTTCGTACTTGCCGGTATAGTGGAGGGTAGCGGTTTTTTGAGTCGTATAGAGGGCGTCCCAAAACCGTCGAGAAAAATACGACTTTGACCGGAAGTCGATTCTGGACCGGAAGTAGTAGCGATATCTCGGAAACGGGGCGAGTCAGGGCAGTCACCCCGTAGAAAAAGTTGTAGGGAATGCCCTATAATTTCGAAAACGATACTTTTTTTTTCAAAATTGCTCAAAAAAAATTTTTCCTCGATCGTATTTATATCCTTTTCCCGCCGGTACGCCAATATGAAACGGAGCATGGCGGTGGGCGTGGCCTAACAGCATGCGCGACGAGACATTTTCGGGACGAACGACCGAAACGGCTTTACCTCGGTCAGTCGGACGGTGAGCGCGGCCGCGTGAACATCGAATTTGCTCCGCGCGGCGGGCTTTCTTTTAAATATCTCAAGAAGTAGATACGTCAGAGTAACCG
The DNA here is from genome assembly GCA_948150575.1 of Tinea pellionella. Lineage (NCBI taxonomy): Eukaryota > Metazoa > Arthropoda > Insecta > Lepidoptera > Tineidae > Tinea > Tinea pellionella. The sequence continues at coordinate 5,737,983 of OX411248.1, read as the reverse complement.
TGTAAAGACCAATATTGTTCAGTATGACCAGCACTAATTTTTTTTTAAATTTTTGTTTTTTTTTTTTAATTTTTTAAAATCGTCATATCTCGAAAAGTAGATACGTTAGCGTCACCGTGTAAAGACCAATTTTGTTCAGTATGACCAGCACTAATTTTTTTTTAAATTTTTGTTTTTTTTTTTAATTTTTTAAAATCGTCATATCTCGAAAAGTAGATACGTTAACGTCACCGTGTAAAGACCAATTTTGTTCAGTATGACCAGCACTAATTTTTTTTTTTAATTTTGTTTTTTTTTTATTTTTTAAAATCGCCATATCTCGAAAAGTAGATACGTTAGCGTCACCGTGTAAAGATCAATATTGTTCAGTATGACCAGCACTATTTGCTTTTTTTTTTTTTAATTTTCTAAAATAGCTATTACTCAAAAAGTACATACGTTAGCGTCACCGTGTAAGGACCAATATTGTTCAGTATGACCAGCACTACTTTTTTTTTAATTTTTTTTTTTTTATTTTTTAAAATCGCCATATCTCGAAAAGTAGATACGTTAGCGTCACCGTGTAAAGACCAATTTTGTTCAGTATGACCAGCACTAATTTTTTTTTAAATTTTGTTTTTTTTTAAATTTTTTAAAATCGCCATATCTCGAAAAGTAGATACGTTAGCGTCACCGTGTAAAGACCAATTTTGTTCAGAAACGTAAACGCTTTTAGATGGCGAGCTAAATATTTTCAAAACTGCCTAAAATCTATTCGATCTAATACGTTTTACGACAAAAAGGGCCTCCGCGGGCCGCTTGCGCCCGCGGCTTTTACCCAACAGCTAGTACTAATATATATATAGCTGCAATACCACTGACTGACTGACTGACTGACATCAATTATTTCGTACTTGCCGTTATAGTGGAGGGTAGCGGTTTTTTGAGTCGTATAGAGGACGTCCCAAAACCGTCGAGAAAAATACGACTTTGACCGGAAGTTGATTCTGGACCGGAAGTGGTAGCGATATCTCGGAAACGGAAAGAGATGAGGCAAAAGTGCCGGAACAAACGTTGTAGGGAATGCCCTCTAATTTCGAAAACGATACTTTTTTTTTCAAAATTGCTCGAAAAAAATTTTTCCTCGATCGTATTTTTATCCTTTTCCCGCCGGTACGCCAATATGAAACGGAGCATGGCGCTTGGGCGTGGCCTAACAGCATCCGCGACGAGGCATTTTCGGGACGAACGATCGAAACGGCTTTACCTCGGTCAGTCGGACGGTGAGCGCGGCCGCGTGAACATCGAATTTGCTCCGCGCGGCGGGCTTTCTTTTAAATATCTCAAGAAGTAGATACGTCAGAGTAACCATGTAAAGAACAATTTTGTTCAGTGTGACCAGCACTATTTTTTTAAATTTTTGTTTTAGTTTTTTTTTTAATTTTTTAAAATCTTCATATCTCGAAAAGTAGATACGTTAGCGTCACCGTGTAAAGACCAATATTGTTCAGTATGACCAGCACTATTTTTTTTTTAAATTTTTGTTTTTTTTTTTAATTTTTTAAAATCGCCATATCTCGAAAAGTAGATACGTTAGCATCACCGTGTAAAGACCAATATTGTTCAGTATGACCAGCACTAATTTTTTTTTAAACTTTTGTTTTTTTTTTAATTTTTTAAAATCGCCATATCTCGAAAAGTTGATACGTTAGCGTCACCGTGTAAAGACCAATTTTGTTCAGTGTGACCAGCACTTTTTTTTTTTTTTTAATTTTTTAAAATCTTCATATCTCGAAAAGTAGATACGTTAGCGTCACCGTGTAAAGATCAATATTGTTCAGTATGACCAGCACTATTTGATTTTTTTTTTTAATTTTCTAAAATAGCTATTACTCAAAAAGTACATACGTTAGCGTCACCGTGTAAAGACCAATATTGTTCAGTATGACCAGCACTACTTTTTTTTTTAATTTTTTTTTTTTTTGAATTTTCTAAAATCGCTATTACTCAAAAAGTACATACGTCAACGTAACCGTGTAAAGACCAATATTGTTCAGTATGACCAGCACTATTCTTTTTTTAATTTTTTTTTTCAATCTTTTAAAATCATCATATCTCGAAAAGTACATACGTTAGCGTCACCGTGTAAAGACCAATATTGTTCAGTATGACCAGCACTACTTTTTTTTTTTTTCTAAAATCGCTATTTCTCAAAAAGTACATACGTTAGCGTAACCGTGTAAAGGTCAATTTTCTTCAGAAACTTAAACGCCTTTAGATGGCGAGCTAAATATTTTCAAAACTGCCCTAAAATCTATTCGATCTAATACGTTTTACGACAAAAAGAGCCTCCGCGGGCCGCTTGCGCCCGCGGCTTTTACCCAACAGCTAGTACTAATATATAGCTGCAATACCACTGACTGACTGACTGACTGACATCAATTATTTCGCACTTGCCGGTATGGTGGAGGGTAGCGGTTTTTTGAGTCGTATAGAGGGCGTCCCAAAACCGTCGAGAAAAATACGACTTTGACCGGAAGTCGATTCTGGACCGGAAGTGGTAGCGATATCTCGGAAACGGGGCGAGTCGGGGCAGTCACCCCGTAGAGAAAGTTGTAGAGAATGTCGTCTTATGCCGAAATCAAAAAAAAAAATTTCAAAATCGGGCAAAAAAAATTTTTCCTCGATCGTATTTATATCCTTTTCCCGCCGGTACGCCAATATGAAACGGAGCATGGCGGTGGGCGTGGCCTAACAGCATCCGCGACGAGGCATTTTCGGGACGAACGATCGAAACGGCTTTACCTCGGTCAGTCGGACGGTGAGCGCGGCCGCGTGAACATCGAATTTGCTCCACGCGGCGGGCTTTCTTTTAAATATCTCAAGAAGTAGATACGTCAGAGTAACCATGTAAAGAACAATTTTGTTCAGTGTGACCAGCACTATTTTTTTAAATTTTTGTTTGTTTTTTTTTTAATTTTTTAAAATCTTCATATCTCGAAAAGTAGATACGTTAGCGTCACCGTGTAAAGACCAATATTGTTCAGTATGACCAGCACTATTTTTTTCTAAATTTTTTTTTTTTTTTAAATTTTTTAAAATCGCCATATCTCGAAAAGTTGATACGTTAGCGTCACCGTGTAAAGACCAATTTTGTTCAGTATGACCAGCACTTTTTTTTTTAAATTTTTTTTTTTTTTTTTTAATTTTTTAAAATCTTCATATCTCGAAAAGTAGATACGTTAGCGTCACCGTGTAAAGATCAATATTGTTCAGTATGACCAGCACTATTTGCTTTTTTTTTTTTTTAATTTTCTAAAATAGCTATTACTCAAAAAGTACATACGTTAGCGTCACCGTGTAAAGACCAATATTGTTCAGTATGACCAGCACTACTTTTTTTTTAATTTTTTTTTTTTAATTTTTTAAAATCGCCATATCTCGAAAAGTAGATACGTGAGCGTCACCGTGTAAAGACCAATTTTGTTCAGTATGACCAGCACTAATTTTTTTTTAAATTTTGTTTTTTTTTAAATTTTTTAAAATCGCCATATCTCGAAAAGTAGATACGTTAGCGTCACCGTGTAAAGACCAATTTTGTTCAGAAACGTAAACGCTTTTAGATGGCGAGCTAAATATTTTCAAAACTGCCTAAAATCTATTCGATCTAATACGTTTTACGACAAAAAGGGCCTCCGCGGGCCGCTTGCGCCCGCGGCTTTTACCCAACAGCTAGTTTATTTCTATAAGTTAAGAATTATTAAGATATAAAATAAAATAAAATAAAATAGAATATAAAAATAAAAAATAACTTACTCTTATAATGTCTCCAACTAAAGACGCAATAAACATGTTATCCAATTTTATATCATCGTTTTCCAAAATATCCTGAAAAAATTCCATGAAACATTACTAAACTGAATGAGGAATGATTTACAGACTAACCTATGTCTATCCCTTAAATACAATGATTACAGCAACAAATTTTTTAGACTAACCTTAAGACTGCCTCTGGTACAATATTCAGAGACCACGCACACGTTAGGCGGTTCTATACACGCACCAACGAATCCATTTACATTATCGTGTTGTAAGTCGCGCATCTAATGAAAACGAGAAACTAAATGTAGTTGATATAAATAATATTATCTCTTCATTAACCAATGAATAGATTTAAAAGGTTAAGATTTAGTTTATCCACGACTCCCTCCTCTTAAGAGCTGGATATACGCCGTTGACCTTTCTCACGCGAATGTGTGTCGCTTTATGTAAAAAATAATAATAATAATTAATTGAAAAGTTATTTGAAAATAAAATAAACCGAAGATACCCTAGAGCAGTGGTTTTTTTTTTAATGTGGCACACTTTTCACGATTTAAAAATTTAGCGGCACACAAAGAAAAAGATAAGTTTAAAAATTATTTACTTACCTATAACACACTGCGTAAAATAGTTTATGGTAATAATTTTAAATGTGCGAAATAAAATAATACGTACTACAAAAATAACAGTACGTTTATTAAGGGATTAATTACAAGTTAATAATAAGAATACTTGTAATGCAATTTTTTTTTTCTTTAAATCATATTATTTAATAATATTAACATAATTATATTATCTAAAATTTGGCGGCACACTTTTAGAATTTCGCGGCACACAAAAGTGCCGCGGCACAGTGGTTGAGAATCACTGCCCTAGAGGAAAAATGGTTTTATATTTCTAAAACAGGGGTTGCCATTTTTCTTCTAAGTATTAATAGCTAGGTTTTTTGTATTTTTATCATGCTATTAGACAATACAATACCTAGGGAATCTTCGGTTTATTTTTTTCAAATAACGTTTCAAATTATTTTTATTAATTTTCTTTTACATAAATCGACACACAATCGCATATATCCAGGCCTCAAGGGCTACTAATAGAAATTTAAAGTTTTAAGAAAACAAAAGGATCAATGAACTCTAGTTATGTGACATAAAAATAAAAAGTATCCACAAAATCTGCAATTTAAATGAATATAAAGCACTTTGTCAGATTTCAAGTTTTATGATAAGTGTATTGCATTTACAAACCTACACAGCTCTTGAGAATAAAGTAAAATCTTTCCTCTTATAAGTATTATAAAATCTACATTAAAAACAGAATTTATAGCAAGCAAACTATCAGATACCTATGGATATTGGATATACCTAACTTTTACCGTTAACTTGCTCATATTATCAAAATAAGCAAATATATCGATAAATTATTGCAATGTTTGCACATCTTAATTTTTTTATATGCGTTTAACACAAAAACACTAAGATAAAAATGTCAAAGGAGAATTAACAAACAACAAACAAAACAACAAACAACAAACAGAACAAACAAGAAAAAACAATAATAAACTTTTTTTTATAAAAACTAGTTCTTATGATGTCTGTGGGTGTTGTAAATCCTACGAAGTAGCCGTGCACTCCACCTGAGCAAATTAACTTTGTTTATTCAATGGCAAAACCCTTCAGAGACTCTCTAATTAGTAGCCCGGGGGGCGGATCCATTTGGAGCTATTAACATTTTCTTTTCGTAGGTATCTATCTCAGTTTACTTAATCAGATAAATAGAATTAAATGATAAGGGTGAGGTTATTTCGTGTTGTGAATTAGGAATTGCTAATTTTTATTTCACGTTGAGCTGTTAGAGTGAACGTAAACTTTGTTATAGTAACAATTTTTAAGTATATTGTTCATCGCACATACTTCATTCATCATAAAAAAAGTCGTACAGGTCGTGTCCGAGTCAAGTAGTATTCGTAAAGTAGTGGAATCTTTACTGAAACTTCAAATAAAGTTTCGAATGTAAATTAAAACATAAAGTACACTTAACGGAATATAATAATTCAAAGTCAAAGTTTAGGCAAATAATCAATATCAAATAATATTAACTAATCTTGAATGCCCGCCAAAACTTCTAAACATAAAGTTCAAAATATTTTCAAGTTTTATTCTAAATTTGTTTATTAAGGCATAAATAAGTCACTAACATCTTAGCATCATGGACAGGCGTAGGCATATATTTCCATCACTTTAAATATAGAGAAATCGTATTCTCGAAAGTAGTACTTGGTTATCGTAATCTGTTAAAATGTTATGGTAATTTTAAAATTATTTTAAATTCATATTTACATAAAATGAAGATCTTAACTAACTTTAGTGTACTAAAGTTATTTCCTATTCACTAATAAGTTCAAAATTAGTAGAAAAGAAAAGTGAAATTTTAAGTCTATTGGATTCAAGATTCTAATGCGTGAAGATTATATTTTCTCCTTCCAAATCAAGTAGTAAGTAAGCAGGTGCTTTTATATGATCTATTATTATTATTGTATGTATTTTGTCTGAGTCAACGTTACACAAAAATATTTACAAAGACGCACCCTCCTTGTTTGTTTTATTTATATAAATGAGATACATAAATACAGCGTCTATGTATGTTCATTTCCAAAAAGCAAATACGGTTCTGTTATAGTGGAGATGAATAGACGCGGTGGCGTAACCGCACTCTCTTATGAGCTCTATTCATATTTTTGAATACTACATACATACATGTTTTATACTTAGATATAAAGACTATTCATATCCAAAGATAAACATGTTGAGATATTAAATTTTGACGAAAATTGAACAGAAAAAAGTTGAAAAGTATTTCAAAGTGATTGAAATATCAAAGATGGCTTTTATGTTGTGTTTTATGGCCGAAATATATAAAATACAAAATTATATGCATAGAAATACCCGGATATAATAAATAAACAGAAACTTGTGATATCCAGACCCGAAAGAAATAACTGCAGTTTTTTTTTAACAAAGAAGTTAGCAAAGAACCTTCGAGTTATCATAATATAAATATCAATACTTACTATCTTAAGTTCTTTTTTGATCTCTCTTGTAATATCGATATGATGTCGTCGTACACGTTTCAATGCTAACAAACGTCCCCTATAAAGTGCTACTTCAGTGAATATTGCGGAGTATCTGAAGTCTAAATCAGGATTAGAACTGAGAGACACTTGACTGGAACGTACACCACCACTTCCTGTAGTCTGACCCTTTTCATTGGTATTTGTTACTGCTCCTGAATTTGCGTTTGCGTTCGCACCCGTGCTGCTATCTTGCTGGGGAAAAATTAGCTCTGAGACTCTACTTTGAGTAAAAATATAAAAGTAATCTGTAATGTGTAACACCCGTGAAGTGACACAGTCGCTTTACGAAATCAGAAGAGGGTAAGCAGCCGGATATAAGAAAAGTGTGTCAATTCAATAGGTGTACATTTGTCTCTTTAAGCCAGCATAGCGGAAGCCACTTTTGCCTGCGCACTTTAGTTAGCTCCACAAGTGACCACACAGCTATTATGAAAAAATAAACTATAAATTGAATTACTAAAAAATTTAAAATATATAAGTAGTTAGCGAAAAGAAAAATAGAAAAGAAGCAATACAAACTCAAATAAATAATAATTAGTTTACCTACTCAGTTTGGAGGCAGCCTTTTGACCCTCAGCATCAGGTAATTGAAGATCCCGAAAGTCTATTTTCCAGAGCAACGAATCCAGTTCCTGTTCATATCTCCAGCCCCGATATAGAGCAAGCGCGGCTAACACTAACAATGCCAGGGCTGCTCCAGCAGCTCCCAGAGCCCATGCACCAACATGACCTACAGTTATTTTTAAATCAATATTAGAATAAAAATAGCATGAGGTAAAAATGGCATGTAGAGAAGTTATTGGCATCGAAGTCTCTGCCTACCTCAGAGGAACAAAAGCGTATTTATATAAAAATAACTGAGAAGTGAAGAATTAAAAACATAAAATAAAAAGAAAAATATTTAAAAACAAAAAGTAATAAGAATAAATTAGAATTATTTCGAAAGAGTTTTCTGTTAATTGAAAAAAAGTAACTTCTTTGTCCAGTAGCGTGAGCTATACCTTTGTTAGGAAAATTAATTAGATTAACTTTATGAAAGGTAACAGAGAAACAGATTATGATTCAATTTAACGATAAATCCCAACTTTGTTAGGACAAAGATGAAATAAAACGGTCTAAGCCGCGAGTAAATTGAGGAAAAACAAGTAAAGTCTATTTCGGATGGAAAATCTCTCTTGTATATCTTTTCAAATGCTATACAAACTATCAGTTCTTCATTTAATTCCTTATTTTTTGTAATGCTAATAAATATTCGTAATAATGTACTCGCGCAAACTTTTCCTTGCCAAGATTCATTGAACCAATCCATTTAGGTTATTGAAACAATACATAAGCCCATTTTCCTTATTTCACTACAAATAGCAATTTAAATCATCTTCAATAGGACAACTAATTAAAACTATGTCCACAAGCAATGTTAGCAAATGAAAACAGGAGAAGTGTGCACTGTCAACCTAACTTGCGATGAACCAGCACATTCGTCTCCCCAAGCCAGCATAGCAGAGACGACTAGTGCCTGCAGACATCATGGACGCACTCTAGCTTAACATCAGGCGTAGTGCGATCACGTGACCATCACTACAAAAAATCACGTTAATAAACCAATTTTATTTTTGTTGAATCGACTCACTGATTATTTCTATCGTCACCGCTCTATTAGATAACAATGCTAATAATATCAACTAAATACAATAAATATAGTGTTAAATAAAATAGTATTCCAGAAAAAGAATGAAGCACTGCAAATCCGACATTATTAAAGTAGTTGGAAGACTGCGTCTGATGGGGTGCCTGTTTTACATTGTCCCTAAGATACCATTACTTTCCTTTTATGTCAAAACGTACGAAATTACTTGCTCCCAGTCAAACGCCAGTAAAAGCTTTCACTCTATATATTATTTTTTTAGTTTACAAGTTTGCTTTTGTGACGTAGTCCATTAGGGCGACCACATACTGATTTTGTTAGTATGACTACAAGTATTACACATTAAGGGAACATTACCAAGGTCACTGTTAAGTGGTTTCTTCGTGTTAGTATAATAAAATCCATATAATACCTATTATAGTTAAGTTTTTTATAGTGGATCACTGCAGGCAACTTGAAGAGACGAATGTGCACTCATTAAACAAGGCAGATTTTTCTCGTTATTCCCGGCTACTTCCAAGCTGATCCCGAAACACGACAAGGTCACTTCACGGGTGTCACACTCGAAAGTTGTGGTACTATTGTGGAATTTGGTAAGTTTGTTTAATAATAAATACTTACTGACACATTTTTCGCCGCGAAATCCACATGGAGGTTCAGACAAGGGTACTCTTCCACCAGGCCATTTCATCTCTCGTAAAAATCGTACTTCCTGTATATAAGGATAAGACAAGGAACATAAATGATATACATGTTTGTAAAGACATTTATTGAGTAAAGGTTAACAAAATTTTCTTATTTCTCATTAGTAAATAGTGAGAAATTTTTTCGCATATAAAACATAAGTTAAACATTCAGTATTCTTGACCTCAAACTATGGTAATAAAACTTTTTACAAAGTTATACATTGCTTGAACATCGCCGGATGTTATTATTATAAAAAGCTTTCTCATATTTATATTTTAATGATATATTTCGTATTCGAGATGTATTTTATGTTCTTCTTTAAATGCCCGAGATGTGTAATAATAGTTTCAAATATAATAAAACGTTAATAAAATTTATTAAAAACATTATACTATAATATCATGTTCGTTCCACTTTAAAAGGCTCTCGCGTTATTCATAGAGTCGTTAAACTGATGTACGCGAATTGAAATTATTCTTGGCACAAAAGTGCATCTTGCAAGCCAAAAACTGATATAATTTGTACACGTACATTCTTAATACATAGTTATATAATGTAAATATATTCTCCGCACATAGCGATTTGCCGAGTGCGCGTGTCCCGCCTGTTAAATCTCGATTTGAACTTATCTAGATCTCAAATTGTCTTTTATCTGTTGTTAATATGTTAAGAGGTTTCAGTTACACAAAGTGTGTTCTAATTTTGATGATGTAATTAGAAAATAATTGATGTGATTAGAATTAAGTACAACAGAAAAAATATCATAAAGAGCGAGTAGAATGTTATAAACCAAACTACACGACACGCAGAGAAACAAATATAACTGACTCAACTTGTCGACGCAGCAAATGCGGCTTCTGAACTAAAATGGAGATGGCAGAGCAAGCTTTAGAAACGGTGTAAGAATGGATGTCATGTCATCGCAGTGTTAGGGCCAGACAGCATCAGACAAAAACATTGGAGGGAAATGAAGGAGGCGGTAAAGGTTGCTAAAAGAAAATTATCGTCAGTCCTAAAAAATAATCGAGACAGATACTCACAGGTGCATTTCGATGTAATACAGCCAAAGGATATAATCCAGGCGATTTAGAAGGATCTAGAGACAACAAAGTGTAGTTCCCTTCTGCATCACCACATTCATCCATATGGACTGTGTACCTGTGATAATATCATTTAAATGTTAAAAAAATATTAGCTGAAAACGCAGTAACAGATAAAGTGAAAAATACTATCTAAAATTGAAATTTACAACTGTGCTGACGGATGTGGAAAGTGTGCCAAATTTATCGCTACAACAATTCTGGAACTCTCCGCTCAAATTTTATATGTAAAACGTTTTCATGAGTACGATTTTAGTTACAAATATTAAATCAGTTTTATTTGATAATTAAAAGCTTTTAGTTTTATCGAAACCATTAAAATAAATAAAATAATATTAGATAATATACATTGCAAATTAGGCTTAATAAATTAACAATATTCTTACGTGAAAGTCATATTTAGTTTTTACAGTGGTAGACAGACTGATGATAGTTATTAGCCCAGTCTGTCAATGAGTGGAATCATAATGAAGGGAGTGTGTCCTATCAACCTGGACCTCGTCTCCTCAAGCCAGTACAGCGGAGACGATTACTTACATACATTTCCCCGTGGTAGCAGTCGTCTCCGCTTATTAACCGCAATGTTTCAAACAATTAAAGACTCGATTGAATTTAAATGTATATTTCATTTAAAATAATTTGTTTCTCACCCCATTACGCTCTTATAAGAGTTATTCCTCATGCTAGCTGCTATATATCTGCCGTTTCGAGGGTCTTCTCCATTCATTAGGGTATTCGCTAACGCTCTCGCATACACCCATACTGCATCATGTAACCATGCTGCTTCTACTGGGATCTAGTAATTTTTTATTGATTTTTTTTACAATGCTTGTATCTTAGTGTTTTTTTTTTTGTAGTTTCTAGTTTACACTAATTAGTGTAATTTTTTTCCAAGGTTATCGATAATTTATGTAGGTAGCGCTAATAATTTTGCGAATGTTTTACTAATTTCTGTATTTTTACATTTTACTGTTTAATTTTTATTGTATATTATCTTAATTAATCAACTCTTTACTCTAACGAGGTCGACATTTCTTGCGGTCTAAGGAGTCTTTCCGAATTCAAATATAAGTAGTTGTACAATCATTTGACAATTGAAAATAGCTCTTCATAGGTCTAAATAGGTCTTATTACAATTATTTCACCATTAACATTTTTTTTAAATTTCATTTAATAGTTTTCTAAATAGAATTTTAAGTCATGAATTACATACAAAATGCATCTTAAACTATGTAAATTCACGTTAAAATGTTTGTGCAAAGGTTCTCGGCTAACGTTCACTGTGTTTCCATTACTAAAACAAATGAATACTGTTTTACTGACAGTTCGTACCTACTAGTACGTGTAATTGGAATTCCTCATTATGTCAAGGGTTTCTAACCTACTTTACTCGCAGAATAGGACTGTAAATGTTCTTAACAAAAGCTCTAAGTAAATAGCTACTAATTAATTTTGCCTTTAAGATAAATTTATTTGTAAAATGTTTGTTGTTTTGTGTCTTTATTACTGTCTTTCATCGTATTAGTTAAGTGTTGTTCTATTTTTAGGTATTTCATTTAATATATGTAAATGTAGGAACCACAAAAAAAAACACATTATTACAATAGAAATTTCAGTGATCTTCAGGGGTTTTAATACTTTGGTGTTTCGAAATTTATCATAAATGAATCAAACGGCGTGACGGCAGAGAATATGTTGCTTTTTTTTTCAGAATTAATAATTAATTAATTAGAGTAGCAGAATATCTCTTACCAACTTTTCACCACCAAACGTAGCCAAAGGATTGGTAAAATTAAAGGGTGGTAATTGAAGTCGCCTGTTAACTTCACTAGAGAATGCCGGGTATGACTTCGAGGGTGATGGCGCAACAGCGAGGTAAGCGCGCAATGCACGAAGCGCTCTCGGAACAGGCTGACGGCGAAGAGGTCCAGCTACGTAACGTAAAGCTTCAGCTGATTCATACATATCCACGTCTACGCCTATTGCCGCATATTCGCCTGAGAAATGTAATTAAAATAAAATACGCATATCGCATCCTGCTGTCATTGTTGCTGGCGTACTTTTTTGAATCAAGTTTACTCAGTAACTACTTGTATAACACTTGCGAGTCTAAAAAAATAATATATTAAACCACCGTTTTTTTTCTTCTTAATAAGTCTTATAAAAATGAAAAAAAAAAATTGAAATGAGCGTGAAACTCATCGAATAATTTTTTCATTGAATATATATTTTGTGTAATGTGAAAATAATAGGGTTTCTTTTGCCAAGGTCGAAACAATCGTATGCTCAAGGTGATTGGGAGATTAAGTCAGTTTTAAAAAATCTAGTTTCATTTTGCATTATTTTCATTTATTGTTATTAGAATATTCTTAAGAGCGCAAAGAATATTACGACGCCATCTGCACTGAAACGAACGACTACTGGATTAGGGATAAGCCGCTGTTTGATCATTCCATTATTTTTAGACTTTCTTGAATAAATTGTGGATATAAGTTGAATATTTATTAATCAACTTAAATTTCATTTTGGGTTATATTAGGTTTATTTTTATGAAGATAACAACAATATTTTTATATTTATTTTTATGAGTAAATAAGTAGGTACTTTGATATCTCATACTTTATCTTTTGAATAAAAATAATATTTTGAATAAAATCTGTAAAAATAACAGCTGAACTGATATTTTCGTATCAACACATTTCTCGAGAAGTCCTTTTGCTCGATGAGGACTGGATACACGTGTTTTTATATCTATCTTGGTTTTATTGTGCTTTGATTTATTGCTTATTTTAGAAAAGATAACGGTCGATATTTACATAGTCATAGAGTACCTATTTACTGACAATTTTTTTAATGTTTACGCCTTTTACAAATTTAATATACGTTCCATTATATAAAAATAAAAAAAATACAAACGCTAATTTATCTCTCCTTAAATAAAAAGCAACAAATATACAAATCGGACGTGTGCTAATATATAGCTTTCTAAAATGCGTTGCAGTTAGTACAACGTAGGTTAGTACAACCTAGATCTAGTTATATTCTAATTAATTATTATTCTTTAAATTAAATTAAATATTCTTTAAATAATATAACAGCGTAACATGCAAGTTAATGGCACGCCGCGCCGGCAGCAGTACATAATTTAAGAGCTTTTAAGCTATTAGGAAATATTTAATTAAAAATTAAGATGATTATAATAAAAGTTAATATGGATGGGCATTAAATGCTTTGTTCAACAATTTTTATCAAATTAAAGAGAATTTCTTTACATTGTTTATACTCGCATCATCTACTAGGTATAACGAGAGGAGTATGCTTAGACTAACTAAACTAACTAACTTTTTTTTAAAGTTTTTTGATCTTATTAGTAAACCCGATTTGAAGAGATAGAAAAAATATCACATTAAGTTCTGAAGCCCTGTCGCGTGAATCCCCTTTTATTCTAGTACTTATAATTTAAATTCTTACTTGAACCTACAGAATAAAACGTACGAGTATATATCCTAGAAAATACTCACCAGTATCAAGCAGTTGCATAGCATCAAGCGCCAACATTAATCCAATATGATCATGATAGTAACCCACAGACACGTAAACTGCATATTAAAAAATATTAAAATAAAGAATGTAACTAGTTCTATAATGTAAAACGGACGCCTAATACCACGACGCAAGGTTTTATTGGAAGATGAGTACGTCAAACGGAAGACTGTAAAACAGAGGATTGTCGACACGATTACTTAAAGCGTTAAAGGCTGTGCACGTATTAGGAAGACATGGGTTCGAATCCTACTCGGCTCAGACTGTTGTGAGCATGTTGATTTTTTCTTCTGTTCATTTATCATCATAATTTAATCATAAGATGAGTTCAGTTATGGAAAATACTTGAGCTACAGAGGACACTTGAATAAATTAAACCACTCACTTCTAGTATCCTTGTAAGTTTCTCTTACAATATCCAGAAAAGGATTTCTCGTGTAGTTTTCTTTGGAATTCTCATATAGATACGGTTGTCTGTACGCCTGAGCTGCTCTTATCGATATTTGCTTTTCTCTTGCCGCTGCGATGATAGCCAGAGCCAATCGTGAAAAGTCATGGTTTGGTGCTTTGAGATAAACGAACGCTACCTAATAAGAAAATTGATTTTGTTTAAGTTTATTACTTTGTATGAACGTTAAATATATAATTGTAAATATAATAAGACCGAGATCAAATATATATTTTAAAAACATTGTCATACTCATATTTAATTTCATTTCAACCGGGAATCGAACATGGGATCTCCATGTACCAGCTACGATAACCACTGCGCCACAAGGACCGTTAATAAGCATTCAACATTTATGACTATTCATTACACATTTACTAATGCATTTTTGCATTTAATAATTTGATTATTATCATGAAGAGTGGTAGATAGACTGATGATGGTTATTAGTCCAGTCTACCGTCCTGGGGTAGTACCACCACTTTTGAATGTAACACCCGTGAAGTGACCATAATGGAGGCGACTGCTGCCTGTAGAGATTTCTCTGTAGTAGCAGTAGTATCCATTCATGGACCGCACTCTAGCTTTACATCAGGCGGAGCGTTGTGACATGCCGAGCTACAATAAAAAAAAGGTTAAATTGCGGGTGTGTAGCGGTCAATTTGGCAGAGATTTATATACTTTTAATCAACTTGAATGCTTAATAAATATTTACATGCATAAATCTGAAGTGTGTAAGAACTGCAATAACGGAGCGTGAGATGTCAGTGTCCGAGGGTCTGGTGCGGGCGAACGTTGAGTACACTCGTTTGTTAGAGCTTGCTACGTCACGGCAATACTGCAAAAAGGAACTTTGATGAGATATTTTACTAAGTGGTTACACTTAAACCCGTAAATGTTTTTAATGCCTTAGCTCCAAGCCTTTTTTAGTTATTTATAGATTATTATTATCACTAATATAGCATCACAATCAGTCTGATGTCAAGCTAACAAAATGCCTGGCAATAACAGTGTCCGCTAGGCGATTTGAGGAGGCGAATGATAAAACACACTTATACAGATTGACAGGGCATACCCCTCTCGCTATAGGTACTCAGTTAATTCCAAATTGTTTCCGAAACTACGCTACTTTACGGAGTTTACAGATATAACAAACTCGGGACAGGGGTTTTGGCGGCCATCTTGAGACGTCAGGTTATCTGTTTTGAATTATTTTCCTAAACTTGTGTTTCTTGAGTGTCAATGTGTAATAATGGTGGATTATTAACCATTAAGTGTTCGTGAACGTGCGTAAGTGTGGGCAAACAATTCAAAAGAAGAGAACCTGTGTTTCCCTTTTACCTCCAAAACTCCGTAGGAAGTTTCAGTAAGGATTCTACCACTTTACTGGAACAATTTTTGACTTGACTGAGACTTGACCTGACTGGTTAGTGTGATGAATGAATGACTCGTGATGCACTTGATGCAAAATATTTACTTTGACACTGGCAAATTGTTATAATGCCATATAAAACAAAAAGAAAAGAAAAACTCGGGACAGCAGGCTTTTTGCCTCATAAAATACTTACGTAGCTAATCATTGGTAAATTAAAGGCAGCTGCCATTCGACCTTCGTGTACACAAGTTTCCTGCGGCCCAATAAAAGCTGAAACGTTAGCCGCCCATAAAGCCGCAACCTGCACGACAAATTAAAATTCAGTAAAAAAAAAAGATTTTTTTTTTATTCTCCTATCTTTTTAGGCTATCATTTGAATACGGGTCCTATCTGATTCTATTGGCGCATGATTTCTAATTCGAGCCTGCAAATTGCTTAATTAGAATAACGGGGTTAAATTAATAGGTTAACATTTGGTAAGTAAACGATAACGGGTAAAATATTTTATAGTGATTTTGTTATCATGATACGTTTTTGTTATGAGAATTTAAATACATATTTAATTTTAAACTTGCGTGGAGTTTTTTTTTTCGAAATATCTTTTTTTTCTACCATCGATTTTCGTTATAATTCAATTTCTTTCTTTTCCTTCAGTTTTTTTAGTAAAAATTATTATAAAAAATATTTCCACAATCAATTACTTTCTTTTATTAAACATATAATTTATTTATTGTATTAGGATTTTATGACGTTTTCATGCTACCTACAAAGGTTAACCATAATTGTTAATAAGAAAGCATTTCACGGCGATAAAGTAAGCAGAAGCCTCGTAAAAACAATTTTATGGATGTGTCCAATTTACGCTTGACAAACTACCAGAGCGATTCACTGAAACCGCAATTTTAACTCTGTTTAAAAGTAGTATATCGTGTGAACATCATAAATCGTTGGCTTTGCGCTTTAAGCTTTTATTTTAAATTGTCAAGCTGAGAGACTAAAGCTCCTTTATAATGCACAAAGTGGAAGAAATACTATCCGAATGTAATAGAGGGAATTAATAAGAGATATCGTGAAAATAAACTACTGTCACATGTCCTTAAATCGTAAGTACCTATAATGCTGACGTGTAACAAACATACTGTTTGTGGGTTTAGGCTGGCTTCTGAAGATAATTTTTTACCCTTAACTTTTGTTTCTTTGTGTTTAATACTCTGTGTAATAATAATAATGCGGAAGTGCGTGAAATTTATTAATTAATGTTTAAATTTTCTCTACACAAGCCATTGGCTTGCTTTAAGTATAGATACGAAGCTATTTTTGACTTTTTTAAAAGTTTTTTTATTGATATCGTTTTCGGCGTATGGCAACACTCCACCTGATGTAAAGCTAGAGCGCGGTCCAAGAACGGAAACAACTGCTACAGAGAAATCTCTACGGGCAGCAGTTGCCTCCGCTATGCCGGCCTGAGGCATGACACTCCTCTCGCTATACCTGGCTACTTTCAAGATGCTCCCGAAACGCGACAAGGTCATTTCACGTGTGTTAATTGGCAAAAACAAAAGAAAAAGACTTGGTGCAATTAAAATAGGGTAGTTAGATAAAATCAACTACTATTATAACAACGAACTGCAATTAACTCTTGCTAGTAAATTCTACGAACGAAGAGAATAAATATGTCTCAACGAGGTCGTCGATTCCGAATCATTGAGCGAAAGAAAAAGAAAGGAAATGAATAAACATTACTACAGAGAAGATAAACTTTGCAACTAATGTACGAGAAAATAGTTGCGTGAATACAGAATGTAAAAGTTAAGGAATCCCTCGGTACTTCTACGAGTATGTGCAGATTGGACTATTTCAAATGTACGTAGTTCGGCAAACTGTTTTCTATTTTGTTTTGTAAATAAGATTTTGTTGTAGATTTAAATTGTTTTTATTGTAGCTCGACATGTCACAACATTCTGTCTGATGTTAGAATTCTAAGCAGCAATCGCCTCGGTTGACAGTGCACACGCCTCTCGTTATCTGGCTACTTCTAATCTCTTCTAAACTTCTGATCTCGAAATCCGGGTATAATAACCATCATCAGTCTACTTTTTAATTAATACATATATAGTCACTGAGCGACCAAACTAAAGTGACATTGGTGCCGGACAGAATTTAGCGAGATTTCAACAATTCCGCTCGATCACGGTCTCTCAAAAAGGAAATGTAATATTAATCTCCTTTAACATAAAAGCCTTTTTTGGTGTACGTAGACAAAACGCTTATTTAACGCTTGAATAAAATTTTCTCTTTTAGAAAAACAAACAAATGCTTACTGGAAACACAATATTATTTATCGAAAGAAACAAACTCATTTTAAAAATGTACACGACAATTTAACAAAAGACCTTTTTTCTCGTTTCCTATTAAGAAAACAATTGAAATTTCCTAAGACAAAGCTTGTGTCTTTAAATTGATGTCTGTAGTGGCACTCTCTGTTACAGACAACTGAGTGATGTTTCTTCTTCTGCACCCTCAACGACATTATCATCTAACACGCCCTCTCGATATTAATAGAACCTATTTCTGTAAATTTTGCTGTAAACTGTCAAAATTATAATTTTACTGTATAACAGATAATTTTGAAGAATAACATGCCGTTTTAAGTAAATTACATTTTCCATAAAATCTGAACAGTCAACGTGCTTTTAGCAATTCCATACGTGACCACTCCCCGTCTGATTTTAAGTTACAATTGAGAATAAAATTGTTAACGAATGTCTGCAACTATCAGTCGCGGAATGTGTGCCATTCAGGTGGACAGGGCATTATCTTCCTGTAATATCTGATTATTTCCAAATTGGTCCACAATTCGAAATAGGGTGAATATTCAGATATTTAAAAACGAGAGGAGTATGCACTGCCGATCTAGATGGTGAACAATCGTCTCCTCAAGCCGGCATAGCGGAGGCGACTGCTGTCTGTAGAGATTTCTCTGTATTAGTAGTTGTTTCCGTTCATGAACCCCACTCTAGTTTTACATCAGGCAGAGCTATAATAAAAGAAAAAATCAGGTAATACAGTACAATACGATATACGGTACATCATGTACCTAACCTAAATTGTAGATTATATAATAAATGAAAAGCTTTTTTCTATTCATCTTTCATCATAATTTAATATTTGAAAGCTCTTAAAAAGATATCTATAATGTAGATAATATGGTATGACATAGTAATCCGATGGATGCGTGTGTAATACGAACGCAAATCCAATAGACATATTTTTCATCCGTTTATTATGATCGAGGGTATTATGGTAACCAATAGGCGGTATATTTGTTGATATTGTCAACAGAAGAGTAATAGCACCACGATCTTTTAGTGACAGCAATAGGGGGAAACTGAGCATGGCTTCCTACACCTTATTTATTTTCCTTATCGCATAATTTATTGTTTCCGCTGAAAAAAATTGTGCAGATTTAAAAAATGTCAAAATTATTCGTCAGCGATTTTTAAATAGCATTTTATCTATGTATTTTTAGTTTATTTTAAGTACCTATTTTGTAGGCGTTTTAAAAAATATTACTTAAACTTCTATCGTTTCCCAATAAGATCGGTTATGTCTTAGATTTTTAAGGGTGATGTCCCCTGTGTTAAGATCCTAAACTAGAATACCCTGTAATTGTATAAACTTTTAGGCTATCACACACAAAAACGAAACAAAATAAACAAATAAAAAATAACGTTTTTGTTGATAATGTAAATATTTACATATAAATAAATATTTTCCAATTGATATCGATACGGGAAATATAGGCCGTTAAAAATATATTGCCTTTATAATAACTTTTTAGTATATAAGATTAATACAGAGTAGTTAATAACATCAATACATTGTATTTAGTTTATGTTCAAAGCGCATTTCTTACTATAACAAGTTTCTTGACATGTACCAGATGAGGTCAGACGTTTCGCAGTATTCGAAGTAGAATTATTTCTGGATATTTGAACATCCGCGTTGATGGATTGTTGATATTATCTAATTGTAAACATCAATGAATAAAATAGTTAATTTATGTCATAAACAATTCAGTTCAAGATGAAAAAAAAACAAAAAAGAACGTTAAAATCTAATGACAGTGATAAATTTCAACAACTTTTATTTTTAATTACGGGCGGTTGGCGTTTGTTTTATTTTCCTAAAGTTATTTTACAAAGTTTATAAATAAAACGCCAAAGTTTACATAATTTAAATTTTTTTTAGTTACTTCTTTTAAAGAAGCTTGATCAATATGCATGAAAAAGATTTAGAGCATAATAAAATGAACATTTTCTATTAAAGTTTAGTATTCTTCGCCCCGGAGACTTTTGGCGGGGTATCTAGAAATGGTAGATTGTCAGTTTTGAATTATTTTCCTAAATTTCTGTTTCTTTGAGTGTAATTTATAAGCTGTTATTAAGGAATTTTATTATTATTGGCAA
Organism: Tinea pellionella; assembly: GCA_948150575.1. Taxonomy (NCBI): domain Eukaryota; kingdom Metazoa; phylum Arthropoda; class Insecta; order Lepidoptera; family Tineidae; genus Tinea; species Tinea pellionella. The sequence goes on along the minus strand of OX411248.1, from coordinate 5,717,782 downwards.
ACGTGCTTGAGTGCGTAGATGAATTTAATGTTCCATCTACATCTAATAAGAATGAAACTGAAGACAACCAAAGATGATCGATCTCCTTGCCTTGAAATAACAACAAATAAAGTTACGGAAGTATTCTAGAATATTAATTGCTGACGCCGAGACCAAGTGTCCATTCGGTTTTCACTAACTTGCCGAGTTACAGCCATTGTAAACCAAGAGATATGACCCATAAAACGCAACTCCTCCCATAAATATAAGTTATATTTATTAATAGTTTGATGTTATTATACTACACTTGTAAATGTTCAAGTTATGTGGAATTTATTATTGACATTCGAAGGATAAGTTTACAAAATTGAAGAGAAAACGCAGAAAATAAACACTTTATAACTTTAGTTAATTGTTTGAGTAAAATCTCGGAATAAAGTGTTAACATACTTAAAGATGAAGATATAAAGATACTTCTATATAAAATCGATCAATACGAAAAGGGCAAATTTTCTTATGAAATATGTTGTACTAATATACTTAGTTGATGCTTATTCTATTTGTTTCTTTTATTTATTAATGTAGGTATACAGCCATATAGGTTAGGTTGTATAAAAAATATGTATATCTACATCTAACTGTAAATAATTGATGGCTAACATGATAAAAAGTAATAATAATAAACTCTTAAGTTAAAAACTAAAATGCCTAACAGACAAAATTGATCAACCTCAATAGTTTGACTTTTTTAAAATAAATACTTAAGGTTATTATACAATGCCCTGATTCCAAATTAATACACTCTCGTGTACTTACCTCTTTTTAACAACATTGTTTATACTCGTAATATTAATAAATATTACCTACAAATTATCGTGATCGGGAATCAAACCCAGGGCCTCCGTGAAACAAACTGGATTGGTGACACAAAGGTGCACTACAAAGGCCAATAATTTCTTTTAAAAAATAAAGATTAAAGAAGATAAAACGAGTATATTAATAAATAAAATATTATATATATATATATTAAAATATTAATATATAAACTCACAAGTAATTTTGCACACGATTGGAGAATTTATTCCAACTCTTTTCTCCGAGCTTTTTGTTACCAACTTTTTATTAACTAGGAATGAAGAAGTAGAGCATAAGATTTCTATTATTTAATATATGATTTTTATTATTAAACATCCTAAATTAGTGGTTCGGACACCACATAGAAATGCCTGCAAACAGCGATCGCCTTCCCCGTTTTAGGGGTGCAAAAGGTCCAAGAGCGCGCAGATTGTTTTAATTAAGCGTCGATGAAGGCGCTACTGGTGTCGACGAACCAGCATTAAATATATTATTAATACAAACATCTAAACAGCTGAGATTACCTGACGTATAGAAACCTCTTCCTGCCCATAAGTTTCTGCAACCACAAACTCGAGCGAATGACCCATCGGACCCAAAAGCTCACGATTAACCTCGTCAACTGCCATTGAAATTGCTCCTAAACAAAAATAATAATAATTTAACGCACTCATTAGTTTTTTGCTAATAACAAGATTATTTATTACTATAATAATTTCAAGTCTTTATTCGTTTTGCTTTTGGCGATATTTATACAATTAAGTTCAGTGTCAAGTCATACTTTTACTTTAGATTTATTATTTATGTTTCAAAAGTGTCATTAAAGTTTGTGTCGAGGGAATAGAGCGAATGTTTATTAATATTTTGTAATTACAAAAGACATTAATGTATTTCGCTTTGAGTTGTAAAACTGTTTGTAATGTAAAACAATTAGGTATATATGCTCGGTCAAAGAAGGCGATTTAAGATTTTTGTCTCTCGCTCACACAACGCGGATAATAAAAAAGTTTAATAACAATCTTTGATAAATATTAAGTTATTTAATTAACTTTGTGATCAATGAATGATAAAGTTGTCCATTTGCGTCCAATAAAAATGTAAATACACAAATTACGGGAAAAAAACAAATATTATTTTTAAAAAAGTGCGTAATATTCAAAGATATTCTCAGAGCAACACAGCAAAGCTTTTAATTTTGACAGTATGATGTATTAATATAAATTGTAATACTAAATAGACAAGAATTTAAATGCGAACGATACAAATGATAAAAATATGCAGTGGTCCAAATGAGTCGAAGAAGGTGAATCAGTTCAAGACCCGTATTGGTAATAGGCCGTTTGCGACGTATTAAGATCAACATGAGTAATTTAATCACAACTTACACTTGTGTCATAATATTTGAGTTCATATACCTGAATATCGCAAATTATTAGGGCGCCTTATTATGTAACATTTGCTAATTACTTTTAGTAATAAAGGTGTTAATTGTGTACATGTTTTATATTTAGATAATTAAAAGTATGTGTTTAATGATCCATTAAAACTTCAGGATTTGAAATCCCTTTGTGTGTGAACTTCAAAAACTTATTCAGGTACCTTCAGGCATGTTCCCTTCTGCGGTATTCGTGGTAAAGGTTACATTCGAGAACAAAAAGATCAAATCTATTAATAATTATATATTATTTTGTAATTTATAACGATAGGTATTGTAATCCAAACAATATCAGCAAAGGATGATCTCAAAATTTTAATAAAAAGAAAAATAGTGCGATTACCGATACTTTTTTTTGAAGAATTTTGAGTGGAGTAATAATTTACCTGAGATAACTCTTCCAGGTCGTGGATAGTTAAAGTCTCCAGGTCGTCGTTGTGATCCAGTCAAATAGCCCAAAGTAAAACGTTCTCCTCTAGCGAGCCTTAGTGTTACTAAAGTTAACACCCAGCACCAACAATGTCGCTGAAACAAAAATTTATTTATCAAAATATTATTTATTTATATTGCATCTGGTTTCAGGTACAGTGTACATTTGATCCCTCAAGCCATCATAGCGGAGAGCACTTCATCTGGTCGCAGATGTTTGCGCTCATGGATCCCACTCTAGCTTAACATCAGGCGGAGTGTGGTAAAATAAAAAAGTAAATAATAAATTCAATGTATATGAACCGAAATCTTCAGTAAACTTGCAATAAAACAGAGCTACACTTCACAAATTGTTGTAGAGTCGGTCGCACGTGCCCTTAACATTTTTCCGATATTAACTCTCGTAAACTTGCCAGTTCCAACTGCGAGGCTTTCAAGTGCAGACACTATTCTATCATATCATTTCTGGATGTTTATAGCACTTCGTGGTATTTTTATTTTATTTTATTACATTTACTTTAAAACTATTATGGTAACACGAGCTTTTTTTTGAATGATATCAAAATAGGTATAAATACTCGTTTGATTACAGCTACTAGTTTATTCAATAAACAACTGGATTCAGAATAAAATTCAATATGTAAATTATTATAAAAATATTATAAAAAAATTACGTTTATATCGGCAAAATCAGTATAAAAATGATAAGTGCAACAATGTTGTAAGGTTGCAGTCGCATTATGACCACCGTGGACTTTGATACGTAGTTATGTAATACGTATTACAAGTGTAACGTATTAAACCAAAAACTAGTCCAGTTACAAGACAGGTTCACCGACAGAGATTCAATTTGCTACACATGTGAAAGTTGTCATCACGCCTCTGCGAATTGCGAGTGAAGACGGTCTGTTATGTTTTGCATGTCGCAGAATCTACTAAATTGAAATTTCGCAGATGTTCTTATTTATACAAAAATTTTTTTTCTTTCTTTTTTTTTTTGGCATATTAAAATGCTTATTAATTAAATTAAACTTAAACAGAAATCAAATCGCCGCGCAGCACACTTATTATACTCATAGCATTGAGGTGGAAATCGAACCTGCGAATTTGCGCACGAATGCCTACGTGAGCGCGTCGAAATTACTCTATTCTATCTTTTCATTTGTAGTTTTTACGACACAATTGATACTGGCAAGATCTATTTTGCAGTAATTAAGGTCATTGCTAATTAACGCAACTCGTGTCATTTTTTTTTCAATTTCTTTGTACAATAAAATAGTCATCATAATTTATCAATATTTTTAAAGTTAAATTTGTTATATTATGAATTATTTTAACAATTATGGTATATATGCTTAATTAAATTGCAAAAGATTCTGATTAATTTGTTTTTGGTAAACATGTATGGTAAAAAAGTGGGTGTTATATCGCAATTCTACTCAAAAAAAAAAAATGTGTAAGTAAAGTAGATAACTTAGAAATGTCAATTTCAAAAGCTCCCATATATTTAAAACACTTGAGTTTTTATATTCTTGTGATATAGGTATTCTCTCTCACGAATAATTCAGTATTTATTTTAAAACGTCCAACCGAAGAGCTTTAATTTTTTGAATACAAAAAAATATACTCACACAAAAAGAGGAAGAATAACAAACGCAAATATGTCATGTTTCAGTTAGTAAGTTGTTTTCAATACAAATATAAGTGTCTTATTTCTCTCAAATATTAAATAACTGAAAAATAATCCGTGGGCCTGATTTTATGCATGGAAGAAAGGTAAGTAGGTACTTTGGTTGTCTCGGTGGGCGCGTACATATTATGCGTCCCTCGTAATGTATGGAAAAATAAAAAAGATACTCGATTTCTCAAGAACTGAGGAAAAGTTTGTTAGAAGAAAATTATTTTCTCATACAACGCACTTATTCATTGAGGAATTATAATTATTAAGCTTTGCGTGGTAAAAGAAAAGCAATAGATCGATTATTTTAATCTCTCTGCCTGCCCACTGCATTTGATTTTTAATATAAAAACAAAAGAAATTAATTTAAATTAATAATTAACCGTGGCCGAATAATTAATTTGAATTTACCTTTTTCTTTTTAACTCTCTCCTAAAATACTGTAATCCGCGGAAAAAAATGTTGGCAACCCTATGGACAAGACAAACATACATATAACATCCAAACCTAAAACAAATACCTACTTTTATCAATAATATGGTATTTATGATACAAATTAATCAATGTCACAATATTTATAATTGGGAATAGAACCCTCGACCTCGGCGTAGCCATTACGCTGTTACCCACTGCATGTACGAGTAGATACTTTTATAGTTTAGTCTTTCATTGTCTAAACGCCTTCGCAAAAAAAAAAAAAATATTTCAACCGAAATAAAGTAGAAAATGTTAAAGAAATTAACATATTTTTGTAACTCGTTTATGCCCATTCACCGTGATTTTATTTAATTAAATATACAAAGAGAAAATCTGTTAAAAAGCGTGTTTCTCATCGTCACGTTTCTCAAATCGTCATTCATAGTTGTTGACAATACTTCACACTCGCCAATAATGGTGATATTACACTACTTATAAAAATCAAGATATCAAAAATAATAATTTTTTATTAGAAACTTTTTAAAGATACCAATCGAAATGTTGGCAATATTAAACAGTTTAATTAATTATCTAAAAACTGTTTATTATTAATTATTAAATATTGTTATAAGTTACGTTTTTTCTTCTATTTTCAATTCAATTTTCATCATCAATTAATAATAATAATCCTATCATTGGAACTTAACAAAAAATAAAATTAATTCAAAAATATACCTAATAATTATTTCATTATCTACTTCATAGATTTCGTGAACCGTTCTGTTTTTTTTACAAATTAAATGTTTTTAAAAAACCGGTGTAGTAATCGCCTTTAGTTTTAGTGGGCTGACTGAGTGCTCTCGAATCTTGACAATCTACAGGAGGGCGTTTCGTGTACAACTCTTTAAAAATAGCACTCGTGGGAGATATTTTTGTTACTATGACCGGGTTAATACAAATCTTATAAGTCGGTACTACATTTTTTTTTATTAACATTGTCTAGTGTATTTGTCTTACCAGAGGTATACTTGTTTATAGTAGTTTAACATTTATCCTGTTAAGTTAGAGAGTATCCCGTCAGCGAAGAAATGAAATAACAGAGATATGTTTGTAGGCAGGACACGACAGTTGCCTCCGCTATACTGGCTTAATGGGTCAAGTATGCGCTAAGGTTCACTTATCTGAAAATAGTTGTGCCAGGGCCAGCCGACTAACAAGAATTATATAAATAATTATATCATTATTTTAAGTGAACAGTTTGAAAATGACAGCAATGTATCAGCTATGAAGGTAATTTCTTAACAGTCATGATTATAAGAAATCGACACCCACCCACTTGACTCAGAAAGTAAAATACCTACAAATGCAAAGGTTGTATTTCCTAACTACCCAACCGTGCAATTTACGGGATAATATCTCTTTTGCAGACTTATTTCCAGCAAAATATAGTCTACTTCTCGGCAATATAACGACAATTTTTCTGAAAAGAAATGTACATCATTTTTCAATTTCTTTTCTATCTATAAGTAGAGAAATCTCTTTTGTAATACTTCTTTTAAATGCTATTGCATTCCTACTTCAATTGATATACAGAAGGTTTTAAATTGATAACAAAATAAATATTATTTTAATTCGACTTTAATTTTGAAAAGCAACAAATATTTAATATTATTTGTTTTAGTCGATAAGATCATCTGTAGCAAAGTTGTCATCGAATTTTTAATCTCTCTATAAACATTCTCCACTCCCAGTAATTCAACTCCAGGTGGTAAAATAAAATTAAATAAGATAAGGTTGTCATTGGTACTGTAAAAAATAAATAAGATAATAGATATACTAAACATATCCTAAGATAGCTAAGTAACTTGTATATCATACAATAATATCGCCTTATAATTAAGGAAGGATCAAATTACCAGCTCTAAGACAATAAGTCTTGATTAACTTCTTTAATTAATATCAAATGCTAATTAAAAACATCGTAAGAACGTCCGACATCAATGCGCTGAAGTTTATATGCATATAAATTGCATTATTTAGTTAAGTCGCCTTATGCCTCAAGCATTTTCGATTAAGGTTATGCATTATATTCATAGATGCTTAATGTACCTATCATTGTTCTGAAGACCATGAAACCATGTTTATAGATAATTAGATACGTAGGTTGTATTAATTATATTTATGTATAATGAGTAATAAAAGGTATAGTACAATTTAATTCAAAACTCTTTATGGTTGAATTATCTGATTGGTATAATCTAATATATCATTTTAAGTAGAATAACACACAAGAGTGTCGCGTCGCGTTTCATTTATAAGTAGCCGGCAATAGTGGAGGCGACATTTCTCTGTGGTAGCAGTTATTTCTACCCCTAGACCGCACTCTAACTTACATGATAATCAGTCCGATAACAATGATTTTTACAGTCTGTCATTCCGGAGAATAACAGCCGTAATGACCTAATCGTCCGTAAACCTTACTCGTCTTATAAAGCTGGCATAGCGAAGGTGATTGCTGTCGTTAAAATGGGCGATTTGTACCCTAAGTATTTATTTACAGGCTATATTCATAATTATATTATTACAATGGTTTGAACCGAGACACTCATATATCAACTGTCAGATTAGAATCTTCAGACTGCGTGTCTGCAAGCAGCTTAGAGTTTCCTTTGATGACAGACGAGAGCTTTTTGTGCTCAAACCTCTTTTGAGTCTATGTTGTTTCTTATATTATAAAAAGCGCGATGAAACCAGTTTCATGATGTAATAAAGTATATCTAATTAATTACACCTTTTAAGCGGAGAGTTTTTTAAAATTATTTATTTTGATTTTTTAAACTCATGTCTAAGTTTTCTATTATCAAAGTTTTTTTTTCTTGTTTAGGTTATAATATTATTGCTATTATTATGTATCTTACATTAATCTAATGGTGCTGCTATTAATATATTATATAAGTAGGTATATAAAAAATCGAGTACTGAATTTAGAATATTTTATGTAGTTTAGGTACAGTAACAAAGTAAACGATAAGCATTTATGTAGACATATTGTAATGTACGAGTACTCGTAACAATGTATTATGTTTAAAACAGGCTTTGTGAAATAATATATGTATGCTATCATATTACAACCGGTTTTACTTATTAGTTTTTAAGTTGTGATTGAAGCGAATTATTTTGAAGTGTTCCGGCATTTGTGAAGACGACTGCTGTGACCATCGCAATGCCGGCTTGCGGAGACGTTATTCACCGGCTGCTATTTTCCTTAGTTTAGTTTAGGTGATCCCGAAGCTTAGTTGACGTAGAGAAAGACACCATGAGGGTTTTAGCCGTGTATACCTGGTATTGGGCCGTGCCGGGATGTCCAACGTAACCTCGTCTTCTCGGAGCTATGAGGCATCTATAAAAGATTTTCCTCATCGTAAAAAAGAAGGTAATAAGTAGCTTTGTATAATAGCATAATATTTTATTATTAATTTGTGCTGTTAGTTTATCAATAGATGAGGACTTACTAAGTACTGAGCAATTAATAAGCATGTTGTTATTGTTTATAATTTTAATGCAAGTTTTCTAAGTACAATTTGTAATTTTCCAATAATACCGAAGAGGCCGATAAGAGTTCTCGGCTTACGGCATTGACACAATTGGCTACGTCACCGTCTGTCTACAACTCTACGACTGCGGATAACCACGCGAGTGTGTGCGCACAAAACCGGTGCATCGAGATCAAGAAATGCTCTTACAACGATCAAACCCATTCATGGTTGCTTTTGGCAATGAAGTAAGAACGGTGATGTTATACTAGAGAGGCAAGAAGATTTCTGTGGGTGAGTGGAGCGTATAATAAGATTAAGTTGCGAAATTATTTCGAACTAGTTTAATTATAACTGCATTAAAAATAGCTCCCACTATTCCGGCGCATTTATTCTCACTTTCAAGTAGCATTCGTGATTGTAAACATTAGTTCATTCACTATTATTATCAGGTACTCTGGAGCCCAGCATCCACTTACAACCTAGATCGTAGATATTCGCGCGATTGAGTAACAAGCATCCTAATATTCATAGATTTTTAAATACTGTTTCAGAAATTTTGTGTTGTGGATGGAGTGCGTTCCATGAGCGGAAACAACTGCTACCGTAAATAAATATCTACAGGTGACAGTCCCCTCCGCTATACTGGTTTAAGGAGACGAATGTGCACCGCACACACGAACACACTCCATTCGTTAACCCCTCATACAGCCCATAAACCTTCGCTCCACATAAAATAAGATGAACTACATGAATAAATGTAAATTCCAATCACATATTCAATATGAAAGAGAAACATCTACAAATAGATAGCATTTGACAGTATGCAAACTATCGGCAACCCTTTCTCAAAGTTTTCATGAATACAAACTAACGACGGTTTCAGTTATTTAGGAAAATAGGCTCTATTCCCATCTCGTATATTTCTACACGACTTAATTAAATTTCTTCACTTTCTGAAACGTTTTAAATTGCTCTTTATATTTATGCATTTTATCTTTCCAATACAAACTACTTTCCATAACTACACACAACAAAAAAGTCTAAGCAACATGCATCTTGATACAAATTCTACAAATTATATTAATGAAATATCCTATCTTTTCTTATCAAAGGTAAGTAGGTATGTAACCTGTTTTCTTCCAGATAATATACTGGCTAAAACTTTTCGATTGTGTTTTGTTTTTTCATAAAATTGAAGGCAAATGCAAATGCATGTGTTTTCTGTACTAATTGAAATTCGGTATTTAATCTTAATTTTATAATTTTATCAATATTTTAAATAGAGTTTTAGACAAAATTGTATTGCAAGACATTGTTTACATCATAGAGCGACGTCATTTGAACGCAGATGAAATGGAAAGTACTGTAGGGTTGTTACAAGCGGGGGGGAATCAATCTTAGGCATCACAGCATTTTGGTGTCAACAGAAGCGTAATTTGCCAGCTTTGGCAGCGTTACACTAACACAGAAGATCCGGTTGAGCAGCACCCAGGCCGCAGAAGATGTACAACCACTCGCCAAGACCGATACATACAACCGACTGCAAGACGTCAGCCAATGTTAACCGCCCGAGAGATAGGTTTAAGGCTACAAAACTCAAGTGGTGTTGTTGTCAGCCCCCAAACCGTGCGAAATCAGCTGCATTAGTCTGGCCTACGAGCTCGATGCCCAATCAGATTCCCACCTATACGCCACGGGAATCGCGCTCGTCGAAATGAATGGTGCAGGGAACACAAAACATGGACCCAAGAGCAATGGGATAAAAAATTGTTTTGTGATGAGTCTCGATTCGAGTTTAGGTCTGATACAAGAAGGGCATGAGTGTATTGACGTCCCGGAAATACTGAAAGACAGAGGTGCGTTCAGGAAGTCCATCCATACAGCGGCTCAATAGTTATAGTGTGGGCGCGTATTATGAAGAACAGAAGATCTGAGCGCGTTTTTGTAAATGGAAACATGAATTCTGAAAATTACGTTGAGGATGTTCTTAGGCCTCATGTCCGTCCATTTGCACAAACACTTGGCTCCGATTACACGTGAATGCATGACAATACGCGTTTGCATACAGCATTGCGTACCAGTGAGTACTTGGCAATGGAAACATCTGGGTATTGCCTTGGCCTGCACAATCGCCAGACCTCAAGCCCATCGGGCACGCATAGGATATGCTCTGGAGACGTGTTTTAGAGGATGATAAAAACGTACCAGCTGAAGGATTTACTAAAATTCCATTGGGAACGATTGCCGCAGCATAACTAAACAGACTCATTGATTCTATGAATAATCGGTGCCGACAAGTTTTAAACAACAGAGGAGGCCACGCTTTGTATTAAATTATCTAATTCTTTTACAATAAATTAATTTTGTTTATCAATTTATACAAAAAACAAAGTTTAGTTGCTTCAGTATCTTAGTTTGTAGTACGTATGATACAGTACACATGATATTGTTCATTTATGTTAATAAAATAACAATTTTTAAAAAATCGATTGTTGTTTTTACATCCATAACAAACTAAAATTATTATTTAAATAATAAAATACTAACTTTATAATGTGAAAAACCATCATAAAATTAAAATTAGTACATGTTGCTTAGACTTTTTTGATGTGTGTATTTTATTACACTTCTTCCCTATCACTGCCCCTTTGCCGCTTCCTGCGGTGTCAGCTGAAAATCAGCGCTCTGATATTTGCCAGAGCACCCTGTACATATCTAAAAACATCTGTACTTTCTGACAAATAAAAGATATTCTATTCTATTCTTTACTATTTGTCTCACCGGCCTGCAACGTACGCATTATGGGCAAGTACATAGTGAACTCCAAGATTATAAAAGACATCGCGACAAGCCCAGACGAGCTAGTATGGTAAACTCTGCACTTACAACAGGACTTAGGTTTTGAATAATAAAGATGTAATTTCCATTAAGAATATATTTTTGATGTTAGAGTGCGGTACATGAACTGAAACAACAGCTCTCTCTGCAGATGTTTCAACATACAATATGCACCATCAGATTAACAGTGCACACTCCTATCGTTATGCCTGGGTGTTAGACATGAAAGTGGTGGTACTACGCCAGTCTGATTACCAGTCTTTTTTCCTTTAATTTCTAAATTAAATTATGATGAAAATTAAACAGAAAATTCTCGAAACATATTTTTTTAAATATAAAATTTCACTTGAATTCTCAATAAAAAATATTTAAAAAACTCATTGTGACCGTAGTTTTGTACGCAAAAGGTAATTTTCTAATTTGTATTCTATGTAAGATGCACTCGCAGAAAAGCATTCGGAACAATGCTCGATAAATACAGGATGCACATAATGTAAAAATTATGTGCATGCGCAAGTTTACATATTCTATGTACATTTTTAAGACACTTAAGTAACTTTATGGAAGAAATGAAGTTGTAAAGTTTAAGCCAAGGCAGCGAAAAAAATGTTGTGAAAATGTCAGTCATTTTTCATCCATATTTTTTATTAGATTTGTACTTGAGTTACAAAAGGGTTAATTTATATTTAGACTTCAAAAACTTATCTGATTATTTATATACAGGTTGCTTGACAATATGCCTGCTGTGTGAAAAGTGTTATTGTAAAATTTATTAGAAAATAGGGGCGGGGCGGTCGTAGCCTGGCGGTTAAGGGGGTGGACCCACGACCGATCTACCCAAGTTCAAATTACTTCAAATCTTTCGAAATTTCAACAAAAATTCGTATATTTAGCGCGGAACAGAATGTACTTTTCCATTTATCAGTTTTTATTTATTTTCCTCTACTATATATTTCTACAAAATTAAACAGTTATAGTAATTTTCATTAATAATAATGATTTTGGGATGAGTCCCAAACTAAGGCTTGGAATTGGGAGTAGCTGGATAATATTACTAATTTCTTCTATTAAAAGAGAGATTTTAGTTAGTCAAAAAAATAAGTAGTTAAAAGTTAGTTGAAAATTGAAAAGTTTTCATCGATGATGTGAGCTAAGTTAGATTGGTGTCAAGGAATAAATTACTATAAGTTACTATCGGCGAATAAATTAGTTTATCGTTATGAGAGAGATAACTATCGTTTTGTGTAAGTTTACCTAGTTAACTATTGACAGAAAATATTTGCGAATATATTGTAAGTAAATACTAAGTATTTGTTGACTATCTAGGAAAATTCTAATATAATTTAGGGTTATTGACTTCAGTGAATAAACATTTATACCTACCTACAAATATAATAATAATTTAGAGAGAGAGAAAACTAAGTAGGTAATATGCAAATAAACATAATTGATTTGTTAAATTACAATTTTTTTAATTACCTTATTTAAATTTTCCAAGTTCATAATGATAATAAATATCACCACTTTTTCCAACAAATACTTTTAAAGTGACATCACTTATATCATTTTATTTCCCGCCATTTCTAAGTTTTCGCTGGACCGCGATGTCGCGCGATTATAGCGCCAAAGAACGCGTGGCTCTCGCTGAATGTTTGCCGGCAAACTGAGTGAGTTAAAACTAACTGGTATCATGCTGAGAACACTCAGACTCTGGGAAACTCTTTTAGACCTTCCCTTACTGAAATACTCAATTATAAATTATATTTTTAAAACCTTTTGGATAACTATCTTTTTCTATACTCACGTTTAATTTGTTTTAAACACGCTTTTAATTTTAACTGATTAAAATTATTATTATCTAATAAATAATTAGCAGTGAACTCGTAATAATGTAGATGTCGAAATAAAGACTGATCGGTATTCTAAATGTTTCCAGAATTGAACTATTTTTAAAATGTAAATAAATTCAAAAAGGTTTTAAACTAACATCAGCTATTGTATGAATGAAAGACTAATTATTGTGTTAGGCACTTTTATGGTCAAGGTAAACTTCTTCGTGGGCTTGTGGGTAGGTACACATAGGTACTATGTATCTAACCTAACTAATCCCTATCAACTCGTAATTAACGTTTAAAAAACGTTATTACTTATTTAGAATTTTAGGTAGACCCTTTTACGAAAATAACTGTAATTTGTTGAGTAGCGCTGTTATTTACTCCAACAAAATTTAATTAAAATATAATTAATACCCATTATAAATTACTTGTAAAGATTATTCCTTCTAAAACGTGTTCAGTTAACTTAATTCCTTGATTTAATTCTTCATCATATCAGAATATATTTATTCCTTGCACGAATTACTGTTCTAGAAAGTCATTAGTGCATTTTACAGCATTTAGTTATATCCCCTAACGCCTTATTTATTACACTATTAACAATTATACAATTTTGTTGAGTGCGTTCAACGAATACGGTTTAAAATCGCGTGTACAAAAATTGGATAACTAGCTGTATGATTGTAGGGGAGACGAACACATGAATTTAGCGACAAAGGACTAAATATACCTATCTGCATCTATTTGCTACAGCTCTGTAAATCGAACAGATGCTGTAGACACTATTGTGTTCATGTACAATTTATGATCTAACCAGTTTTACATTTTAGACTTTTTTTACCTAAATTACATCTCTCTCTCCAGACATGGTGAGAAATGATGAAGCGCTCTTGCATTTTACAAATACCTAAATCCCTTTTTAGTTCTTTACTTTTTTGTTGTGTTATAAAAAAAAGGAAAACTTTCAGAATAAAAGTGCGTTCGGGAAGAATTTAAAAAAACGTGTTTTTTGGCGAATATATGCGTATAGTTTTAAGTCTTGCGAGTTGCGGTATTATCCAAAACTGATGTTTCTTCGAATATTAATGTGTATATTACTATTCTTTAAATGTGTGAACGTGCGTAAATTAGTTAAAATAGAAAAAAAAAAGTGTTTTGATTTCCCTCCATAATTTAGCTGGAAGTTTTCGTTATAATGTTAAATTTACAAAATTCAGTGCTTTTTGGGCGACAGACATATAGAGAACATGCCGTAATTAATTCAGATTACAGCGTCATTTATATCGCTTCTAAAATATGTAGATAGGGAATTGTTTAGTGCATTGAATGTTTTTAAATCACACGCAGCAGGAGACTGGATAAATGTTGAAAGCTTTTATAATATTCAGCTATAAAATGTTATGATAATGTCAAAAAGTATGATAAATAGGCTATGTTAAACTTTGCCAAGCTATGTTTGTGATGGAGCCAAGACAAAAGGGGTTGGACATCATTAATCAAATGTTTATCTTACCAACTTGCAATCCTACACTACGACTATCATTAATTACAAAATAATTATTTACTAAATATGAGATTGGATCCCAAGTTAAATCAAAAACTATATATTAAACTTTTATATATTTAATTTTAAAGAGTTGTATTATAACAACTGTTACAATAAAATTAAAAATTAAATTTAGTTTTTAAATACCATAAAAATATCCATGAAATTCCGTAGTATGAAAAATGTAGTAAAAATAATATTTTAAGGCTTTGATATTAGAAACTAAATCTCGGTCTTCAATGGAAGTGGTCATTATAATGCAGGAGAGCACGAGGTTTCGTAACAGACTTGTGTCGTACCCGCGTCAACTCAAAATTCCATATATCATATCTCATGATTACTAACGAAAAGATAGTTACCCCAAACCATGGTAAAATTATTATCATTTGCAAAAAAAAATATGTATTTTACATTTAAAATAGCTGTATTATTATAGATTGCAGTTTTTAAAACGGTTTAGAGAAAAGCAAAGTATCGTGCTAAGATGTTATTCTACAAAATCTAAATGCTTTTCCACATTAAGAGCACTTAGCAAGCTAGCGGTCAATATGGCATTAGAAATGGACTATGACTAAGAAACTGCCGCAAACACTCAGAAACGCTTCTAACACCGGAAGTTACATTCAGTATATAAAATCTTTTTGTTATTCTATGGTAAGGAACGAAATAAAACGATTATCAAAAACAACATTATATTTAATAAATATAAAAATCTTATTAATCTAGTAACAATATTCTTTATACTTAATATTTAATTTTTATTTTATCCATTTGATTCAGTCAGTCTCTTCTTGTTTCAGTAGTATTATTGAACTTTCTGGAATAAATTAAATTTGACTTTAATATAAAAAAAAAACACTAAAATTAAATAAAAGTAACATTTTAGCTTACCATAGTAATTTCTGGAAATATAGTGCTCAAATTGAAATTAGCGCGCGAGGTAACAGGAAAGCTAGGAACAGATCGGTCCACGTTGTGACCTACTCCTTGGACATTGGACGGCATTAAATGACTATTGAAAAATTCACTCTGGTATTGGGCAGGTATTTGATTGCCAGAATAATTCGGGAATGTCAATTCGTCAGTTACAAAATTTCCATGCTTCTTGCTCGATGTCCTGTTGTGCCAAAGCAAGTGGGAGGCGTCCGACCATTCCTCAATCTCGGTATTAGGTTTCGACTTTTTACTAGGATATTTCTTAGAGTCTTTTTTAGAACATTCCAATTTATGCTTCGTGACCGATTCTCTTCTATTATTTCTATAATTTGACGACGGTGTTTTTTCGTGGGAAAACACGGGAGGGTTATTCTTCATTTTGAACTCTTCATATTTTTGATTCGTGTAATTGCAGTCGACGCTTTGATTGTAATCAATAAAATCTCCCGAAAAGTTGCCACTGGGATAATTACTAGACATAAGGTTCGAGGACGATGGCATGAAGTTTGTATAAAAGGAATTCGATATGGTACTTGTTGTCGCATTATACAAATTAGAAGTACCTAACTGTTGACTGGCATAGCCATTATCCGTGTAGTCTAGTATTGGTGGGAAATGTGAAACTTGAGCTACAGAACAATCATGACTTGCATTCAAATTGTTGTATTTTTGAGACGTCATCATAAATTTGGGCGTTTCTACTTTCTGTGTCCCGCCTCGTATTAATGCTTCGGCGGAATAATTATTTTTGTTTGTTTTTGTATTTTTTTCCGTAGACGACTTGTTAGCTTTTGCTTTCGTGTTAGAAAAATGAGGCACGATATCGTATTGATTCATTTTCTCATCAAACACGTAAGGTTGAATAAAATTTGTATCCAACTTAGAGGTCGTGTTCTTGCGTACATTTTCATTTGTATAATAAGCTGTGTTTTGTTTTAAAGAGACGGGTTTTGTTCCATCACCAGGGTTTATGTGGTAACGTGATGGCATGTTTTCGTTTGTTCTATTCATTAATTGTGTGACCGAAAGAAAACTGTTGCAATTTGTTAATTCAGCACCGGTTACTGACACTCTGTTTCCATGCTCAAACTTTTTCTTTTCATGCGGGCCCAATGCTAAATCGCCAACTAACGTAGGAAGATTTATTGGTGGAGGTTCAATACTTATTTCTGTAGTGCCTAACGGTCTCGATGATGGCCATACTTGAAACTCTTCTTGAGGAATTTGTGCCGGTAAATTATTTATTTGTATAGGAAAGTAATTTGAGTCAACATTGTCATGTTTCTTTGAATGATGTTGATTTAATTGTCCATATGTAGACTTGGAAGCATCTTTGATGTCCGTGATGGAGGCAGTAGAATGATTAATGGACATTATTGGTCTCGTTTCAGAAGTCATCCAATTTATATGCATTTTACTGGGCGATTTCTTTGAATATTTATCAGGTATTTGTTGTACAATATGACTCGAACTTTTGATGCCCGTTTGGCTTTCAATTAGTTTCGGCTCATATGATTTAGCACTATTTTGTTTGGAATGCGCTGCAGGCGCCTGCTCACTGAGGGAATACGATTGTTGTTTATTTACAATCGCTTTTGTCGATTGATTATTATTTCCATAGAATGGTAATTCATCTTGCCAAAAATTTGTAGGTTGTGAATATAAATTTGTAATGGTATCAGCATAAGTTGAGCTTATTTTATTTGTTGCATCTCTTTTATTCGAAGCTGAACCCAAACTAACATGAAATTCTGGATTGAATGAAGAAAATGGCGCTGTTACTGTAGTTAATATATTATCCTTATTAAAGGTATTCGAATTAGTAGTGGGGTTTACAAAATCGAAGCTTTTATGGGGCCAACCCAAATCGATATCGTATGTTAAACGTGATGAACCAATTTTCATAAGATTATCCTCGACATTTGAGTAATCAGACTTGTTTTTCGATGAATACTTTTCCATCGCACATGGATACAAACTAAGACTATTGAAGTCATGACCAGATGATATATTGCTGCTGCTGTATGTTGAATTCTTAGTGGTATTGAATGGATCATTTTTGTTGTAGAAAAAGTTACTATTACTCACATATGAGGAGGTATATGTAGGTAATAACGTTTTGGGTAAATTGCAATCAAAATCTAAAGAAAACATGGGATCTGTTATCATGCAGCCCGTTGACGCTACAGTCGGTGGCGCCATATTCACAAAAGGATATTCTATTGTAGTATTTGTGACTGTCGTGAGTTCTTTTGTTAATGATGATTTGTTTGGTAAAGAAGTTTGTATCTTTTGTTGGGTGTCTTTACTGTTATCTTGTGACAGAACTTGTATTTTAGGCAATTGTTTAGATTTTACGTCGGGCTGCGTCGTTTTGGGATAAAAGCCTTCTGGTTGTGGAGTTTCAACACAAACATTTCGTCTGTTAGTTGTTTCTCTAATAGGAGCCTGTGTCCCTTCAGTTACTTCGGCGGGACTATCAGCTCTATTGCCACTGACCAATGGAAAAGACATGAGGAATGCGGCAGTCGGGGATGCAGCGAGCAATTCCTCAGCAAGTTCAAGTCGCGCATTTCCGCCGTAGACTGCATTTTCACATAAAGTATTGTCTAAAATAGTTGGTAATTTATCTTTATTTTTAGAATTATTCTTTTCAAGAACTGATTTAAGTTCAACAGTCTTCCCTTGACTTGATACATTTATTTCTACTTTAGATGTTGGAGTTTCAGTTGATTTATTATTGGCATTTCTTTCACTTGTCAATGTCTTTGTTGGTTTGTCTTTCATTTCATTAGAGTTGATTGGAGCCATACTAGCTTGATTACCTTTATTATTATCGACAGATGCCACGACTTCTTTTAATTCATCTGGTTCCTTTTCTTTTGGGTTGTCTAATATAGTATTATCAGCTGTAGTAGGAACCGGTGGCTCTGAAGACATATTTTTGAGCTTCTTGTCTTCCTTACTTTTTTCATTATCAGTTATTTTTTTAGTATTAATGTTTTTTACTTTAACAGCACTTTGCTTGTTTTTACTAGATATTTTTTTATTATTTTTAACATTCTTTTTACCAGTTTCAGTTTTAGATATAATTTTTTTATTGGTTATTAAAGAGAGCGGATGAGAATATGCCGATATTGGTAGGATATTAACCATAGTTGTTTTAGTTACTTCGCTACCAGTCCTTGTTACAATGGGTATGGATGTTTTGCAATTAGGATGTGGACCTGGATTAAGTAAAACAAACGCTGGATGAGCAGCAGGTAATAATATAGGTCTAGGTGGAAGGACATATGGACCTGGTAGAACCACTATAGTGTTCTCTGATGCTGAAAAAGAAAACTTTCTTTAAGCAAGAGCTCGATATCCAAGTCTTTGTTTTTCGAGTTACTATAGTTAGGACAACATTAACCTACAATTAAAAACAAATATCTTACTAAACACAGAACTTTCAGAAATAAACTAGCATGCAAAACCTCTTCATCAAGGTTCTGAAGTATCAACATTATTTAGACAAGCTTGCAATTAACCAGGTATAACATAGTGGAGGCAATTAGTGCCTGTAGTTATTTCTCAGTGACACCAATTGTCTCCACTCATAGACCACACTCTCTAGTGTAACATCGGGAGGCTAAGTCAAAGTCAATTGGCAGGTGGCACTTGATTGAATTTAAAATATATGGAATTTGACATCTAACTGTCACCCAAGTGATAATGAAACATTTTTTATATTTTTTTATTGTAGCTCGGCATGTGACAACATCACAACATCAAATCCCAAACATTTTGCAGTCAATTCGCTCAAGTGACAACTGTTGATGAGCTTTGACTTCGACCTCCGGTGGTATGAGGTAACTTGCAAAACACTTAAAAATATGTATGAATGTAAAAAAAGGTTATAAGTTATCTTACCTCTTTTTCCAGTGATTGTTGGTTTTGGAAGTATAATTGGAAGATTTGATTTTTGTATAGTTGCAGATGTTACATTAACTATTGTTGCTAAAGAGTCTGTTTTAGTTATTTCTTCACGAGATTGGCTTACAGCATCAGGCTTAGATACATTTGCACTGAATGTTTTAACTTTTGGCACTTTTGGATCTGAAATAACAAACGAGGGCTGGTAATTCAATCTTATGAGGCAACCTAAGACTGTAGCTCCAGTTTTTTTAAAACAGAATTTCAGAGCGGCCATGGTCTACTGGTAAGACACGTGAACTTATGATCGAGGAAACCCGTATTAAAACCTCGCTAATTCTGACCGGTACCAATGTAACTTTGTTATATTGATTTTGGTCGCTCAGTGCCTATAGGCACTATTAAAGAGTGACAGGCAGACTGATGATGGTTATTTGTCCAGTCTGCTATCCTGGGGTAGTGCCACCCCTTTCGAATGCAACATCTGTGAAGAGACCTTGTCGCGTTCGGAAATAGTTTCAAAGTAGCCAGGTATAACGAGAGGAGTATGCACTGTCAATCTAGATGGTACATGCTCATCTCCTCAAGCCAGCATAGTTGTCCGCACAGGTTTCTCTGTAGCAGTAGTTGTTTCCATTCATGGACCGCACTCGAGGCTTTACATCAGGCGGAGTGATGTCACATGCAGAGCTACAATAAAAAAAATTGGCTTGCTAGTCCAAAGATCTGGAAATATAATAGATTTGTTAATAATACATACTTTTAAGTTTACATTTGGACACTTTCTTATATATTTGTGTTGATGCATCCTTCTTATTAACTTTATGCGTTTGTTCATCTTCTAGTTGCACTTTTAGTGCTAATATCTGTGATGCTGCAATTCAAAATGCATATTGCCAAATAAATGTAATAACTTTTTTATTGACAACACTCTGCCAGATGTAATGCTAGAGTGCAGTCCATGAACGGAAACAAGTGCTACTACAGAGAAAGATCTACAGGCAGCAGTTGCCTCCGCTATGCCGGCTTGAGGAGATGAATATGCACCATCTAGATTGACAGTGCACACTCTTCTTCTTCAAGCTACTTTTAAACTGTTCCAGAAACGTGGGTTGATATTTAAATACATACTTAATTCTGATTTCTCTTCATAGAATTTCTTCATGAAAATTATTGCCCTCTGTATAATTTCGATTTTAGGAAATTGTGTTGGTTCTATGTGTTTTTTATCATTATTTACATCTCTCATGGCCTCTTTAATGAGTTCTCCAAGTTGTATGATAGCTTCGTTAAACCTATGCCGTCTTTCCTTCTCCCAGTTACGGCATTTGCTGTAATTTAATACGAATAGTGTGTAACAGGTTAAAACATATAATGTAATAGTCTGTAAAAAGCATTAAATATATTAGATGTTTACTTTGGTGATCTCTGCTTCTTCTTTGGATCGCCATTTTGCTTTGTTGCCATTAACTTGATATTTCAGAAAGATATAGCGTAGCAGGAGGTATTTAATATATTACAATACGTTTAAATTCATTAAATCTATCAAAATTCAAAAACACATTTATTATAGATAGACGAAAATATGAAACCAAACAGAAAAGTCATTAATGTCAACCACAAATTGTCAATAATGTCTTCTTAAACTTGCTGTTTTATTAAAGCAAAGGGATCATAGATTATGCAGCTTAATGTTTACGTTCAAGATGCATTCCTATTAGTCCTTCTTATCTTTTTTTTTGTTTTCCAAAGATCCTAGACGGAAAAGAAAGTGCGCGCAGTTTAACCATGTGCGACTTTAAATTAGCATTCTAATATCCTTATCAAATGTGTACGTATTATCACTGGATGGCGTGTGACTGAAATGTGGTTGTCTATCTCTGTAAGTGCTCTGTGGGTTAGATAATTATTTTGCCACTGTTATTATTATTAATTGTCAGTCTGCCTGTGGTTTTTGAGTGGTTTTTGGTCCTTGCTCCGGATAGGGGTCCAGCTGCAGGGGTGGTTAAAGGTGGTAGTGATCAAGAATATCCTGAATGACACCATACCTATGATTAATATTATGGTATGGTATGTAAATTAAGTCGAAAAAAGAAATGGTAAGTTTTGTAGCATGTATAATATCTATTTCTACTGTGTACAAACTTTGTTTACCATTT
Source organism: Tinea pellionella (assembly GCA_948150575.1). NCBI lineage: Eukaryota > Metazoa > Arthropoda > Insecta > Lepidoptera > Tineidae > Tinea > Tinea pellionella. Next base: position 5,696,224 of record OX411248.1, on the reverse strand, counting down.
CTTTTTCCACACTATCGAATAATTATTTAACATTATCCCAGAATACACGAATACTTAATACATTAACAAACGCCATAGAAAATAAAGAAGATGTTGGTAAACGCATGGAAACTGGAAAAACTATTTTTCAAGATCTTTTATCTTGTGTTCAAAATTGCCAGAATAGATTTGGAGGAAAGTCAGAGCTTGCCACTGAAGATGATATAAGGTAAACATTTAGGTACTCTAATTTCCAGTTTAACTTTTTTAAAGTTTAATTCTATATATTTCACCATATCATAGGGAAGTGCGTATGCTACCGCTGCTATGCCGCCTCGGGTGGATGAACAGACACCAACTAAGTGCACACACTCCTCTCGTATACCTGTCTACTACCAAGCTGATCCTAAAACATGTCTAGATCACTAAAATGTGTTGGTGCAGATTGGTACTAACCCGCCTACCACACTTTCATTCCTAACAAAAAATATTTATGTTTTAGGATTGTGCAATTGTGTGAGAAATGGGAGAATGTACTGAGCCATGGAATCAGGACAAATTTATCAAATTCTGCAATACAAAATTTAGTTTCAGCGGGATTAAATTTTACATTTAATATTGTTAATATTGGTAAGTAACAGTGAATTAATGTGAACCACATCCTATCTGATAAAAAAGATGGAAGTGATTCTTTGAGGCTAAAGTTGGCATAATACTAAAAATGTAACATACAGATTTGAATGACTCTTATGCCTATCTTACGTTATGCTAGAGTGTGGTTCAACTGCTGCAGGCAGTAATAGCCTCCACTATGCCGTCTCAAGGAGATAAATAGGGATGAATAATTAAGTTATAATAATCAGTGCCGGATTAAGCTAGCGCGGGGCCTGTAGCAAATTCTGTCAAGGGGCCCCTGGGTTTGCTTTAGGTTCTCAAGTTTAGGTTATTATAAGTGGAAGTGAAGCATAGCCTAAGGAGCTTCGCATTCAAGGCATGCAAGATATTTTACGGTCCTATCTAAATTAATATTTTTTTATTACGGTCAGACAGGCGTTGGAGCGCGGGGCCCCCAAATTCGCGGGGCCTGTAGCATTTGCTACTCTTGCTACGTGGCTAATCCAGCACTGATAATAATTATTATATTTTTAAAGGTAATTCACTCTGGAGTTATACATGTTTACATTTAACTAAACATGAGAAGGAAAGGTTCAAAATTTTGTCTAATATCCACTCACCACTTGGTTATTTTAGAGCATTTTTACGCGCATCACTAAATGAAAGATCATTAGAAAGGTTTGTATGTTTTTTTTTTTCGGTTAAATAATTTATTTGATATGTTGATGTCTTTTGATGTAAAACATAGCATTGTTTTGTTATAATAAGAATGTGAATTAATGAATATGTTATTATAGGTATTTGCACAGTTGGATAGGTCATGGCTTATTAATGGAGTATTATGAAGAAGGTGCAGTGGTTAGAGTGGCTGAATCATCCAGTTTATTACCTAACATGGCTGCTGGTAATTTAAAATATTTAAGACATTTAAAAAATATACTTGCTGGGGCTCAAGTCAAAAGATAATTGACAGTTGTCACTTGAACAAATTGAAAACAATTTTTTTTTTTATTGTAGCTCGGCATGTGACAACACTCCGCCTGATCTAAAGCTAGAGTGCGGTCCGTGAATGGAAACAACTGCTACTACAGAGAAACCTGTGCGGGTAGCAGTCGCCTCCACTATGCCGGCTTGAGGAGACGAAGAGACGACACAAAATATATGGGATTTGACGTTTCACTGTCACCTAGGGTCCTGGGTGATAACAAAATGTTGATACAATATGATACTTGTTAGAAAACGGTTCATTAGTTGATTTGGGAATGACTGTGTAAAATGATCTACTGTTTTGCATTGTCAGTTCTTGTCTAAGAAACACTTGTTACTGAGAAACCAATTTGATTACGAACGAACAGTTCGGTCGTTGTCTGTCTGAGGTGACTTCCGACCTTGTTATCAAAATTGTAATCCCCATGCTGTGTATGGTTGAGTTATCAACCAATGAAAATGGGCCCTAAAACTAAATTTTGCCTGTTGGAATTTGCCATATAATTTTTGATATGTAAATACCATTAGCTTATCTAATAAACTACATGTGTTCACATATTAAATTACATTTGAATATTTCAGGGTTATCATCAATTTTGTTTGCCTTATCCATAGACAAATCCGCTTTAAACGAAACACAACAAGCAAACAATGTTAATAAAGTAGAACTTATAATACCAGCGCCAGTACCACTGAAAACTAATCAAATTAAAAAGAAACCGTTGCGTCAAGTTATATCATTTGACAAATCAGAGAATACTGTACGTAAAGACGAGACTTCACAATCGAATGCTTTGATAGATGAATCATCTTGTTATAGCGCTCCTCCTACTTGTCTGAGCTCACCTGATCCCAAAACAAATTCATATCATAATGCATCAACAAGTGAACCCAGCAGCTCAGATGTTAAAAGTTTAAGGCAATTTTTCCCGGAGAGTGTGAGAGCCTTGGATAGTCCGTCACAGATACTATCAAGGTTATCTGAGTGTGCCAAAGAAATGTTTTCGTCTACACAACGAGATGATGTTTCCGAAAGAAGTATCAGTAATTTAAAGATATCAGAAAGTGACAGTGAAGAGGTTGCGGGCAGTATTAATGGCAGTATATCATGTTTGGAATTATGTTTTACGGAAGATGAAACGATACCTGATGATAAATACCAAAGTTTATTAGCACAGAAAGATCAAGAATATGTCGCTTTACAATCAAAATGTTGTCAAATTGAAGTTTTAAGTAAAGATAAAATATCTAAATTAGAAAAAGTTATTTTGGATTTGAGCAAGTGAGTACACTGGAACATATGTTTAGATTTATAGAATTTTATTGAGCTCAATAGAATAAATAAATTTGCTATAAGCTTTTAGCAAAAAAAAAAAATTAAACAATATACAGGGTAATTTTTTTAACTGGGACAGTATGAGGAAATCCTAAACCACAGGAGATACAGGAAAACTGTCTTAGGAACTATTTGCTCTTTTTTCATGAAAACGAATTTGGCATAGTAATTTTTCTGGTCAAGCTTGAGTTGTCCATGGAAATGAGTCATTTTGATGAAAAATTTTTTTGATGCGGTTCGACTCAGTTTCATGTAAGGATCATTTCATTGTATCGGAAGAAAAAAATCGAAGCAGCAGACGTTAGTCAAATTTAGTCAAGTAATATTTTTAACGGGGCAGTATGGGGAAAACCTAAACCACAGGAGATACAGAGAAACTGTATTAGGAACCATTTGCTCTTTTTTTATGAAAACGAATTTGGCATAGTAATTTTTCTGGTCACTCTTGACTTGTCCATGGAAATGAGTCATTTTGATGAAAACTTTTTTTGATGCGATTCGACTCAGTTTCATGTAAGGATCATTTCATTGTATTGGAAGAAAAAAATCGGAGCAACAGAAGTTAGTCAAATTTAATGAAATGGTTTGTCATACAACGGGCCAGTACATGGTTGATACTGAATGAACCATAGTCGATACATACACACTCAAAAAGTGTTCCATAATTAAAAACTAAATTTTATTTGCACTCTAGAGGTAGAAGAGAACCACTATCTTACGAGTTACGGTTAAACAAAATTTTAAAAAGTTTAGAACGAACATTGTTCATACTGTGATTTTTATTAATAGTGTACGAATATGTTTACAAGTCAAATATCTAGAGATGCTGAATGTAGTTGTGAATTTGGATGAGACCATTTCAAATAAATTTCATCTACTAACAAGATGGTGGACCTCCTCACAATGGTACAACGAGTAAACGGTTTTTGATGAACACTATCTAGGTCGTTAGATGGACATATTGGTCGGTGGTCCTGATAAATGACCATGACGTTCAGCCGATGTGATGCAGTTGAATTTTTCCATGTGGAGTTACCGAGTTTCGAGTTTGTGTCGTATCTCATTAATTATTAATAAAATATCATACAACGCAATTCTTTATCATTTAACAAGATTCACCACACAACTTTTTGTCACTAGAATAGTTCTGAAACGTGCCCGTAACATTTTTGCGCTAGTATTATTAATGTAACCATCAGATTACTTACAAATTGTATGGGAATACATTTCATTAAATTTGACTAACTTCTGCTGCTCAGATTTTTTTCTTCCGATACAATGAAATGATCCTTACATGAAACTGAGTCGAACCGCATCAAAAAAATTTTTCATCAAAATGACTCATTTCCATGGACAACTCAAGCTTGACCAGAAAAATTACTGTGCCAAATTAGTTTTCATAAAAAAAGAGCAAATGGTTCCTAAGACAGTTTTCCCGTATCTCCTGTGGTTTAGGATTTCCCCATACTGTCCCAGTTAAAAAAATTACCCTGTATATTGAAACATTACATAATATATGAAACAATAGAAACATACATTTTTATACATTATTATTATTATTTAAGGGAAAATGAAAGATTAAAAGATCAGTTAAGGACGTACATATCTGCCGTTGAAACTGGAATTGCATTAAAAACTGGCGAAGATGATAATGATGAAGTAAAACAATATGAAAGGAAATTAGTTCAAGTAACATACTCATTTTAAATACTTTTTACTATAAATGGAAATTTCTGCACACAACAGTCATCTCCACTATGCTGGCTTTAGGAGATGAATGTGCACCATTCAAGTTGACAGTACTCCTCTCATTCCTGGCTACTTCCAAATTGATGAATGCATGATTAGTGCACTGTCAATCTAGATGGTACATGCTCATCTCGTCAAGCCGGCATAATGGAGGCGACTCCTGCACAGGTTTCTCTGTAGTAGCAGTTGTTTCCATTCATGGACCACACTCTAGCTTTACATCAGGCGGAGTGTTGTCACATTATAATAAAAAATATGTAATAGGTTGCAGAAATGCATGCGGAGTTGATGGAATTTAATCAGTATTTGCAAAAACGTCTTCAAGATATGGAGAATGTGTCCACTATTGATGTTATCGATTGCCCTACCTCTAATGTTAAAGTATGCATTCCTAGTGCATTTCTTGTTGGAAAAAAGGCACATTCATACCATGTGTATCAGGTAATTGTAAAAAGTTTTTTTTAAATTCATACAAGTAACTTCATGAGCTCAAACTATACCCTACTTTGTATCGTGGATATCAGGACAATGACAACACAAATACTTCTTTTATTTTCTTAATATATCCACGTACAGTATTTGTTTTATAAGCGTACAAAATAATGACGATACACCTAAGTAATTAAAGAATTAGAATAAATTCAGCTAGTATCATACAATAAATTAAATACCAAGAAAATATTTTTTTAAGAGATTTCTTTTTTTTTTTCATTCAGATATTTGTCAAGATAGGCCAAGAAGAATGGAATGTCTACCATAGATACACGAATTTTCGAGAGCTTCACATGCAACTTAAGAAATGTCATCAAGATATTGCCACTTACAAATTCCCGCCAAAGAAAGCTATTGGAAAAAAGGTTAATATTAATTCGAATACAAGCAATTTCAGTTGATTCTAAAACACGATATTTCACGGTTCATTTAATTTGAATGCAGTGGTATTACCTCTGTTCAGCAGACTGCGCGAGAAGCCCCAGGTTCCGCTAGAATCTTAAACATTAATTTCCGGTTGTGTCCTCCGATTAAGCGAACTAATCTGTGTTTTCAGGATTCCCGCTTAGTAGAGCAACGTCGTATATCTCTACAAACGTATCTACGGCATATAGTGTTAGTGTTGCCAGATTTAAGAAATTGTTCGACTCGTGCAGAGCTTGTGTCGAGGCTACCGTTTTTTGGGTAAGTTTTTTTCGCATCGGAAGAAGCCTATAATAGCTTTCGAATATAAATTCTTTAATTTATGTATTTTTTTAGTTATATTTTTATTTCTAATTTTTTTTTCAGATTATCAAGCAATAGAGAAAATGGTATAGTAAATCACATAACGGGATCCAGGTCTATCGAAGACTCGACGTCGTATGCAGCTTTGTGATGAAGCAGCACCGCTTTACTGACACTGTGCGATTATATTTATTAAATGAATACAGTAATTCCTCAAAAGAGTTCTCTCAGTGAATAATGAGCGTTACCTGTCAGCATTTAAATCCAAACGTCATAAAGTGCGACTGGTTGAAATACTATAGTACTTCAATGAATTTAAATGTAATTAAGAGGTAAAGTATGATGTAATTGCAAGAAATTAAAGCGTAAAACAGACATGGGAAGGGTACTGTAGATCGAGAAGAATTCGTTCCATGTCGTTATCCAACTAAACCTCTTTTTCCTCGCATCTTGTTCAAATTCTACTGTTGACAGGCGTTTAAGTGATAATAATATAATTATGCAACTTTAATAACATTAAATGAAAAACCTTGGAAGTCAGTTGGTCCAAGCAGCTTTTTTGATGAAATGAAGTTAGTTTTGCATTTAGATATTACTATAGTTGGTGTGCTAGGCCCACTGAATAAAATGAAACTGTGAAACTGAAACTGGAAGGATCCGAGCGAGAGTTTCCGTCTTATTACAGTGCAATCTGTTTATGATAGACGCAAGCTGCTCGATACGATTCGACGCGCCTCTAATGAACGCCAGACTTTACAATTAATTTATTTTTCGTGAAATATGTCGTTCATAAACTTGGATAAATGGACTCCCAAGGTGACTAATTTATTACGTAAGAATTACAGCTTTAATAAAGGATAAAAATAGGTTTAAAATGTTTTTACTATTTTTTTAATAACCGCGATAATTAAAGGTCTTAGCTGAAACACAATACTATTAGGAAAAAAGTTTCATAATACTAAAGACGTGGCTGTATAGGCTTTGGTCCTTTTGTCTTCCCAGAATGGGACAACAGAACTTTAAGAAAAAAAAGAAAATATTGAATTTCTATTAGAAAGTTTACTGTGATATTTAAATACAAAATGAAGATTAAAACTAATATCCACGTAATAGGATAAATTTTATATTTTATAATAAGTTTAAATTGTCTTTAGAGACATATCTTATGCCTCCAAGGACAGTGGGTCTTATTCGGCCATTCTTTAATTAAAATTACTGTTAATAACCAGTTAATATTGTTTTGTAAAAAGACCGAAGTATTGTAAAAAGTATAGTTTGTATTGTAAAATTATATAATGCCTAGACTAGATATCCCTTTACCACTTTGAAAGAAAAAAAAAACTAAAAATGCTTCATACATTAGGACAGTCCGATAGACTCAGCTGGCACTGGAACAAAATTATATAATGAATTAAAAATCGAATTATCCATCTGCAGGTCTATTGCGCACGGTTATAGAAGTCGAATAGCAGCGCTGATAACACAATTTCGTATTGTGCACCTAAACTTCCAACTTCAAAACATGTCAAATTAGCAGCGGAGTCTAGGTTAGTGCGCACGGTCCTTTTAGTATGAGATTTCGTATTGCGGACCGGCACGAGAAGCGGAGCTTAACGCACAATGAATGTCAAAAAAGTAGTTTTGCAGAAGTTACAAAATGCAACTTTTGTTGAACTTCGACAGGAATAATATTGATTATTTTAAGGAAATTAGATAGTAATTAGAGTCTTAATACATATTTAAGTGTTTGTTTCGTCAGGGTAAGTAGTTTTATTATGTTTCACAGTATTAATATGCATCAAATTAATTGTATATAACTTTTCAATTTCACGAATTAATATTTCTTATTTACAAGTTATTTATGAGTAAAAATGAGTAATACGAGTATAATTAGGTAATTACTTGTAAGGCTTGGGACTTTAGGTGGATTTGTTTGGACGAACTCGTATTTTACGGGCGTTGGCAAAGGGGGATCGTGTACCCATTACGAAACTGATAATTTCATATTGTTAACACTATTTTTCATTTTTAAGATTCTACAATAAGTTTGGTATCCCTGGGCTTATTGGATGTGCAGATGGCATACACATTGCATCGATGAGGCCGGCAAATGACACACTACTATTAACACACAAATAGTAAGTACTATATCTCAGTTATTCTCTCAACATATCAAACTAATTCCCATGGTTTATCTTAGAAAAAATCAAACACTCAAAAAATCATATATTGTAATCAATAAATAATTTGTTTTTTGCAGATATGTGACGCTTCATTAAATATTATATTAGTGGATGCTAGTCACCCCGGGTCGTGCCATGATGCTTTGATGTAGAACGGCCACATGATGAACCAACACAAGTAGCTGAAGAAGCGGTGCGCTTGCATGCAGGTCCAGCTCATTCTGAAGATTTGGATAGAGATGGCAGTTGTATTTATAGATAGGGATGATACATTTATAAATGATATGCTCACACATTTGACAATATTTTACAAAGAGCACATGGAAAAAGCTATTTTAGATAAGGTATTATATACACATTAGGACCAATTAAAACCATAAACTACTTGAAAATTGTTTTATTTCTTCATTATACTTTCTCCTAAGTTACAGCACATAAAATGAACAAAAAATATCTTAGAAACCAAAGGAATATAGGTATGGTGTAGCTCATTTTACAATGTATTATATGTTTTCATTAACCCTATTAAACTGTTTAAAACTATCAGGCATATAATATTGCATCAAATCCTTTTCAGGCCAAATGTTAAGTTTTGTTCATGACTGATGAATAAAATTTATCCAAGTTACATTTATCTTGTCGAAGTTTCATTAGAGTTAAAAAAAATTGATCTTTAGCACTAACATTTATTACAGAGCTACCATAATATTTTATTTTTTCTACCATCGGGCTCAAAGTTAAATAAACAAGATATAATAGTAACTAGTAACATATGAAGCACATTTTGAGGCTTATTGACATTATGCACAACAACATCCACTTCAATTTCATTTCCTGCATCTGGTACAGGTTCCACATTTGATGTGTATATTGTTTCTGTAGAAGTAAAAGTAAGTTTTCTTTGACATCTTCTCTCAACACGTGCCTGTCGCTCTCTCTCGCTAGCGGAATTTCTTGCTTCGTAGGAGAATATAGTTGGTACAGCGGAATGCTTCAGGAATTTCGCAACTGGCGCTTTTCCTAAAAAAAAGTATTTTATTAGCAACTTTATAATCAAAACATGAGACATTATGTCGGTGTAACTTAATTCCACATAATAACGTACCTGTATAAGCGCTCTTGCCATAGTAATCATCAGTTTTAAAATGAGCAGAACATAACCTCGCCGAATCTATAGCTTTCCAGTTTTTTCTTTTAAGACTTCTTTCCCACAACTTTCTGCGCATAGGATCTTTAGGAAATTTATGAACACCTATATTTTTACATTTATAGGCAGCACATTTAGTCATTTTTAGTTTTTATTAATAGAAAACCGGTTTGTTTACAAAATTTTATATGGTGTATGACACCTGTGACAGATTTTGTAGGAACACTCGCCCATGCGACCTCTGTCGGGATAAAAAATTAGTGTTCAACCCCATTGTCAGAAAATAATTTAATAAATTTATTCTTATTTTTTTATCATTTTAAATGATTGTTTTGCCCATATAGCAATAAAGATATGTATTTTTATTCTTATAAAATAAAAACAATATTTTTTAAAACTCAAATTCTCAAATTATTACAGTGTAAATTTTGAATTTGTGAAAATATTTTTTAACTGTGGTCTCCCCATTTAGAAGTTTATCTTCTATTGAACCATGTTCAACTTCTGTCGATAGCAGATTATAAGTTTACGCCTTTATCTGTCGGCAATACCAAGTTATAAAACCGCTCAACTTCGACTTCCGCTGCGCTTCGACTACACTTCTACTTCATTTCAACTTCTATGTATTTTGCGCAATAGACCTGCTGATAAGAAAATTATGTACTATTCGTCAAAAATATCTGCGGACTTCGTTGGAATGCATGTTCCAGTTGGGATTGACCTCGGCTTTGGCACTCCCAGTTTGATGTCCATGGTTTATGATGAATTTCAGGACACCTTAAACTTGTGGACTTGAATCATTTATTTTTTTCAATGCGGAAAAGGGACACGCTGTACCTACGTGGGTACCCGTTATGTTGTTATTTTGTAGTAGGTGAAAGTATAATATAGATTCATTAAAAACCAGCTTCCGCCGTTTGTATTACGAGCTTAGTAACCATGAATATGGAACATGGGAAAATGTTCTAGGAAATCATAACGGGAGGAGTGCGCACTGTCAATTTGGGTGGTGCGCATTCGCCTCGAGCCGGTATAGCGGAGGCTGTAGAAATTCATCCGTAGTAGCAGTTAATCCGTCCATGGCACTCTAGCTTTATAATAAAAAAGGTTGTTTCCCATATTTATTTTGCCTGTATACTTTGTGAATATAACACAAAATTCTGCAACAAATCAATTTTTTTTTATGCTTAATAGGCAAGCGTTTGACCACACCCTGCCTGGTGTTAAGCAGTGATGTGGTCTAAGGTGGAGCACGCCTGCCTATGAGGTACCTGTTCACCTTCGATTTGAAGAGACCCATGTTGTACGTGTCGGGAAACACAGACACCGGGAGGGAGTTCCACAGTTTCACAGTACGCACGAAGAACGTGTTGTCAAAACGTCTCGTACGCACTTTAGGAACTTGAACCATAAATGGATGGTACTGTTGGTTTTTTATTGTGGAAACAAATTGAAAACACTTACAAATTAATTTAAAAAGACGCAGGTAAAAAGACGCGGGAGCAAAGAGAGATTTTTTTTTTTTTTTTTTTTTTTTTTTTTTTTTAATCGAGGCTTATACCGTGTACAATATTAAATCCTCAACACTTCCCCTTACACTGATAAGTCGGTCACATTAAAACAATAATACATCAAAGAAAATAACATTATAGTACAATAGTAACTTATACAATAGGTACTACACTACGTAGTCATACAAGATATATTCATATCGTCAATTAATTGACTATGTCTAATGCAACCCAAAGGTTTTGTTAGTATGTCTGCTATCATATTTTCAGAGGATAAATATTTAACATTTATGATTTTGTCACGTACAAGGTCTTTCGAAAAATGATACCTCAAGTCTATATGTTTTGTCCTTTTATGACAATAGTCCTTAGATTCCAAAATTTTGATCGCACTTTGATTGTCATTATACACTACGATGTTGTCGAACGATCTCAACAAAATTTCGGACATGAAACTTCTAACAAATAGCAAGTCTTTGCACACATCGGCTATTGCCATGTACTCGGCCTCGGTACTGGACAGAGCTACACTTCGCTGTTTACGAGATTCCCAGTTTACAGTATTTCTGCCTAATTTAATCAAGAATCCAGTATAAGATCTACGGTCATGAGGGTCATTAGCCCAATCTGCATCTGTGAAAGCAGACAGACTTAATAAATCCGATTTATAAAAATATAAACCATGGTTTATTGTACCTGCTAAATAACGCAAAATACGTTTGGCGGCAAGCCAATGACTTTTGTCAAAATTATGACTGTACTGACTCAATTGACTGCAGGCAAAAGATATGTCAGGGCGTGTACATACAGCTAAGTACATAAGAGAACCTAACAGTTGTCTATACCTGTAAGTATCATCGTCTAAGCTCTCCTTAACATCAGGCGTCAATAGTTTACAATTTTGTACCATAGGTGAAGAGACTGGCTTACAATCTTGCATTCCAAATTTTATTAATAAATCCTTAATATAGCTCGATTGATCTAACTTTAAAATACCTTTACTTTTATCTCTATTTACACTTATTCCAAGACAATTCTTCAAAAAACCTAAATTTTTAACTTGTAACTCTTTTCGTAGTACATTATACAATTCGGTCATAGAAGAGTTCCTGTTTGTAAACACATAAAAGTCATCAACATAAATAGCTATAATACTAATATTGTCTCTACTACAGTTTCTTATATAAACACATGGTTCACACTTACTTTGTGTATAACCGTTGCCTGTTAAAATGGAATGCACCTTCAAGTTCCATATCCTACTAGCTTGTTTTAAGCCATAAATGCTTTTTAATAAATAACAAACTTTATTCCTATCAGACACAAAACCTTCGGGTTGCTCCATATAAATTACTTCATCTAAATCCCCATTTAAAAATGCAGTTTCAATATCAAGGTGATGTATGTCCAAATCTAGTTCATTACTCAACGACAATAATATCCGCATAGTAGAGTGACGTACTACCGGCGAAAAGGTGTCGGTATAATCTACTCCCTTTTTCTGAGAAAAACCGCGGGCTACTAATCTAGCTTTATATTTGTCAAAATTACCAGCTGTATCATACTTAACCTTAAATACCCACTTACATTGTATTACGTTGGTATTCGCAGGACGCTCTACCAACTTCCATACATTATTCTGTACAAGAGAATCGAACTCCTTCTTCATAGCACATTTCCACTGGTCACAGTGCGTGGAGTTAACGGCCTCTTCATACGTAAGCGGTTCATCAGGTTGACCTTGGGTATACATTGCTAAGTCGAAGTCGTCATACCTGCTAGGTGGCTTACTACGTGTGGAACGAACGGGTCGGCCAGTGACGGTCACAGAGTCTGGACAAGTCACAGCTATCCCCTCGTGAACAGGCGAGCCAGTGACGGTCACAGAATCCGGACGAATCACAGCTTCCCCTCCAGATGATGACTCACGAGACGTCATCACCTCACGGTGTATCTCCACATCAGTATCATGAGCATCAGACAAACTTTGCTCATCTGCATCACTTTGGTTGCACGACTGCACTTCACCTGAAATTGATGAGGGATTCGAAGTAATTTCATTATTCAAAATATTATTATTATTATTATTAGAAATGTCATTTAGATTTAAATTATTATTATAATATTGATATAAGATACGGTCATTATTCTTAACACTAAGACTAGTAGTCATATCATTATAAAATTTATCTTCTAAAAATTCTACATTTCTACTAATTAAAACTCTACTGGGGTTGGATGGCTCAATCAGTCTGTATCCTTTAGAGTGTTCACTATAACCAACAAAGATGCACAGTTTAGATTTTGCATCTAACTTTTTCCGTTTCTCCTTAGGAATCAAAGAGTATGCAACACAGCCGAACACACGAAGGTGGGTGAGATCAACAGAGTGTCCACTCCATACCTCCTCAGGTAGCCGTCCAGCCAAGGCGGCGGTGGGAGATCTATTCTTTAAATAGACAGAAGCCGTTACAGCCTCACCCCAAAAGCGCCGGCTAAGACCTGCATCCTGCAGCATCGACCTAGCTTTCTCCATAATTGTCCTATTAAGACGTTCGGAAACACCATTCTGCTGAGCACAGTACGGTACAGTTGTTTGATGAACAATTCCCTCTCTGTCAAGAAAAGTATCGAACTTCTCATTACAATATTCTCTACCATTATCTGACCGGATACATTTAATTAGCAGACTAGTTTGTTTTTCAACAAAAGCTTTAAAACGAAGGAAACATGACATTACCTGAGATTTGTTCCTCATCAGATATACAAATGTCTTCCGAGTGTGGTCGTCTGTAAATGTTACAAAATATCTGGCACCACCCCAACTGGTCTCCGGCATGGGTCCGCAAACATCAGAGTGTATCAAGTCCAGGGGTCCCGAAGCACGCCTCGCCTCACCACTGGGAAACGGCTTAGATGCCTGTTTACCCTCGAGACACGGTATACATTCACTAAGTGGATCCCGTTTACTAACACGAAACAAAACACCACGAGCGTCTGAATCCCTCAAAGAACACATACCTCCGATACCGAGATGACCCAATCTCCTATGCCAGGTCGTGGTCGGCAACACGGTCGCACTCTGAACCTGCTCCCCTTGGGGAAGGAGTGTGGCAGAGTTCACTTGTGTATGCCTATCAGATATTACCTTATTATTGAGCTGATAAATACCATTTACATGTTTACCTGTACCAACACAGTTTCCACTAACATTACATGTACTATAAATTACACATTTATCTTTTGTAAACACTACAGTCATGCCATTCTGAGCCAATCTACTTACAGACATTAAATTAGTTGATAATTGTGGGACATACAACACCTTTTGTACAGTAAATTCCTTATTATTACTTAATGACATTCTAACATTACCTACACCAGAACTTTGTATAGTATCACTATTTGCAATAGCTATAATATTAGACTTATTCGTGTAGTTACTTAATATGTCTTTATTAGTACACATATGGGACGTACAACCGGAATCAATGATCCATTGATTAGCACAATTTTTAGTGAGCAATGCACTTTCTGTAGTTAATAAAGTCTGTTGTTGATTTGATTGTCTTTTGTCACGTTTTAATTTATAACATTTATTCTTTAAGTGACCACTTTTGTTACAATAAGAACACAACATCTGATCGCGCACAGTTTTGACTTTTTTACTCACAAACGCCAAACTCGAATCATTTTCTGTCCTCCTGTACTCCTCCTGTAGTAGGCGGGTCCTCACCAACTCACTAGACAGTGACGTTGTTATGCACGCAGACTCCAATCCTGACACCAATGCGTCGTACTCCTGCGGTAAGCCGCTCAAGAGTATTTCTGCCACCTCGGCATCTTCAATTACGCGCCCGATGTCTGCTAACTGATATACAACATGCATAACGGTGTTTATATACGCACTCATGCTGTTGTAGTCATTATAGTTAATCCGGTGAACTTGTCGTAACAACAAGACGCGCCGATACAAACTTTTGTCTTCGAAGACATCGCGCAACTTTTCCCAAGCTGCTTTGGCAGAATTGACATTTCGCAAATATTGGTAGCAGGTGGTTTGTACTGCTAAACATATACGCGCCAAGGCACGTTGGCCTCGCGCTATGTCACCGTCGGTGTTATCAACACAACCCCAAAGTCCCTCAAGCGTCAGCGCCATTTGCATCGTGAATTTCCATGAAGCATAATTTGAGATGCCTTCCAGCTTCTCAAAATTACTTCCACCATTACCTCCAACAAACATAGCGGGTGCATCAGGAACAAGCGACGACCGCGTGGTAGTTTGAAGGTGTTGCATCATGAACTTTAATTACGAGTTACATGAATAGCAACCGATATTTCAATTTTCGTGTAACCTGGGACCATAACCTGTTGGTTTTTTATTGTGGAAACAAATTGAAAACACTTACAAATTAATTTAAAAAGACGCAGGTAAAAAGACGCGGGAGCAAAGAGAGATTTTTTTTTTTTTTTTTTTTTTTTTTTTTTTTTAATCGAGGCTTATACCGTGTACAATATTAAATCCTCAACAGGTACCTCTCCGGGTGCCTGGACGTCCGATAGAAGAAAGGGGACGGTAGAACCAGGTCGTGTAGCTCTTGCGCACACTCCCCGAAATGTATCCGGTAAAAAACCGACAAACAGGCGACATGCCGTCGGTGCTCAAGGCTTTGTAGCCGAGACTTTTTTCTTTTAGGTCTGCAGTGATTTTAAAGTGCGCTATTATCATAAATTGTAACATAAATATTTATTGTACTAATTAATTTTATTTAACAATAATAAAGATCCAAAGTATTATTAAGGTTTAGTTTTATTTGAATGCCCGAAATAAAACACCATACGTAGCAAATTAAATTCATAATTTTATTTTTGTAATAAATAAAATCAAGAAACCGCTCTTTATGAGAATTTCCGATATATTAAATACATCATACAAAAGACGTAAATACAAACTAAATCACTTGGTGCAAAGGCAAGCCGGTCTGGGGTTCTGCTGATCGCTCACGAGACAGGCGACAGTCAACCGAGGGACAGCCTCATTTACTTTTTACCTAAGCTTCAACAAAACAATATAAAATTTAAAAAAACAACAAAGACACAAAGGAATGCATCTTCGTATTTATATATCCAATTTGTATAAAGAACAAAATATATTGATCATGATTATAAAAATATGTAAATAGAGGTAATGTAAAAAAGCGTATAATAACACTTCAAAAGTGAATCGAGAAAAAATTTTGGTCTACGAAACGCTAATAAATAAAAGTATAATAATAAAACGAGTATAGGTCGATTCAAACTTTATGGCGTCTCGGAAGTTAGCTGCGGGCTTCAGTCAAGATTACAATAATAAAATTAGGAGTTAATTTTAAATATGAATAGAACATATATTTTTTTATTTTAGCACGTCACATGACCGCACTCCCTCTGATGTTGAGCTAGAGTGCAATCCGTGAGGGAAATTTGCAGACAGCAGTCACCTCCACTATGCCGGCTTGACCTTGGAAAAATGACCTGCGGGCGGGTAGTGATGTGTGAAACTGATAGCTCAATGTGTACTGCGCAGCGACTCGTGCCTAACTTCGGAGCCGCCATAAAGATTAGCTCGTACTATATCTAACTTAAGTGTCAAATAATTTGCTACATGTATTACATCTACAAAACAATATTGCAATACAACAAGGAGCTTCGGAACCAGCACAGTGCCCGTGGTGTAATAAAACTGGGCATTATTATGATTCGTGATTCATCTTTGGTTCGCAGATAATTGTGGTGCACCAAACGTAGTTCCAAAACTCCCAGCGTGGCGGAGCCACTCTTGTTTCATCATAAGTACTAAAATTACAGATCTAAAATTAAGCTGTTGCAATTTTGAAAAGCTATTCAAGAAACAATTCTCACCTAAATTAATTGTATATAAAAAAATAAAAGAACCTATTTTCTTTTTCTTTTTTTTTTCTAACTGTTTAGTCATTTCAGAATTTCCAACTTATTAAAAATAAATATATCAAGTTATCTTTTAAAAAAAAACTTATAATAATTCAATAGGTAATTTTAATTAATCTAATAAAACCCAGAAGACTAAAACGTGATGTTACTATATATTGAGATAAACGCATCTGTATAGTGTAAAGGGACACCAAGAACCCTCAAGCAACGTACAAGTGCAAACGCGAGGAAAAGTGCATCAAGCGTATAAGATGAAACGAACGATTCACTGCCGTGTCATATACAAGACTATTAAATAAATAAAAGTGACAAAGCATTGGCAATTCAAATTAATTCATTATTATGTTGATTAGTTGAAATAGATTTTCATATTCGCGTCTGGAATACAAAAATCACCCACTAAATAGTATATAATCCGCGTGTTGTGCCTGGAAGCTGTGAACTTGCTAATGGCAGCAAGTCGCCCAGGCACCGGCCAATGCTATACTAACTGCATTTACTAAGCAATCATTCATTACACCTCATCGAATAGAAACGAACGTATTTCCAATTCATATAAATGCTCACGACTTCACACAACGCTTATCACAATATATAAAAATATAATATATATTTAAACAAGCTTAATCTACATCTACACATTTAAGATGCACACTGGTATGCATGAGCCACCACACAACTTTTTTTTTAATTTTATATTTTAATAATTTAAGAAATAGCCATTTTGTGCGGCAGCGAATGCAGTATGATGCAAGTTCACAGCATAACCTAATAGTTAATGAATATTAATGCATCTGAATGCTACATGATTTAAAACTATTTGAGAAGAAATGAACAATGCCTCCTGGTGACCGCATACATCCCCATTCTTGGTAACTGGCTCGGGATGACTTTGTACTAATATTATTGGGTACGGTCCATTTCTCCTCATAGTTCCAATAAGATACTGCAAGCTCCAAATACATTAAGCACTCGAGTCCCGAATTAAAACTAATACTTTGTCATTTGATAAAAATATGCATTTTCAGAGTAATAAAATATAGCGAGTCGAAAGCTTTGGGGCTTACATTAATACTTTTTTTTCTAAACATGCCATTAGTGAATTTACATGAAACCTACAGACCCACAATTCGTCGTAAGCTAACCATAATAATGTGCACTAACTAATTATAGAAAATTAAGCCTACACAAAGTGTCTACATATAATATTAAGTTAGGCTATAGCTTGGGAGTAATATATAGTGATAATAATTAGATCTTGTTAGGTACAGCTATTAAGTTTCATTTAAATTCTCTATGTTCGCTCTGCTATTTCTTCAACTTTCATCTGAAAAAGAAACCAAATATATTAATTTTTTAGTTAAAAACTTTATTTAAAGAGTATTAATTATATTACCTCGTCCGCCGACTACAATAGACTTGCGTTTGATGTCAGCTTGCGGCGGAGGTCTTACTACCCCCGAAACGCCACCAATGAAGTGACCGCCACCAGCACGAATCGGTTTGGCTGTAAACATTGCTCAATTAACATTTATGAAACAACACAAAAACAGAGGATTGCTCGCTCGTGAGGTTAATGCAATAATAATCTTACCGATTTGAGCTTGTGGTCCCCTCCTAGCGAGATTCTTAGCACGGACCGCTTCCTTAATTCTATCGACCTCGAATTGGTAGCGCTTACGGTCGCGCATAGCACCTTCTTTAGCCTCCTGCATATAAGAACATAATTTAAAATAGTGGTCATAAGTTATGCGTACACGCATATACTTGGTTATAATAGAATGCGATCATACCTTAAGTGCAGTCTCGAGCGCCTTAACTCGCTCCATGGTAGCTCTGAGTCGTTTCTCGAGTTTGGGCAGTTCACAACGCAAATCGGCGTTGTCTCGCACCAACTGTTTGTGAACCTTGGTAAGTTGTTCCAAATTGTTCTCCAAAAAGGAGATCTTCTGTTTCTGTGCCAACGAACCGCCCTCCTCTTCGCCTCCCTCTTCGTTTAACGATTTCTTTATCCTGGCCTGTGAATTGAAATTAGATCACATTAAAATTCATGTTATCAATTTTTTAAAAATTTAATTAGACGAATTTACCTGTAGATCTTGTACGAAGAGTTTGCGGAGATTGTGCAGAGTCTGCAGCTCCTTGGCGACAGTGTCCTCCAACCCCTTGAGATCGGCGCGCGCCTGTTCCCGCCTTTCCACGCTTTGGCTGCAATATCACGAAACGTATTAAACAAACCACAATCCGTACAACACTACACCTCACATTGACGACGAACGTCGATATTTATTACCTGTAAGTGACGTGTTAATCACAAACGCACCCCATCCATATCCATGTCCGCTGTACAAGTATAAGGCCGATTCTCTCGTAATGCCAACCCCCGGCAGAATGAATATGAATGGGATACGTGCGGAATAAAGTGACAAATAAAAAATTGAAAGAAGCGGAAGGCGATCACAATACGAACGTCTACAAAACTACAACCACGTTATACTATCTAAATTCAACTGTACACTTTGTCGATCAATCAAATCTAGATTATTCTAGATGCGACATCACGACAGAACCTAACGCAATTGATTTGGGAGTTTGGGACTCGGGAGTCGTATAATTTCAATTGCATTAAGTTCAATAAACGAGGCGACAATCACTCTTCGGCAACCGTACATCGACCAATAAAGATCATAGGATGAATTAAGCATGCCTAACCGTAAAGGAACAGTGGATAGGAAAGGAGGCAAAGAAAAAATGTTAGCGAAAACACTTTAAAATTAATAAAGCACACACATTTTATGAAATTATGAAGCGAACTCGCGACTACCTAGAACCATTGATCCCAGCGTTTTGTACCAATTTGTAGAATCTTATTATCAAAAATATTTACTCACTCAATTGAGCAATTATTAGATAAAATTGATATATAAAAATATTATTGTTAAAATTACCCATTGAAGACGTTTATACTAATTGAATAATAACAGCTATTTAGCAACAATGTGTACCTATACTATAATCTCAACAAGTGACTAAGATATCTTACAAAAATACTTCATATTAAAATATTTCAACAACATTTCTGTACACCTAAACAAACTTTATATGCATCGAATTAATTCTACAATAAATAACCGATTACACCTAGAGTTAATTAAAAAGAATAAAGGAAAATTAAGGCTGTTACTAATCACAACACGAAAAAAAAAAAGAAAAATGAATCATGCACTTTCAGAAAGTCACAAATACAAATCTACTAAACCTATTTAATAAATTATCTAAATAAACCTATTAATAAATAAACTAAACTATTAGACCCCAATTATAAATTACTATAATAACTTTTGAGCCCATGTCCCAATATAATATTTTGTTGTACTAACAGGCTAAACGTAAGAACACAATACTCAGTTCTAGTGCCTTACGTATTATAGCCACAATTTTATTGCATCATTTACATAATTATGTATCATAAATGCCAACCAATCAGGTACTTCAAAAATTCTTTTACCATTTGTAAAAACAGTTATAATACTGCTATAATTAAATGCATTTTAATTAGACTAGTATTTGTTATACACTTTAGAAGTTATAACATTGTTAAAGTTAAAAAAAATAATAACAGCAAGTTAATACTTACATTAAATCAGAAACATTACTATTATTGCAATTCTGATTTTGATATAAGTTAATATAACATATAAAGCATCGGTCTACAGCTCTTATTCACTCTCAATTACCGCTAGTTCATTGCAAGTCAGTCCAAGCCAAATATTTTAGACTGCATTAAAAAAAAAATGTATCGCATCCCTGAAACAAAACTGTAACAACTAACTAAAAATCACGCTTCTCGAGATAACCCCATTATTGATTTGTAATTTGCTTTTAGTTTTATCTAAGGGTGCGATATACGGGTAAAAATTGAACTCCCGAATTTTATATTTCAGTTTCGGAGAGAAACGAGCGACATTATTGAGAGTTAGAGAAGGCACTTTTCAGTTAGTAAGCAGGCATAGCGGGAAGAGGCTACACTAATACAACTATTTGCGGATAGCGATGCGTGAGCAGTATCATGGTAACAGATATGAGCAGATGCAAATGTAAAGGATGGAGGTTACAGGAATGGCGTGGCGGGCATTTGGGATTTGCCGAGAGCGACTTTTCCTCCTTCTCCATAGCGACGTTATAATGATTATAAAATAGTTTCTCCCTTTTGGGCGAGGATATCAATGCTTTTATACTGAATTTGTCTTTTAACAATATTTTTTGATTGGCCTTTTCTTTCTCGGCTTTGTCGAGGGTACGTTTCGGAGACACTAACATGAGCTCCTTCAGTTTGGCCGACTTGTCTGCCTCCTCGCGCTTCAGCTTCTCGTAGTCGTCTTGCAGTTGTTGACGCGCCAGGCTCAACTCTTGGTATGTACTGAAATTATAGACATACTTTAGTACATGGTTAAATATTGCACAATAAATTCAAATATAACAACAGCAACAGCTTTAATCATAAAGCTTATTTTTTATTTGTTTATATTGATTTCAGCTATGATAACGATATTATTAATCTATATTAGATTAAATTATTGAACACAGATTACAGATTATTATCGTGAATTAGTAAACGATTATAGTCACGTCGACATCGAACCGCCTACATGTCTACTGTATTGTAAATATAGATAACCATACACAGGTGGCAATAGATATGTAGACCAATCATGGACATGACTTGACATGAAAGAGTTTAGCAATCTTTAATCCTAATATAATATACATACTCCTTGAGCTCTTGGTGTTGTCTCTGCAATGCGGCGAGTTCATCTCTCAATGCGCTCAGTTGAGTAGTGTGCGTGGCCCGCAGTTGTTCTAGTTGTGCTTCCAATGCTCCACGCACTTGGGAGTCGGCACGTTGTTCAGCTGCAGCCGCGTGGACACGTTCTGCCGCCTAAATAAACATACGACAATATTTATTATTAATTAATAAAATCACCTGAATATACTTAGCAAATTGTATAAGATGTGTTACCTGAAGACGAGCGCATTCCTCTCGTAGAGCATCAGCAGCCTCTTCCAATTGTCTCTTCTTGTTCTCAGCTTCGCGCATCGACTCTGTGAGAGAAGCACATCGCGCCTCATGCTGCGAAATTAGAAGACGATACTCGCCCAGAGATCGTTCGTATTCCTCGATCTGCAATTACAACAATGTTTTATTACTTTCGACGTGCCGTTCAACACGTTTTGATTACAAATGTCATTGACTTTTACTAATAATGACATGCAATATTTTACAGCGACTTTCAGTTTAAAAGGTGATAAAGGTTAGATAAGCGCAAAATATACCGATAATATCTAATTAAAACATATCAGTGTAAATTTTGAAACAAAAAAATAAGTAGGTATTACATAAACACACCTTTTGATTAGCATCAATGTTGGCTGTTTCGAGCGAATGACAACGCTGCACAATGTTCTTAACTTCGCTCTTCATTTTGCTAATATGTAGACGGGCGACTGTGAACTCTTCTTCGAGTTTGCCAACCGTATCTACATTCAATTTAAGGTCCAACTCGGTGCCACCGACCGCAGCACCGATTTCGGCAAGATCCCGCAACAAATTCGAGAGCAATTCGGCAATCCGTTTGCGTTGATGGGCAGACATATCTCGTAGTTGTTGAAGTTCAGCCGTCGCACTAGCCAATGAACTCTAAAAAATAATTCATTTTAGTAAAATTCAAAATAAACTAGAATTTCTAATAATAATACTAATTACTTGTTTGCTCTGCAAATCCTCAGAAAGCTGATCACATTCGCGGCTCTTGCTGTCTACTTCCTGTGATTTCTGATCGTAGTTGACGGCCAACTCCTCCAAAGCCTGTAGTACTTCCTTCACCTCCTCCTTAGCGGCCTCGTTCTCTTGTTGGATGCGGTTCATGTCGCCTTGGAGAGACTCGTAGTCGCGACTGCAATAAGTATTAAGAAAATGTTGCTAGCAGTCGATTGTACGCGAAAATACTAGTTAGTACTCGCGACCACATGGAGTAAATTGGATAGCTTGCGTGAGATAGGAACCCCACATGGAGGGTCTGCTTACGGAAACCAGCCTGGAACCACAAATAACTATACAAATATTGCACGTAGCGCGCAAAAGTAGGTCCCACGGTCCCGGCTCACCCCTCCGCCAGTCTCCAAAATTAGGGCGAAGATACACCATACAGAGGCCTTCGCTTACCGAGTGCACGCAATAAGTTCCTCCTGTTCCATCATCTGTTCCTTGAGTTTTTCGACGAGTTGTGATTGTTGATTGATTTCCTCATCTTTGTCATCCAATTGTTGATACAATGTCTCCAATTTGCCTTGCATTGCTGCTTCTTCGACAGTGCTCGACACAGCGACAGGTAATGCGGGCTGTTATCAACATTTTAATCAAAATACTATTTTTACGAAATTATTATTGTACTAAGCTAATGCTTATATCATGTGTACTAAGCTACCAAAGTACATCTAACATAGTTCAACCCATACAAATTGATATTTTTGGAAAATTCAAACATTGATATATTGTTACACAAAAAATAACATCAGCATGGATGTTTAAAAGGATTATCATTAAATATTTGCAAAACCATAAATATAATAGCATCCCTAACATGACAACACTATAGGCTTTTATCGACATATAAATAAAAATAAAAGATGCAATACCAAAATTAAACAATAGAATAACCATTATTGCTACAAAGAACTAGATGTATCGTTGATTACATTCCATACGAAACGCTATAATTAACCCAAATTTTCAAGGTTGCTTTTGATTGTTACGCTAATTTTAGCTCATATACAAAAACAAACAAACAATAATCTACTATTTTGATATTTCAGATCTACATAATTATGTTTTAGTTGTCACTGTCCATTGCGTAATGCAACTTGTAGTAAAATTCATTTTTATCAACCAATTTGTAGAAAAATAAATCTACATTACTTATCATAAATCAGTTTTAATTTTCTTAACCTGGTTATTGTGTGATTAGACTTTCTGATGCAATATTTAAGATTATTATTTTTATTAAATGCTTTTAAAATTGATAATATCTGTTTTTATGATATTAAACTTTGTCTATCGATTGGTAAACGAAGTGTTATTAATGAAATACATTAATGGAAAAAAGTGAGATATTATTTTAGTTAAGATTATTGTTGTGTTAACAAACTATTAAGTGAGCCCAAAGACATTGTCCTTTAAGAAATTGTGCAACATAAATAAAGTTTCTATGCAATCGTACAGAATAACGACAAAATGGCTGCGTAGACAATGAACCTAAAAATATCTTATGCAAACATTATGTAAATAAAAAAAAAATATGTATGAAATCGACATGTTCTATTACAAAATGTGGTCTAATTCCTAACTGATAATGTCAGTTATCAATTGATAATAAGATAAAACATTACTACGTACAGGTAAAGCGGGTTTCTCTTCGATGAATGATGTTATGGGTGTGACAGCCTCGATTTCTTGCAGATTAACTTGGTCTTCTGGACGAACTGTCTCACCAGACCTCCAGCAGTTCAATTCTGCCTCTAATTTCTCAACCTAAATTAAAAATAATATGGTAAGAAAATGGAAAATAGACATAATAAAATTCAACAATATTTTGAAATAATTTTTAAAATCAAATTGAAGAATTACAAATAACAATTATTTTTTATTAAATTTTTGGCATTAAAATGCTATATTCAATTTTCATCATAACTTAATAATAATAACCGCCTCCAAAACTTCAACTCAAATATTTACTTTGATATTCGCAAATTGTTATGCTGCAATAAATTTAAAAATCTTTGCATAAAGATAAAAAAAGTACCTTGCCCTTCAACCTAGCCACCTTCTCCTTTTCTCTCTCGTAACGACGCTTCCATTCTTCCGCGGTAAGCTCCTCGTTAACACATACGACATTCTTAACGGTCTTAGCTCTGCAATAGGCACATTAGCGTTACGTAAGAATATATTGCGTAATAACCACATAACTGTACTACATTTTAACCATTACTCATATTGTATTAAAAATTACAATGTAGTGGTTTTTTTAAGTAGTCCGCCATGTGATGACATGCCTGATGTTATATCAGTGTGGTCAATAAGCAAAAAACAATTACTCTCAAAGTGAAATGTCTGCGGACAAAAGTCGCCTCCCGAAACAAGACTAATTTAAAAAATTTAAATAATGTTAGTCATTAGGTATTTTCATAAGCTTGAGTAGAATCGACATAAATTAATAGATGTAAAAAATAATAATAATATGTAAATAATTTTTTTTTTTATATTGACGCGACATGTGACATCGACTGGCCTGGTGGTAAGCACAGTGGAGGTCCATGAGCGCCGACGACTAGAGGACCGCGGTACACGGTGACGACGCGGTCACTATACCGGCCCAAGGTGCTTTTTCACGCATTTCACGCATCACGCACGCACACACACATTAAATCAGAATACGTTTTGTAATTTTTTTTCTTACCTTTTACCAAAGTCGAGTGTACTCTTAGTTTCGCTTTCGTTGAATGAAGCCGGCGAACAACAAATGACAATTGTAGTTCTTGCATTACCACCGAGTGATTCTTGTAATATGCGTGTTAATTTCGAATCTCTGTATGGTATATGAGACTTATTGCCATCTGCTAAAGCTGAGATCACATTGCCCAAAGCTGATAGAGATTTATTAATATTTTTAGCTTCATCGAGAACTGTTCCTTCCGCACCGGTTTTAGATACCTGTCAATATTCAAATGCCAATTTACTGTAAAATTCTATAACATGTCAAATGAATATCTTAAATAATAGATACTATGCCTAGTACTTTATGAAGAGTACACAAACAATTTTAAATAAAATTATATTTATAATATTGAAGATGAAGACATTTGTTTCGACTGAGAATTGAACCTGAATCTCTGTGACAGACAGGCGCACTACATCAACGAATAAGTTAATGCCTTTAAAAATTTGTAAAAAAAAGTCAGTTACCTTTTCAGAGCCAGCCAAATCCACAAGATAGAGTTTTCCAGATAATTTCTTTTGATTTTCTAAGTTTTCTTGTTTCACATTAATAAGGAAGACTGAATGAGATCTTGATGAATGTTCATTCATGTCTGTTCAACAATCACAAAAAATATGAGTTAAAAAAATTTAAACCAAAAAATAGAAAAAAGAACAATAACTGAAGAAAATAAAGGACTGTGGAGCTGGAGACTACAAATCCGTTGTATCTAGGACTAAATTAATAAAAATAACAAGATTAAAAAAGGCAAAAAGAAGAAAAACTTACTGGTAACAGCAATATGTCTATTAGATTTCCCTTCCTCAATAACTCCAAAAACTTCTTCAGGGCTCGAAACAAAACGTTCTGTAGCACCTTTTACAAATGGAACTCTGTTCTTGTCCTCATGTACACTAAGATTTACCTTTGACACTAAAATAAATATTGTTATTAATATTGTACAAGACAAGAAAATAGCGTAATTATAATAATAGGTCTCACATAGATATTACAAAAGACAATACAACCAAAAATAAAAAATTATTTTGAGACAAATACTAAAAATAATATATTATTATTTCATTAAAGGCTTTATTGAAATAATGACTATAACTATATTGACTATCTTTGATGTAATAAAAATCACAATCTTTTTACTGTAGCTTGGCATATGACAACACACTATGCCGGCTTGAGGAGATGAATGTGCACCATCCAGATTGACAGTGCACACTCCTCTCGTTATAAAAAAAATCACAAACTATAAAAATTAAAAATAAACACGAACCATCTAAAAGATCCCGGATTTTGTCCATATAGATCTCAAAATATGAGACTTTGATATGAAACTCAAGGTTCTCCTCCATTGCATAGATGTGATTAAAGATATCATTGACTATCCTTGGAATAATACCCTGTTTCCCTGGATCACCTATAATAAATTAACCCATATTTTATTTTATTCCAATGAAAAAATTAATATTTAAAGGATTCGCCTAAGAATGGGCCTGCAATTTTTTCTTATAGTTGATCGATAATTTTTAGCGCATTTTGTAGGAAAACAAATCTACATTCTTTATTACTAATCAGTAATAAAGAAATTTATTAATTTTTTCATCCAGGTTATTGAGTAGTTAGATTTTTCTGATGCAATATTTGAGGTATGAAGATATCTGTTTTTATTTTTTTTGTATTTAAACATTGTTGATATAATTAAAATAAATTAATAAGATATTATTTGAGAATATTCTTTTGTTAATAAACTATTTGATGCCAAGTGGGCCTAAAAATGGGCATTTCCCTTTTTCTATAGTACTCCAACTTCATCTCTTTGTTACCTGCCCACACCTAAATTGTTGTACAGACCTTAGTAAAGATAGATTTCACTTAATGGAAGGACATAACACTATCTTGTCTCAAAAACAAATAGGGAATGCAACTTGTCACAGCAAAAATGTCAAGTTAGGCGGCAGTATTTTGTAAAATCATACAAAATATAAAATTGAAATGAAAGTTTGAATCAGAAACCTATTATTTATTAAACCCGAAATTACAGACAACAGCCAATTCTTTATCTAAATTATGTAGAAAAATTATTACTGTAATTTACATTCTAAAAAGTGTTCCATAAACAATAATGTGTTAAACACAATGATAACAATTCAAATTAAAGAGTTAACCTTGCACCATATTTGTTAATAAACAATATGTTATTCAAAACAAAAGCAATTATTAAAACAAAAAGAAATACCTATAGTATAAATTGGAATTATGAGCAACACTAAATTGAATCAAAATGGCTTCCTAGTTATAATTTAAAATATTCTTATAAGAATTAAGAAAAACAATGTTGAATATCAACAAACATTAAAAACAAAATTATAAGGAAAGTAGAAAGTTCCACGCAAACACATATTTTTCATTGGTACTAGAATCTTTAATAGTAGCTTGATATATGACAACACTCCACCTGATATTAAGGTGCAAGAAGACATACACCAGGGCACACTTCTCTCATTATATCTGGATAATTCTGAACTGATCCTGAAGCGCGACTAGGTCACATTACAGGTGTTGTTCAAGTGTTAAATGGGCTAATAACCATCATCGCCTATGACTCTTGAATTTCCTTTCCCATTTTTGGGCCCACTTAACACCTAAGTTTGGT
Source organism: Tinea pellionella (assembly GCA_948150575.1). Classification (NCBI taxonomy): domain Eukaryota; kingdom Metazoa; phylum Arthropoda; class Insecta; order Lepidoptera; family Tineidae; genus Tinea; species Tinea pellionella. The sequence continues at coordinate 5,668,348 of OX411248.1, read as the reverse complement.
AACAAAACAATATTCTAAAATAATATCTTATTTTTTATTAATTCATTTTAAATATAATCAACACATAAACATATATATCATCAATTATTAAATCATTAAATATAATAATAACCTCAAATATTGCATTAGAAAACATCTAATTCCTCAATAACCCAGGTGAAAAAATTAAAACTGATCAGTAATAATGAAGTAGATTTATTTTTCTAAAAAATTAACTAAAAATTATCGACAAACTTGAGAAAAAAAATGTGGGCCTATTCCTCTCAGGTGAATGAGCATTCTCTTTTGGATTTATATTTGTGGGTAATTATTGGTTACTCAGAATGGATTAATGACAGACTGCATACATACCTATGACACCTTCCATGGTATGTGTTTTGCCAGAACTAGTCTGGCCGTACGCAAATATAGTGCCATTGTAACCCATGAGGACATCTGACACAATACTTTTGGCTGCCTCATTGTATACTTTCTCTTGAGTGGCGTTAGGTTTGAATACTTTATCAAACAAGTAAACTTTGCCCTGTAATTTACATTGTTATTATAGCTTTGTAAGATAATGTAAAGTATTGAATTATCTTAAACTTCAATTTTTGTTTAATTATCTTTAAGATGACATAATATTATTGGGTAAAATACATGTTCCTTTATCAACATATTGATTTTACTTACCGCTCAAATGATATATTTTATTTTTTTATTGTTATTGAAAAATTATACAACTAACTAACTATATTGTACATCTAAATACAAAAACACTTTATCTATAAAATGGAATCACTAATAAAAAATATGATTACTTGTAAACATACAATAAAATTATAACCGAACTTATGATATCAAATCTCAAGATAAATAAGGTGACATCATGCAGATGAGGTACATGAGCTATTATTGTTGCCATAATATTACTGTAATTGGGAAAGAAAAACTCAATAATTGCGTAAATAGAAAAAAAGAAAAAAAAATAGCCATGTGAGTTTTTGTTTTATTACATTATTTTCAGTACTTTAGCAATGACAATGGTGAACAGATCACATTATGGTAGAAAATTACTTTTAACACTGACTAGTTTCTGGGCCTAATTTATGTATTAACAATATCATGAATCATAGTTACTAAAAAAAATATGTTAAACTACCCTTAACAATATACATTCAATCAATATAATATAATTCAATTAATATTATATCACATTTAATTTTATTTCTCAATTACACTATAAATATTTTTGTACTTCTAAGTTCAAATATTATATCAGTTCACTGATAAAATGTTATAAAGATTTTTATATTGATTTAGATAATTAATTGTAAATTTAAAGTTACAATAGCGATATTCGGCTCCTTGTAATAATGAATACAAGCATTAAGAACCAGTCAATTTACCGAAAAACTTATTGGGATACGTCAAGGTCGACATATTTGTATCGATTTTTCTTAGCAAAACAAAGCTTTTGAAGATGTTTACGTAAGATATGATGAACATTATTTCTAAATTTAACAAATGTAATTGTAATCATCGGAGCGGAATGGAAAAGAAAGGCTATTTAGTAGCAGGTGAACAAGGCGCAACGCATTAGTCATCGTGATCTAATTTAGAGCGATGATAAAAGAAGCTAAATGAGAGTACAACTTTTACTCACTCCTATTGAAATGCAGTTGTCATCAGGTCCAGAAGGAAATTTTACAATAAACTTGGATCCAGCCTTTTCCTCAGAGTCATTCAGTGGCCGAAATCGGCACACCACTCTAATGCTGTCCTCGGCAGCAATCTCTCGATCAGCTGCCATTGTAAACTATAAAATATCTTACACTAAACACTGCCTACACAATAAAAATAAACACGTTTTTGGAACTTATAACCGTGCATGAAGAACTACGAAGCTAAAAATTCTAGTCACTGGAAATTCTTCATGACAGCATTATCTGAGCGTCGGCCATATTCTTTCCGATTTTTCCGAGAAGCAGGGTTACCAACATCTGATTTTTTTTCCCCAAAAGTGTTTTCACGAGCACTTACGAGACGCCCGTTACGTTAAATTAATGTGCGACTTAAAATGACACTTTCCTCCGATGTTAGTGAGCCTTTTCGAGTCATCCAACGTGGTGCGCGCGTGCGGATTCCGATAATCATAAATCATAAGTATCAAACGATCTCGGAGAAAATTAAGTTTTAATCAAAGTTGTGGTAAGGGACCTTATCCTTTGATGGTTCCGCATCGATGACTATAGTAGTATTTTTACGACATTTCAAGTTGAAAGAAATTATAAATTATTGACTCGCTAATACTTCAATCTTCGTATTATGTGTTTATTTTTTAATGCAGTAAATGTTTTCATTCACTCTATATGCGTTAGATACACATTCACCCCACACCGGAGACAATTAATAATAAACGGTCCGTGCTTGCGTGTGCTTATAGACAACTTTAACGGTCTAACGCAGTGAAGTTCCTTGTCTGTTATTCATTGTCTGTACTCTATGTCTGAGGTGAAGTGGCGGAGTGCGCGGGACGGGGGCGGCGTATGAGTAATAATAGTTTGCATGTAATACTCAGTTTTTTAATTTTGAGTGTGATTATTAATATATTATGATATTTTGAATGTATTCTTGTATACCGTAACATTAAAATGTGCTATGTTTTCATGAAAGTTTTACCTTGAATTCAAAGACTGGTGAGTAAGAAAGAAAATTAGTTAATTCCAACCATTTATGGGACAGGGATGCATCTCATACATCTTAAAGTTGCTTATAGTTGAACCAAAACTTGACCTAAATACATTAAAATTGTTTTCTAAAGTTCCATTATTAAATATGTAGATAGTATTTCTGTTTAATGGTATGGTTGGCAAAGCTCTTGTAAAATAGTGATGATTCAGTTTATTTATTTAGCACAGTTATCTTCACAGAGAGAAAAACATTTAATGTGCATCGGTGTTATGATACAAAATCTTTTGTGTTATTATATAAAAAGCGCAACAAATTTTAGATTTTCCTAAAATTGTTTAACTTATAAGTTTGTAAAACTTTAAAAGTTCAGAATTTTTTCAAGATTTTGCAAGTTATCATTAATGGTTAAGCTTTCTTATTATATTACTTAGTTCACCTGCCTGTCCCTATGAGGGTAGGCAGAAGCTACGGAGAGCCAGCAACTTCTCTCTACATACTAATTATCAGTGTTGTGTGAACATATTCAGTTATACAAAAAGCTTCAAAAGTAGAACATATATAGGACAAAAAAAAACATAGATGGATCAATAAAAGGGAATGTATTAAATGTATTATCACATGTATTGTTAATTATTTTATCTATGTCAGTGTTAGATGGTGGCACAGTGGTTACACATTAGTCCCAGAGTGTGATCTCAATCCAAACATATATTTATTCAATATTATAAATATGACAGAACAGGAGAGCGGTCCATGGCTCCTATCCTCCGTTTGTGGGCGATAACTAAGCAAATATGCTGAAACACGACAGTTCCTCTGCACAAACAAGTCACGTGTTCGGCGCGTCGTGTGTTTTCAGAGACTCTGTCAAATCGTAACCATGCTTTTGTTTCATATCCAGTTAGTGCTTGTACACATGACCGCATATTCATTATGTTCCAAGTTGGTTTCCGTAATCATTCAAATTATGGTCCGTATTCATGACTGTTCCGACAAATATGTTATTACACATTTATTAAATGTCCATTTCATAAGAGGAAATAACTTCTGGCATAAAGAAATGTCTGCAGGCCTCCACTATGAGTGGACATGAATGTGCACTATCTAGTAGGTAGACAGCACGCACACTTCTCTCGTTATACCTGGCTACTTCAGATCCTGAAACGTAACTATGTCACTTCACGGGTTAATGCGTTAAGACCACTTACTTTTTAACAAATTGACATCATTTTACCATTGATGTAATGTGCAATAATGCTTCCAATGTGACACGAGAGAAAACATGGCCACAGCCACGTTTACGTTCTCTGTCAGTTAGTATTTGACTTGATGGCAATATTGTCAAATCGTTTGAAGCAGCCTATGGCTTTGTTATATCAGATGTATGAAGTTTGCACCTCTAGGATATATCTCTATATATTTGACTATTTTATTTTTTATTATTATTATTCGTTTATATTATTAAAATTTTATTACACAATTTATTGATTAATTATTAATAAATTATTGTCATAATAAAAATAATATTTGTACTAAGCATAGAGCAGGTACTAGAGATCTGTAATATTAACTTTCAACAACTTTTTACCCTATTCCACAAATAAATCATTTGATTTGACTTGATTTAAAATATTTTTTAAATTTATATTCCGAATTGTGATTCTTATTTAAAAACCCTAAGGCTCAATTAACAACCAAAAAAATCAAGTCTATAGGTGATTGTACTGAAACAAAAAAGTTGTTTTATTTTGTAAACTGAGAGCTTGTGTTAATTCTGATATTATGTGATGAAAGTAACCTAAATGTTAATTATTTCGTAACCATTTTGACCTTTAAAAGGTTGCTCCACTGTTTTTATTCATTTTGCTTTATTACTGAATTTTTTTATTGTAAAAATTAACTTACTCGAAAAAATAATTTTAGAAAAACGCTTGTTTCGTAATGGTTTTAAGATTAATTATATAGCAACACTTCAATCAATATTTATTATTAGAAATTGATAAGTAACTTCCCTTATCCAATCGAAGGTACACATAGCGCGCCAGTTGTCTGAGTGAGGTCTTTGACCCGCGCCAGGCCACCCCTAAACCGTTATCGTCTTTTATGGTAACATGCTGAAGGTTGCGAACGACTAGGAAGGCATTCCAGATTGCTTCTATTTAGACAAGTTTTTACTGCGATTTAAGAGAACAGCGGTTTATTTAATTATATGTGGCGAATAAGTGGTTAAAATTCATACATAATTGATAAAAAAAATATTCTCGCCACAATCGAAATAACCTTTTTTATGGAATGTGCAAGGATTATGTCAGATTCCTAAGTACAGCGTGTGTTTTAGTTTACCGACTAAAACCTTGTTCCTCCCGGGCGGTCATCGTGAGGCATGCTGACGCGTTCTTCCGTAACTCACATTGTTAATTAACCAAAGTTACTTCGGATCAATATAAAAATAATAAAAATAAACCATTGAACTTCCATGCGTTTCGGCTGTTCGCGACCGACGCGACGTTCGCTCATATGCGTTCGATAGCATCGTTCTTTAATGAAACGGTATATGTTTAATTATCATCAAGAATGTATCCAAGGGCATCATTACCCCCTGGTCAGATTATAAAAACGCCTTGCCGCGCCTCTTTAGTGTAGTTTTGGTCATACTCGTATAAATCAATAGGAAAGAAAGAAAGAAAACTTTATTCATCCCAGCACAACATTTATAAGACAATATAGCAAGTGTGAACGCGAATGTGTAGGGACGAAAGGGCGCACCGCTCAGCATATGCTATTTTATATTATAGGAATTTTATTCATCTGAGCCGCAACGCGCCGCTCCGTGTCCCTATAGTGCGGTATGGTCTTGTAAAATTAATTCTAGAGTATACTGTTATTGAAATTAAGAGATTAATTTTCATATTAAGAGCCTAGGCTTATAAAACTGTATGATTTCCGAGGTATAGAAATTCATGGTTGGGTCGCAGCGAGCCCTGGATGGAGCCATGGCTGCCATATCTATAATGTCGCTAATACTTTACGCTAAAATACTTTGAGATAACTTGTCGTTTCGTTTCATTGGTCATATTAGGTCAGTTTTAAATTTGATTCATCATGAATCTCATTTGTTATGACGTAATTCACGACCTACAGAATCACTGGTTTTTGCTGTGAGTTAACTTGAAACCTTGTCATATGCTATACGATTATCAAACTTGTTTTTAAATATTTTTTAAATATTAAGAAAAAAAATCAACATGAATGCAGTACACAAATTTAATAACTGCAATAAAAGCTTACTACATAACTGCAATTTAATTTATCGTGGTCATAAAACTTGTATATGCCTTCACCGTACAAAATCAGCTGATTTCCAGACCCTTATTAATGTATATTTATTATTATTAATTTACATATGCTATAGTAATATATTGCATGCACTACTCGCAGAAGTTAACTCGGTCCTTACAGGAATGCAATTCCCTACCCGCTACTCACTGGTGCCGAGTTATAACTAATGTCAGACGTCCACTAAGAAAGGATATAATGAGCGGGAAATGGCTAAACGGAACTAAGTAAATAGTTTAGAGTTTCACGAAAATCGGTGTTTGCTTTCCATTGCCAGCGGGCAATGCAGAGAGAGCTCAATGGAGTTATTACCGAGCCCGTTCCGCTCGCAATGGAAGGACGGCACATGGGTTTTCGTTATTTATCAATAGCTATTATTATTTCCTATTTCCGTTCTACCATTAATTGTTCATAAGCGTTGTTATACAAATGCATAACTAATATGATAAAATAAACTTGCAGTATTTGTCACGATAATTTAAAGTGTTAATTTCAGGTAAATGTTTACTAAATTCGTAATAATTCATGATGTCACATAGGATTTCTTCTTAGAAACTATGACTGCGCCGTTCGTATCATCGTATCGACAATGCTAGTTTATTTTCTGTACAATTAGTCACGCGTGTATCCGGCGCTTCTCGCTGTCTCGACAGTTTAAAACATAATTTTTTTCATTGAGATCAACAATCTACTGCAGAAGTTAACTCTGCATCTCAACAATGGCTAATTGGTATGTGTTTATGGCGAACGAATTTTTTCTTTGCAAACGTTCTTTCCGAAATAACGATTACAGGATATCTTCAACTTTGTTTTAAGTTTGTCATTTGTTTATAGTTAAACCGACTGAGATTATTGCGTTATCTTTGAGCCTGATATAATGAGAATATACTTAATTATAGGTATGTAGTAGATTTATATTTACAAATAGAAATATACGACGGTAGCATAGCCTCAATAATAGTTCAACGTAAAGTTCCGGTGTTTCGTTTGGTCAAATAAAGAATGAAATTGATCGGCGCTCGGCAACTACAGTCGGCGTATAAAATGAGATTTATTATTATTTATTTTTATATGTATCTTGTGTGATGTAGGTTTTTCTGCCCGTATATTTGATGCACATGGGCAAACATAAAAAATTGCAAAAAGAACGCCTTAAATATTAAAAAGAACATTATCGTGTTTTTTTTTTTTGCTGTCCATACATATTGAATATCGACTGCAATATGAGCAAGACAAAATAGTCAAAATATTAGAAAATGACATTTTTGTGTATTTTATGGTAAAAATATAATGTAAACAACTATAAACGTAAACAAATCGAAGACAATTTTGTCTAGTTATACATTAGTTGTAGCAGTGTGGTTGTGACCTCGTTTTATCGCGGGCATTGGGTGTGGGCGGGCGCCCTTTCTCACTCGTGCCGCCCACAGGTGCTGAGGTGCGACGAGTGTCGTATCGAAAGACCAAAACATATTTTACAATAGTTATTACTTAAAACTTTAACATTAAACTAATATAATGTATAACATGTGTTTAAAATTAAAGTCTGTGATTATACAGTGTGTTTGTATGGTTTTATAAAAGCTATAAGTATGAGTTGAATTGTGTTTTGGAATAGTTTTTGACCCAGGTGTTAGGTGGGTGCCATATTACTATGCGAAAGTTTTAAATCTGTTGTTAAAAAACTTATTTATCGTTACTCTCTTGTTACAGATTGAGATCTTATTAATTTAAATCCGGATATAAAAATGTCGTTGAAGTTTTATTTGTCTCTCCTCGTTATTGGAGCTGCCCTCGTACATGAAGGATCATGTCAAACTGCAGCACAGTTACTCGCCCAGAATCCTTGCTCTAGTAAAACGACTTGCGGCGACTGCATAAGAACATCAGGATGTTCTTGGTGTTATGCGGAAGTATTTAATCGACCGAGGTGCTTCAACCCGGCAATGGAACACGGTACTGCTGGATGTGATGAAGCTTTCATCTATAATCCAGACAATCAACGTTCCCTCGACCCTAGATATAATAGGGAATTTAGTAGAGGTAAAGTAATTATTATTATTAATTGGAGTTTTGCAGATGGAAATTTTTAAGATCAGAATTTTTATAATAAATAAACCACTTTTTTTTTGTTGATAGCTGGCTACATTAGTGGTAGCTCAAGTGCTAGTGCAAGTGGAAGCGCTAGTGGGAGTGCTGCTGGTGGTTCTTATGGGGCTAGTGATGAAGACTTGGTACAGATTCGTCCACAAAGAGTACAACTTAAACTCAGAATGAGTAAGTTAATTATGTTTGATTAATTGACTACATTTTGAAGTATTTAAGCATTATTGTTATAATATTGTTTTCCATATAATTCTAGATCAAATGCAAGAGCTCAGCGTGTCTTACTCCCAGGCTCAGGATTATCCTGTTGACTTATATTACCTTATGGATCTCAGTAGGTCTATGAAAAATGATAAGGAAAAATTGACTGAACTCGGAAGTTTACTGTCCACCACTATGAAGAGTATCACATCTAACTTTAGACTTGGTTTTGGTTCATTTGTTGATAAACTTGTTATGCCATACGTTTCTACAGTACCAAAAAGGTTTGTTATTTGCGGTTATTTTTTATTAGTACTCATTTATATCATAACCACTGAGAGACGATAAGTTTTTGTGCCATCGGAAGATTTTTAAAAATAACATTTGCATTTGGGCCCCGTTGCATAGACTCACAATCGAATAGATCGTGTTCAGATTCTGACCAGTACTCATTTCCTTTCATCCTTTGTTATATTTACTTTGGTCGCTCAGTATCTATGTCACAATATAGACATTAGAGTAGCCTACTACTCTTTTTGGTAAGGTTTTAGGTTAGTGGAGGCGACTTGCCTGCATATATTTCTTAGCATCAGGCAGAATGTAGTTATATGTTGAGCTACTATAAAAAAGACCTGGTTAAATGTAAGACATAATATTTTAAATAATTTTTCATATCAATAAAATTTATTTTTTGTATTGTAATTCTGAATTTTGTTACAGCCTAAAATCTCCATGTGATAATTGCACTGCCCCCTATGGCTATATCAACGCAATGTCTCTTAGCACTGATACTGAATATTTTGTGGTAAGTTATAAATTTATAGATATCTTCTAAACAAAAAATTAACGATGAGATCTTAGTAAGAAGACATATTGACTTTTAAACAATAGAGATTTATGTCAATTTTTGTTAAAACTGTTGAAGAATGTATATCTACCTGTATTATAAAATTTTAGAAATATCTCATATTAATTTAAAATACTTTTTCAGTATTTACTAAAAAAATAGGCTAATATTGATCATCTATCTAATTTTTAGGAAGCTGTAAGTCGTGCGAATGTATCTGGTAATCTCGACGCTCCCGAAGGTGGTTTCGACGCAATAATGCAAGCGATTGTGTGTAAAAAAGAAATAGGTTGGCGCGATCAAGCTAGAAGATTGTTGGTCTTCTCAACTGATGCTGGGTTCCATTATGCTGGAGATGGAAAGGTTAGAGTCTCTTTATCATTTTGTGCGTCTGTATAAAAACCTATCACCTTTGATCCTTTGGAAACTTTATTTTGGTTCTAATTTAATCTCTTAATAGAACCAGAACTCAATCAATCAATTGTTACGCCTTTTTTCCATAGAGATAGGCAGAGACAACAGAACGCCCCTTGCCACGATCCTGACACAAGTCCATCGCTTCCCTCACATCCACAATTCTCTTCACACAATCTGCCGTCCTGGGGTAGTACCACCACTTTCGGATGTAACACCCGTGAAGTGACCTTGTCGCGTTTCGGGAGCGGTTTGAAAGTAGCCAGGTATAACGAGAAGAGTACGCACTGTCAATCTGGATGATATATGCTCGTCTCCTCAAGCCGGCATAGTGGAGGCGACGGCTGCCCGCACAGGTTTCTCTGTAGTAGCAGTTTTTTCCATTCATGGACCGCACTCTTAGCTTTACATTAGGCGGAGTGTTGTCACATGCTGAGCTACAATAAAAGAAGCGACAGTTATAGGCACTAAACAGTCCAGCTTTCATAGGGATGTCTTCGATTTGATCTAAAAACCCTCTTGGGTCTGCCTTGTTTAACGCATCCATTCGCATCAGATTTATGAATTCCTTTCACTCGTTACTTAATAAGCGACCGTGGTAGAAGACGAACCTCGCGATCAATGAGACCCGTGTTCAAACCTCGCTAAATTTTGACCGGTACCGATGTAACTATATCGATCAGTACCTGTGATACAAACATTAATACAAACTATTGAATTATTTGAAATTTTTTTCCTTTTGTGATTTTAGTTGGGTGGTATTATTCAACCAAACGATGGTAGATGTCACTTGGATTCTAAAGGCGAATACACACATTCTACTATACAAGATTATCCGAGTATTTCACAAATTAATCTAAAGGTATGCTTTAATTTATATCCTCAAGTGGTAGACAGACTTAATGGTAGGTACTTTCTCTTTAGACATACTCCAGCTACTTTCAAGGGAAGAGGAGTGTACTCTGTCGAATTGGTCGCTACAGGCTTAGATTGGCATAGTGGATAGCCCCGGACTTTTGGTTTTGTGATGTGGGAAAACAAGTAATTGGGGAGGTGTATCTGGTGACAGCTGTGTTTTTTACGTATTTTTTGGATAACATAGATTAGTTTAGTCGACACGTGTTTCTGGAAAAACTTTATAATTGCTTTGTTATTTTTTATTAATTTTTAAAAATTGTGATTGTTATATAGTAATTCAGACGGGAATCAAAAAATACATCTAATTGAAGTAATATCTCGAAATGGTTTTCAATTTTACATGGGTTAGTTTTTGAGGACCTTGCCCATTGTTTTGGGTCTTAGTTTTATTTGTTTATGTTGGTCTTGTCCTGGTTACCGCTATGGTTTGATTGGGTTCAACTCACTGTATAGATGTAGATTTTTATTTTATTAATATAAATTTTTAAAAAATGTATTTTATATTATATTTTGTTTCTATACAGGTAAAGGAACATTCAATCAACATAATATTTGCTGTAACAAATGAACAATATGGTGTCTACGAACAGCTTAGCAAACATATTGAAGGTTCCAGTTCTGGTGTTCTTAGCGATGATTCCTCTAACGTTGTAGACCTTGTCAAAGACCAATATAATGTAAGTCGAAGTATTCTATCAACCTTGATGATGTACGCTCGTCTCGTCAAGCCGGCATAGCGGGGACGATATTGCTACGACGGCGAGATATTGCTCTAGCTTAACATAAAAAAATATAATTTTTTTTCAGAAAATTACATCAACCGTAGAAATGAAGGATAACTCATCAAACGCTATACAAATAGAATATTATTCTAGATGTCTGGGCAATGGAAAGAGTGTCAAGACAAATAAATGTGATGGGCTGAAGGTACTACAATACAACTTAAAATTAAAACTTTGTTTTGTTTCGTTCTAGCTCCCTTTAGACTTGTTTTTTATATTTTTTCTTTATTTATTATTTAATTTACATCATTGTCCTCTCTCATGTTAAATTCTTCTCTTGTCTCAACTCTTGGATTACCTGGTGCATTAAATCCTTTTGAATGGAAATCTTTACGTATCCTCAGTAAGATTAACCCTGTCTGCCATCTGGAGTCAAGTATAACACCTGCGAAGTGACCTAGTCACACAATTTTGGTAGAACGGAAAGAATGCATTGTCAGTCTAGATGATGCACATTCGTTTCTTCAAGCCGGCATAATTGAGGCGACTAATGCCTATAGAAATCACTGAGATACTATTTATGTTTAAAAATAGTTTAAATGAGGTTATTTTCAGGTTGGCGATGTTGTGGAATTCACAGCTCATATAACTCTAAAGGAATGTCCTAAGGATCCCCGCGAATGGAATCAACTCTTCCAGATTTATCCTGTAGGCATATCGGAAAGTCTTATGGTCGAACTTGAAATGCTTTGTGACTGTCCCTGTGAACATCCTGGACATTATGTAAGTATAACTGTCAAATCCATTCCAGTGTATCGTTAAGTCTATTTAAAGCATTATAGACTCTAATTTCATAACAATTAAGTTCAAAATAGAATTGCAAGGTTATTTTACCTATTATTATTTGTCTACAGGCATACAGAGATGATATATCAGTGTGCAGTGGGCAAGGAGTATTAGCATGTGGTGTATGCCTCTGTAATCCTGGTCGTTTTGGCAAGAACTGCGAATGTTCAGCGGCTGGCGGAGCGTCTCTAGAACAAGAACGAGGCTGCAGACCTCTGAACAGCACGTCTGGACCGTTGTGCTCTAACCGAGGCACTTGTATCTGCGGTCAGTGTGATTGTAATAAAATGGATGATCCCGATAAGGTATGAAAACTGTTTAAAATTGTGGTTAATATAAATAACGCAAACACTGGCCAGTAGCAACTTTTGTTTAATTGCGATTTTAAAGAGTGGTAGGCAGACTAATGATGGTTATTAACCTAGTCTGCTTCTTGAAGTCGTACCACCACTTTCAAGTGTAACACCCGTGAAGTGAGCTAGTCGTTTTGGGGTCAATTTGGAAGTAGCGGAATAGAAAGGGAGGTGTCCTGTCAATGGATTGTGCATATTCCTGTCCTCAAGCTGGCTGCAAACATTTTCTTTGTGATAGCAGTGAGCGAAACTCATGGATCGTGCACTTAAATGTCGAGATACGATTATAAAAGTATATGTAGAAAACTTTTTCTTAAAACCGTTACAAAGAGCGGCCGTGGTCTAGCGGTAAGACGCGTGAACTCACGATCGATGAGACCCGTGTTCGAACCTCGCTAATTCTGACCAGTACCAATGTAACTTTGTTATATGTACTTTGGTCGCTCAGTGCCTATAGGCACTATTAAAGAGTGGTAGGCAGACTGATGATGGTTATTTGTCCAGTCTGCCGTCATGGGGCAGTACCACCACTTTCGAATGTAACACCCGTGAAGCGACCTTGTCGCGTTTCGGGAATAGTTTGAAAGTAGCCAGGTAAAAGAGAGGAGTGTGCACTGTCAATCTAGATGGTACATGCTCGTCTCCTCAAGCCGGCATAGTGGAGGCGACTGCAGCCCGTAGAGATTTCTCTGTGGTAGCAGTTGTTTCCATTCATGGACCGCATTCTAACTTTACATCAGGCGGAGCGTTGTCACATGTCGAGCTACAATAAAAAAAATAAAAAATAAAAATAAAGTGCATATTAAATTTTAGGTGATATCCGGTCCTTATTGCGAGTGCGACAACTTTACGTGTGATATGAACAAGGGACAGATGTGTTCTGGACCAGATCATGGTGTGTGTGTTTGTGGCAAATGTGAATGCCATGCTAACTACACTGGCTCCGCTTGCCAATGTTTGAAAGATGTCACTCCTTGTATATCACCTGGTAAGTTTATGTTTTGGGTTTTAGCACCACTGTGCTAATATCAGCCCCATTGCAATACTTACACACTAGTTTACTCTATTTTTTTTTTAAATAAATAGCATCTTAACTGAAGCAACATGATTTATTAATTTTGTCTTTGCTAAAATTATAAATGTGAGCGTATCTCTCTTTGTTGCCTCTTCACACCTAAACCACTGGACATATTTCGATAAAATTTGGCTTGAGGAAGGTTAAATCTCAGGAGGAAGGTCTCTCTTCTGGAAGTCGTCAAGTTAAGGATATGAAAATTCATATTTAAGCTTTTGTTAAGAAACAAAGAATTACGTGTTTTAAAGTCTGCTCAAGAGGTTAAAATGGAGATGAAGTTTGTTACAATTTACTTTAACTCTTTTCTTTGTTATTTTTTTCACAGAAAATGGTAAAGTGTGTGGCGGTAATGGGCAGTGCGTGTGCGGTCAATGCGTTTGTAATGTTGGCGGTCCCCGACAGTATTCCGGCAAATATTGTGATAAATGCCCCGTAAGTACATGCCTTTATTTATTTTACTGAGTTATTTTTAATAATTTTTGCCAGTAGATGGCGCTGAGCATCCACGTTCGTTGCGCTGTGCTTACTTACTTACTTCACGCTGTTTTGCAATTCAAGGAAACTGATCTGCCTGGCAATCTTCCCTAACAATACAATTCCTTTTGCAGACCTGTCCGGGTCGTTGCGCTGAGTTCAAAGACTGTGTACTCTGTGAAGTTCATAAACGCGGGGATTTGTACTCTGAAGAACCCGGTACTTTAGAATGTGGCAACTGTACACTTGAACCTATTATTGTTGAGGGAAAAATCGAAGGTAAAAAGCAAAACAGATAATAATCTGACTAATTAAAGTAGTACTGAGATTATCTGACTTTTTTGTTTTATTAAATTGTGGTGAAAATTTAATAATGATTAACCACTTTTTCTATTAACTTTTCATCATAATTTAATCATTCTTTATTTATAATACCTGCCCTGTTAGGGGTGAACAGAGAATTATAAAATATGTCGTAATAAACTAATTACAATTTTAATAATTTCTTCTATATTTTATTTTATTTAAAGTTAAATATTATAAATAAATTGTGAATCTAACATTTGTATTTGTGATTTAGATTAAACATATATTTTTTATAACATTTTTTTTATTTCGCAGCGAACGAAACACGTAACGAGCACCTTTGCAGTTTTTACGACGATGAGAATTGTTTATATGTGTATGTTTATTCTTATAATGAAACACACCATCTTACTATAAGAGCGCAGAAGGATCGCGAGTGTCCACCGAAGGTTAGTTCTATACGATCATGTCGCTACCAGGATATGGAATAATATCTGTAAAATTTTTATATTAACTTATATTGAATAGAGAAAAATCAACACGCGCTCAACCTGAGCTGTTGTGGAGTCCCAATCCACGTCCTTCGCGATGCGCAATGTTTTCTTTTTGTAGCTTTGCATATGACAACACTCCTAGTAAAGCTAGAGTGCGGTCCATGAACGGAAACTAACTGCTGCTACGTATAATAGGAATTTATAGTTAGCGGGTCGCCTCCTCTATGCCGGCTTGATGAGACCAATGCGCACCGTCCACATTAATAGTACACACTCCTCTCGTACTTAACTACTTTCAAACTGATACCGAAACGCGACAAGGTGATGTCACGGGTGTTACATTCGAAGTGGTGGTACCTTAGGACTCTGAGTACAATAGTAAAAAAATATTTCGTTTTAGGTGTTCATTCTGGGTATTGTGCTCGGTGTAATTGCCGCCATAGTGTTGGTCGGTCTAGCGTTACTCATGTTATGGAAAATGGTCACAACGATCCACGACCGGCGGGAGTTTGCACGTTTTGAAAAGGAACGCATGATGGCTAAATGGGATACCGTATGTATTATATTTGTATTAAGAAATGAAAATCTTTTATTAACGTAGGCATGGACTTGGCATGAACTTGTTCATCGGAAAGCCATATGACGAGAAGACAGCCATAAGAAACTCGTCAATTATAGCCTGTGTTTATAATAACAAAAAAAAACTGAATTATAAACTCAGAAAATTGAAAACTTGAAAACTGTTAGCTAGCGGTTTATGGGTTATTTTTGTTTTCAACTTTTTCTAACTAGGCCATTCCCGGCCGTGGGTAACGGCAAATACTAAACCGTTAATTTGCATTTTTATTTGTTTAAATTAAATTTGTCTTATCCTTCTGACAGCTAGTGCTAGCTAGCTTTTTTAGTTCTATGTTCTGCTGCGCATTTCTTTTATTGTAACTTATTTCTTCTTTTTTTTTGCCAATTTATGTATTTTTTATATTTTATAAACAATTTTTTACAGGGTGAAAATCCGATATACAAACAAGCTACATCTACGTTCAAGAATCCAACTTATGCAGGAAAATAAACAGATGTTGGGGCAAAATGCTTTATAACTTTTTTTTAATAATGTAGAATCTCGCATTTACTGATAAATTGCCCCGAAATTTATCCAAGTACAATATAGCATTAAAAAAAAATCAGCCTTGTCACCTGTGCCTTATTTAGAGAATAAAAAGTAAACAAAGTTGTATAACACTGCCATAATTTGTTTTTTAACAACGAACTTTTATTTATATTTATTTTTGTGTTTAACTATCTATAAATCAAATTAGACATTCAGTCGTCTTTTTTAAATTATTTTTATATTTAATTTATTTAACTGGCAACACTGAAATATCTCAGCGTTCAAGTTTTATTATACGCCCGAATACTCAAAGAAGAGAGAAGAAAATGATTATTCAATTATATAATAGGACTAATTAAAAAAAATGTTTTTACATTAATTATAACTTTTTGTACTTACCATCAGTTTGTACTTTTTGTACAATTATGTACTTATTAGCATGTTTTATTAAATTTAATTAATAAATTATATATTATTTTTCATTATCGTAACTTGAAATTTAACGTAAAAAAATGGCTAACATTGCGTGTTAGATTTTGATAGCGACTTTCAAGTTTCATTAATGAAGAATATAGTCGTTATTTCGAATAATTTGTTAGCTTTTATTAACGTAATTTATAGCTCTGAAATAATTATTTTATTAGGTTTTTATAGTACAAGAACTTTCGGATATTTCTATTGCTTTTTTTACTATTTTTATTAATATGATAGAGCGCTGGTAGATTGTGCCTTGTGAAATGTGGTTCTACATTAGCTTAAGTAGTCGTGTCTTTTATAATGAAATATATATTTGTCTAGTCCACAATTTCACTTTTCAGCCTTCTAAAGAAAACCTCTTGTGCCTTTTTAGAGAAACAAATCGTGCCATTTTTAAATGAAATAAATATTTATTAAAAAATAACGTAAAATATATGAATTCTCGAATAATTTTAGTGTTAAGGATTATTATTTTTGTTTTAATATAAGCCAAATTATTTTACTGTTAATTTTTCAAATATTATAAGGTAATTCATTTACATTTTGATTATTTAGTAACATTGTGTTCTTTCTAAACTGTGAACTTGTGTAAATAATTTACTAACAATTGCAATTTTCAGTAATAAGTACATATTGTGGCCTGTATGTAGGTATTAATTAATATAATATTATTAATTATTCTGTCGTTTTATTTTTATACCGCCAACTTTGTATGCATAAAATACTCTCCTGTTCCTTCTCTAGGTAACCTTTTATAGTTTTGACGAAAACCTTCTCCAATAAACGAACTATTTAAATCAAAAAGGATTTGATAAACGACGAAATTTTTTTTGTACTCGTCAATTTTGAAACCATCCCCTCATTTCCTCGTTTTTTATAGGATAAGCAAATTCTCTGTCAAATAATAAATCGGTATAATACGAGTAATTCAACAAACGAACTCTGTTACTTTCACATAGATTAGTATAGATTACAATTCCAATCTTCCCTCAACAAAGTTAATTTAAGCTAAAACTAGCAATATATGAAAGTTAGTCGCATTAATTCTCTATCAAAAGTGTTGTGTTTTATCATTAATCACAAACCTTTCACAATTTACTATGTAATTTTCTGCCATATTCTATCCTTGCCGGAAGTAACAAGTCATAATTGGGCGCGCGGGGCGGTTCCGTAGGTCACGAATTCAATATATCAAAGTCAGATGCTATAAAGACGAACAAAATCATAACATCGGCTATAAGTAATAAATCTTGTTTCTATATGATTATAATTTATTTCCGTATGAAGTAGGTAGTATCATTTTAAAAGTGATTAGCACGGTAATTATTTTGCAGCGCCACCTAACGAATTTTGGTGGAGACACATCAAATCAATAGGGTTATGCTACTACCCGCTAGATGCCGCTGTAAAGGGTTTGCAATAATTTAAATAAAACAAAATATAAAAGTGATACTATTATTTTTCCCTTAGCTTCCTCAAATTTTTATTACCACATCCCCATTCTACACTTCGCTCACAATATTTTTTAGGAATTAATTCTATGTGCATAGGATAGGCAGACTGATGATGGTTATTAGTCCAGTCTGATTCAATCAATCAATCTTAGTGATCCCTTACAATCATCCTTATATAATATTGTAATTGCATAAACTTATTGATATGATTAAACTATCACTAAAGGCTTTTGATAGGAGACACTTCAATTAAATAAAATAAAACACGTTGTTGCTTGAGTAAAAATATATTTTATACTGCATAAAAAAAAACAAAGGATCGAGCTTGTCATATTTCTTACATATTACTTTATAAAACAAAACTATTAAATAGAGGTCGCCACAGGCTAATGCTGAAGTTTAGAGTTCTCCCCATTAAAACATAGAACAAAACCACAATATACATTTGAAAACGTTCTATTTACGTGTGTAATTACTTAGCGAAACTACATACAAAAGGCCTACGTCATCAAAATAATCTCCTAATAGGGTGCATTGTTGGATATCATGCTCCCATTTTGTCTTTAGCATAAAAAGTAGATCTCATTCGACTGATTACGTAATAACGACTACGATCGCTACGAGGCTATGAACGGCATTATCTCGATCACAAACAATTTAAATCCTGAATTAAGTTTGTATTTAAATATTTTATTCCCTGATTTATAAATTAGTTCAATAGGTAGTCTGGTAGTTTCAGTCTCAGGAAATAATAAGAAGTATCTGCCCTGTCAACCTGAATTGCAGACTCGTGTGCAAGCTGGCATAGTGAAGGCGACTGCTGCCTACAGACATTTTTCTATCGTATTCTAAATTTAGGCAATGTAGTATAATACCACTGTATAAAAAACATGGGACATTAAAAGATTAAGAACAGTTAATTTAGCTTTACTTAGGTAATATGTTAACCACAGGCTGTAGACGAAAGGACCTAGACCTACATAGAAATCTGATAAGGAACGCGATATCCAACGGTGGGGCTATAGGTAGCTATAGCGTAGCTCTATCTGTTATAGCGAAACTTATTAGATTTAAAATATGTTCTTGAGATTATCTTTATTATTATTATTTCTCTTTTTAACATATATTTTTAAATGCCACTGAGCGACCAACATACATATAACCTAGTTACATTGATACCGATCAGAATTTAAGAATTAAATTTCTTAATTGTTGTTAGTTGTTTATAAACTTGCACTACATATTATTATCACCTATAACATTTCTACGAGGCAAAAATAAACAATGAATCATAACATAAAATGAATATAAGTAGAAATAAGTTAGCATTGTACCTGTAGGTGTATAATGCATAATTGACTGTCGGTAACAAGGCTTACTTTGATTATGTTTGTTATACCTAATTAATTGAATAAAGTTTTGTATACTCAGTCGCAAATGTGCTTCAAGTTCGGAGAGTCGTCGACTTCATAAAAGAGAACTTTTATCGTAGTAAACTTTGGCATACGAAAGGGCTCACAAATAATTACAATTCCTTTGTTTCTATTAGAAGGTTTCACAGCTAATGACGTTTACTCTAATTTTTGAAGGGCGGATTTATTATAACATACGAGCTGTTACCCGCAACTTCGCATATACTTAATTAGTATCACTTTTCTAGGGAAAAATCCTTAATAAAAAAACTATCTAACGCAAAATCAAATTGGACTGGTAGTTTTGAAACGCATACGATACAAACAAAGAAATATGCATTTATTATTATATTTTTACATATTCGATAGCTACCCAATTTTTTTTGAGAAATACTATTTTGAAAAGACATTAATTATTTCATGTAATCACGTGTACGGCTAGTTTCATAATCGTTTTGGTTTCTCGCAAATGCAGTCGAACGAATTAATGAAAGAAAGTTTAAAATTATAAAAACTACAGCTATATTTTAAGTTGATTTTTATCAGGTTAAAAATCAATTAACTTAATAGATATCTATCTAGACAAAATACCAGTAGATACGACAACATCTAAGACAATTCTTTAGAGTGGAAGAGCTTTCTCAAAGAATGCAAACAAAAAATATTCATTTTTTCTCTTATTGTGTATTTAGGTCGCGTTCTTTTCATATTGAGTTTTGATTAATAGCCATCGAATCATTTTGTCTATTTCATTTGAATGCTAGGCTGCAGTGGTAGGCAGTCTGATGATGGTTATTAGCCCAGTCTGAAACGGTTTCAGTTTCAGGATCACCTTGGAAGTAGTCGGGTATAATATAAGGAGTGTACGAGTACACCGTGTAAAACTAGATGACACACTTTCGTCTCCTCGAGCCGGCATGGCGGAGGTGACTGCTACATGTAGACATTTATCTGCGGTATCTCTGTTCATAGACCGTTCTCTAGTCTAACATCAAGCGAAGTAGAGTCGGACTTCTATATAACTATTTAACTTAAAAGTTAGGCGGCAGGCTTTAAACTTAGGAAACTTTTGAGTATTCAGTCGGTAGCCTAAGTCCAGTCCAACATTAACAAGTTATATCATGATTGACAGGTTTATTAATGTGCTACAATATGCTACTCTAATATTTTAATCTCCATCATGGCAGATTTACTCGCACAATTAATCATAATGTTCAGGCGTAGGTAGTTGATTACTAATTAACATACTTGATAAATAAATTAAGCATAATATTATGGTAATGTAGAACATACCTCGTGATAATAATAAAGGTATAAATACTAAAAAAATATTAGTATAAATACTAAAGGTAAAAAAAATATAAATGATAAATACTCCCAAACAAATTGGCGGCAATTTTAATTTATATTTTAATGCTTAATTATCTACATAAAATTAACAAGATACTGTAGTTCTAGTTTATAAGACGACCGCGGTGTGACCACTTGTATTTCATATATAGGTCAACCAGTACGACCTCGACGACTCTTCTGATAGCATGTTCAAGGTCTCGACGTTTCCGCTTTATATCAAGCGAACAGTCAGTATTTATTATTTTTTGGAAATGGAGCAAGCACATCAGCCATGCAGAGGTTCCGCAGGTGGCTCGCCTATTAATCACAGCTAGAAATTGTTGAAGCGGTGGAGGGCGGGCGGTGCTAGGGCGGGCGGTGAGCCCGGTAGTGCCGCTGCAGATTCGCGCCAATACGCACGCCGTCGTCCGTCAAGGACCATAGTCACGTGTGCGACCATCGCACGCGGAACAACGGTCTCTATTTTAAAAAGCAGTTACCGCTAACTACCCACATCAATTCATCAGAAGTTAGTCACTGCAAATTGTTGAAGGTAAGTTGGAATACATTTAAATAACTTAAAATGTAGTTGTAAACAATGTGTTCTGGCATTTGATCAAGTTTCTTTCGTTGTCGACCTGTTGCTTCTTTTACAACTTACTGTAAAGTATGTTTCCGGTGTTACTGATTTGTTTTGACATCAGAACTGTTTTTGCAAGTGACAGATACTTTGAAATATTGATTTACTAAAAAATTAATCAATGGTAAAGTTAATACTTATGTACTTAGTAATAATATATAAATCGATACATTTTGAAGTATCTATGTAAGGACGATGTTAGATGCAAATTGCAATGTTTACATAGAATATAGCACGGATGACTGAGCTTATCAAATGGGAAGTTCAGTGATTCTATAATGAGGGTGTATTGGTGACATTGATTGTTCTTGTTCATTGATGTATGTTCGTCTGTGCATAACGCTATCTATCTACGGCACTGGCAGAGCGCTGATTGATTCAATTAATGCATTGAGTTAATAGTCCTACATTTCTATTTCGTTTTTCTTATTGAACTTTTTATATTTAATTACGATTCATTCGTTGGTCTCTATTAAAAAGGCGAAATCTTGAAAATCCGTCTGCACTGCTGTGAAATGCGATATTTATATGGCAAACGAGGTTTGCTCCTTTTTTTGTTCATAGTGTTCCGGCATATAACCACAGAGAAATATCACCAAGTAGCAGTCGCCTCCGCTATGGGCTTGACGATGATTATGATAAGTGTACGTTATTAACGTTAACAGCACAAACTCATCTCGTCATAAATATTCATGTTTTTGTAACAATTATCTGACTATTTCTTAATTAACTTATAAAATTTTAAACAAAGAGTTACATACATACCGTCTCCAATGATATAACTCTATAAGTCTCACTTCAAAATGTGTTTCATAGTTTCCACTTTTTATGCATATTTTCACATTATGCGGGCGGTATACACGGGGCTAGATGGGTGGGGTAGCTAGTGGGGACTCTTGAAAGAGTAACAGCCTACACTGTATTGTCAAGAACCATCCATTGTGCCGATGCTTTTAACGTCCTCCCACCGACCAGCGATCCATTCGCAATGTTACAAATTGACAACAAAAAAAAAACAGAAAGCTGAAACCAGTCTCGTAATTAAACAGTTTCAGCTCTAAAATGTGGTTATGTGGTTACATTTGACAGACAAAGGTAAAAATTCAGAGTAAAATGAGCTACTACACTCTATAAAAGGGAATTATATTTTTTGTAAAGTTGTAAAAAAGTAAGTCAGAATAAAGTTAATTGAATTTATTTTCAAATATAATAACAGACTTAAAAGAACAATTTTCCTTGAGATGAATTCTACTGCGAATGGATGTCAGTCAAAGAATATAAAAGAGTAACGATGATGATGATGAGTCTAATCTGCCATGCTGCGGTCGCGTATTGCAATCAGCAACTAGAGGATGTCTTGTTCACTTCTGCACATTCGTCTCCTTAAGTCGTCATATCCTCCTGAATGCATGTGCTCGCATACTATTTAAAAAAAGTGTACTTAGGCATTTTACATAATTTTTGTGTGTGTAAGAAGAGCTACCAGGAGTCACGATCCTCAACAATGAAGAACCGACGAGGAGAAAAAGGAGAAGGCCTCTTACTCGGTAGGAGACCATGCAAATTCGACGAAGAAATTAGTTTTAAAAGATTTTAGATGGCTTCCTTACATTAATGTGACATGATGATTAATTTTATAAAAGTATTTGCGAAATTGTACCTGCGATATTTACATTTGGAGTACGTAAAATAAGTGCTATTGTATATAAACAATATGTTAGTTTAAAATAATAAATAATTCATAAATACAACAAAAATTCCAGTCTGCTGTCCTGGGGTAGTACCACCACTTTCGAATGTAACACCCGTGAAGCGACCTTGTCGCGTTTCGGGAATAGTTTGAAAGTAGCCAGGTACAAGAGAGGGGTGTGCATTGTCAATCTGGATGGTACATGCTCGTCTCCTCAAGCCGGCATAGTGGAGGCGACTGCTGCCCGTAGATTTCTGTGTAGTAGCAGTTGTTTCCATTCATAGACCGCACTCTAGCTTTACATCAGGCGGAGTGTTGTCACATGCCGAACTACAATAAAAAAAATGGACAGGATAGACAACATAAACATAATACATGTACTCGACTCGACACAATAATATATTTTTTTAAATTATGATGTAATTATAATATATTTATTAATTTTGTTACCAACGAAAAGCGAACCCGGGGCCTCCGAGAAACGGACTGTTATTCTAAAAACGATACAATAACATATCGTAGCTTAAAATAATTATTTCATTCAAGTAATATATCTAATATAAGCAATATTATAATGTTTATTCTGTATAATTATGTTATCTTACACATAGAATAATGAAGAATCAATAGATGTTACATACACGTGGCGGTGAATCTTGTATATTAGGCCTTAAGCGAATGTTTGGATTTTTCTAACTCAAACACTGCTAAACAAGAGCAACCGGTGAAGATATATTATTATGCTCTGAGGATCCTACATCTAGTGGAGTGCAGTAGTGATGCAGGGGATAAAAGAAAATAAGAGATCTCTATATACCTATATAGCGGCGAGATAGAGCTTGACCTAATGTTGTCCGTGACCATGAATATTTTATGTAGGTACTTCAGTGAAAAAACAAAGCGCTACGATAGTGGATACTGTTTTAAATAACATTTTGCGCATTTTATTACATCTTTTGTAAGACATTGCGTTTATTTTGATTAATGTCAATTAATGTCAATCTAGATGGTACATGCTCGTCTCCTCAAGCCGGCATAGTGGAGGCGACTGCAGCCCGTAGAGATTTCTCTGTGGTAGCAGTTGTTTCCATTCACCGCACTCTAGCTTTACATTAGGCGGAGTGTTGTCACATGTCGAGCTACAATAAAAAAAAAATTAGATCCGAACGTTTCGAAAGCTTTGCAACTTAAAATGTTTGCGCAAAACCTAAGAAAACACTATAACGAATTTATTTTTTAAATTCGCTTCAAAGAACATAATACTCTAACGAGAGATTTTCTTAATCCCTATTGTGCTTACTTAGTCTTTGACAAAACGAAGGAGAAACGTCAAGAGGCAATGGCATAGTATTTTGAAAATCAAACTTACTGAAAAACGTAACACTATACTGTACTGCGAAAACTGCCAATCTGAAATGGGAATGGAGTCTATGCCGCACGTCTAATGCATCCACCATAATGTGAACTTCACACTGCAAAAGGCATCATGGTAGACCCAGATGGAGATAGTGGGGCAAGCTTGACTCTTATGGCAACTTGCAAAGAGCAGTGAGTTGTGGAAAGGGGCGCGAGCAGCAGGACACCAAATAGGTCAATAATAATTTAAATGATCTCGATACACATCTACCTACTACGGAATATTTCACGTCTGTTTTGTTTCTTACTGTGCAAGATAAAGCGTGGGTGGTCTTGTACGTGATTAGGTGCTGAATTTGCAATATGATGCGATAAGATGATGCTAACAAAGAAATTCTTGTTATCATAAACAGAATTTGCTCTATTAAAGTTAGTAATTCTTGATACAGGAAACCGCAACGCGTATCTAAACAGAACTTACGGCACATAGTACTTTAATAATACCAACTTACGGTTGCGTAAGTGTAGAACTTTATTATAATTTACTTCATTTCACCTGATGTTAATCCACAGGCGATATATATTTTTAGTATATAATAATTATTTTTAGATTTGTGAAAGATTAAAATGATGTAGTTATAGGAATCGTTTTAATTTTAATCTAGTTTTTAGTTTTAATTTGTAATTGTGGATATAATTATCCCGATTGCCCTAAGAGTTTTTTTATACTAATATCTAATAATCCTCTTTTTTAGAACGCAATCCGCGTCTTGTTAACATAGAGTCCGGTCTATGAGCGAAGGCAACTACTGCCAAAGACAGATCTGCAAAATAATTGCGTTATACTAGCTTGGTAAACTACCTCTTCACACTGCGGTTGAAGGATGGATCTAGGATCTATAAACCGAAAATCTAAACTCAAACAATGCTTATTTGTTTTAACATTTCTGTTATGCGCATTGCGTACTGTAATTCGTGAATCACCAAATATTTGAAATAACAAAATTCAATAGCAATACAGCTGTAGCACACAAAACGTATGTTCGTAACTACTACGTAAATAAATACAGGCAATATGTAATGTGCGAGTAGCGGAATAGCGGATTATTTAATATTTGAAACACCTGTGGAATAATCAGAACAAATCTCCGCCGTTTTTCATGTCTTTTTGAACTCTCTGTTTAGACTATGTACTTTGTCTTCTGAAATTATTATTTATTCATAAGACAAAGACCCTTTTGTGTTAAATTTTCTTTTGTTTTCACCGAAATTTGTAAAAACCAAATAATAATAAATGATTTTATCTTAAAGTTTCGTTAATTAATTATTAAATTTTACTGTATAATCTAAATATAATCTAGACTCTAGAGAATTATTTGAAGTTTAAAGTCTTTTAATAATTTAATTTAATCTAATAAATGAAAAGCGCGGATAAAAACCTACCTTTTTACTTTACTATACCTATTTACAAAGCTTTGACTCCTTTTACTAAATTCTAGAAGGAAAATACTTATTTAGGTCACATATTGTATAAAGCATTGGTTCTTTGCTGGGTTATACATAGAGTTGATTCATACCAAACGCTCATCTCATCAAGCCGTTATAGCGGAGGTGATTACTGCAATCATCGCTGGTAATAGTTGTCTCCGTAAAAAAAAAGAAATAGAAATAGTATTGAAGCTAGTTTATTTATATACATAAACTATAAAATATATATAGGTATGCTCGTGTGTTATTTTAAGTCCCATATACTCATAAACACATTAAAACTTGGAAACCTGTAAAGTTACTTTTGAAACATTTTAGATTTTCGCAACTTTTATACATACTTAATTTTATGCCTTTTTGCCTTTTTGGTTTAGAGTTTATTTGTTAAAAATATCATATGAAAATAACTTTTATCTAATCTTAAACAACTTTATTCAGAAATAACTATGAAAAACAATATTCTAAGGACACAGTAAGTATTAGCAGAAAAAAACAGTGTTAAGCTAGAGTGCGGAGTGCAGTCTATGAACGGAGACATTTCTGTAGGGGGCAATCGCCTTCACTATACCGGCTTGGGGATCTTCGCATTAGTTGAAAGGGCAACAGAGGAATTTAATTAAATAATAGTAGCTTTTTAAAATAAGTAAACGAGACATAATTAGCTCGCTTAGGGTATTTAATAAAACGTAAGTGAAAAATATAATATGAGATTTACAGAAAGGGTTGGAAGTTGTAGCATGGAAGGGACTTAACTCAGCTTAAACTGGGTATAAGTATACACAAGACAAACTGAGACCCTTTCATTACTCTACTCAACTTTGATGTCATTTTAGTTTAAGTTTATAGTTGCTACTTCAGCAGAAGTTTTATAAGGAACATTGAGTAACTAACTCGAGGTCGGTAACTCAATCCTTCTTTAATTATAAGGCGCCATTAGTCTGTATTTCCTGACACAAAAAAGTGATTTTTATAAGTCGATGTCTTTCTTACGATGTTTCTAAACCTAAAATAAAACTATTATTTTCATATTACAATATTGAATTAAAAAAAAATACCGGAGAAAAACCGCATCAAAAATTGATATAGGACATAAATATGAAAAAATAAAACAGAAGAAAATAACCAGGCCTCTTAGTTTGATATATATTTTTTATAGATACGAAAGTGTACTGAGTGAAACCGCTTCAAAAAGTACAGCTGGCAACATATACAGCCTTTATGAGCTAAATGAGCTTTCTTTTAGTCTAAGTGGCAGTACTATATGAGTAATATAGTGGTTTCCAAACAAATATGTTGCGTCGCGAGTTATGTGTAGTGCATAGGTACGACGAAGAAGCTTTCAATAACAAGACGAAGGATCAGACGATACTGGTTTATTTTAAGAGCGGCCGTGGTCTAGCGGTAAGGCGCGTGAACTCACGATCGATGAGACCCGTGTTCGAACCTCGCTAAAGACCGGTACCAATGTAACTTTGTTATATGTACTTTGGTCGCTCAGTGCCTATAGCCACTATTAAAGAGTGGTAGGCAGACTGATGATGGTTATTTGTCCAGTCTGCCGTCCTGGGGTAGTACCACCACTTTCGAATGTAACACTCGTGAAGTGACTTTGTCGCATTTCGGGAATAGTTTGAAAGTAGTCAGGTATAGCGAAAGGAGTGTGCGCTGTCAATCTAAGATGGTACATGATCGTCTCCTAAAGCCGGCATAGTGGAAGCGACTGCTGCCCGCACAGGTTACCCTGTAGTAGCAGTTGTTTCCATTCATGGACCGCACTCTAGCTTTACATCAGGCGGAGTGTTGTCACATGCCGAGCTATAATTTAAAAAAATACATTTTAACACAAAATGCCACTTTCATGAATTTATAATAATTAGATAAATTAGGTTATTAGACTCAATTTAGGTCATAAAGGATATTTAGGAAAATAGTAATACATGTACATCACTTACTCACTGACCGCGCGGCGATCAAAGTCAACCTCAAACTACTTTAAAAGCAATCAATTTTGTTGTGATTCATAAAAATTCCAACTTTTACATGACGCGAGTTATGTCGATACCATGTATGTTCTTTTTGAGGTTTTTTTTTATTGTACTCGGCATATTTATATTTATAAATTAAAATTTTTATTTAATAAACGGATAAGTAGTATATTTTTTTTACTACCCGTAGCTTTTACTACTTTCCTGCTTCCTGAAGGCCAGCTGGAAGAAAAAGCCTTACGGCATTAAGGCTCGCCTTTTGTTTTATATAAAAAAAGTTTTTAAATAAATAAATAAAATACATTTAGTATATTTCATAGTAGTATTTGCATATTTAATTTATGTATTTATTATATTAAGGGGGGGACGGCGGCTTACCGCTTCTCACTTTCCCAAAGGTCGCCTAGTAGGTAAAGCGTGTGTGTGGCCTTTTGCCAATTGGCCAATAAAGTATATAAATAAATAAAAATATACTGTTATAATCTATAATGTATGTGATAAAACGATGATGGATTAGTCATAGGCGTGGGTTTATTCAAGCTATTTGGGTAATCATTTGAGAGTGCACTTAAGCACTTACAAGTTGAAACATATCTCGGAATTCCATCGTTGCGTTTAAATATGAATGTATATACATATATGTTATGATATACATACAATGCATTTACCCCAAACTAAGGCCCTGTTGCCCAAAAGGCCCGTTATAGTCACTTTGACTGTTACAATTTACGGTGACTTTTTTTACGGTTACGTTTAAATTGTCTCTACACGCGTTGCACCATCGCGATCATGTTAATTCATATCGTTATCGTTAAAAGGGTGGCTGATGTAATGAGGAGTACATTCCCGAAAAAATAATAGAAAAACATATTTGGTTTCTCTTCATACAAATGACGAATGTCACTCATTGGTTTGACGATTACTTTAATTTTAACCAGTCAAAATCCGCTGGCTACGGTTAGCGTTAAAGTAAGCGTCAATAGTGACAGGCGCGACGATATGGTGCAACGCGTGTGGAGAAACCATTAAAGTCACCGTAAAATGTAACATTCAAAGTAACTTTAACGGGTCTTTAACTGGGCCTAAGATGTGTTGTGGGTATCAGGACAGGAACAACACAAATTCACTTACGACCAAAACCTAGACCCAAAAAAAAAGTCATATAGGAACTATTTACAAATAAGTTAAATATACTATTTTCTGCGGCTTGCTGTCGCGTTTATTTGGATTAATTTGATCCGTACATTTAATACAAATTCGGAACGTTGAAACAAATTAATTAAAATAAATGTATTAGCCTCATAAAATATTTTATTCAGTTAATTTATGTTCGTGCATAACCTAAGAAAACACGATTACAAATAAATATTGTACTTCAACCGGGAATCGAATCTGAGACCTTCGCGTGTTGATACGCTAAACGCTTCGCCACAGAAGCCGCCTTTAAGTATAAAGCATGATACTATTAAATACAAAAAGTACCTAACAAATGACAACAAATTGTTAGCGTGCTTGCAAATGAATGTGGTAGCAAGTAGAAACGTTACACTTCCGTTGAAGAGGATGAAAAATTCAAATAAAGAATACAATGAGCACGTTAGGGAAACAATACGTTTTACATAGAAAAAAGGCTGTGGCAGTCCTTTCCGGTAGTAAGTGCATTTGCACCAAAATACCAAGCAAAATACGAGGTCGACGGAAGGCTTTGGTGCCTTATCATGGGCCGTTTGCATTAATTGACGATGCTAAGACGTTTTTATTTTGCTTATCGACGAAGCTTTTAAACGTTTACCTAAGCGGAGGGCTCGTTTAAAAAGGTATTTTAATTACTTCTAATTGTTTTCCTTTTTTATTACTTTGATTTAAAAACTTCATTTTGAAAGGAACGTTACATTCGTATGATTTGTATTTACATTTTACAGCGTTACATTTTTAAAAAATAAATTAACAGGAACAAGAAAGCAAATTCATTAATTTAGTAATAACTCTCACTTACGTTTTTTATTGTTTTTTTAAATTTCGTATGATTATCAATTTATCATGATCATCTTGCCTACCAGTATTAATGAAATGTATGTGTGGTTTTAACTCCTTAAGTATTTTTTATGTAATTGAAGAAAATCCTAATTAAAACTTTTCTCATACGATAAATCTCTTTGATCTTATTTAATAAATTAATTTGAGAAACTTTTGCAACATTCGTTACAATTGAGGAAGCCTAAATGAAATAATTCCTTTATTAAAATTGAAATGTCAGTACCTGACTTTGCTAATCAAAAATTGAAAAAGTTTGAAAATACAAGAAGATTTTGTTTTTTTTTTGTAATTTCAATAAAAATACATTTTTTTTACAATTTAAAGTTATTATCAATAAATCCTCTGAGAACCTTTTTTGAGAAGTTAATCTTGTAAATCTTCAACAATAATAAGTAGAGATTATACTGTAAATTATAATATAATTATACTATAAACTGAAATTTCTAAAAAAACTCAGCTCCTTACACCAGGTTACTCCCACCTCGAAACACTTCACGGGTGCTGCACGTGAAAGTGGTGGTGGTAGACTGGGATAAAAATCATTGTCAGAGTGCCTACCACTCTTAAAATTTAAGTTTGAGTTTATTACGTCTTCCCATCGTACTAATTCTAGTATACACTCGTATAATAAATAGGCAGTAATTTGCACAGTTGCAAATTGCATTCGTAACATAATCTAGTGTTTAGCATTAAATCCGTAGTTGAAATGTACACCATTAATTACACCCTTTGACCTTAACGTTATCTTTATTCTTTGCACGTATGCAATTAATTAAAATAAAGTATAAAATGCATGCACGTAAACTGTAATTACTTTTCAAATTTTAATAATGCTGAACATTAATCTTAATTTAATAATAAGACGAAACATGTTTAGTAAGCGTTCGATGTTGACCATCCTACGTATAGTAGAAGAAAAACAGACATAAAATATTAAAATGGAAGCAATTCACTTTCTCTACTCATTCTTAAAGGTAACAGTGACAAAGTGTGTACACAGGTAATAACAATAAATAAATAAATAAAATAAAGTGTTGTGAATTTGGTCGTGGTCTAGCGGCAAGACGCGTGAACTCACGATCGATGAGTCCCGTATTCGAACCTCGCTAAATTCTGACCGGTACCAATGTAACATTGTTATATGTACTTTGGTCGCTCAGTGCCTATAGGCACTATTAAAGAGTAGGCAGACTGATGATGGTTATTTATCCAGTCTGCCGTCCTGAGGCAGTACCACCACTTTCGAATGTAACACCCGTGAAGTGACCTTGTCACGTTTCGGGAATAGTTTGAAAGTAGCCAGATAGAACGAGAGGAGTGTGCACTGTCAATCTGGATGGTGCTCGTCTCTTTAAGCCGGCATAGTGGAGATGACTGCTGCCTGCAGAGATTTCTCTGTAGTAACAGTTGTTTCCATTCATGGACCGCACTCTAGCTTTACATCAGGCGGAGTGTTGTCACATGCCGAGCTACAATTAAAAAAAAAGTTTAGGGAGTAGTGACTGGGAGAAAAACAAATATACTTTGACATTTATAAGATTAGTATATATTTAACTATAAATAGTTAAATTGTAATTGAAAGGAAATAGATCGGTAGCTGTAGCTTAATATAGATAAATATGTTCTAATTAAAATCCAAAATTAATTACATATGTTTAATTAATATTGCTATCAATATCGTTATATATAGTTGTTAGGGTTGCCAGATATCCGGTCCGCTTTTTTACATGTCTATTTGCATATTTGAGATTATCTGACAGCCCTAATAATGGTAGTGAAAAGACTGAAAAGATAATAATTACGCAACCATGATCTTAGCAGTTTCCGTTCTGCAGTTGAATGCAAATGAATTATTGATTGTTTTACTGATACTAGCTTGAAAGCTTTGAGCAGCATCTCTGCATTAAATATTCATGAAAACATCACTGTTTATCTAATGTACCTATGTATGTATATTATGTACTATTATGATATTACGTTTATAAATATAGAAATAACAAACGTGTGAATTTAGTGAATTATATCGTGTCACAAAAAAGCATTATTTTTGTATTATGTCGATCTACAATAACTTTACAGGTATCACGGCCGGATTTTTATATACATAGTAGTCCAGACTTCACCTGATACCACAGAGAAATATGGAGCAGGAGTTGCCTCCACTATGCCTGCTTGAGAAGATTAATGTGATCCAGGCTGAAAGACCACACTCATCTCGTTATATTTAGGTTGTATTTTTTCCATGTTCATCTTGAAATACTTCGCGAGTGGCTCATTTGAAAGCTGTGGTACTACCACCCCGAAAGACATGGCCTATATAATATACTGTAAATGTAATTATCTGTAACCCCCCTCTCACTCCATTGCATCTTCCTCTCCGGTTGATGCAGTCCTCTTTCATTCCATTTATCACGGGAGCGGGGCCTCACTCCGTTTTAGCTTCAACTTCACTCTTGCTTTTGCTCATTGGAGCAGACGCTTCACGTCTGTTCCACCTTTCAGTCGTGCTGTAAAAACGCTAACGGGTTAGCACCGATTCTCACTTAGATAAAATATCTGTAAATCTCAAAATATTAAATAAAAATATAAAGGTGTACAACTCGGATAAAGTTCAAATTCTTACAAACAAATTTAAACAAGTAATGGGGGCCGGTGTATAACTTTGACCACAACAAAAGAAAGTTTTGTCATTTACAAACTCTGACCCAAACATGACTGCCATTTTAAAGAGTTAACATATCATGCTAAAAGAGTGTAACTGGAAACACATTGAACCTAAATACGGGAAAATTCAAAGTAAATAAATACATCTACGAGTATTTTGACTTTACAAAAAGCTAGATATGAGGAATTTCCATTACGATCTTGACACAGTTAGCTTGCATGCAAAGGAAGGTACCTTACTATACTTTACTTGTTTTTACCACACTCCGTTTGATGTTAAAGTACAGTCCATGAGTGGAAACGACTGCTACCACAAAAGACAGTCTGCAGGCAGCAGTCACCTCCCTTATGCCGGTACGCACATTCCTCTCGGTAGTACCACGTGATTAGCTCACTTCACTTGAAAGTGATGTTACTACCCCAGAACGGCAGGCTGGGCTAATAACCGTTATCAATCCTGCCTACCATCTTTGTTTTTGGTGTAAAAATCTGTAAATTGTTTGGAACGAATGAATTCACAAAAGTGCAGTTGGACGAAAAATATTATGCTGAATTAAATATGAGTGGCCGTGGTCTAGCGGTAAAAGGTGTGAATTCACAATCAATGTGTTCAAATCTCGCTGACCGGTACTATGTAACCGGTACGTATAACTTTGTATATCCATATAAAAAATATATACGTTATCTAATTCAAACAACTTTGATTATAATTATTTCTCACAATATTATGTTTAATTAGATTCTTTTCTAAGCAAGTTTACGTAGACTATGAACGTACCTAATAATATAATTAATGTGCCTAGAAATTAATTATTGTAGCTCGGCATGTGACAACGCTCCGCCTGATGTAAAGCTAGAGTGCGGTCCATGAATAGAAACAACTGCTACTACAGAGAAATCTCTACGGGCAGCAGTTGCCTCCACTATGCCGGCTTGGGGAAACGAGCATGTACCATCTAGATTGACAGTGCATACTCCTCTCTTAAGTATTTTTATCTAGAATTTTTTTTACATTTTACAATTCTTTTTAATTAACGTGTTAGTGAATACACAAACCGTGACGTTGAAAAAATCCTCTGATGAATGAATCAGTAGGTCGTTTCGGATGCAGTCGTAGTGCACTCGTAGCTCGTAGCATTTTATTTTATTTTACTCGAATCTCAACTTTTGCTGTTTGCGAACAACTTCGAACACAATTTTCATTTTGAATTTTTATAAACTCTTATTACAATAGAAAATCAAGAAACAAGAAAATGAATATTTTATACTTGTTCTGTGCCTCATAATATAATAATAAAAATAATTGTTTATTGCACAATCTATAAATTTTCAGGTCAAGCTATTTACGCTTTCAAGTGTTTTCCACTAGATGCAATACTTAAGCTTTTCTCATTTTAATTTTTCAATTGCAAAAAGCTATCTTAATACTTCATAGAAATGTACTTACGTTTAGGAACATCGCCTATGATTGAAGGTGATGTTTACCTAGCTTCATTCAGCTGGCTAACTTAACTAGCTTCAACTGTAACTAGGGCTACACTTAATGCCATTGTTGGAGAATCTGAAAACGTGTAAGGAAATCCTATAAAATTAATATCAAATATTATATTACTCTGGTACTGTACACAAATTAACAATATAATTAAATACAATTATTAATTTTAATCGGTTTTCAATTATAGCAATTACCAATATTGTAACTAAATTGGCATCCTTACAACTACCTCTTTGATAATGACAGTTAACTAATTTACCTATTCCACTTAATAATACAAAATTCTCTTTTGAATATTACAATTGTAAGAAATAATGTCAGTAAAATTCTTTTGTAATAATAATATAAGTGGTTTTGCTGTCCGTACATTTTTCATACCAGAGGCAAATACAAAGGAAAGTTTTCTTATAAAAAAACGTTTCCTCTGTGATAGCATTCTTTTACCATCCAATATAGTAGTAATCTTTCCTATCTAAAAATATCTAAAAATTTTAATATTATTCGCTTCAAGCATTCTTACTAAAGTGAAATTTTCTACGAGAATGTATATCAGAAATATATTTCTTACCTCGAGAGTGACGGAGATCAATCTGAATCAAATTCTAATAAATAATGCTTCCGTGGCTTGCTGGGATGTTGAAAATTATCGATGGTTCTAAAAATATTTACGTGCTATTCGAAGGACAATCTTAATTACATTTTTTTTTATTGTATCTTGGCATGAGACAACACTCCACCTGATGTAAAGCCAGAGTGCGGTCCATAAATGGGAACTGCAACTACAGAGAAAACTGTGTGGTCAGCAGTCGCCTCCACTATACCGGCTTGAGGAGACAAGCATGTACCATCTAGATTGACAGTGCACACTCCTCTCGGTGTACCTGGTACTTTCAAATTATTCCCGAAACGCGACAAGGTCACTTCACGGGAGTTACATTCGAAAGTGGTAGTACTACCCCAGAACAGCAGACTTGACTAATAACCATCTGCCTACCACTCTTTAATAGTGCCTATAGGCACTCAGCGACCAGAATTCAGAGCCAGAATTAGCGAGGTTCGAACACGGGTCTCATTCATTTTGTTATGGCGTTAAAACAGTGATTCTTGGAACCGTGAAATATATAGATAGACTGCCATATTTTGCAAGATTGGGTAAATTTCCTATAAAGGTCGTTGTTATCCGTCTAAATTAATGTCCTTCATTCTACCCTCAATAACGACAACGACAAAAACAAGTGGCACACATCAAGGTCCCAAAGGAAACCCTTATATTGTTTATTTACGGTACAAAATACTGTTATCTGAGGGGAATTGTAACAAGCATCATTAATATTTGATTCCAACAAATATGAAAAAACGTCTCCTTGACCACTATTTCGCATAAAATGAAATCGGAACAAATTTAAAGAGTGGTAGGCAGTGATGATGGTTATTAACCCAGTCTGCGTCCTGAGGTAGTACCACCGCTTTCGAATGTAACACCCGTAATGTGACCTTATTTCGGGAGTAGTTTGAAAGTAACCAGGTATAACGAGAGGAGTGTGCACTGTCAATCTGGATGGTGCATACTCGTCTCCTCAAGCCGGCATAGCGGTGGTGTTTCCGTTCATAGACCGCACATCAGGCGGAGTGTTGTCATATGCCGAGCTACAATAAAAAAATACATTATTGAAACATAAACAATGGTAGCTTCTAAAAGGCTAATATTGATAATAAAGGATCTGAAACGACCGCGACGTTGCAATAAAGATTGTACTGTATAACAAGGTTTTCTCGATAGGAGAGGGTGAATGAACTCGATGAGTCTTTGTACACACTTTTATATTGTATCAAATAGTTTTACATTTTAACATAT
This sequence comes from Tinea pellionella, assembly GCA_948150575.1. Taxonomy (NCBI): domain Eukaryota; kingdom Metazoa; phylum Arthropoda; class Insecta; order Lepidoptera; family Tineidae; genus Tinea; species Tinea pellionella. The sequence continues at coordinate 5,632,590 of OX411248.1, read as the reverse complement.
TGAACGGTATTCAGATGAAATAGAACTAAAACATTTCTTGTAAATTATTTCTAGTTCCTACTGGGCTCCTAATTTACATTGTCAAATGTTTCTACAATTAAATTCGGCTTCCGAAAGTTGCCGACAATAAGAAGACATTCACAGTTCAAACATAAATTAAAAATAACAATAACAAGCAATTGTAGTAATATAAAAATATAGACTATTGATATTGTATCGAAATAAAAATATTTTATATGCGGCTTCTATTTTGATTATTTAAATCCAACGTGGACGTTTCGAAGGCTTTGCAGCCATTGTGGTCGTGGCGAGATTATCTTTTTAATTTTTATATAGTTAAAACACGTTCTACAATATTCAGAAGATTATGTAGGTACAATCAGCAATAGATTACGGACCATTTGTGCTTGTGCTGTTTAACAAGCTTGTGTTTGCCGCTTAGACTTTGATCAATATTTATTTATTTATTGTATGTCACATAATATAATTAATATATAGTCTATATGATGCTCTATAAAACGCCCCGGTAGGGTGTAGCAGGAACATTAATTAAATTAAATATAAAATGTCAATTAAATTTAAAGTTAAAGGTAAACTTAAAATTAAAAGTAGGGAGAGGGATCAGTTCTCATATATATATTTTTTTTTTATTGTAGCTCGGCATGTGACAACACTCCGCCTGATGTAAAGCTAGATTTGCCTAAAAATAAAAAAAAAATAGGCGTGTCTCATGCTCCTCAGAGCTCAGACGATTATTTTATAAATTGTAGTAGCGCCAGCTTTGCTGATAATACTTACCTACTAATAAAAATAAAATTAACATTAAAAATAGCTCTACAGGTTTTTCTCAAATGAAAGACTGTGATCATTGTCGTGACTGAATTGTAAAAAATTCTCGCTTATAATTATTTTGAATAAACACGGTTAAACGTTTATTCAATGATGATAATTTGATCAATAATATATTTTAAAAAATGCATGTTGTAATTTTTTTATTACAAATATACAATTTCAACCATCAAGTTAGTGCAATTGGCGATCTTATTGCGGTAATAATGTGATCTACGACTAGGTAATAAAACATATGTATCAAATAAGGAAACACACTGATACAGTCAGTAGACTCGTATAGGCACCAGGGTATAACCGAACTTATGTAATTTTAAATTATTTCCAAATAATAACAAATTATAATTTATTTGTAAATGTTATGGGAGAAAGTCGGCAAATTAAGCACACTGATATCGTCCGATAGCTATAATCAAAGTATAAACATGACGCAATAAAATATCAAGTACCGAGGGATAGTTTAGACGTTGAAAATAGTATGCTCGGGTGCGATTAATTTCAACAATTACGCACACGCTAGATCGATATTATTCTCTTTATGCACCGCTCGTAAATGTTACACGATTGTATGGAGAGATAAGACAAAATGTACCTACTTTCTATATTATTTATTTACAATATAATAATATAATTAACAATGGTAGACAAACTAATGATGGTTATCAACACCGTTTGCAGTCCTAATCACCTCTTTCAAGTGAAGCCAGTCGCGTTTTGGGACCAGTTTTAGTTTGTAAGTAACCAGGTATAACGAATGGAGTATGTACTGTTAACCTGGGTGGTACACAAGCTGGTATAGTGAAGGCGACTGCTGTCTGCAGAAATTACTCCTCACTCTAGCTTAACATCAGGCGGAAAGTTGTCATACGCCAAGTTACAATAAAAAAATGTTACACCACTTTCAAGTATACCCTATTGGTGTTTCGAGATTAACTCGGTAGTAGCAGAGAAATTTGCATTGACAAGATTTCTTAAGTTTAGAGGCAGGGAAGTCGCTGCATGGCGCCCCTGGTTTCTGAGTAGGTACCCGAAGATTCTGTCCGTCAAGATAATTTAATAATTTGTTTTTTATTAATATATACGAATGTATATAAATTATATTCTATTTGTTATACTTTTTAAAATTAATTTGTTAAACAAATTTCTTTAATTTTACAGCCATCGCATCGTGTAACATTTTTAAATTAATTTTTCCTTTTAGTAATTATAAAATATAAAAGAGACACTTTTAGAATTAGCAATAATAACGGAAACATTAAAAGAAAGTAATTTGTAAAAAAACAAATTAGGAAAATTAATTTCTGAAATTGTAGATGTCTTCAAATTTATTCCTCTTTACATTAATTACTGTTATCATTTATTAATCAATCTGCTCATTAGCGAATATGAACTGGATTATTATCAAAGGTGTAATTATCATGAATGTCATATAATAGGTGACATTTTGCTTTTAGTATAATATGGATTAAGTATCTCTAGTGAATTACATTTTTCACTGTAATTAATACGAATTATTAAATTAAAAAGTAAATGCGAATCGGAATAAAACCTCTTCAAATTCTATATATTCTAAAAATGCTTTTATTTATTTTATAAGCCAACAGCCTGACAATAACTATAGCTAGTAATAAGAATATATAAAAATATATATCCAGTTATAAGGCCAATAATAGGCTTAACAGTATAGCAATAAGCATATCAAACATAAATACCTCCACAAAAAAAATCTAAAACTATAATCATTGCAAGCTAATACTCATCAACATAGGTGAATTTTGTTTTGATTTGAACAAGTTGAATTTGAACATCAATTCAACTGAAACATTAATTATCTCTTATTTTACATATTTTATAACCCTATATTAGCAAAATACCAAGAAACGAATTTTCAATTAATTAATTAATTAGAATTTGTTTTGAAAATTTGAAAAAGAATCATTAATTAATTAATTTACGATAAGAATATTTTACAATTTATATAAAAAGATTTTATAAATTATTACTTTAATCGGTAGACTTATACTCGGTGTCAGTATTACTCTGTGGTTTTAATGCTTTATTGATTTGTTGATTGAACTACACAAGAGCGGCCGCCCATGGCCTAGGGGTCTAAGATGGACTTCGAGACCAATATTTAAAATTGGTCACAAATGTAATTTAGTCGCTCAATGCCTATGAAATACGTGTAATATTGATATTAAGTATTTTAAAAAATCTAGGTCGTGGCAGTTGTCTCTATTAAACAAATTGTGGATCATTATCTTTTACTATGAAAAAGATAAAAAATGGTAAACTTAAATTTGAATGTTAATAGGAGTTATCTTAAATTCAATAGTAATAATTTATAACAGGGTCAAGGATAATATTTACGCGATAATCTAGAGTGATTAGCGAATGTCGGGTAATTGTAAGTATCACGCGATCTTACATATAAATCTTTCAGGAGTTTTTGTAAACTTTTATAAAACTACTGCGAAGGATAAACATTTTTGTAAAAAAATAAATGTTATATTAAAATAGTTAGAACTTAATTTTTAACGTGAAAATAATGCAACATGCTTTACAAATATTTTTGTGTCTAAACTTCAGTTAATGCCGAAATTAAAAACAATAACTAAACCCCAAGAAAAAAATCAAAAACTAGCAAAAACTATGCAATAATAATAAATGATATTTAAATCTGTTATCTTTTATTATAAAATAAATTCAATGGTTACCTACGTGTTTTTTATTTTCATAAATTTAAATAATTTCAAAGGGAAAGCAGTTGGTAAACGACTACTATATACAGCACTAATAAACTACTTACCCTTGCCTGTTTTAAATATATGCGCATTTTATTGACATAATATTTATAACGTAATATTTATATTGACGATTTATTTACTAAAATTAATGTAATATAAGTTTTGAGCTTTGAGTAGGTACCTATATAAATTAAAATTTCCTGGAAATATCAATTTAATCGGATAATAAATCCATTCCGTACAGCCATACTCCATGCCCTATTTTAAAACAATAATGTTTGCGTTTTAAAATGCATTTAATTTATTATTCATTCGTGATCTGTAGTAATATACAAATATCTTGAGGTTAGACATTTTTTATATGTAGTAAGTTTGTATTTTTTCTCATTCACGTGTTACAGTACAACGCTCATTACATACAGCTATTATTTAGCTGCTTCATGTTAAACTAGGTTAAGTAATTGTGCAATTTTAAGGTTATTAACGAATCATTTACGAAATAGCCTACATTAAATTGTTATGTGCATAATTTCGATCCTACTCAGCTTTTATAGATAGTTATAGGTCAATTCAAACTTAATGGCGTCTCGGAAATTAGGCGTGGCATTACTTCGCGCAGCTACAATAATAAGATTAGGAGTAAAGGAGAATGCCCACATCGCTTAAGAAAAATAGGCCCACATTGCTTAAGAAAAATAGGCCCACAATTTTTTTCTCGAGTTTGTCGATGATTTTTAGTTAATTTTGTAGAAAAATTAATCTACTTCCTTATTGCCAATCAGTTTTAATTTTTTCACTCGGGTTATTGAGTAATTAGTTGTTTTCTGATGCAACATTTGAGGTTATTATTATTTTAAATGCCTTAATAATTTATGATAACTGTTTTTTTAAGTAATTAAACATTGTCTATTGATTGGTAAATGATGTGTTGATATAATTAAAATGAATTAATAAAAAATATGATATTATCCAACCAAACTTAGGTATCAAGTGGGCCCATAAAGATTGGTTCGTAATATCGCTTAATACATGTTTTCTTTTTTATAGTAAGTAGCTCGCCTTTACATGTAACCACACTTCCCCTGATGTTAAACTAAAGCACAATCCATATGCGAAAACAACAGATACCATATAGAAATGTCTGCATGCAGCAGTCACCTCCGCTATGTCGGCTTGATGTGGCTATTTCCAAGTCCATCTCGAAACGCGATTAGGCCACTACGGGACCGCAGACTGAGCTAATAACCATCATCACTCTAGATCAGTGGTTCTCAACCTTTTTCTTAATGCGGCACACTTTTCACGATTTAAAAATTTGGTGGCACACAAAGAAAAAGATAAGTTTAAAAATTATTTACTTACCTATAACACGCGTAAAATAGTTTATGGTAATAATTTTAAATGAGCGAAATAAAATAATATGTACTACAAAAATAACAGTACGTTTATTAAGGGATTAATTACTATTTAAGGGATTAATAATAAGAATACTTGTAATGCATTTTTTTTTCTTTAAATCATATTATTTAATAATATTAACATAATTATATTATCTAAAATTTGACGGCACACTTTTAGAATTTTGCAGCACACAAAAGTGCCACAGCACAGTGGTTGAGAATCACTGCTCTAGATATTGCGCTAAAGTAGAAAGCTATCTAAATGTAATTTGTTCTAAATGTAATCAAAATAAACCACTTAGTTAAGTATTAACTTGAACACATATGATGTTATCACACAAGAACGTCGGGACTCAGACCATAATCCTACACAAAATATTTTTTGCGGCTAAAATCAAAAAGGATTATTAAGATATTTGTGGGATATTTTCCTTTCTTTTTTACAAGCATAACATGATCTCCGCTTTAATCCCCATGTGTTTTAGAATTTTTATAATATTATTTAGACAGTTATTTTTTGTAAGACATTTGCCTTATTTTTGGTATATTTACAAAAGAGATACGATTAAATCTAATTTGTCGTACGAAGAATTTTTCTTGTAATCGGTTGGTGTTCCGAGAATGAAGAAGCGAATTTTCGCAAGCAATTTGGGTCGGCACGCAAACCCGCGTCCTTCCTGTCATTTATCTCGATAAGTCCATCAAGAAGCTATCACACGCTATACTTACTATCCAAGTCAACGTAATCACCAACAGAGGGCCAAGTACAAAGTAGCATTTACGGCGTGAGAGCGTAACGTGATATCTCTCCACCAATAGGATCGCTTCATTTAAGTTTTAAGGATATCGCGTTACTCTGCCGCAGCGTATATGCAACATCGCACTTGGCTCTCAGTAGATCTAACTTTCTTAAGTATCAATCAATTATTCAATTTATGTATTTTTTTTTATTGTAGCGCGACAAATGACAACACTCCGCTTAATGTAAAGCTGAACCATGAACGGAAACAACTGCTGCTACAGATAAATTTTTACAGGCAGCAACCACCTCCGCTATGCCGGCTTGAGGGGACGAATGTGCACCATCCAGATTGCCAGTGTACACTGCTCTCGTCACTTGAAAGTGGTGGTACTACCCCAGAACGGCAGACTAGGTTAATGACCATCATCAATCTGTCTATCACTCTTGAATTTGAATCTAAATCTTTAAAAAAAAACATTTACGGTTATGTGCAGTTTTTATGGTCTAATAAAAGTTTACCAATGTAAAGGCGAGGCAAGAATAATATGAAAGAAATAAATCGATGTACGCAATCGTGCAAAACTTTCGTCATTAGTCTGGTGCGAGAATCTAATACTTAATCAACTACATCAGGGTAACTTTTACAGTTATCAGTAGATATATATTTCTAAATAACGCAATAACTTTATAAAGTTTAAATCCGTAACAAAGTTTGATATCGCAGCTTATGGACTTACCTCGACGTTACCGTTGCTATTTAAAGGCTAACCGCTCACAATTTAATAGAGATTTATGGTTAAACCTCAGTTAAACTTCAATTTATATTTTAGAGCATTTGACATTTTGACTGGTCTTCAAAATATCATTAGTTTTCCTGGTGCTAGAGAGAAAATAGGTCTTTATATAGGATGTAACATTGAGATATATAACTAGAGGCGCAAATCCCATACATTTGACATGAAAAAGCCGTAGGCCGTTTTAAACGATTTGACAATGTCAATCTTAGTGTTGCCGGTATAGTTAAAAATTTTCCACACACTAATTTTTTTTTTTCTTTAGATATTTTTATTTAGTGTCGATTATAATATATCTAGAGGCATGCATTTTTAGCTAAATAAAATAAAGTTCAATGTTTTAATTGTTTAATATAAGTTGAAATTATTCTTTCTTAAAAATAAAATATTTCTTTTTTTTATATTATAATACGGGTTATGGGAAACGATGTTTTACTAGCAACACTAAATGTAAAAAATATCCCTAATTTTATCTGTTTTTTGGTTGTTTAAGGACAATATAGATGTTGAAAGGATCTATTTACGTGTGAAACATAATCCCGCTTTTTTTGTTGTGCATTTGGGATCGAGAATTGCACGTTTTCACCACATATTTGCCCATTATGAGTTTATATACGTCCTGTCAAATACCAACTGACAGAAAGCTTAATTATGGCTGTGGGCAGATCTTCACTCGCCTCACGTTGGGAGCGTTATTGCGCCTCTAGTATATATCTCAATGGGATGTAATAAGATATTAGCAACCCCATGAACACAAGTTGTATTTTACAAGTCCGACTACCCTGGGTCGGCAGTGGGCGAATAACACTGAAAATAATAATAAAATATATTATAAAAAAAGGCTTAAGATTGTTCTATAAAATATTTGTGTTTATAAATTAAGCCATTCCCCTATATTCACACCTATTGATTTTACTCGTATGGTTAGCAATTAATGGCTTGACGAGGTATTTAATTACCCAGGTATTTTAGGAAATACCTAAACAAAGACCTACTTAGTTTAATTTGGTTAATATTTCACTTTAATTAATGTCATTTCACAACAAACAAAGGCTCCAGAAACAACTCACCGACGCTTCTTTTTAAAATATTTCATTTTTCACAACCTCTGATGTACTCGTAGGTACCTAAACAATATTTTCCGACGGATTTATTCTGTCATAGTCAAGTGTACTAGCAACTAGTCGCGGTTTAGGATCAGCTTGGAAGTAGCAGGGTATACCGAGAAGAGTGTACATTGTCAACCTGCGACGCACATTCGTTTCCTCAATCCGGTATAGCGGAGGCATTTTTCTGTGGTATCAACTATCAGTTAAGAATTTGGCTCAAACAAAAATAATCAAAACATTATAATACACAAATAATATTCGAAACTACGTCGTTACGAATGATACAATATTTTGTCGAGGTACCTCATTTTCCGTTGTAATAAAGTCAATAATTTTAATTCGGTTCGATGTAGTTTTCACCATTCTTTACGAGTGTTAGTAGGTTATATTGTTGCGATCACGTGATGACGTCATTTGCTTATCAGAAATCTTAACGATTTGCCCTCCTCGAATTTCCTGCTCGCATTAGTAACTGTAGCTTTACCACAAGAAGGTTCTACAATTGCCTTAACAGCAAAATCGACAAAATTAATTAATTAACTAAAATATGGCAATTATTAAACAATTAAGTAAACTTTACATTTTATTTTACAAGTTGCTATGTTCTAAATTTATCCGATTACCATTATAGTAAAGCAGTCCGCATGCTTTTTTTAATTAGTACGAATTTAATAAATGGTGCAAAAAAAGAAGAACAATGAAGGTCTGACGTTAGACGTGAAACAAGAAAAGCTTTTAAGGAGATTATAGTACGAATCCATAACAAACTTACCTTTATATAAATACGTTATTCAATCAGTGCCGATAAACCTCGGATCTCAGGGATTATCCGGCACGCAGTTCTTTATCTCTTTGTGTATGTTTTTGATATAATAGAATTTTTCTATATCATTTGTCAATATTGTATTATATGTAAGAATGTATCAACAAAATTTGAGAAAAAAAAACAACATTTGTGTTTGATTGAACGGTAAAACGATTCCTGGAATTTTGTTCTCTGAAAACAATTTGGATCCGGGATTTATTTACCTTGGATTATTAAATCATATCTAGATGGATTCTAGACTATCTTTAGATGAGGCGACAACATCTAAAAACCAAATCTTATTAATTAGAATACAAGTCTATACTTAATCTTTTCTTTTCTAATTAATTATACATTGAAAGTAGACTTTAATAAAATATATTATTCATATTCACCAATTATGACCCATCTCAAAAATTTGCTTTAGGGTGTACAAAATCGTCATAAAATATATTTCAACATGAACATAGATTATAGTATTAGTGGAATTCATGTCATTTAGAAAAAGGAAAAATTTAAATAAACGATACGTACTTATATTTAGGCTGACTCGACGGACCCAATCTACGAAATCATCGTGTATATAAAATTATGTATAACCATTTATGAGTTACAAGTTCATATGGATAAACCGATAAAAAAACACCGAAGCCAATGGGCAAAAAGATTTCCATAGCAAAAAGATTTATTAATTGATACACGAATAAATAAATCAGAAAAAAGCGTGGTTATCCTTTAATTAATATGTAATTTTGATATAATAATAAGCGTAGAGTCGTTTTGCTAATATACTTATAACTACATAAACATGCTTTTCCATTTACCACGACATATCATGTACATTATCCCTCCTTTATCTAAAGTCTACAATCGCATCACGCGGTCCAATATCATACAGCTTTAAGCTCCCATTTCACAAGTTTACACAATCGAATTTATTTACAAATTAAACAACTTTAGATTTAAGAGTTATTTGTAGAAGTTAATTATGGTCACATACGTAAACGAAATATTTAAGGTGTTTTTTTTTATTGTAGCAGGTGACCGCACTTTGCCTAATGCCTACAAAGTGCGGTCCATGAACTTAGACAACTTCGTCGCCTTCTCTATGCCGGTTCGATGAGACGAGTGTGCGTCCTGAGTGACAAGATAGATTCTTATTTTTATTGTATTTTTAATATTACAACTCAATATTGTTCTGAAATCCTTGATAGGTATTTTTTACATAGACCGTGCAAATCTCCGACCGTACCAATGTAACTAAATTTTTATTTTAGTGGGTAATTTTTAATAACACTAGTTCAATATAGACAAAAAATATATATTTTTTTTTTATATAATATATTTATGACTTCCAAAGACTAACTCTAAACTCCTCGTTCTAGACTTAAACAAAATCATATTCACTATGTCTACATAAAAGAAGCTTAAAAGCGCTTTATTTTTCATACGAGTAGTAGTAGAGTAAAAGGGTATGAAAACGCCTCTAGCGATGTACCGCCCGTCTTCTCCCATGTCATGTTCATCTACCATTCTGTTTGTCATACAGTTTGTAGATAACAATAGGCAAATGAGGACTTTAAATTAACTAAAATGTACAGCATATGCATACATATAGATATTGATATTTATGTAAATAAAAAACTATGTTCGTTTAATAGTTTTTTATTGAATAATATCGAAAATTATTAGTATTTAATTAAATTACTTCCAAAATACTTATTTCTTTTTTAGCTGTTGTCCGCAACTTCATATGCGTTTAACATTAGTAATCCCTTATTTCACCTCTTTCGGTCTTTTCTGAGACAAAGATTAGCATGTCCTTCACCAGGACCCAATTAATCTCCTTGCTAAAGGAGAATACCCAAACGCCTAAGATAAATGGGCCCACATTTTTTTTCTCGAGTTTGCCGATGATTTTTAGTTAATTTTCTAGAAAAATAAATCTACTTCCTCATTATCAATCAGTTTTAATTTGTTCACCCGCATTATTGAGTAATTAGATGTTTTCTGATGTAATATTTGAGGTTATATTTTGTATGTAATATTTTAAATGCTTTAATAATTGATGATATATGTTTTAAACATCATCTATTGATTGGAAAATGATGTGTTCATAAAATTAAAATTAATTAATAAAAAATAAGATATTATTTTAGAACTATAAGGTATCATAGTGGGCCCAAATATGTGCATTCTCTTTTTATTGAAATATGTTTAGCGGTTTCGAGGTGAAAAGGTAACAAATAGACAGAGTTACATTCACATTTATAATGTAGTCAAAAAACTATACAAACGTACAAAATTTTCAATATTCCTAAAAGCCTTTATAGTTACCATATATTTATGTAACATTTAAATTTAATTTACTCACCGGAAAAGATAATAAACAAGTCCAAAGTTATAGTTAATAACCCAAAAGATAACTTTTAATTAAACAATTACAAGCAATTTATGAAATATAAACAAGTTTTATTATTATTTACTTGGGTTTACTTTACTAATGAATACATTAAACTAAAATAATATTTCTACTTACCTGAAAACAGTTTGAAGCTCTCAACCCGAGCAAAAATTACATTAATACGTCTACAAAATATAAATACAAGCTATACGTACCAATATGGCTACCATCGGCAACGCAACAACCAACGCCACCAACACTGGCACTTCAATAACAATCGACTTTTGAAAATAAGGTACAGATTGCATAACAAAATTATTGCAATTCAATTAAAAAAATATAAAGCGTAGGTAGGCACAGACTGATGATTATTATTAATACATACTATAAGTACGTTCATGGCGTTGCTTGGAAGCAACCGGGTAAACTCGTAAAGAGAGGAGTCTGGGTATATAGCGGGTCGGCGGCTTAGCGGAGGGTACTACTTTCTGCGTAGACATTTAATATTTATCTTTCGTAGTCATCGAGATTTTCCAGTCGTAGCACTTAACATCAAGAGATCACGTGTCCAACTTCAATAAAAAAAATGGTAATAGAAATGAGCAAAAGTGGAAAATTGTGAGTAAATCTGTTCTTAAACATAAAATAAAAGTACACTTGAGAATATAATCAAGCGTAATTTGAGTTAGCAAAGCTGCAAAGGATAATAATTTTACGAAGCTTCTTCGCTAACTAAACATGGACATAGTTAGTGAGTTTGAACCCCGCCTCAGGCTGAAAATTATAAGTTCTCCTGTCTATTGTAACACGAAACCTTCATTCTATTTAGGATGACCTATTGGCATCTAACAAATTTCGTAAATTAATTTTGAGTTACAGAGTAAGAAAAATTCTTATTTTGGAATCGCTTTTTGACGTTTGCAAAAATAACTTTTCAAAAAATACCACTAAAGTCCGTTTGCAGCAGAAGGCCCGTTAAAGTTACTTTAACTTTTACGGCGACGACATAACCGTTAAACGTTTACATTTACTTCACACGCGTTACAATATCGTGTAAATTCATATTGTTATGGTTAAAAGGGTGGCTGATCACGAAAAAATAATAGAAAAACATATTTGGCTTCTTTTCATACATTTGACATTAGTGACATTGGTTTGACGATTACTTTAACTTTAACCAGCCAAGATTCGCTGGTTACGTTAACGTTACAGTAAGCGTCAAAAATGACAGGCGCGACGATGGTGTTACTCGTGTGGAGTAAATGTAAACCATAATATAAACGTAACGGTTAAAGTAACTTTAACAGGCCTTCTTCAGGTGAACGTGTTGAAGAGAAAATGATTACTATCTTCCCATCAGCAGTTTATTGGTTCATAATCATTTAATAAAAATATAAATTATCTTGAACAAAACTATACTTATTTATAGAAAACAAATTAAATAACTTCCTTGTCTTTGACGAATAAAAAGCAGAGAAAGTAAATTTAAAATTTAAATTCACTCATTAAAACTCGATTAAAGTTCTAACTTGCGTTATTGAGTTTTCTGACCGTACCTGAATGCAATTGTTCGTCGCTCCCGGACGGGACGCGGCTGCTTTTAACTTAGCCTGCTGAGTTTGCTGCATTTTGCTAATAAAATTATGCAATCACTTAATAATGTCACTAAACATTTATATTTTGGTTAATAATAGTGGAAAAGAAATACTTGTATAATTCGAGTTTAAAAGTTATAAAATATATAATTTACCAAACTGATATTTGACATCGAAAATAACAATTTTATGGCATTCTCAGGCTGAAAGGTAAGGTAACTAGATATTAAAAAATATAATGAATTTACTATTATAGTTACTTAGTATATTTTTATTAAGATTTCGCAATAGAAATCACACCATTTCTAAGCAAAAAGAAACTAGTCTGAAGGATAAGTTTTGTTATATGAACAAAAGTTTTCATCTGTTACCATGCACGCTTACATGTGTGAAAGATACATAGATAAAACACGAAAATCCTTTAATATTTTACAAAACTCAATGGAGGCAATAATATATAAAACAATAAACTTTTTTCTTCCATTTATCCATAAACGTCCTATTGGATCATATCTCCTTTGAAGGTTTATCTTACTATTACCAAATTCAGTTCCAACTTAAGCCAAGTAAGTAAGTAAAGGTCGTCTTATTGGATAGCACCGTAGTGATGTTATTTGAAATAAAATAATCTAAGATGACCTTAGGCACTCAAGGTAATTCAAAAATTTTCTCTAAAATAATTTAAGAAGTCGACTTGAAACGCTTTCGGAGTGGAAAATTGCAGCCCCTCTTGTAATTAAGAAAGGAATGAATTGAATTACCGATCCAAAATAACAGATTAGCTTTAAATCTTTGTCAAGATTTTCCATTTAATTTAGTGATATATTTTTAGTATATTTAGATTATTTAGTATAACACCCGTGAAGTGACCTTGTCGCGTTTCGGGAATAGTTTGAAAGTAGCCAGGTATAACGAGAGGAGTGTGTACTGTCAATCTAAGATGGTACATGCTCGTCCCTTCAAGCCGGCATAGTGGAGGCGACTGCTGCCCGCACCGGTTTCTCTGTAGTAGCAGTTGTTTCCATTCATGAACCGCACTCTAGGACACTCCTATTCAGGCGGAGTGTTGTCACATGCCGAGCTACAAAAAAAAACAAGAATATAGAACGAAAAATGTGTTTGTTTATAGAACAGAACAATTATAAAAAAAAATTGAGTCTAGATGTTTCCAAGAAAGTAATTCCGAGAAATGATTGTAAACTATAGATCTTCTATCGCTTTTACAAAGTGTGTATTCGACAGTTTGCAATATGCCACTGGTGTCTTCTTACTCGTACAAGGGTTATGTATGTTAGCCATTCATCTGTGCCTAAGATTTGATCCGACTATGATGGTTTATTCAAATCATTTCCATGTTGGGATGGAGCCATCTGTGACCGACATAATATATATAGCTATATTACAGTCGGTGGTTTTAGCAAAAGCGTTATTTGAGTGTGGAGATATGAATTCAGCTTAATCCGTTGGACTTCAAAAAATCATGAATATAAATTAGTATATTTTCACTACTTCATGGTTATAAAATATAAATATATATTTATTTTATATATTTATATATTTACAACAAATTCAACAAAATTAATGATAGCTTCGTGCTATGAAATTTAAAACATTTATAAAGTCCACTTTTACCTATCTCTATCTGCTTTCAAATGAGAAAGAAAGAGTAACAGTATTCTAAATTTTCCACAAGGAAAATTCTTGTATACAAAATTTGCTCCATGGGTGTAAATAAGTTTATTCACTTCAAAGTGTGTTAGGTTAGAGATTAATAAGAGGAGTGCGTACTGTACAATTTACAGTCAATCAGCATGGTATTCACTCGCCTTTTAAGCTGGCATAGCGGAGGCGACTGCTGTTTTCAGATTTTTTCCATGGTAGGAGTTTCCTAGCTTAACATCAGGTGGAGTGTAATGTAATACTTAGATATTATAAGGAAAAAAAGAACAAACACTAGACAGAATGAAAAAACATAATATAAATAAAATTGAAACCGATAGGTTTCCAGCTGTCAATTATCTTACCTTTATCAATTTTACTAACGGAAATGTTCTTGTTTGTTGTCTTTTCTAATACTCTTGCTTATGAATTGTGTTAGAGTAAATAATTGGTGTCAACGCGGGACGCCGTGTCGTACGAGCTCGATGCCATGTAAAGCAGGGGTTACTGATCTTGACACTTTTGAAGCAGGAGTTGAGCACACTTCAGCACGCTCTTAGCAAAGGTGTTGGGTAATATTTTTCTGAAGGCTTTTTTATGTCTACGTATAATTTTAATAGTTACAGCTTTATTTAACACGTGCGTGTTATAAGATCGTAAGTAGTACTCTTACATGAGTAGCTTTAAGGCTCTCATCCTATTTTTACTATTAAAAATGTACGAATGTACTGATGTTTGTTACCACATCATGCCTAATCGTGTTTGTATCGTAGGTAAGCACATAGAACAATATTATATTGGTAAGTATACGCGTTTAAGATTTTTGGGAGGTTTGAGCACGGAGGGTTACGACCCCACGTCTATTACGGTCATCTTCGCTATGTTGTATAAGAATCTTGGGTCTGGAGTATCTCATGATGTACTTTGAATGCTGATGGAAACAACATGAAAATAGATGTTTTTAAACACTATTTTGTAACTAATTTCCGTTAATCATTGCATAATTAGTTGCAAATCAGTGTTTTAAAAAAATTTTGGTTATGGATTTCCGCAAAGTAGCGCCTAAAACTATTAAAGAAAATAGATGATTTTTTTGTGTGTTTAACTGTAATCTCTATCTCCGCGTATTAATCTACATATAGTTTTGAATGTTTAAGTTTGTATAGTGCATGATAAAAAAGTAATAATTATGATATAGGACGTAAATGAGTAACATATTAATAAACACAAATGATTTGTTATTTTCCCTAGTTAACCCGCAAACAGTAACGTTTTTGGTTTTAACAAAGTCATTTCAAATTTCAACAAACATAAATCACTGTACTTAAATGGGGTATGGCGGTAGACGATTTGTTTCCTGTTCCAATGTTGCTATTAGCAAAGTAAAGAAAAAGACTTATGTATCACATTTCGGCAAAAAGTTCGAAGTGCGGCAAAGCTCGGTTGCGTGTGACGATTTCCTTTGTGCTCGCTGCTTATTGTGAAATACAGATTGTAATCTAAAAATATACTTTTACAACGATTTCTTAATTTAACCCTAAATCATTCAATTTTTATTGTAAAAATAATATAATATTTAAATTAGATTTTTTTCAAAATTTAAAACATAGTGAGATTATTTTACGTAAAATATATATTATAGTTAAGTAAACATTTCAAAAGCAGTATTACGTAATAATTTTAATGAAAATCTATTAATTAATTAAGGTTTAATCTCACGAGAATAATTAATATTATGAAAACAAGTGATTGAGCTTTACTGTCTTTCTTCAGCCTACGTGTAAAGGTCCATTGAAATAACAAATTAATTACTTAGAAACTACTTTAATACTTAAAATATGAATAAACTACATTAATTATAATTTATATTTTTTAATAATTTATAATTTCAGTTGTTCTATTTTTTATGATGTATTATTATTTGTTTTTTTTTTTTATTGTTACAGTTTCATCTTGTTCTCATCGGATAAGCTGATTTCAACAAAAGACTACATAAAAAGAGGTAGGTGTTTTCTACTATCATAAATCAAAAGATTTAGGTATTTTAACTGTTCAGTCGTCCCGGGTGGTCTATTACCATATTAATTACAAACATAAAAGAGAGCAATCTCTATTTATATTATTATTGTTTTATAAACCATAAATTTAGGTACAAAGATAAGAGTCTGTAAAATATAATTTAAAATCAAAATAAAAATTTATAAATAGATACTTTTTGATAACTAAACTTGTTGAAACTAGCAAAGACATCGATTTATAATTAATAAAATAAAAATAGAAAAAAATCAAATACTAATAAAATTACTTTTATTTAAATATTATTATACTACATATAAAATTAATATTGCATAAATTTGTATTTTTGAAATTTTATATAAATTTTATAAATTACTTCATTGATTCGCGAAAACTATTGCTGATGCATAAAATATCTTTTTAGGAGTAAGATATCAAATTTTAAAATTAGAACCTAACTGCAATTCGCGTCCTCTTTCGGCTTCTGTAGTCTATATCAATCTCATTGTGTGCGGTTCTATTCCGATTAATTGTGTAATTTTCTGTTTGAAAATGAAGAGGCATTGGTCCAGTAGGGATAGTACGAAGCGTTTCTTGTTAAAAGAATGGCGTGAGGAGTGGGAGCTTCT
The DNA here is from genome assembly GCA_948150575.1 of Tinea pellionella. Lineage (NCBI taxonomy): Eukaryota > Metazoa > Arthropoda > Insecta > Lepidoptera > Tineidae > Tinea > Tinea pellionella. Next base: position 5,615,841 of record OX411248.1, on the reverse strand, counting down.
GAATACAAGCATTTGGGTAAGTTTCATTCGCGATAGGTTCGCTGTATTACGTTTTTTTTTACTAGATCTCTGCCTTTCTGGGTTTTCCTTTAGATACACGTATTTTTTCACCCGAGATTCTATTATATTTTATACGAGTAAGTCATCCCTGATGAAACTTCCTAAGTCCAAAAATCTCTACAAAACCCGTTGGCGGCATCGTAAACGGCTTAGTCAAAATGAGGTCGGAAAAATAGCCTTTGAGAGTATAAACTATTTTTTTGAAAATGGATTATGTCTATAGGATATTCTTGCTTGGGTAGAAGTTGACATGGAGCATTGAACATCTATAATTTTGTTGTAAAGACGGGATATGTGCAGTCTATGTATATAATTATATCGCATTACTTTACTCCTCAATGAATAAAAATAATAAATTCCATTTTCAAAATATATATATATGATAGCGACATCTGTTACTGAATAGCAAAAATATGGAGTTAAATAGTTTATAACCTTTTGTTATAGTTCTCCTCATTACTAATAGATGGCGCCACATACTTTAAAGCTTATTTAAAAATTATTCGCTTCACTCAGAATAAACACGGGTTAGCAAACGCGGTAGAATTTGAAATATTTTTTTTATTATTTGCCTCCAAATTGTAGTTTATACAATATTTCTGTTAATATTATTGATAAACCTAAAGTATTTATAAAACTAGAATGTAGTTTCTATTGATCGTGACCCTCTTGACAATAAGAGCTTTTAATACTCTTTTAACACAAATTACACGTAGGGAGTCAAACATTGTTAGCTTCTATAGTAGGTATAAAATACACAAAGGTGTTTGTCTGTACCGGCACAACTGCTTAACTACTTTCCTTGAAAAATGAATATGCATTCTTTTTTAATTTAACACAAAATACAAATCATGGTTAATTAATGTTTAATATGTACTGTATGAAAGGCAATAAATAGCAATAATATTGGATGTAAATAAAATATAAGCCTCTATTGATAGGTGTATCGTGTATTGAAAAACATTTAAAAACACCATGTTGATTCATACTAAGGAAGCGAGGAGGTAAGCAGTAAGCACGCGGCGCGTAGAGATAATCTCGTGGGCTAGTGAGTGGGGGACATAACAAGACAGGGGCATAGGGAGAAGTCCCGGGAGAGTTTCATTGATCCGAACAGCATCTCGGTTTATATGACAGAGATAGAATGATTTAAGCGAGGATATTGTTTGTTATTTTTGACAGCGTCTTACTTGTCAAGTTATAATCTTCAACGACCCGTAGTTGGATAATGTTGTTAAAATAATTTCTTATTTTGTATTTCTAATTAATTATATAAATGCTTATAATCCAGAACCGAAGTTTCAACATAAACACATGACAAAAAGCTCACTATTCTTACTTTATGCTCTAGACTCGTAGACTCGTCTCACCTATATCTATTAGATATAAAAAAAGTATGTGGGTTCAAAATTAGTAATAAAATAGGCACCCATTTTTAATTACCACATTACGATATTAGTACGCGTATTTATAAATACACAAAGCGAATAAAGTGCAAATAAAGTCTGTCAAATTAAAAAAAATCACTACAAATCTACCTACAACAAAGATAGAATGAAAAGAAAATCATTTGCTAGAAAAGGATGGAACTATTATCGTGAAATCGACGGGTCGCGGAACTTACAGTAAAGTAGCTATCTCTCTCATACACACGGATCGGGCGATGGCGCTCTTTCCTCAGCTCGGTTCAGCGGCTGGGCCACGCCGTTTACTTTGCTCCATTCGCGTTGTCGTTGTTGCACATCCAGACGGACCGCGTCAGAGCTAATGCGCGTCGCTCCGCGCAAGGCGACATAACCTAAAATTCTAACGTTTTTTTGTATTAAATATCATCTAAACAACATAATACTCATGTTTTCAATAGACTTATAACAAATTGTGCTGTGATTCTTCACGCCCTCGATACAGGGCGTGCGTGGAGTGAATTTTAGTGCTGCAAGTTTACACAAACGGCAAGCTGTGGGGCTCAGGGGCCTTCTTTCTGCCGCCGCAGGGGATGTACTATCCTGTAAGTATAATTTTGAGATTGTATCTCATAACGACTACTCGCTTTTTAATACCAAGAGTCCGAATCTTTTAAGTGATTGAACAAATTGAACATTTTTAGTTTAGTATACAGAAAATGATTTAAAACGGATATGATGGCGAATAACAACGTATTTATATTCACATCACATTGTTTTGTTTTAATTATATTATTATCCAACCCAAAATAGTTTTCGTTATATTGCGATGCGTTCGTTAAGAACTTTATAAAGTAAAATAATATTGTCATTATTTTAGAGAGTCAGCTTCTTTTGTTAATTAATCTTAATACTCGTATCACTACAATTGACCCCGGCAATTTGTTTTTGTCACAGCTGAAGTAAGTGACATTGTTATCCCTTTCTGACAACTCTATTGTTTCTAAAGACAGAATGAAACAGCGTAGCTTTGTATACCTTCCATTGATGACAGCTAAAATTATCAATGAAAAATGCTTAGGTTTAATAAAATATTGACTATCAAAATCACTAGGTGTTACATCAATTTTAATTACTTTGTTAGGTTCTGCATGGCTAGTTACAGAAAAAAAATTTTTGGTAGTCATAACTTTGACAAACTAAAAGTCTATTTAAAATATATATTTTTTAAATTTTATATTCAAGATATGTTTAAATTTTAAACATATTATTTTTAATATTAATAAAATCTATTTTCCATAATCATTTTAGTGTCTTGGTTACCAACTAGTTTATTATTATAAAAAATATATATCTTCCAGCTTATGATTTTTAGTTAGGTATATTAACATGGCTAGGTGTGTGGTATGCATGCATGTGCCATTATTTTTAGCATTCACTGGCCCCTTGCAGTTGCAACGATGCAAACACAGGCGCGAAGCTATACTTGGCGCATTTCAACGGGCCACTATATTCACAATAATCTTCATTATTTAAGGTAGACAGAGCTTTTGTTAAGTATAATAAGTATGCATGGTTTTTGGCGCCAAAATATCTTTAACACTAATCATACCAACACTTATTAGATACCTAGTTTACCATAGCGGGTCAAATGACCCGAAATTTACGTTTCCTACTTTTATGTATGAAATATGGATGTTGGAAAGGAAATAAAAATATAATGATAATAAAATATGTATTATAATTATATGAAATAGTATTTTTACAATTTCTATTTCAAACGCAAAAAATAAGAGTTGTTTTTATACATCACATTTTTTACACATAAGTGTTTCCGTCGCACATTTCCCGCAAACAAATTTTTTACAATTGGAGCAAATTTTATTAGTTTTATTTTCTTTGCAGTATCCTATTTGACACCTCTTACGTTTATTAGAATTTGTAACAGGGTTAGGCAACGATCGTTTAGTATTTGCTTTTTCTTTTGGTTGTTCACGGGCAACTCGAAAATCGTCGGCAAGTTCTACTGTTAGCTTGAGTAAAAAATCTTGTCTCGAGATATTATCTCCTGTCGTTTGCTTGTATAAAATCCAGGCATTTATACCAGCTAAATCAAGGATATTGAAAAAAACTTGGAGTGGCCATCTGCAAGACTTAGACTTTGTAGTAAATTTCCTCGCCATTTGATCGGTCATGTCTACACCAAATTTGGTTTTATTGTAATATGAAACAGTTTCAGGTATACGCTTATCATTATTTTCTATTGATACAAATTTATGTTTAGAACTAAGTAAAAGTACCTTTTTATTTGGCTTGCTTTTATAAATTGTAAGAGTACAATTATCAGAAGTAAAAATTTTCGAAGAAAATCTTGCCATGTCATCTTTCTTTTGCTTTGCAATTAGATGACGTTTAGCATATCCTGTTGGGCCTACTTCTTGCCTGAAAATGTTATGAAGTGGTGGTCTTCCAGGTGTGCCACCTATTTGTATTTCTTCCCAAACAGATCCATCAATTGCAACATGTTGTTCATTTATTTCTGCTTCACTTTCTTCAGAACTTGAGAGTAATCTTCTTCTTTTTCGTCCACAACCGATATTCACAATATTTTCCTCTTCATTGTCAGTATCTGTAGATTCAGACTCATTTTCGTTTGTAACCAATATATCTTCGTTTTCAGAAAATTCATCTTCACCGATTTCCGAAAACTCTTCTCCAATATCATTTATATCTTCTAAGAATTTGGACTGTCTCGTTCGTTTCGACATTTTATGGGTAAATAGTTACCTGTATCACTAATAAAGCTATCAAAATAAAATAAAACCTATGTAATAAACTTTTCTTTTTTTGCTACCTTTTTTACACAAAAATCTAGTTTCAATCTAAAATTTTTATATTTTCTTGAATTATTCTCAGCTATTTGGATTGAACTACTTTACGTAACAGTCTTTGCATACATTTGCAGTTTACTGAATACAATAAGATAAGCAATATGTATTGATAAGCTTATAAAACAAAAAAAATGTTCTCCGGGTCAAATGACCCGATGTGGTAGACAACGGTATACGACAGTTATTACTCAAAATAAACAAAACAAAAAATTATAAAAATAGTATAAGAACAGTAGACTTAATTAGTTAGAAAAAGTCAGTAAGTTAAATTTGGAGAAGTAATAAGATAATACGTGCATTATCAATGCAAAAGTTCAAAATGGGTCATTTGACCCGTTATGGTATGATTAGTGTTAAACAAATAATACTTAACTAATTAAAATCCTTCAATTTTTGTTATTTATCTAAGTAGGTAGGTAGGTAGGTATTTAGAATTTATTTATTTTGTTCCTTTATCGTTTTGCTAATGATTCCATTTCAATAGTTTTCTTTGAAATGTAAAATCTTTTGTTTATTTTAGTGAATTATTATTGTTGCCGACATGCTGACAAAAGGATGTTTGGCACATTTTTGTGTTTTCTGAATTTGAAAAAGTCAAACGTTTTTTTATTTAAATGTCAGTCCTTCCTTCAATACGTGTGAAGAAGCCGCACCGGGTTTCATCGCTATAACATTACAACTATTTTAACCAAAAGTTTTTGCCTACAATAATTTTTTATAAAGAAAATTCGTTGTTTATAAACACCCTCCCTTATAGCCGTCATACTGGTTTTTATTATATTAAATTCGACCGTTATAGTAGAGCTCGCTGTTTACAGGGATGGGTTTATACCTGCGTCGTTCAAATTTAATAAAAAACTACGTGCTTTGCTACCCTGTCTCGTATTCGGCTGCAGCGGCGGAAGGGCGAGATTACGGGAACCCGTTCGTGGCCCCAAGGTGAACTAGCACACCGGGCCCGGGACCATAAGAACAAATTATTCGCATACCGCCCTTTGTTCACGATCTGAGTTCACGGACATTATAAAACGCACCTCTTTGTAGGTACTTTCTGCTGAGAATTTATTGTAATTATAGAATGTATTTTATCGACATAAGGTCTAAATTGCTTATTATTGTATCTGGTAAGAGGCGCGGCTTACCTGTGTTTAGGCTTGCTTGGCTAGTTCGATATTTCTTTGTTGTTATATTATTTACTTTTTCGTATGTCCGTAATTACCTACCTAGTTTATATTTTAAGAAAAAACTTATCGAAATTAGCTAATTTATAGCGAATAATAAACTAAGTTACATATTTGAAATAATTTATGTAAATACTCTTAAAATAGTAACAAAGTTGAAAAAATCGCTCATCCATTTTCAGTGAACCGATCGCCGCTCTTTTTGCACTTTTAAAGCGCTGAATCGGTTGAATAGCGGTAGTGCATGGTGAAAGCCATCCGTTTAATTCAACGATAACACTTTATCATCGAATTGGACATATTAATTAAGTATTACGAACCGGTGACCCGGCAAAATGACTGCTAACTACGAAGTTAGCCATTTTACACGATGACAATGATCATTTTAATGCGTAACTAGTGTGTGGAGTTTTGGCGGCCATCTTGGAATATTAGGTTATCTGTCTTGAATTATTTTCCTAAACTTGTGTTTCTTCGGGTGTTAATGTGTAATAATGGTGGATTATTAACCATTAAGTGTTTGTGAACGTGCGTGAGCGTGGGCAAACAATTCCAAAGAAGAGAACACGTGTTTCTATTTTCCCTCCAAAACTCAGTGGGAAGTTTCTGTAAAGATTCTACCACTTTACTGAAGCAATTTTTGGCTTGACTGAGACTTGACCTGACTGTTCAGTGTGATGAATGAATGACTCGTGAGCACAATATTATTAACTTGATGCAAAATATTTACTTTGACACTGGCAACTTGTTATAATGCCATATAAAACTTAAAAAAAAGCTAGTGTGACTAGAAAGTTGAAGTATATGACTGTAATGATCTGTCGTCATGCTTTCAATTGTGACAGATGTAAAGTGGACGGTGCATGTTCGTCTCTTCAAAGCCGACATAGCGAAGGCGACTGCTGTCTGAATAGATGTCTGCTCTCTATCTTAATGTCTCTCTTTGTGTGTGTTTTTTTACAAGATATCCAGTAAATTAAACTTCCAACAATTGGCTCAGATTATAAACTCTAATTTATGTAGTAGCAGTTGTTTCCGTTCATGGACCGCACTCTAGCTTAACTTTAAGGGCGGAGTGTTGTCTACATCTACTGTATTGTGCTACAATAAAAAAAAGTTCAAAAGAGTGGTAGGCGGACTGATGATGGTTATTAGTCCAGTCCATCACCACCACCAAGTCGGGGTCAATTTAGATAGTAGTCAGGTATAACAAGAGGAGTGTGCACTGTCAGCCTCAAGCAGGCATAGCGGAGTCGACTGCCGTCTGCAGAAATTTATCTGTAGTAACAGTCTGTTTCCGTTCGTGGACCGCACTCCAACTAATCAAAAAAAAAATCTATTTAAGGATTATTTTTTGTAATATTCCGTTTTATAACACAATGTGATATTAGAGTTAGGACGCCTTCACATCTCAGTTTTGTGTTTACGATGTCCCTTTTTTGTCAAACTCAACTTTCTTTGATAGCAAAATATGCTAAAGTTTAAAATTGGTTATGTAGATTGCTTTATATTACCCTACTACACCCGTGTAGTAGTGTACGAGCAAAATTGTATATTTTTTTTTATTGTAGCTCGACATGTGACAACACTCCGCCTGATGTAAAGCTAGAGTGCGGTCCATGAATGGAAACAACTGCTACCACAGAGAAATCTCTACGGGCTGCAGTCGCCTCCACTATGCCGGCTCGAGGAGACGAGCATGTACCATCTAGATTGACAGTGCACACTCCTCTCTTATACCTGGCTACTTTCAAACTATCCCCGAAACGCGACAAGGTCACTTCACGGGTGTTACATTCGAAAGTGGTGGTACTGCCCCAGGACGACACTCTTTAATAGTGCCTATAGGCACTGAGCGACCAAAGTACATATAACAAAGTTACATTGGTACCGGTCTTTAGCGAGGTTCGAACACGGGTCTCATTGATCGTGAGTTCACGCGTCTTACCGCTAGACCACGGCCGCTCGTTAAACTTAAAATAAGCTACCGAAATGTTTTTATTATTTATAAAGTCGTGTTATCGGTTTTATTGTCGCCAGTGAGAAGAATCGTGGTGACAGAGTTGCGACGTTTTCTATTTCTGTCTACTTCGCGACGTCATCGTCTACTGTGATTTATTCATTATTTAACACTTTTCAGTTATAATGGACTCGTGAATCGTATACAGGCTGATTTTTTCAAAAAATCAACACTTTCCTTCAGTTTGTCGTATATCATTACTTCCCAGAATTTGATCCTTATTAGCGACACTATCGAATGGTGTAATAATACAGTGTGTTTTTTTTTCAAGTCATCGTAGCTGGGAAAACTTTTTTCGCTATCTCTTATAGCCATGAAGCCCACAAAATTCAGCCTGTATATTTTAAAAAAATATATAAATATAATACACGTATAATATGATAAGATCACAGACAATATAACCTAACCTAGGTTGTATTGTCTGTGGATAAGATAGATCTGAACTCCTTGTAGTAGGAGCTAGTTAAAAATAACTTTTTGCTGCAAGTACTCAGAGAAGCGCGTGTTCATTCCACAGGAATCACACGTTTACGCGTCGTATGGGCGCCATTTTTACCATTTGTCACAAAGTTCGCATTCTGGTTGTCTCCGAAGTTATCTTTGTTTTAAATTACTTGTACAAGGAATGTGCAATATTTAAGAAAATGTTGACAAGTTACAGCGGAGGAAGGAATTTATTAAAAGAACGATAGGCAGACTGATGATGGTTATTAGCCCAGTCTGCCATCCTGGGGTAGTACCACCACTTTCAAATGTAACACCCTTGTCGCGATTTGGGAACAGTTTACAAGTAGCCAGGTATAACGAGAGCGCACTGCCTGTATCGTGCATATTTGTCTCCTCAAGCAGTAGCAGCTTCCGTTCATGGACCGCACTCAAGTTTCACATCAGGCAGTGTTGTCAGATGCCGAGCCACAATAAAAAAACCGGACTACTAGTCGCATTATAGCGAGAGGTGTGCATTGTCAACTTGGAAGGTGCACAGTTTTCTTCCCGATCCGGCATAGTGGGCGCGACATTTTTCTATGTTCGCATTAAACTAGCGTCTAGCTTAATGCCAAACGGAGTGTTGTTACATGCCGAGCTACTTTAAAATAACATAGTACTGTATAAATTGAAGGCTGAACGCTGAAGGAACAACGTTTCAGAAATTAAATATATTTTAATATTAGATCGTAAAACTGCTAATGTTTGTAATGCGTAATGTTTATAACATTTTAAAAGTTGTATCTACTTTAAAGTTATAATTTTATGTTATGTTATATCAAGACAAAATACTCGTATAATATTCAATACTGTTTTTATCGTATCACGAATTCTGTTCGTTATTCCGATTAGCCGATTCCATTTCTCGTTAAGAGCCGTCCTGCTGCTAATTGTTCCGACCTTGACAGACCGTAAAAACCCCCCTATTATTTTCACATGCCCTAGATCATGATTTTGCAAATATGATATAAATCGATGAGTTTTCACTGAAGAAAACTGCATCAAAAATTGATTTTGAGCTCACTTCATGTTTTTTTTTCTCAAATTTCAAACGCCAGGCAAAACTTTACGTCCTGTAGTACTGTCTTATCCTTTATTTTTTTTAGACTCGTATACTATGCTATAGTTTTTTTTAATTGTAGCTCTGCATGTGACAACACTCCGCCTGATGTAAAGCTAGAGTGCGGTCAACGAATGGAAACAACTGCTACTACAGAGAATCTCTACGAGGAGACGAGCATGTACTATCTAGATTGACAGTGCACACTCCTCCCGTTAATACCTGGCTACTTTCAAATTATTTCGTTACCGAGTAAAATCGATTCATAAAAGTGCGCCGGCAACAGTAGCCGCTTTAATAAACAGCTATAAAGTTGTCTCCGGCCACTTCGATGACCAGTTAATACCTCTCGCCAATGTTTCCTTACTTCCTATTAACAACTGACACACATAACTGGGATATTGATATATCTTATTAGTATATATTGATACTAGAATATTTGGTTTGATAATATTGACCCAGTGTGTGGTATTCGGGATATTTGGTTTTTTTTTAAAGTTAACAGCCATGCTAACAAAGTAATTAAGGTAAAGATAAATTGAAATGAAGAATGGCTGTCGTCTAGCGGTTGAAGGAGTGAAATCACGATTCGGTGAGATCAGTCTTCAAATCTCGCTGACCGGTACCAATGTAATCATTGTGTCGTGTCTACTCCGGTCGCTCAGAGTCTATGATACCTAGCACTATGTTAGTATATAACATTTAATAAAAGAACATAAATAAAATTAAAAAATAAATTTGTACTAGGTACCCAATATGCTTTCACAGCGGTTTTTTTTACTTTGACAAGTTAAGTAATAAAGCTTTAGTTTGCATTGCATTATAGAGTTTGTTATACCTACTATTATAGTTATATCTACTGCACGTGTTCTGCAGGTACAACTGACCATTACAAAGACTTGTTTCTGTTGGGATCACTGCGACAGTAACCAAACACGTGATAGATAAAATACAAATACCTATATACTGTTATCTAATGACAGTAGACTATCGTTAAAAGTGTGGTATCGCTAAAGATATAGGCAGACTGATGATGGTCCAGTCTGCCGTCCTGGGGTAGTACCGCCACTTTCGAATGTAACACCCGTGAAGTGACTTTGTCGCGTTTCGGGAATAGTTTGAAAGTAGCCAGGTATAACGAGAGGAGTGTGCACTGTCAATCTAAGATGGTACATGCTCGTCTCCTCAAGCCGGCATAGTGGAGGCGACTGCTACCCGCACAAGTTTCTCTGTAGTAGCAGTTGTTTCCATTCATGGACTGCACTCAAGCTTTACATCAGGCGGAGTGTTGTCACATGCCGAGCTATAATTTAAAAAAATCGCAGCATTACGTACAGAGGGCTAAGTATGAGTTTACATTTACGCTGTCACGGCGTACAGTGAAACCTATCCCACAGTCAGACAATATTAGTACATATTAGTTTGAAAAAAAAAATTAAATGAAGCGGTCAAATAAAGAATTTAGTTGGAATTGAAGGTTGTATAAGTTGTTTTTTTGACAGGAATGAGCTAACGAAACAAAATTATTAACATGATTTTTTTGCTGTCCATACATCAATATGCGAGTATAGTCAGCAAAACCAGGTATGAGACACAAATAGGTTCGTCGTCATTTTATTTGACCTATGTATTTAAAAAAAAAAGTGAAAGATGAAAGGAATACGCCAAACGTAGTATAATAAGTCTTTTCTTTTGTAAGGGTCCTCAAAATACGTTTCTATCCAGCGCGCGATGACGGTTGGGACACGGAGTATATTGAAGTACCTCTCGACCCGAGTTGCAACAACTCTTACTTTCGTACTACTCGTAAAAGTTATTTTGATACAAGTGTTCTGCATATTTTACCTTAGTCATGTTTTACTACTTTATATGTACTGTTCGTTGTCCACCAGCCATAGATAGTATTTCGCACCTTTATCATTCTCCTTTCCTTCCTTCGTAAATCTTTCTTAGTTAAGCAACGCAAAAAGATTTTTAAAAATCAGTCTTCTAATTCCGAATAGCATACGAAACAAACACGTTAATTTTTTTATGATTATATATATTGGCAAAAAATTTAAGAATACATGGGAGAACGTTACCGCTAAAAATAAAATTCCAAAAATAAAATAAAGAGTACCAATATCTTTATGATTTGTTGAATAAAGTCATTTTCGCTAAAATATAAATAATAAAATGGCTGAATTTATGAACCTAAAAGCTTTTTTAGCTTATTTTTATAAAATAAAAAAATTATTTATAACGGTTTAATATTTAAAAATAATAATGGTAATAATAAATTTTTTGAAGAAAATTTTTTTAAAGAAAATTTATTATAAGTTTTAATTTGATAAATATAATAATTTAAAATATTTAACCGCTGCCACCGCCGGTCTACCGCTTATACGGATCTAAATAATCTCTTTTGGGGGTGACATCGTAATAAATAACCTCGAATCATTTTTGATACGTACGTCGTACAAATCTTCCCGGAGACATGCAGGACCATGAAGACCGTATGTAAATTCGTATGACAAATGCGGTCATACAGAAACAAAGAAGCGGCTGCCGACATTTTTTAAAATATGTACTCAGTAGTAATAGTGATATTAGATAGGATGACTAGGTAATTAAAAACAAAAAAAAATAAGAAAGGCTGTATATTTTTATCTTAAAAATAACAAATATTTTGAGAGGCACAAATTTCCTTTTGATGTTATAAGTACCTACTAAATATAATCTCTATGCCGCCTACGTACCAAAATATATACCCTAATCTTGCGATAAATAAAAAAAAAAGTGTAGCTAATAAATATGTGCTTAGGCTCGGATCCTTTTTTCCTTTTCACGTAATTTTCTGTACACGCCTCGGCAATAATACTTTATATCCATTTGAATATATTGACGACAAACGATTATTCGCATTAGGATATTTTGTAAAGTTTCTGAGATTGTGAGATCTTTGTAAATTCCATAATCGCCATAATTCAGAGGTATTCTCTTACAAACTCCCTCCTGTACTACAAAAGCCTTCAGGTTTCTCTCGCTAATTCGTTTGTTGAAGCGCGGCCGCTTTTAATGGGCGGGTTCCATTGTTGTACACGCCGTGAAAGTTACAAATTAATTTAATGTTCTTAAGTAACGCAGCCGTCCTCGCCGAAACACTTAATGACTTACTTATTTTGTCAATTTTAGAATTAGCAAATTTCGAATAATTTTTTTTCATGCAAATTCTGTAGACAATCATAACATTGTGACGCGTGATAACAGAAGCTATTATGATCCTCTCAGAAAACGGAACTCAATTTCCCGAGCTCCCGTGAGAATGTATGCCGTTCGCAATGGCTGCCCGTGGCAAATGGATGCGCTTCTACCACGAACATGCCTCTTTCCTCTTGAACTGCTTTTTAACCCTGCTTCCGCCAGTCTTGCGTTTTTCCATAAATACACAGACTTCTCTTTAGAATATAGCTAGGTTAGGTTTAAAAATAATACCTTTTCATCACAATTTGAGCATTAACTTTCGAGTTACTATTTTATAGCCATCTAACTTCAGCCTAGTATAGAAAGTTTGTCGCTTGTTGGTTTGTGGCATTATAGTGGTTAGTTTGTACTAGTAGTTCACATCGCTTATGTTGGGGGAAATTGTGTGCATCCTATTAACTTGCCAACGAGCTACATATTACACGCAATGAACTTTGTACTACCTTTTTTTTTGTAACATCTAGGTAACGAATCTGAGGCAATATGTTTGTGTATGAACAGAACGCTTCGAATAACACGGAGCTTACGTAAACAAAATATTATAAAAAAACTGAACTTATTTTTGGGACCATAGAAAGGTATTTCACCTTTGCTTCTATTTATCTATGACAGAAGTATTGTTTACTATATGCCACTCATTAACGTATCATTAATATGTAGCACTCGATCTTATTTGACCACGAAGTGATTTAAATTGTAAAACATGTTAGGTAAGTCATTCGTCGTAAATCAAAGTTGTTGTTATAGTAACTTGGCACACTACGCCTGATGTACATTAAGTAGTCGCCTCTGCTATGCTGGCCTTAGACCAACGTGTACCGTTCATAGGATTGGTAAGGGTTGATGCACCTCTCGTTATACCTGGCCAGTTTTACGAACAGTGTTCAATCATCAGTCTGCCTACCACTCTTCAAAAAATATTGTAGATTTCATATTTGCAATACGTTTAACAATGTTAACACTAAATGAGAATCCCAGATTTTCTAATTAAATCGAGTGTAAATATGTACTATTGTGTCGTGTTGGGAGTAGGTGATATTGCGCGGTTTGTTTGTGGGATTGGCCGGGAGCTCTCGGGAACTACTCACAAGGACTGTGTGTGGCGCGGTGAGTAAATACTGCGATCAATTGTTTCTGTTTAATTGAGTACGTTCCGGAGTATGTACGTTGTATGTGTGATTTATACGGATACTTGTAACAATGATTATGAAGGATTTACACGTTCCTGCAGGAATTACCATGTGTTTCATGACTATTAATAGAAGTTACTCATTTGTAAACAAAGAGTACGTATATTCGTATGTGAAGGTTTACTGAACTAAAAAAACGAATGCGTAAACTTGTATTTTTTTAGTAACCAGAAATACATCTAAATAATTTACGCTGCTTTTTGAAGTTGTTCTGCGGCTGCTGTTTTTTTTTACTGATGTCCGTCACTCAGTAGCATCAATCACAAATTAGGTTAGATGAATCTTGTCTATTGATACAATATTTAAAGAAGTCAGTCTTGGTTAATCTTACAAAGGTCGTGTTACATATAATTTGGCTAATACTTCCTTGGAATTTGGTTTGCTACGTAAATAGTTTGAAACTTTATGAATTTTCAATGCTTTGAACTTTTATCTATAAATTTTAATTAAAGTCTGATCATTATCTGTGTAAAGCGTTCATTTAATCGAATAGTTTTATCGACAGTGTCGTTAAACACCAAACTAAAAGCTTACCGTTTAGAAATTGGCGAGAATGGGACGATAGTTAAAGACTATCATTTACCTCGGTTACTCTCTTGTCGAGTAGTAATTACTTACCAGTTACAATTGCGATTTAATTTCCCCTACTGTTGTTATTGTTTAAAGGACGGACGTCAGACTTATTTATTGTGACTGGCTTCCACTGTTCACGCAGAACAGCTGCGCCTCCCTTCAATCATTCATTTTGAGTATTTTAAGCCCTAAGCTTGACTCGATTCTATACAACTTAATTAAATTTTAAATTCATTTTAAACTTTTAAATAATGTTTAAAATGTTTCGTGGAGACTTTTCAAAATGTCATTTACGTTATATGGTTTCATATTCGTGTAAGAATTCGTCCTGTATAAAGTTTTCGTGAAAAGTAAGATCCGCGGGCTTATCTTCTTGATATTCTGCCAAGTTTTTCAACAAAACATGAAGTTGAATAGAAATAAAGACTTAACGGGAAATTGTTTCAGTTGCATCGTATTACTAAGATCTTTTGTGGTAAATGTTTGCGGTAAATAATGTATAATCTTGTTGGAAAGCCGTTAAATGTATTAAGCATACAGTATTGTGGTTTTTATCACAGTACACAGCTTAGTTGTTTAATGGATTTGTTAGTTACTCCTAATAAATTATTACCGTGCTGTAAAGTTTTATATAAACAACCCTAAATTTTACATCCAGCTAAAATATAAACTTTTATAAGCAAGGGATGTTTATACACGGTAAACATCCGCTCGTCTTTAAACAATTTTAGGTAACATCGGTGTAAAAAATAACAAATATAAATTGTTAAAAAATGTAATTTATTATTAAAATATATTGACTTAAATGTAAAAGATGTCACAGCCGTCACAGGTGGGTGGTTCGTTACGATCTTCAGTCACATCAAACCTCTTGTTATGACAAATTGGCTTGATTCCAGTATATCTCTGTCGGGGTAGCTAGTAAATACTCGTATATTGGGCGAATGGCAACGTGGCCTTTTTACTTTGATTTATATTACATATATTGAATATAAACCATGCGTCTTTATTGTATAGTATATTACTTATCGTTTCTAAATGTTCCTGAATTAATTATAAATAAAATGCTAGATTTTTTAAATTAAATATTCCATGATCCTGACGTGAAGTGGGATCGAACCCACGTTCGCAATCCGTGCGGATGTTTTGACCACTAAACTACACGGCCATTGGCGCTTCACAAGACTCTAAGTTCCTCTATTTTATCTTGGCAACAGCAATCCTTTCAACTGCTGGAATTGATGTAATTTTATCGTAAACAATTTTTATCGTAATTCAATTTAGAAATAAACTAGATCCACAATCTTGTCATAACAGAAAAACAATAATAATTCTTATTTGTACAACGGAATAGCCGTATTATGATTATCATGAGCAAAACAAATTGTCCTCTCGCAATAGTGGTCAACTGAAGTAATATAAACTGGTAGCGCGTGATCTACATAAACATGCAACACCCAATGACAATAAAACATCATAATTAACAATAACTTAGGTTCTAACCGGTTAAATGCAAGAAATCCGTTCAATAACATTTAAATTGCCACAGATGTAAGCTTCTCTGATATCCTTTGTTCTATTGTGTCGAAGGTTAATGTTAACTACGTTTGATACGTTCAACTAATTAAGATAATTCTACAAATAATGATGTCAATTATTATTTCTTTTTTA
Source organism: Tinea pellionella (assembly GCA_948150575.1). Taxonomy (NCBI): domain Eukaryota; kingdom Metazoa; phylum Arthropoda; class Insecta; order Lepidoptera; family Tineidae; genus Tinea; species Tinea pellionella. The sequence goes on along the minus strand of OX411248.1, from coordinate 5,600,063 downwards.
TGATGTTAAACTAGAGAACCGTCCCTTGAAAAATGTCCAAAATACACTATCCAGGACTAACTCCTCTCTTATACCCGTCTACTTTCAAAGTGACCCCAAAACTAATGTCACTTCACGGGTGTTAATTACACTTAAAAGTGTTGGTATTACTCCTCGGCCGTAGACTGTGCTTAATACCCACTAACAGTCTACCATTCTTTATTTATTGAGAAATTACAATGTTATTTTTGTAATTTTGCACATTTGGATTTAGTGTGCCTCATTCGTGACTCGCGGCAGTTTTACTTTTAACCTCCATCAATACGCGTTAGTTTTACAGTTATACGAACCTCGAGAACAAATGAACGCGTACACATAATAGTTATTTATCTCATTGAATATTTTTGTCTGTATTGTTTGTTTTAGGTGTGACATTGTTTCGGCTATTAAACATACGTAAACATTGCGCGGTTGTGTTACTAGGTCGTGTGAGGGTTGCTTTGATTGCATTGAGGTGTTTGCGAACGGGTTCCACATTCAAGCGTCTCTTAAGTGGGTCGACCTCTGCCACCGTCTCGTGTTAGTTTTACCGCTTTTACTGCGAGAGAGGTACCGAACGTGGCTTAAGTACACCACTATTTTACGAGTATGGTTATAGCAATTTATTCGGATTTACGAGCGCTTCAGATACATACAATACATTAGGGCGGAATGTAACAGAAATCTTTCCAATACGATTTTAGATTTGGATATTATAATATTACATTTCCTTGTATGCAAAGTGCACTCAACGGTGCACATTCGTCTCTTCAATCAGCATATCGGAGGCGACTGCAGACATTTGTGTGTGGTAACAACAATTATCTTCGCTCATGAACCGCTCTCTAGCTTTACATCAAACGGTGATAAATCTTAAAATATAAATAATATGAAGATAGTTAAAAAATATTAAGCGTCGATCTACTGGAAAGAAAAAGTATTTTTATCATATTTAATTTATGTTTCAGATAATGTGTTTAAAGTTCATGCTTATTTCAACATTCTTATCTGTTTGTTTCTCAGACGGTTAATGTTGTTATTAATAGTTATCAATATAATTTATATTTGTGTAGAAGTTCAATTGCTTGACATTTAATCGTTATTTGTTGTCGTCGAGTTGTTTATACTTTCGATATCGCTGTATATAATATGTCGACATAAATTAAGTATAATCTGACAAACTTTAATGTAAGACTACTAGGTTTATTTTAGGTATAGCTAGCTAGATATCCACTTTCACTTTCCAGAGAGAGGATCGTAATTTAATACTAGGTACTTAATTTTTTCCCCCTTTGGATTCTCCCTGAATGTTTATTTAGGGATGTACTCGTACCTACACATTTTTTTATTAATATTAACAAATTATAGCTACGTGTATTATAACTTTATCTTCATTTGTTTTGCGATTTTATGGTTCTAAGAACTTTATTTACTAACTATCTCCAGTTTTCTGTTTTAGTCTTATATGAAAGGAGCAGTCAACCCTACATACGTTTGGTCGTATGATTGCGACCCGCGTCCCAGCATCCATTCCGTCGCACTTCACTAAACGAGTTAATCGAGGACTGCTCGATACTTTGAAACACTATAAAGACCCCGTTTCGCTATCATTACTATACTATTCCGTAAAAGTTCAGAAATAAATTCTTTCCGTCGCGAGACTAATCAGAAATATGTACTGCTGATGTTGAATTCGAATATATAGAAATGCATATTATTATCGGATACTTAGAGGAAATCAAGAGTCGCTTTCTTGCTTGTGTTGAGTCTGTTCGGTTGTATGTAGTGTCACAATTATTTGAAGGCAAGCAAGTCGGGTGCTCCGACCAGTTAGGCCGCTTATCTTGCGGAGGCAGCGGCTCCGGTGATGCTAAACCCCGTGTTTACTAACGTCCAAATTGTTATTATTCTCTCTGATGACTTTGCCTGGTATATATTAATTCACGAAACCTGTATCGATTGTAATCTAAGTTAATTGATTGTTTTATGTATATGTAATTTTGTTGCAAACTTATTACAATACATTGATTTTATCAAAATTCACTTTCGAATGCTAACCCCATCGTGTATTCAGTTCTATTATATACCTCTATTGGAAAAGTTCTTTGAAGTTTCCTTCGATATTTGGTGTTCAGTTTGTTGATTGTTTCTTTTTCATGTAGATGTACAATTTATTTTATTTTATTGAAATATACAACACTAGCTGTTTCCCGGAACTTCATATGCGTTTAACCTAAGTTGAGGAATATTGGGTTTGTCATATAAACTGCCACACCCGCAGTTGTTTTTTAAAACAAAAGACAAACTACGGTCCTTCCTCAGGATGCAATCTTTCTCCTTGCCAAATTTTTTTCGAAATCTATTCAGCCGTTAAGATGTAAAAAGATACTATCAGAGTTACTTTTAGATTTATAATATTTTTGTATAGACATATAGATTACCAAACGTTGTTGTTCTTAGTAAATAGTTTTGTTTTTGTATTAATTAAGTCGGAATGATACATTGACGATATTGTTTCGTGTGAATATTGTTATTTATCAATCCGTTCATTACATTAAAATGGTATAATAAAACTTGATTGATACATTGAAGACTTGTGCTTACGATTCACCACGATAGACGTTAAGTGGACGCTCGTTATCGCTATGATATTTCGCATGAATATTAATGAAATTAGTCTAATTTTCTAGATAACGTCTAAACGTTCGTACTTCCTATTAATCAGTGTACTAGAGATGAGCATTACAATTCGAGATGAATAGGGCAACTCATTCTCCGTTGGGCGTGGGCATATGAAAAATATTTGGATCTGTGCCAAGTTCGTACGCCGACCGCCGACTTTATGAGCTATCACTGCTTTTCATCTTACTTTACATGGTGGTCAGCAAACAATTATGCAAATTTTCCGTTTCATTGAATTTCTTTACCGTAAATAAAACACACTTAATCAAAATTACGAAATGATCATGTTTATAGTTGATACACCCTTTATTTAAATGTAATATTTACGTTACTAAACCTAAAATGTATCAAGGTAAGGACTGTGAGTTCTGTAACACAGCTAAGAAACTGGTATTAACATCGGATAAAGTCATTTTTTATATAAGTAATGATGCGAAGAATATGATTCAATTATCTACTATACATGGTCAGCGATACGATCCTGATCAGAGAATCGACATTATAATTTTCATCTCATTCTATCTGTCAGCCGAGTAAAAGACGTTATTTTATTTTTATAGACACTAAATTTTCGTGCTAGTCCCTCGCTGGTAGCACGTTTTTTTACTTGACTTTTTGCTCGGGTTTTTGTGTCATTGTGTAAACCTTACTACACTGAATCTTAAGGTGCCGTGAATATAAAATTGATGTATTCGGTTTTTTCTCCACTTCCTTACCCTTCTCACAAAGGATCTCGCTTATATTCGCGACTTTATATACTTAAGTACAGCTGAGCCAGTACCACGCTGCAGCACTTCACCTCACAGCATCAAAATAATGGTCTAGGCTTGTTGGGAGCCATTCATTATTTTAACCAATTTAAAACAATATAAACTCGTCATAAACATATCCGATTTCTATTAATCGATGTCCAGAATAAGCTTGTGGATTACCACAAGTTAAATAACTGTTAGTTGATTGCCCACAAATGACCACAATGTCACAAGTTTGATCCCCATTTTTAAGCCCACTTAATATCTCATATTGTTATACACAACAATTAACAATATTCTAAAATAATTCATTTATTATTATCTTTTTACTAGAGATCAATAGAGAATGTTTTAATTATTTTAAAAACAGATATCATAAATTTTTAAAATTTTTAATGTAATAAATAATAACCTCAAGAGTTGCCTCAAAAAGAGTAATAACTCAATAATACAAGTAAGAAAAAGTAAAACTGATTGGTGATAAGGAATGTAGATTTATTTTTCTACAAAATGAACTAAAAATCATCAACAAACTCGAGAAATAAATTGTGGACCCATTTTTCTTAGGCGAATGGGTTTTCTCCTTTTTCAGTTAATAATATTTATGTTTTTATTGTTACAGGTGAGTAACGGCAATGTCATCGATACAGGAACACCTACCTTGCTGGTATATATTATTATAATACTTGGCATGGTATTGTTAGTTAAAGCATATTGGGGCATGGGTCGCTGAATGTATATTTGAACGATATCATGAGTTATGTTATGAGATCATTATAATTGATATAAAATTATACGTTTAAAAAGTATGTCATATATAAATCTAATATAATTGTTAGTCGACACTGCCATCCGGTTCTTTTGCTGTTTTGCAAATAGCTTCTGCTAATGTAATCACTTTAAACAAATTATTCACTGTGCTATGTCTGCATCGTATAAATGTATGTATTATTAAACGTTAGATTTTATATATCTATAGTTGCCTAATTAATTTAACAAAACTGTAATCTGCTTTTGCAATGTCTATAATGCATATGTCTAATAAATTTATGATTGGCGCAAGTTTTCGAGATTAGGCCGTTGTCGAACTTGAATTTCTAAACTTTTGTTTCTTCTTGTGTTAATGTTGAATAGTGGTGAGTTGTTATCCATTAATATTTGTTATTTATGAACGTGTGGCATATTATTCAGGTTAGGAGAACCTGTACTTCGCTGGAAGTTGTAAAATTTCCATCCATGTACTAAAAACAATTGAAAAAAAGAAATCTGAAATCTAGATCTCTTCGCCTTGAATGCAACAAACTTATAATGCTGACTTGAAGATTAAGGATAATAAGATATTATAGTGTTCGAAAAACTACACCTCTAACAATTGATTCGTATCGTAACTTTTTTATTGGTTTTTTTGAAATGTTCATTATACCAAGGATGTAGTATTGAGAAATGTTTTTTTGTTTGTGCCGAGTGGTGAGACATCGACTCGCCCGCCGCAACCGTACCTGCTACGAATGTGAATCGGTGACATCTGCTAGCTCATTTAGTTAATTTAAACTTTTGCTTCTTACTATACAAGACTCCATTTGCCATGCAACAAAATAATTCCAACACCCCTAACCTCACATTATGCATACAGATGTGCTCTGCCCGTTACACGCTTTGAATGAAAAAGTTACCTTCCAGGAAATTTAAGAACAACAGAGTGTTTTTATTATTATATTTCTGTAAATAAAGAAGCGTTTTAGAGTAAAGTGTTTATTCAATTGTACATAAATCTCTTTTCCCAGAACGAGGCTTATGTGCCTCATTCTTTTTCGTTAGATGGTTTCATTTTGGGACTACGACGTGGATTTATAATTTTAGGCCGTGCGCACATTTTTCTGTGTAAGGCAAAACAAATCCCTGGTGTCTTTCATATTTCGTCCTCCATTATACAATTGTTCATTTCACGCGAAGGTAGATGTTCTAGTTACCTATTTATGTTTAGCGAAAGGAGGGAAAGAATGCAAATTTATATTTATTTAAAAGTAGATCGGAAACTGCAGTATGATTGAAGAAATAACGAGCGACTCCACAAAGTGTGAAGAAAGATCGGTTTCTTCACAAGAGACGTCGCCTCTCATTGAGTTTACTATTCAAGAAACGAGAAACCAATTGAAATAACCTTTATTTTTGAAATAGGATTTGCACATAAAGCGATTGTGGCGGAAAATCACATCTCAAAGATTACAGAGATGTTCCCGAGTGTCAAGTAAAATTACATAGAGTGGTGGTTACGAGCCGCCAGCGACATCTGCGCCTGTCACACGCACATGTTTCTCGGTGTGAGAATGTCTCGACATATTGAGTTTAATGTGGCCCTGAGAATATCCTGGCAACATATTATTTACGCGGTGTTAGGAAATAGTTCTCTAATGTCAAAATGTTACGGAAATAATAAATACAATAATTATTTTGTGAGTAATAAAAGCTCTGTCAACATGTTCATTTTATACTTCGTCAAATAAATAAGAACGCACGCAGATGAAACTGATAAAATTGTTAGTAAAACGAGAAAGTTATAAACATCTCACGCACGCACGTGAACAAAAACATGTTAGAATAGATTGCGGAGCTCTAAGAAAAATGTTATGATGCTGTTTGTTATACCGTCGTTATTGAAGCCATCAAACTTACCGTAACATGCCACTTTTGAATACTGTCGTGTATCAAAGTACCATTAAGACCTCGCCTGGATTAGTGCCAACTCTGGGCTATTATTAACATCCAACACTGTCCGAGTTAATCAAGCTCAAATAAGATCAATATACCCCGACGGTGTAGGTGATCGCTACCAGGTTTCAGTGAAGCGCCTCGACTGCTGTCACTCTGGGATTACATCTGGCATTTGAACCGTGCAAATATCACTAACCGTGGATTATAATTAATAACTGACGTGTTAATTAATGTTGGCCAAAATTAATTCGCTTTGATATACGATGTAATATTGAAATAGGCAGGCTGATTTAGAGAATATAAAGCGTGATTTTACTTAATGGGCCAGTGGAGGGAAATTCTAAACTTCAAAGGAACCCTTTCCTAACCACGATTTTGAAGTTAGGGAAAACGGCATTTACATACATTCCATATAAACGAACCTGATCAAATTTGACTTTAAATATCAACTTTCTCACGAGAGACCTGGGTGTAGTCTGGGTCAATACGGATCGGTGCCCTTCAGTCTAATAAAACAGTAGACTAGTTCCAATTGCCTCAAGGTGACCTCAGGGTCAACTCCAACACGAAGCACAAGCAACCAATTTAACAATAAACAGTGGTTTAATAAATAAGCATCTAATTATGGTTATCGGGCACAGTATACCGGTCTGTCGTTGTGAGAGCGGTTTCTCAGAAATGCATCAGACACGTACAACTTGCATTGGTTAACACTGAGTTCTACTTCTCATTATTGATCGACAGTGTTATTTAAGTTTTTTTTTATTAAATATATCACACTTGACCTGTGGACCATACCTCCTGATCTTAAGACAACTGTTATCACCGAGAAATGTCTGTTAGCAGTAGTTGTACCGATAACAATGATAAATGCTTTGCGTGGATAGTGATATAAACGTGTGAAGTAGCTTAGTTCGCGTGACCACTACTGAAGTACGATGCCGTGGGACGCAGCAGAATGCATTACTTTGCAGTATTAAATTCTATGAGGCCGATCCGACCTGCCGTCTGGCGCGTCCCGCGGAATCGCACCCTTAAGCTTACTTAAGATAACATTTTCATATCATATACACCAAGGCGATGAGAATATTTTTTAATGTAATACCACTGTTCAGTTATTTGACAATACTAGCTGCTGCCCGTAACTTCGTATACTTTAAATAAAAATTGATAGGTTTACTATACAAACTTTCATTATTTGTTTATACCCTCTTCTGTAGTCTATTTGAGACAAAGCGCGACCTATGTACTTCCCCAGGATATCTATATCCTTGTCAAATTTTATCAAAATCTGTTCAGTTGATTAGTCATGAAAACTTAACAAACAGAGAGTCTTTCACGTTTATAATATTAGTAAAGATTCCAAACATACGTAAGCCGAATGTATCTAAATATAATTTTAATATTCGAGGGCTATTATGTCGGATTGGTGCGGTATTTGGGTCGAACTCAGTTATATTTGGTGTATGCCTGAATTAAATCTGAAAATTAAAAGTAAACAAAGGAATTGTTATTTTAATAAACTAAATACACGTTGTTTTTCGTTACAATGTATGTAGGTCGGATGAGATAGGAGCGAAGTTAAAAGCGAAAGTTCTCCAAGCAAACTAAACTTGTAACAATAAAAGCTGTGTTTATTCGTTTCCAAATAATCCAATTCGTTGTACAGACTACACGTGTACTAAACAAAAGCATTTATTTGTTTTAAGAGCGTTCATGGCCTAGTAGCATGACCCACGATCCAGACCCCTGTTCAATTCTCGCTAAATTCTGGCCGGTACCAATTATACTTTGGTCGTTCAATGCCTATGATTATAGGCTTAAAGGAGTGGTAGGCAAATTTGTGATGGTTATTATTCGCTTTCAAGTGTAACTCGTGAAGTGACTATATCGCGTTTCAGGATTAGAGCTTGAAAGTACGTAGGAGGCGACTCCTGCCTGCGGGCATTTCCCTAAGCTAACAGTTGTTTTCTCTTAACATTAGGTGAATCTAAAAAAATGTATATTTAAACAGGAATAATTTTCTATAGCAAGGGAGTGCCCGTATAAAGATAATTTGTGTAATTTAGCTGTAATAAAACCTAAACTCAAAACGGTAATAATATTTCAGCATATAAAACAATAGGACCAAGCCTTCTCATTGTTCTTTTCACGTATCGTTAAAGTCATCTAGTAAAATGTGATTCGCTTCAGCGAGTCGGCCTTTTTGTTGCGACTTTCTTGTGTCACATTATTACTTTTATTTAAATTAAAATTCCTTGATGCCTCTCTTTTATACAATACCTTTATTGTATACAACTGGAAACTTATTAAACGAGTATCTAATTACGCAAGAGCGAACATGCCTATAGATTATATTCATACGTATTTGCTACAATACTTAATTGTCAATATTTTACCTTCCTACTGCTAACTAAAGTTAAATTAATATATTTTCTACGTGTTCTAACTTTTAGTTGATTAATTGGTGATAAAAGTAATACAATAATAATTGTAAAGTTTGCAAATATCTAGTTACTAATATTTAACATGCAGACAGTGTAGATAATATAGGTACCTAGTTGTGAGAAACGGGAGTGTTATTGCCTTAACAATTTTAATCATTGGACAACTCATTTATGGCTGACGGCGCGTGCCAATTGCTTGTGCATTCGCATTGTAGTAACTCCTGTACCTACGTTTATATTGCTCTTAGTGCGTGTATAAAAACATATTCTGCATAAGTGTAGCTTTCTAGATAATAATAGTCAACTTTCAGATTTCAAACCTGTAGCGGTAATTATAGTGAACGATAATTATTGCGGGTTGGAGCTGTCCAATTAATATAAAGTTAATAATTTAGAAATGGGGTAAAAATACTTTCTTATATATTGTGTATATAAAATAAATGTCCTTTTTGTATTCATCGTCACACCTTTTAAACATTAATCCTAAAATGGTCTTCCAACGTCGTCCCTAATGTATTCTTTCATCGTATTAAAATGTTTTCGAAGGTTCTTTGCAATTTTTATGAAGTTAAGTCTAATATTCTTTGAAAATTAGAAAGCAATTTTGACAATGTGATTAAGTTTGAAATCAAAAATATTGATTCCTGTAAAGTGGGTTGTGTGTCATGAGAACGGGTGGGTGACAGTCGAGAGGGTATTGATGATCGATTCCTGCCTCCACACCTTGCGAAACAATATAATGTAAATTACTTTATTTATCCTTTTCAACAATTGTTATCACGTCTTAATGATGATAATTTTCGCTCATTAACTGAATGCCATTAATTCTGAAACAAAAGCAGTTGTGAGATAAATTCGCCAAGTGAATAATTGAATTTCAGGGAGTCAGAGAAGAATAGGTAACTAAATCAGACATAATAGTGAGCGACGTGTATTAAATCCGAAATAGGTGCGGTCCTCATCCACGCGACATCAATAGGTAATGCGGGGAATGGACGGATGTGATGAATTACGACATTTACGGCGGCCTGCGTACGGACGCCCGCTCGGGTTCTGCGTGAATTTACTACTCAATAGAGCCGATAGGTACATAGGTAGATTTTTCTCCAGTCGAAATAAATTCAACCATATCTATGTAAGAAATATGTGGGTGTTTCGTGAAGGACGATGACGGCGGAATATTGACTTTTGCAACCCTAAGTATGAAAATAAATTTATTTTAAAATAAATACAGAGTTTATATCGGTGCACCCACAATAGAATATTGTGTAAAAGTTATTTCATCGATTTCAGAGGATAGTGTTGAATGTCTCCTCTGTGAAGCTGCGAGTGGTATTGGTGCCCTAATCAGATTACATTCGCGCGAGACTGAACTGCTATTTCGAATCTATTTGCAAGAATTTATTTGATAAAGTTTAATCTAAATGGTGCAGAATTTGAGATAAACATGTCACGGTCATATACGAATAGAGAGCTCGGTAACTTAGTAATCAAATAATTTATGCCAATAATGGATTCTACGTAAGTGTAGCTCTGACCCTTCGTGCGTGTTTCGATACTCGAACGTAATTTGATATTTAGACTTTTTTTTCGTCGGCAATAATATTGTGAATAAAGTTGTACGAATCGTACAAAAGTTACTTTGTTCATTAGTAATTCACGGATGAGCGAAGTTTATTGTCGTGCAAATAGTGACAGAGACATTGTCCACATGAGCGACGGTTGTTGACCCGTGCAGTATTTCATACATTCATGGTAATCATTACTACAAACAATGTGTTACCTACTTCAGAGTAAAAACTCAAAATATTTTTGTGTAGCAACATTGCGAAACGGTTGAAACCTATCGCACAAAACGAAAATGTTTTTACGAATAAAAATTCATTTAGGTCAATGAAATAAGTATAAAATTCAACTCATTTAGGCACGGATGCTGCGTAAATTAAATTGACGAAATTAATCGGGACGGCATATTTTATTTAGACATTGAAAAAGGGTCGGAAGGTTCTTTTTTATTATTTAAAAATCTTCGTACCTTGCTGACGTTCGTGTCGGGGTCGAACGATGATGGCGTCTCGACGTTCGTGTACGCACTTCATGTTCATAATTGATGACCTCTGTGGGCACAGACTAATCTGCGAGATAACTGCGCTCGTTAATGTTGCTAGCATCAAAACTTGTGCGGGCTACACACATATTCACACGCGGTCGAAAATTGCTTTCAAATTAATTGAACCGTTTTAAATTAATAACTTAGATATTTTATGACTAAGGCTATATTACAGGTTTAATTGTTTTAATTTATAAATTATCCACATTCTTAGCCTCTAGTTAACAAGCTGATCATCCATATGCATGGAGCCGTAAGGGTACCTCCTCCATGGCGGGAGGTCGCTCGCTCCGCTAAGCATTGTAAACACTCCCCCGGTCACGTACAACCGCTGCAAACTGTTGAATATTAATATACGAAATAATATTCGCCAAAAGATTCTCACAGAAATGCTATTCCACCTTCAGTAGCCAAATTGTACTCTCAGCGCAAATTTCTCGCACCCGACAGAAATCCACAAAATTTCAAACTACGTTGTCGGAACGGAAATGAAATAATAAAAGCTCTTTGATATGATGTTATTTTGGTACCTCGGAACAAACTTAGATTGATCGAGAGTTTACGCGTCTTAACCACTGCCACGTATAGAGTTAATTATGTGTTTGTTCAGATTAGCTTTATATACAATAAATCTAACACGTAGATGCAAGGAGAAGGTTATCAGGGAGTTGTTTGTTATCTCAATTGAGTTAGTCTAGTTAGCAGTCGTGATTAGCTGCTTTGTGCGCGAAGTCCACTCGTCTCCGTCACCGGTCAGACAGACTGCTTTCACCGCGTCGCTTTATCTTCATAATTGAGTGTGTAGTAATTAAATACACGAACACACTTGAGTGTAAGTTTTCTTTCTTTCAACATCACTGGTTTATTTGTTATTAGTTCACATGTTTACGAGATACGAGTAGTTAGTTATTCTTAGTAAATAGGGGTACATCGTTCGGGTAGCGTTTTTATTATCCCGCAGCACACGCGGGGATGCGTTTGTTTACATGAACAGCATCTGTTCATTGTAATGTTCAACATAGTTAAGATCTTCTAAACACTTGAATACTTGTTTATTGCCTACACTTGTAGACTGTATAAATATTTAATAAGTATAATAGAATAATATAATATACCTAGCACTTTATTCTGTGAAATGTGAAGTCTAACATTTAATTGGACCTCGTGGGATGTTTACATAACAAGAATAATATTATTACAAAATTCCTAACAAAAAATATTAAATGTATTGTCGCAAATAATATCTTCAGGCATTTCGGAATTATAAAGAAAACAAGCATCATTATTTTTATTAGGTATTGTTCAAAAAGAAAAAACTTTGATCATGTATGTTTTCGTGTAATATTTTTGTAATATTTGTTATGTTAGGACGTGATATATTATTTTAGGGATTATTCGTAAGAATAATATCATTGAATTATTTTATTAATAAAAGAAAATGAACATACTCGATTAGGTATTATATAATTTATAGCTGAGATTGATCTGACTGGAAAACATATTCAATATGATTATTACTAGGTTGGGTTATACAATACGCACAAATATTCGTGCTCATTCAATTATAATGTAATGTCGTATAAAGCCCGTTATTATACCAAAACAAATATTAATTATTCATATTTTGTGATGAAACGTGGCATATTTTAACGACTGCGGATGCCTCATGTTAAAGTGCGGGCAACTGGCAGTCCTACTCTCCCAATTACACTCAATTGCTGTTGATAATAATCATCTTAATTGTTAATAGGCCCGCACGGTGGCAGAAATGTAATAGTCCCTTTGAACCGTTTCGTTACGTATTTGTACACGTTATTTAGTATTTTATGTTTGTTCTATTCAAAATAATGTTATTTGGGACGGTGAGCTGCTTATGGTAGTGTTCCCTTGCGGAAAATTGATGTTAGAATGATGTAGGTGATGTTCCACGTAGTGTTATAATTGCATTACTTAGTCTCTCTTGACATCGGTGTTAATGTGCTAATGAACATTCTTAACCTTGTTTACTATATCATCTAGGTAGGCAGTGGCGAGGCTGTCATACAAGCATATTTTGATCGGCTTCCCTTTTGAATTTATTTAAAAAAGATTTTTTTAGCATGCACTCATCGCCACTAATAACTTGATGTAAAATATCCATACTATAGTAAAGAGTGATAGGCAGACTAATGATGGTTATTAGCCTAGTCTCCGGTTCAAGAGAAGTAGTCAAGTAAAATCGCATTTCTAGAGCAGTTTGGAAGTATAGTGGATGAGATTGCCGTCTGTAAACATTTCTATGTGGTAGCAGTTATTTCCACTTTAGCTTAACATCAGGCGACGTGTAGTCTATGTTGTTGTGATGCTGAGTTACTATTAAAAAGACAAACAACTCAACTAATAATTCGCATTGATAAAGCTAAATTCGTTAAAAATATCCTGCTATATAAAGATGTAACCTTTTCAATTTTCAAAGCGTATTTTGTATGTGTTTATCATCTCCGCATAATCTAAATCTTAATAATATCATAATAACATAAGAGATCGTCTTTCGGCAGGCGCTCGAGCTGCTTAATTACATCCTTGTTTGGAAAGGAAACATTCTACATGTATCTTCCTTTATTATACTTACACGTAGGCTTCAACATACGTAATTTAATATTATTCTTGATGTTTAGAACGTTGATGTTGTCGCATTTATGTACAATGTTTTTCCTTTATTATCAAGTTGATTTTATTTTACAACGCAGCAATAAAGTACAGTACTGAACCGACCCGTACTTTTGACATTACATTGTCAGTGCGTTGCTCTCTTCAACCAAATTAGTCATAAAAGAATATAATGGAAGACGGTAGTAGTTTATTTTACTTCGATTTCCACGCGAAATAAAATTTATAAATTAAATTCGCTTTTTTATTTAATTGAAAAATAAGGCGAAGCAGCCTTCAGTCATAGTAATAATAATAATAATAATAAACACTTTATTGCACATGTAAATCGTACATAGGCGAGCTTAATGCCAAACATTGTCTACCAGCTAACCTTTGTTGGTGTGCGCGGAGATATCTACAGTGCAATGAAAAATTAAATAAATATGGACAAAATTCATAGAATAAAAAGTAAAAATACCACCACTTTCAAACGTAACACCGTTTCGGGATCAATTTAAAAGCAGCTAGGTATAACGAGAAGAGTGTGTATTGTCAATCTGTATGGTGCACGTTCATCTCCTCAAGCCGATATAACAGACGACTGCTATAGGCAAAAATATCTCTGTGGTAACAAAGCATTTGTTTCCGTTCATAGATCGCACTCTAGCTTAAGATAAGGCAAGTGTTGTCATATGCCGAGCTACAATAAAAAAAGTGCGAATTCCTACAAGTTCCTAGAATAATTCAATTCTGAGAATTCAGTGTGGAAATGTAATCGCAACTAATCAAAGCTTTCTACGAGGTACTGACATAAGCGTATAAACTTTAGAGAGTATTGAAGCGGCACGTGATATCGGTGAAGCCGGCAATTTCCGAACTTGTACAACAACTACTGCAACACTATTCACAAAGTTACGCTTTTGTAAACCAACAATTTTGTATTAATACTATTCGATATTTTGGACAGCGCTGAAGCGGGTGATTTTTTGTGTGTAACCCCTTCGTCTGATGTTAAGTTAGAGTGTTGTCTGCAGAAAGGAGGCGTCATGCTTATAGAGACGAATGTACATCCTCCATCGACAGGACACATTCCTCTTGTTATACCCTGCAAAATGCGACTCGGACATGTTATTTGAAAGTTGTTCATCGGTCTACGTTTTTTAAAAATTATTATTAACATTAATTAAAAAAAAAGATTTACTTTTGCCAAAACTAGTAGACTACACAGTAGTACACAAACAGAGGGACACGTTCTATAAACGGTCCGTGTGTTTACTCTGACTCCCCACACACCGGATATGAAGTGGTGAAAGAGCACCGCACACCGTTGCTAGATACATAAACGTACCTCATGAGAGAGGGGGCTGCAAAACCACAAGCTTTATACTAACTTTGAAAACTGTAAATTTTCCTCTTAAATAGGCTGATGTGTGTTTTATGTACATAAGTTTTTTCGCAATTTATAGAAAAACGCATGTACTTCTTTGGTCACTATCAAGTGTAACGCTTCTGAACTGACCTAGTCACGTTTCGGGATTAGCTAGCCGGCATAGCGAAGGCGACTACAGTCATTTATCTGTGATAGTAGCTGTCTCCGTTCAGGAATAGTACTTTTAACACCAGACTGAGTGCGGTCACAATTAGTAACAAACTGTGGTGACTATATCGTTTGTAATGTAACACAAGTCGAAAGACAATTAGACGAAAGCAAGGACCACCCTCTCCTACTGAAGCACTTAGGAGCACGTTGCAAGAACGCATGCGCATATGAATGGGGGGATTGATGCATTCTGATGCTTTTAGTCGCTCATCTGTAACATGGATTGTGTGAAACGAAGCGTAATAAATCGTGTTTTAATCAAAGTGATGTGGCAAATATTACGATATTTCATTTTATTCTTTGATTGATCACTTTCGTCATATTTCATTAATTTCGTTAATAGTTTATTAAATTACACACTATATTTTTTTATATTCCATAAAACAGGTAATATTTAGTTACGAACCCTCCTTTCAGTGTTCGTGCTATATGATCCGCACATAAAACAAATCATAAACAATTTTCATGCCGTCCTGTGTAATTTAATCAACAACTTATTATATCTTCCTAACTTTATAAAGAGCGCTTTATTTTGACGAATTATGATTATAGAGTTCTTCCGTAGTTTATTAAATAAGTAGGTAACATAAATATCACAGAACAGTGCTCATTTTTGGACTCACGTATCTAATAGTTGTTTAAGAAAACAATATTCAAAAGTTATCTTATTTTTTCACTAATTTAATTCAATTATATCAAGTTATCAACACATCGTTTGCTAATCAACAGACAATGTTTAATTGCATAAAAACAGTTGTAATTATTTTTTAAAGCATTTAATATAATAATAACAATAACAAAAAAACTGATTAGAGATGAGAAAATGTAGACTTATTTTCCTACAAAAAGAACCAAAATTAAATCTAGAAAAAAATTTGGAGGCCATTTCGCTTAGGCGAATAGGCATTCTCCTTTACCACAATATAAGCACTATCCTCGCTCAAAATTTATTTATGTAATATATATTTGATTGATCGAAGTCCCATATGGTTTCCGATTTCAATTAGATAGGATCATCCTTGCTGATCGCAAATAACTAACTTTATCACTTTTGGATCTCCCAAATTGTTTTACTAAAATCAGGGTTTGCGGAGAAAACTTTTAGGACCCGAATATTTTAGTTTTTGAAATTGATATCCTTTGTTTCGGATTATTTATTATGGCATAAATATGTTATTCGATTTTAAATTTAAAAAAGATATATCGGTTTTGTCGGTTAGGTTTAGATCGCTTAGGTTGGTAGGGAAAGGATTGTTAAGTAATTTATACAAGCGTAGAGGTTTAGAGCAAACGTCAACGGCCTGCCAAAGTTTCAGTCAAAGAGAAACAACCGGCAATTAGGCAAATTAGTAGTCATGAAATTATAATGAGAAATCGACTAAAGTTATTTGCCGACAAATCGTATGCTTGTTTTAGTTGTACAACTGTACTTACGAGTGGTTTTAAAGACAAATGATGCTTGACTTTACGTTAATAGATCGATTAATTTTGTTTTAGTTAAGCTCGAAGGCGGTATTTAATATCCTTATAGGTATTTTGGGTATATAACTAAGCGAAATAACAAAGCGGATTTCCACTTCGTTATTGAACACCTATCGATAGCCGTGACGTTGTTAGATTCAGGTCGAATTCTCCTTGGCCGAACCTTTGTTAACGCTATACAATAAGAAGTAAATTGTACCAACCAAAACCCAGTTATATTTTTGGAAAATTACTTCGCATTGTACAGCTTTCAATAGCTGTTCGGGACTTTGTGTGTAGACGTTTATTAATAACAACGAGTAATTTATTATTCTTTGCTTTAAAAAAAAACTATACTCATTTTTGCATAAAAGATTTCTTCAGACCGCGAAGTTTATTTCAATAATTTACAACACTCCATGATGCTTGTTTAAGAGATTTACTATAATATTCTTTTGTTTTGTTTTCAGGTGAGTATCGATGTTGGTTTAAAAGTTCCAGTTGCGTAAGTAAAAAGTGTGAGGGTTACAACGTTCAGGGTTGTTGAGGCCGACAAATACAAAACAATAAGGGCACACAATTTTAATAAGCCATTTCGTTATTAATAATTAATTTTCCACCTAAATTTTAGTAAGAAATATTGATCAAGTTCGATAACATGTTTTTATAATATTTCATGGTTCTAAATAAGATTGAAACCTGATTACCTGACGACCTATATATATATACTAGCTGTTGGGTAAAAGCCGCGGGCGCAAGCGGCCCGCGGAGGCCCTGTTTTGTCGTAAAAAGCATTAGATTGAATAGATTTTACGGTAGTTTTGAAAAAAATTTTCCTCGCCATCTAAAAGAGTTTACCTTTCTAAACAATATTGGTCTTGACACGGTGACGCTAACGTATCTACTTTTCGAGATATGGCGTTTATAAAAAATTTAAAAAAAAAACAAAATTAAAAAAAAAATTAGTGCTGGTCATACTGAACAAAATTGGTCTTTACACGGTGACGCTAACGTATCTACTTTTCGAGATATGGCGATTTTAAAAAATTAAAAAAAAAAATTAAAAAAAAAGTAGTGCTGGTCATACTGAACAATATTGGTCTTTACACGGTGACGCTAACGTATGTACTTTTTGAGTAATAGCTATTTTAGAAAATTAAAAAAAAAAAAGCAAATAGTGCTGGTCATACTGAACAATATTGATCTTTACACGGTGACGCTAACGTATCTACTTTTCGAGATATGAAGATTTTAAAAAATTAAAAAAAAAAAAACAAAAATTTAAAAAAAAAAGTGCTGGTCATACTGAACAAAATTGGTCTTTACACGGTGACGCTAACGTATCAACTTTTCGAGATATGGCGATTTTAAAAAATTAAAAAAAAAATAGTGCTGGTCATACTGAACAATATTGTTCTTTACATGGTTACTCTGACGTATCTACTTCTTGAGATATTTAAAAGAAAGCCCGCCGCGCGGAGCAAATTCGATGTTCACGCGGCCGCGCTCACCGTCCGACTGACCGAGGTAAAGCCGTTTCGATCGTTCGTCCCGAAAATGCCTCGTCGCGGATGCTGTTAGGCCACGCCCAAGCGCCATGCTCCGTTTCATATTGGCGTACCGGCGGGAAAAGGATATAAATACGATCGAGAAAATTTTTTTTTTCAGTAATTTTGAAAAAAAAAGTATCGTTTTCGAAATTAGAGGGCATTCCCTACAACGTTTGTTCTAGCACTTTTGCCTCGTCTCTTTCCGTTTCCGAGATATCGCTACCACTTCCGGTCCAGAATCGACTTCCGGTCAAAGTCGTATTTTTCTCGACGGTTTTGGAACGCCCTCTATACGACTCAAAAAACCGCTACCCTCCACCATACCGGCAAGTGCGAAATAATTGATGTCAGTCAGTCAGTCAGTGGTATTGCAGCTATATATTAGTACTAGCTGTTGGGTAAAAGCCGCGGGCGCAAGCGGCCCGCGGAGGCCCTTTTTGTCGTAAAACGTATTAGATCGAATAGATTTTAGGCAGTTTTGAAAATATTTAGCTCGCCATCTAAAAGCGTTTACGTTTCTGAACAAAATTGGTCTTTACACGGTGACGCTAACGTATCTACTTTTCGAGATATGGCGATTTTAAAAAATTTAAAAAAAAAACAAAATTTAAAAAAAAATTAGTGCTGGTCATACTGAACAAAATTGGTCTTTACACGGTGACGCTAACGTATCTACTTTTCGAGATATGGCGATTTTAAAAAATTAAAAAAAAAAAAATTAAAAAAAAGTAGTGCTGGTCATACTGAACAATATTGGTCTTTACACGGTGACGCTAACGTATGTACTTTTTGAGTAATAGCTATTTTAGAAAATTAAAAAAAAAAAGCAAATAGTGCTGGTCATACTGAACAATATTGATCTTTACACGGTGACGCTAACGTATCTACTTTTCGAGATATGAAGATTTTAAAAAATTAAAAAAAAAAACAAAAATTTAAAAAAAAAAGTGCTGGTCACACTGAACAAAATTGGTCTTTACACGGTGACGCTAACGTATCAACTTTTCGAGATATGGCGATTTTAAAAAATTAAAAAAAAAACAAAAGAATAAAAAAAATTAGTGCTGGTCATACTGAACAATATTGGTCTTTACACGGTGACGCTAACGTATCTACTTTTCGAGATATGGCGATTTTAAAAAATTAAAAAAAAAACAAAAATTTAAAAAAAAAATAGTGCTGGTCATACTGAACAATATTGGTCTTTACACGGTGACGCTAACGTATCTACTTTTCGAGATATGAAGATTTTAAAAAATTAAAAAAAAAACTAAAACAAAAATTTAAAAAAATAGTGCTGGTCACACTGAACAAAATTGTTCTTTACATGGTTACTCTGACGTATCTACTTCTTGAGATATTTAAAAGAAAGCCCGCCGCGCGGAGCAAATTCGATGTTCACGCGGCCGCGCTCACCGTCCGACTGACCGAGGTAAAGCCGTTTCGATCGTTCGTCCCGAAAATGCCTCGTCGCGGATGCTGTTAGGCCACGCCCACCGCCATGCTCCGTTTCATATTGGCGTACCGGCGGGAAAAGGATATAAATACGATCGAGGAAAAATTTTTTTTGCCCGATTTTGAAATTTTTTTTTTTGATTTCGGCATAAGACGACATTCTCTACAACTTTCTCTACGGGGTGACTGCCCCGACTCGCCCCGTTTCCGAGATATCGCCACCACTTCCGGTCCAGAATCGACTTCCGGTCAAAGTCGTATTTTTCTCGACGGTTTTGGAACACCCTCTATACGACTCAAAAAACCGCTACCCTCCACCATACCGGCAAGTGCGAAATAATTGATGTCAGTCAGTGAGTGAGTCAGTGGTATTGCAGCTATATATTAGTATAATAATATATATTTAAATTCTGTATGTTTTTCTATATAAGTGAGGACAGATGTTAAGAACTGAATAACTTCCCTTTTACAGAAGATAAGCTGTCGTCCCAATGTTTATACAAAGCTTTAGAGATGAAAACCCTGCGACACTTTTGTGAATCCATCTAAGATTACAAAATCTAGTGTCAACTACTTACTGTTCAGTTTCCTGTATAAACTAAACAAATACTAAATAAATACATGGAAATAAGAGACAATTTGTTAAAAATCAACACTTTTCTTTGGTTTGCCGTATATCATTACTTCCCAGAATTTGATCCTTATCAGGAACACTATCAGATGGTGCAATAATACAGCGTGTTTTTTTTTCTTCAAAATCAACAGGTTCGATTCCTGGCCGGGAAAATGGATTTATCAAAAATCTAATAATGCAGTTTTAGTTTTCATCAAAATCGGCATCGAGACTCCTTTCAGCATTTTTCGATATCTCTTGTAGTTTAGGATTTGGCCATGAAAGCCCACTTGAAAAATTCACCCTGTATACAAATATCAAACTTAGTATTTTAGATTGTTCAAATGAATAATAATTTATGACTACCTACTCAATTCTACAAGTGGTTCCTTTTAACACGCGATCTGTTGCATTATTGAATTCATTTCCTCAAGTTCTATGCAATCTTTATGAACCTTCAATTAGATATTCTGATTCTAGGCAATCGCTGGCCAATTGATTACTCCATATGATTTAGTGTACGATTTTATTGTCATTCATGTCTATTTAGAGTAATGATAGTTATTAGCAGCACAGTTTGCCGTCCTGTAGTAAGGCTACCGCTTTCAAGCGTGTTTTGGGATCACCTAGTGTGCACTGTCAACCGGGACGGTGCACGCACAGTGGTCTCGTAAAGTCGGTATGGCGGAAACGACTGCTTCTTGCAGACATTTCTCTGTAATTGCGACTGCCTGTGCTCCAAGCGAAATGTGATAATTTTCCCTTCTACTAAAATAAAACTGGCATTCAGTTCTAACAGAAGTGTAACACAATGCCCGCTTATTTATCACATTGTAGGTCCCAAATCAATGCTAATTATCTACTTTATTGCTAATAGATTAATGTAACTGCAATATTATAAGGACTAATGATTGTTTAACTAAGAGCTTTAAAGGCTAATTAATTTGCAAACTGTCCTGGTTGTCGTTGTGAAGTTTATTTTATGCCTCGGTCCTTAGAAATGTTTACTTTTATAGTTAATTCGGTTCATTTCAGAGTTACTCTGATTTGCATTAATTACAAACTTAATGGGCGATGTTACGACTCGGGACAACATCTAAAACTTAAGATAAGACTCGACATTACTTTGTTTTCACCTTCTAATTTACCTTCAACATTTTGTCTACTTATATTTATGTCAACGTATTGTGAATTGTAAATTATCACTGAACGAATGAAATTGTAGATGTTAAAGAATGACCCTTTTAGCTGGGTGATATTCGCCCGACCAAATGGAAAGGGGTCCTGATACCTGAAAGGGACCACGACGCATCTACGAGCTATTGAAATGAAATATATGTGTACCCCGTAGACACGCGTGGGATGCACGTCATCCAGACGTCGAGAACACTCCGTTGAAATGATTAACGAGTTGTTCGTCGATTTACATGATGAATACACAATACCTATATTTCGAAAATTATTTATGAGAGCATCCCTATAATTGCATTTCATTGATGCTATAATGAACTAAACAGTGTGTTGCAATTCGCTTCATAAAGCGTCATGTCCAAGCTGCTTCCAACTTGATCCCAAACCGCGACTAGGCACTTCACGGGTTTAATGTTTGAAAGTAGTGGTATGTCCTACCGAGCTAATAACCCCATAATCAGTCTGTTTTTTATTTTGTATTTTAATTAACGCACTGAGCGATCAAAATTACTTTGGCACCAGAGAATTTTCCTGAGGTTTCAAAGCTGGTCTGAATTCACGCTTTCGATCACTAGAGCACGTCCGATCAAATCTCAAATTGCATTGTAACATTAGATGTTATGGTGAGTAATGCTCACATGCACTTATATAGAAAGTGGTTTGATTATAAAACGTGGCGGTATTCCACGAGTGATTGAACAGGGCGCTTAACCAGACGTACGGGTGTAGTCATGCAAGCGACCGATCGAGCTGCAATACAAGCGTGAAATCTAACAACTTTAGTTACATTTAATATTATATTATACACAGTATGTGTTTTATTTATCGGGCTTTACGACGATGTACTTGGAAGATAATGAAACATTAAATCGGGGCGACGTATTAATTCAATAGGACCGGGTGGCTCGACGGGAGCTCAGTGTAAAGTGTAATCCCGCTATCTCGCCGGGTCGCCCCCGCTTCTGTCGCCTTCAACAAAACGTCAACTAACTAACAGCTTATATAGATATTTCTTAGATAATTATTGTATGTACCTCTTGTCCCATCTGCCCTTTCTAAGGAATTGACCTTTGTTCGCACTGAAACCCACGTTTAATGTAAGTAAGGAATTTTGCACACATAAATTCACAAGTGAATGCTTTTAGCTAGTCCTACATCCAGATGTATAGGATATAATGATACCATAGCGAGAGTAGTTTAGTATGTAACGCGTCACCTGTGATCGATGGCTATTATTTGTAAGGGTTTAATATGGATTATAGTTAAATAAAACACACTAAGAATGCAATAGTAGTGATAGTTATCTATTCGTTACGTCAATGTAGCAATTGCTTCAATTTAGAGCATCCTAATTTAGTGGTATCCTGTCTCACGTTAGTCACGTCGCGTTGAATGCCAGCACAATCCTTATTCACAGATCGACATATGACCACACTCCGCCTGATATTAAGCTAGAGGGCTATCCATCAGCGGAAACAAATGCTATCATAGGCAAATGAAGAGACGAATGTGCAAGATTTATTGAAAGGATATTACTAACTGATCCTGAAACGCTACTAGGTCACTCCAAGGATGTTACAGAGACTAAAAAAAGACTAATAACTATTCATCATTGACGTTTTTCCTAGTATGAATTTAATTTATTTAAACCTCGAGTTATATTTTATTTAGTTACTATCAATTAATTTAGTTTGTTTAATAATAAAACTTTAATTTAAAAAATATGTTTGTCCATTGTGCCGTTACTCGATAAGTTTTCAATACATTTTCCAGAGCCTATTAAAAACTTGCGAAAGTTCGAAAATTAAGTCTTTGATGTACTTTTCGGTTTAAAAAAATATTTATTCGAGGAAATTTTTAAAGAGTCCTTCAGTAATTTAAACCTTGAAAATTCTTAATTATATTCCTGAATTGGTAATTTCTGGCTATTGGATAAATCCGGTTCATTTTAACGAATACCTATTTATTCTCTTTTGAAAGGTTTTTTTTTTAAATACTACGTTTATTTATTTTTACAAAATTTTGTGCGGGCCGGGCGCGCGAGGCCCGAACCGTCGTATCCCTATTTAATAACTGTCTTTTGTGAGAGTAAGGAATTTGTTAATTGAATTCTATTTCAAAGGCGTTACTCGACAAAATGTAGTCTCAAATTCACTGGTTGCTTTTCCCTCGGGCGTTATGAGCTTAATTAGTTATGTTTATTAATTTAACCTATATTGTAACATGTTGAGCGAAATCATTGCATCATCATTAGAATCACAAAGTAGTCGCAATATGAAGTATGTCTTGGCACGAGTTCTCAGCGTCAATATTTCGAATCGCAGCCCAGAAACGTCAACTATGACTGGTCGTATTTATTGCTTCAAAATTAGACGAAATCGCGTTCTCGATTTTAAATCAGCCTATCATAACACGACTTCAAAGGAATTGGCGTCCGTTAGACTATGTTGATTTACAATTTATAACACAGATAGGTAAATGTTATTTAAGTAACCTCACCTCGAAGGTTAATGCTATGCTATGGAATGTAATTGTATTTATACACTCAATCAAGCACATAAACTACATTTGTTGAATTTTATTCTGATAAATAAAATCCACTTTGTTCCAACATCTCGCTTACAAAATTCAACAAAGGGTAAAAACGTGATAATTCGACACTTACTATCTACGTTCAGCAGTAGCATATTGCTCGCATATTACAATGTATACACAATTTAGAATATAATATAATAATAGAAATGAACAAAAAAACTTGCAGCAGCAGCAGAATATTACACTGGGTTGCTTACGTAGTATTTTTTTATTTAATTTGTTCATTTCATACAAATAATAAATGTTATTTTCTTATTATTTACAGCACATGGTGGGGACGGGTATGGCGAACCCGTTCCCTGCGGCGGCGGCGGCTGCGGCGGCGGCAGCTGCACAATTTGCTGCCAATGGGGACGCACTCGCCGCGGTGAAGGCAGAAGCGGCCGGTCCCGTACCTTCACAAGCATCACTTGTCAAAAGTGAGGGACCGCCGACAGTATCGTTACCACCTACTAATTTTTCACCTCAATCAACACCGCAACCCCACCCACCAAACTCTGTTGACAGTCAAAATCTTAGTTCTGTAAGTATTTCACATCAATATATATTTATTTTAGACACCTATGTTTAATAAAGATGCAAGAACTAAAAGTATTAAAGTAGTAAGTATTCGCGTACACAAATAAATATGTAACATAGAAACGTACGACAGAGACCTTGATACATACATTTTTGTAGCTATTGTTCTTGAATTATTTTGTTTTTTCTCCGAAGTAGAACATTGGAATCACGCCACTAAATTTAAAAAAAAGTACAATCTATTACGGGAATGAGTAATCAATGAATATTCACAATTCACAGCATTACAGATTTCATTCATAATGGTTTACAAAATTTTTATGTTTTAAATGTGGACATTCCAGCAAAGTGAAACAGAATCTCCAGACGAGAATACACCAGTGAGCGTAGCGACTGCGGTGGCACAACAGGCGGCCGCGGTGGTCGCTCAGCAGGCGGCTGCACACGCGGCCGCAGTTAGCGCTGCCAATGCCGCCGCGAACGCCGCCGCCAACGCCGCCGCGAACGCCAACGCCGTAGCTACAGCTACTGCGGAGAAGACACTCGTCCCGCTAGCGCAAGGCTCACAACCCAAACGTCTACACGTCTCAAATATACCCTTCAGATTTAGAGATCCAGACCTAAGAAATATGTTTGGCGTACGTACAATTAGCTTTTTCCTTTATTTAGTTCTCCGCTATGTAAATTATCCTGAATGCTATCGTCTTTTGAGTGTCACTTATTAGAATCGCTTTTGTTTTTCAGCAATATGGCACAATACTTGATGTAGAAATAATCTTCAACGAACGCGGATCGAAGGTACGCATTGTTCGTGTCATTGCGACCGTTTACAGCAACTCTAAAATTTAATTCAAATGTCATTTTGATGTTTATATTAAATTTCATGGTTGCTGTCTCTTCACAATGAGACTTAGAAATAATAAATAAAGAAAGACACGAGAGTAATGAAACTTTTAAACTCAATTTTAAATCGTTATTGTCCCCGATATTAATTGAATAATAAATCTTCTTGTGTTTTTCTTTTTACAGCGGAATAAGGCGAATTTTCAATTACAACTTAAATATTATAATAAAGTAATAAAATATATAATTTGGATCAGATTCGTTGAACATTCACCTTATAAATTATTATTAATAAAAATATTGTGAAAGTATTTAAAGGCCCTGTAGCTATCTATCATAATTGGTATTGACCAACTTTTAAAGATAATTAACAATATTTATAACTGCTCAGTCCATGATTTTAGTATACTTCATCTAACATTAAAAAATAAATGACTGCCCAAACTATATTGTGTTATAAGAAGATATCGTAATTGTGTAACTTTACATTTTAATCATTATTAAAATATTATGCTTTGATTATTATTGTTCCTTTTTACTAATAAAGTATACTGAGGAAGTGGGAGTTCTAAAATAATATGTTTGGTGCAGATTTGTTGTTAATAGCATTGTATATTTATCATTGGATATAATAATAATTTTTCTTCTTCTACAATGTAATTTTAAACTTATAACATTACCTATGGCTTATTTTATGCATTTAACAATGTTTATATTAAGTATTTATATTTGTTGAGTTTAGTTTAATGTGTGTAGCCCCTCAGCTTTGTGCGCACGCGACGCGCATTCCTACCACTCGGTGATTTATTAATTGCATGCATCTATCACTTTACTTTTGACTTCATTTAAGTATGACTGTTTTTAATTTTCAGTATAAAATATATTAAATGTTTAAAGCAAGCCACTGGTATTGACTGATTGATTAGTCTCAAAAAACAACTCATGAAATATAATAATTTGAATGTTCTGATTTAAGTACATTGCGTACATGTTGATACCTAAACGATTTTATTGATTGGATTGATCGCTTTTTCGTGTTATTGCTTTCCTTGTGTCAGTTTGGTGACCAATCCCTACAGTAGCCCATGTTCACTCATACCCTATATCGAACATTTTTCTATTTTGAAAGAATAGTTCCAATATTTTTTTTCTTCCGAGCCTCATATTGGGATATGCAATATTAGTGTATGATGCATCGTCACTATATAACGGCTGATATCTATATCATATTTCAGGACAGCTCTATTATTCATCACTAATGACATTTCATCTTCCAAACTACACATTCGCGACAAGCGTCCGAAGTTCATTCCCGGTGCAGTTTGGATGATCATTCATTCTGATCTATTAGTTTGTTTGTAATCTTAATATTTTCTGTCTATTATAATGTAATATGAAAATGATTTAATTATTTATGCGCTTCTTAACAACGGGAACTTTGTGATATAATAATTTAGGTATAGTTTTGAGCATGTAAATTTATGCTGATCCTGAATTCTGTGTTAATCCATGAAGCCTTAGCTAACGTAAATTGTATCTTCAAGTAGTGTCAGGGCGCATCTGTTAGTATGGCTTAGTGTCGAACGTCCCGGGGTCCGCTCCGGCTCGAGCCCGCTCCGCTCGATCTTGCACACAGAATGGTATTCAATAATAGAGCTGTCGTTGCTTTTATATGTAAGCGTTTCGTAATGAGCAACTTGTTTGTCACTATCACACTCGTCTCTTCCACTGTATTGTGTGCTGTGCTAGCTGCTTTTTGTATCAATGGGTTATCACCATGTGTTTGATAGTAGTTATTCTAGCACGATGCGACGAACGTGCTGTATCGTCTCTCGCAGTCGATTGTTTGTTTCACAGATTTGTATCATTCACAGTTTGTTGAATATTAATAAACGTAGCGTTCGATGGCGACTCGGGCCTTGATTTGTGCTTATAGAAATAGTTGGTGATAACGTTTGAGCACTGTACAGATATTGCACTGAGCGTTAGGTCGCGTGTGGCTACGACGATGCTAGTGATAGTTTGTAAGTACCCGCTGTCACACTGTTTGTCGTAGTAGGTCCTCAACCGCCAGTAGATATTATTATACAATTATTATTATTATATTTTATTACTTCCTTTTATTGCTCTTGACGCTTATTTCTTATTACGTCTTTCTTGGCTTAGAATACAATGATTTTATATATATTTAATGGAACCCACTAGGAGGATGTTTGTGTAGTATTCGGTCCAAATTCCCTTTGAATCGAAATATGTTTCCAATTTTTTTCTTTTGCATGCATCTGGTGATTTTTCTATGAAGTACAAAATGCAGCTAACATTTAGCACATATTCGCATAGTGGTACTCGAGGTACGTAGAGGAGAGTAGCGTCCCCCGGCTAACGTCGTCGAGCGCGGCGCGCCGGAGAGCTTTTGGCTCGGCACCTTATTCGACATCCAACGCTTATGTGTATTCCCCCATTCAGCTACTGTAAACGCTCAAACTTTCAACGTACTCGAAATAATATATTTATATATCCTCTTGAAAATTCACTAGAACATTTTAATATCAGAGAATATGCAATGCATAATTGTTAATTTTTGTTGCACGTTGTTTTTTGAGCGACGCTGTTTTTAATGCATGTTTTGTCTGTCTTGCATGCAGGGATTCGGTTTTGTAACATTCGCAAATAGTGGTGATGCGGAGCGCGCACGAGAGAGACTTCACGGCACCGTGGTTGAGGGCAGAAAGATAGAGGTGTGCATGATCAATGATTACATCCGTAGCACTGTAACTTAACACGCGCGAGCCACGCCACGTAGTGAGCGGCGCGACTCCCACCGGGCCCAGTCCGAAGGGATTCGCGCGGCGTTTTTACACCCACCTTATTTATTTTCTCCTTTACTCTCTAGACGGTCATTTAATATGCCGATCGATTGAGAGAGTGTCTCACAGAGAATGTAGAACCGACCGACTCGGGGACCGAGGTAAGACTACATGATCAACTATCAAACAATATTGTTTCGCTACTTCAGTGGTACCAGTCGCAGTTTACCTTATTTACACCCGAGGTCATTATCAACGGAATTCTACTGATCTTAATACTGTGTGATGCCGCCGTGTATCGCGGGTTCGAATCCTACGCGATTTTATTAAACTATAAACTCAAGTACAAAAATATCTACAACACACCTTAACCGAATATTCATTTTATTGGCTCAGTTTTTTGTTTTTTTTTTTAATTTATTTTTTTATTTTACATAATTTCAGTTATATTTTATTTTTTGTTGGTGATATAATATTAAATTTAATTTTTATTGTGTTAATTATTCTGCGCCGGTCGTAATACAAAAAATGAAGTATAACTATTATTGAACGTAGCAATTTCTTAAACAACGTTTACTTCCAAATCAGGTTAATAATGCTACAGCGAGAGTGCAGACAAAGAAACCTCCCACTGTACCCAATGGTAAGTTCCTCTCTCTCTCACAACTAATTATAGGAACAATCATGATTTTACAAATTCCTATTCGAGGTCCATAACCACAATATTTACATTTTGGGCAATTTCTCCTTACGAATGTTTTAAACCATCCCTGTCAATATTTGTCTTATGTTTTAATTCAAATAAATTAAAATCTATGTATGTTATAATGGATTGTTTAACGCACCTTGCATTTTTTCTTTCTCTCCATCCAGTGATACTGACTAGAAACGGAACAGTTCCCACTCTGGGTGAGAGAGCTGTTAATGTAAACTATTAAGTGTTTCCATGTTTTTTTTTCTTATTATATATACATGTTGGCAGTAGCACGGTGCTCTGAATGCAAGTAGATGAATGCTATTAGTCTTATGTGAGCCGGAGACGGTGGCTCACATGCTGGCGGCCGTCTCCGGCGCTCGGTGTTCGGCTGCATCGGCTTGCACCAATCCCCTGATGGACTACACTTAGAGCTTGCTAGTCTGTACACCTTCTCTGGTCGCTCCTGTCATATGAAACTTTTCTTATTCGATGGAATGACTGCATACCGTCCTGCACTGTCAAATCAATAGTTGAGAATGTTTAGGTTTGTCTACTCTTTGCTCGCCTTAGCGATGTTATGTTTTATTTAGTTTAAACTAAAAAATGCGAGAATTACTAACACATACTAACTGTGGCCCTGTTTATTGTTTGTTTCAGTGTGCGTGCAATGGCCGGAAGGTGAGGCAGATCTCATACTCGATTGTTATTTATTTTATATTATAATTCACGAGAGCTTAATATTTTAATTATAACAATAATTTGGAGCATGGTCTCTATGTGGTGGGGTTATGTGATTGACTAGTCTTTTGCCCGATGAATCTGTTTGTTACTGATCGATAAGCATTTGTATAATACCCGTTCGGATGCGTTCCAATGAACCGTGGCTTCACTCGTTACACGTTTAACATATAACATGACGGTTCAGTGGGACGCGCACGCCTGAGACCTGCACATACGACGGTATTCCCGGCAGCCCCTATGGGTGTCCGGTGCTTTTGAAAGAAGTAGACTTTCCCTTGCATTTTAGTGATTATTATAATTATAGATTTATTAGTATTTTGTGATTTGTAATTAACACAAAATTGTCTTGTTTATTTACATAATCGATGTCTCTTAGTTGAGAGTTTTGCTTATGGGTAAGATGGGCTCCTGTGAAAATACATTTTTTAATATATATATTGGCGTAGTAATATCTACATCAGCTATTACGCCACATCATAATTGTAAGAATGTCTCGTATCACGAGTGTACACGTCTTTGTATTATCATAAACAAAAGACGAATGTCCGATTGCGACGTGTACGCTGGTGTACGCGTAGCAGTGTGGTGAGCGCGTGTGTGCGCAGGGCTGCGTGTGTCGGGCGTGTCGTGGCCGTGGCTGACGGGAGCGCCGGCCGCCGCGCCCGCTCCGCCGCTCGTGCTGGCCCCGCGCGCCGCCCAGCGCCGCAGGTAACCGCATGTTAGCTCTGTGTGTTGCATGATAGCGCCGTTCGCCCGCACCGCGTACCGCTCACGTCCGCCCAGACCCTCGCACGTGTCGCCCCCGCACCTCAACCGCGTGCATTCGTACGCGTCGCCGATGCACGCACTAGCACCGTGAGTACTCACCAGCTAACACGACCCCCGACCCTGATGCTGTTACAGTTACAGTTCATTGTACCGTGCAATTGTAATAATTAATAACTTATTATAATAAAATTATATTTGCGACGTACCTATCGAGTATTGTACTAAAATTGCAATTATAAGTAAATTATAACAGCACTTTCCCTCGCCTTTCATCGTCCAGTATCCAATATTAGTCCATTTTAGTATTAATTCTTAATAAATGTTAACATAATTGGAAAGTTTGGTTTCATTTTAAATATATTTGCAGAAACTTTTAAAATATAATTGAAGATCCGATCCTTTCCTCCTCCATCCCATAACTACTACATCGCTTATCATCACTACGGTATGTTACTTTTAATTTTCTAATCTTATTTTCGATTAATGTAGTTTTTTTAGTATAACATTTTGTATTTATTTACTTTACTAATTAATATCTTAGTCAGACTGCTTGTATTGTAATTTAATAAAATGTTATAATCATTATTACAAAATAAACTTCGATCGACATTTTATTAATTTATGAGATGCGAGCAGTTTCTTAGTTTTTATATTTAACAAATTAATAAATCTGCACAACTTTTTGCACTGTTTTACATTTTTATAACTTATTTTTAAATATACATATTTGATTGTTAGTGTAAATAATGCTTTTAAATTTTATTACAATCGTTTTTCACATTTAGATCAGAGTATACCCAGTAGTATATCGCATCGCAGGTAAATTAGATTGAAAATATTTAGTTTTATATTTGCGCCATGATTTAAATATTTACATTAAAATAATATTATTGGCAGATAAATCTATTTTCCAATTACAGTCTGAATATAATGAATAAATATAATTTATAAACCTCTCCTTTGAAAGTAGTTTTTTTAGGACAATCTCCCCAATTGGTATGAAGTTATTAATCGTAGTTTTTGTAATATTTGCAGTGTTTATTACGACCCCTTCCTAGCAGCGGCTGCAACAGCGGATTCAAATTATAGACTTCAGGTAAGACTAGCATGTTCAATAAGTGCTTCCTTGTCCGCGTTTTGAATAATTAAGTTAATAAAATATGTAAAGTGAGTGACATCGTCGTCATGATGTTTTGAATAATCGGTCCGAGGTTTGTGTCGAGGGCCGCGGTGAACGTAGTTACGTTGTTGTTGCAGGCCGCGAAGCCCGCAGCGGAGGTAACGCCGGTCTTGTTTGTTTAGCTATGCTTACGTTATAATGTGCTAAGTAGTGTGGAGTGAGTCCTCGGTTGTAGTTTGCTCCTCATTTTGTTGGTGGTAGAGAAGGCGGGCGCTCTGTGTTTGTGCTAATGCGCTCGCATTCGAACTATTGTAAAGATTGTTTTGTCATGTCATTTTGGGTGATTCGTCAACTTTTCTCGGAGTTGCGATTACGTTTTTGCTAATTTTATATATTATTATGCTCCATGTAGAACAGTGAGCCCACAAATTATGATTGCATTCAGTATATATACCTACTAATGTACACATATACGTTGTTTAACGTGCATTTTAGTGTCGAACTTACTTCATAGCTTGCCTTCATTTCATCACGGATTGCATGCTCACATTACATTCAACTTCACGAGTACTTGTTTAGTATTTTATCTGTATATCTCTTTTGAGTTTTCTCTGCAATGTGAGAGTATAGTTTTCTTTTTGTTTTCTCTTCGCTTAACGCAAAAAAGCACTGCAGAAGGAACGTTTCATTGGTCGTATGGTTATTAATTATTATGCATGGTATTTGTAATTAATATACAAACTTCTTTGTGTATATTTTAATTGGATATTCTGCGGTCCCGAAATTGTCCATTTAAGAGGAAGTCAGCATGTATCAATCAGTTCTGGTATGTAAGAAAAATCTATCTAATCTACAAAATGTTGTTAAAATTAATAATTATAAATAATAGTGTCATGGAGAAAGATGTTCATTTATAATCATTTAATACATTAAAAAGTTTAGTAATCTTTTGTGGGTTCATTGCTCTCGAAAGATAGTGTTAAACTATAGTGAGGTTGCACTCGCAATGAAGATCGTTATTTTAGGATAGTAAACCTACTTTTTATACGGAAATGTGTGCTTTATTATGATAATAAAAAACACGAAACATCAATTCAAGATATTTTGTACGTATAGGTCAGCTAGGGAGCTGTGTGAATGTTATTTTGACCAATCAAAAACGTTTTTTAAAATTATATTTATGATGATTTTTCAGGCAGCTGCAGCGGCGGCGGCGGCGGCGGCACCCTTGCTGAAATCACCGTTGACAACTGCGCAACATGCAGCCGCGGCGGCCGCGGCTGCCAACTATAATGCGGCTGCACGGGCGGCTGCGGCTGCGGTTTCCGCTGCACCGCAACCTACCGCTTTAACACCATTAGCTGCCACGTGAGTTGATTTTTAGTGATATCGCCTTATACTACAATACGACAGTACTGTCTCTCAACTTTAACGATAAATATACTTTTTTTTTAAATTTCAGATACGGTAGAGAATACGGAGATCCCTATTTAGGACACTCGATAGGACCAGTTACAGGTTATGGAGTAAGTATATATTCTAAAATTTATATTAATTATAACGAAAATGAAATTAAATTATTGAAGGTTGTGCAACGTGCGTGAAGCGACCTGGTTACGGGTGTTCCCTGTCATAAAGGACGGCACACATTCGTCTCCTTAAACCGGCACATTGAAGGGGACTGTTGTCTTCGGACAATGTGTTAGAAATTGTTTCCGCTCATGCTACAAGCTTAACATCAAGCTGAGTCATGCCGTGCTACTGTAGAAAATATCTGTATTCTGATCTTTTATTAATACGTGTTAATTCTTGAATTGCAGGCTTTATACCGAAGTGGATATAACAGGTTTGCGCCATATTAGAAAGGACGCTGTCCCCACGTAATGTGGTCTCGACACAATCATGACAATGGACTCTCTTCTTAATATAATGGTACAAACTGTTCGTTAGTATCAGACGTTAGGTAGCCGACTGCTGTACAAGTAAGCTTGTATATTAATTTGTTATATGGCATTATCGCCGTATTTGTTGCTCTTCATGATGTACTCTTCTATACTTTTGTATGATAGCTCCCGTGCAGCGGCGTCTCGCGTCATCCACTCATGTTGTTGTCACAAATAAAATAAAAAACAAATGAATTCAGTTATGTGATCGATCAATTAAGCATGAAATCAATTTGTAAACTATCGATTCGTATAACTTTATTCATATGTATTCATGTCACAAAAAAGGTATATTTTGTAATAAGTGTTAAGTAGCATATCCGTGCGCCGCTGCATGCAGTGTGGCCCGACTTGGGTACCGAACTCGGCTGAGACCGTGTGATGTAATCTCATTAACTGTTAAACTATGATATACCAAAGTCATTAAAATTGTAACAAATAGTGTAAGAATCTAGTGTATGGACGGTGCGATGCCAGCACGTGTGTCGACAATAGCGAATAATAGTGTTGTTCAGTGAGCTCGGCATTGGCATATCATGATATTGTACTCGTTTCGTGGAACAATTTTATAACTAATTATGCCAAAATTATAACATTATTTGGTAGAGAGCGGGAGATGAGTCGGTGCATAATACGAGGTGGTGCCATCCCTTGGTTGTTATTCATCTAATGTTACCTCTATTTTTCTGATGTTGATTTTGTATATTGTACAGTGTAGTTCCGTAGAGAGAGAGGACACTGAACGATTTTATATATACTTAAAATGAACGGTTCGGCCCAAAGTTGAATACTGTTGTAATAGGTGAGCTTTGTATATACGCATTTAGGTATGTCGGCCAAATAAAATAGTTATTTTTTTAATAACAATTACAAGTTGTATCGTTGTCGAGATGTGTTCACTCGACCTAGTACGCTTAATGTAGTCGTGTAAATTAAGAGAAATGAACTCCACAGAGTTCTGACATATCAATGAGATATCTCTCGTGAAAGATCATGATGCCGTTGAATTTGTGTTTTTTTACACTAGTGTTTAGTATACGTGATTAATAACCTAATTCGTCGAAGTGTGCGGGGTCCAACCGTTAATAGATCTGGATATTTCTATTGGATTAACACTAACATCTCGCTCAATGATTATACCAAAGTACAGAAACCCATCGATTGTTAAATATTTTTCATTTTCGTTCATCTTCCCTCAATAGATTTGAAGTCTTTCATTGGAAAAACTTGTATGAATTCTATGGAGTGTTATATGAGTTGAATCGTTTAGTTTTTTTTTTAATCTATGAAAGATGTGAGTGCGGTGTTACATATCTATTTGCCGTCTAGTGTAAAGTATATTATTATAGTGAATTTTCTACATATTACCTAATGTTAGATCTGAACGGTTTGTTGAATATTGAATCTTGTTAAATTGTTGCGTAATCGTGCAAAAGAAATGCTCTTTATGTTAATTAAAATTAATATTAATCACAAATCTTCCATCGTAATTAATTTACAAACTATTTTCTCATGGAATTTTTTAATATTCTCTCTATTAGTTCATGTGATATTTAGGTCCGTTTGTGTCGTAACAGTGTGATTGTAATTGCATTGTTTGGGACATGAGTCCATTCGAATTTAGACATTGGGTTTTATTTTGTAGTTAGAGATGCGTAGTCGCTGCTGCCCATGACGTAATGTTTCTAGTCTGGCGCGCACAAACAGGAGGTGCTACATCGGACGCTTTGGTTTCTCTTTTTTTTTTTAATGGTGCAAGCTTAGTGTAAGCATCGTCGCCTATTTTGTGTCATATGATTTTTTTTTATTATCATTTATTATTATCAATTTTACTCGCCTTTCTAGTGCCACTGGCTTTATAGTAATAGTTTTAGAATTATTTTGAATCTGATTATTGCAGCTTTGTCTGTTTTGAACAATGTTTGTGCTTTATGGTGAATAATACTCATACGTCGATACGTATTTTTTTTAGCTTTTAGTGATCACCAGATTTTTAAATTTTTTTTTTCATTTTTTTTAGTTTTATCAATTTAAAAGTACACACAAAAGTACATGTTGATTATAATGTATCGCACAAATCGATTGTAGATTATCAGTATATTTTTATGTTGTCTATGTATTTTGAATATGCGATTTTTTTTTAAATCATAATAAACCGATCATACGCGTGCATTTGTGAGGTCCGCTCACAGATCGTTTTAGCCAAAGTTGTTAATTGTTGCAATGAAGAAATCAGAATTTATTCAACATATCTGAAAACATGGTTAGTGTACTTCTGTGTTAAGAATTTTTGGGATATAAGTAAAGAAAAGAACCGTGTAATATAGATATTAATTGATATGAATAATCATTAATTAAGAATGTATTTTGTAACGCCGTATGTTCCTGGGTTGTAAGAGGTCAACATTTTAATTGGTCATTCGTACGTTTAGTGATTAGGTTTTTTTGTGCACCATACTTAATTAATTAAATTAATACAGTTTTACAAATCATATTATACGAGTTTTGTACGTATGATGGCAAGATAGAACAATACACACTGTTTTTCTGAATTAAGGTAATTTTATCCCCGGGGGCCTACTTTAAAGTGACGTAAAACGAAGTTGGTGAATATTGAGGACTTGTTCCGCTCAGAACTGTGTTTATGAAGTTTTATTCCCGATCAAATCATGATATGATTAATAATAATAATAAATTTCACAATCAAATATTATTGACGCTTTCGTTCGTTTAAAGTA
This sequence comes from Tinea pellionella, assembly GCA_948150575.1. Classification (NCBI taxonomy): domain Eukaryota; kingdom Metazoa; phylum Arthropoda; class Insecta; order Lepidoptera; family Tineidae; genus Tinea; species Tinea pellionella. The sequence goes on along the minus strand of OX411248.1, from coordinate 5,564,070 downwards.
GGCCCCTGGTACGTATTGTTAGTCAGTTGTAAGTATCACTTGTTCGTCAATTGCACTCGTCTACACTGTTCTTTTATATTACGAGACAGTTTATTAGCAGGGTTAAGCATCTCTCGCTGTGGACGCGACAATTACATTGAATTCTGGGATGTGCGAGCGAGATAGATATTTTTTGTTACTTCTCTCGCGCATTTCCTCGACTTCAATGAAGCTGCTGAAGTGATATAGTTGTAATTTAAATTATTTCATCGTAGCGCATATTAGACTCGTGCATATATCGTCGTTGCTAGTGCAACAATACCGCCTATCTACAAAAGTAGCGAAAATAAAAACTCCGACTACAAATTCACTTTTTCACTCGCGAATCGTGAAATGTAAAGTAGACCCCCAATTATATACAAAGAAAATTGTCAACATTTTTGTTTTATAAGTTTTTTCTTTCTCCTGTAAAATGTTGTTTCACTAGCAAGATGCTGTTAAACTTTCTTGCTCTAGCAACAACGATACGAGATGACGTAATGCATTGTTCATGTAGTCTACTTATAGAGATGTGATAATATTTGCATTTCATTTAATACAGCACAATATCATAATTTTAATCAATAATAATCAGGCACTGGAACGAGAGACGATACAAAGCACGTCGAATCGAATGTTTATTCTTTTACGTGCGTCCACGCGACTCGATTTATTCGTTTCGATTCGGCGGGCCTAGTGGACGTCAGCTGTTAATGTTCTCCATCCGTATAATATTTTTTTTTCGAATGTAACACCCGTAAAGTGACTTTCTCGCGTTTCGGGAACATTTTGAAAGTAGCCAGGTATAACAAAAGTAGTGTGCACTGTCAATCTAGATGGTACATACTCGTCTCGGTATAACGGAGGCGACTGCTGCCTGTAGCGATTTCTCTGTAGTAGCAGTTGTTTCTGTTCATGGACCGCACTCTGGCTTTACATCAGGCCGAGCTACAATAATTTAAAAAAATAAAAATAGTGCATTTGTTTATCTCGTGCGGTGTGATAGTATGCGTTACGAGACGTTTAAGTCGAAACCAGTATTCAGATACAGTTTGTGCTCAATTTCCGTATTCGTGTATGTCGTTTCGTGTATTGTTACAGTGAATGTTTTAAATATATAGAAATTACAATAGTTACGATGTCTTCCGTTCGGCACGTTGTTTATTGTAAGGTTCTTTGCACATTTTAAAATTGCACACGTGATATCTTTTTTCTTTAATTTGTAGTAGAGTCAGGTGCACAAATATTCCTCATACAACTTGTGATATAAGTGACTAGATCTTTTTTTTTTTAAATCTGGCAATCATCGTTGCCGAGCTGATTTTATTGTAAATATATTATTTTCGATTATGAATTTTCTTATTGGAAGTAAAATCATTTAAGCCTTTGGCATTGTGTACTCATTTTATGTTAATAAAATTATAGAATCAGATTTTGTTTTTTATTTATACAAATTAAATTCTCAAGGTCCTATTTTAACTTGAATTTTTAAAAATATGCGTCTTACTGTCGCGTTTTTTTTTTAATTCAAGATAGACTCGTGTGTGAGGTTTGACTACACCCAGTCTGACTTTAGACAACGGCGCGATAGAGGAGCAACCTGTTTTCTCTCAATTTGGGGACACCTATCTGAATACACAGACCTGGGCAGGGAGGTCCAAACGTTTTCATGATTTCAATTTGAGACGTTCCTCGAAGCCTCCGAAATGTCAAATTTAAATAAACAAAACTTTTTTATTTCAATCACAATTTGTTCATTTAATTTATGGTGTTATTTATTAGTTGAATTCTTAATATAGACCTATATCATAAAAATAATTAGAACATCCAACAAATGATTGCTTTACGAATGATAAATAATATTATTTTGATAAGATTGTGACTTCCCTGATAATAATAAATAATCGTTCTTTAGTATTGAATAATTAAAAGAATTGGCACGGAGATTATCTGTAAGGACTCTTGATAAGGGTATCATTGCGCAGTCTCGGTTCATTACTCGCGGTTAATGAATGTGCGAATTTATTAAAGACAGGTTTGTTTATTTGTGACGTAAATGTGAATTGCCAAAATGGTGCTGTGTCCACCATTTAGGTGGCATTCCAAAGGGAAGTTGATTGTTACGACGCTCGAACCCGGAATACAAGCTGGAAATAATACTATTAAGGTAAGTGATTCATTTTTTTAAACAACCAATTTATTGCTAAGGTGCAAATAGTAAAGTAAACCCCCTATGCATTTTTTAAATAAAATTATTTGGACTTTAAAGATTTTTTCTTGGGCCGCTAACTGGCTTGTCTGTAACTATTCTATAGGTTCAAACCATGGACGTATCAAAGTACATCCGTTCGTACGTTCAAAGCATTACGTGCTTTCGCTGTTATTATATTCATTCGGGGACGTAGCCGGGGAGGCGGTCCGCCCCAAGTACCACCAGTTTATGAGAGACATCCGACGGTAAAAGTAACTTATTTAACCAAATTATTATTAAAGAAGTAGTTATTTAACCCCCCTGGTTCCACATAAGTTACGAATGACACCCAGACCGTGATGAAGATTTTTTTATCGGTTGTGGTGTAACATTCCTACAATACCGCCCCGCGTGCCACCCATTACGACGTCACTGTATTCACTTATTACGATTCTTTTCTGTAAATAACAGACCTCGAACATAATGCAAACTAATGCAGTTTTTATTGTTCACAATTTTAATTAAAATTCAATACATGTTTCGATTACTACAAGTTACCGAGTCCCACGACTTAGTATCTACATAAAAGCAAAAATCTTATTTTATATTAGTTTTATTGCCTCAAACAGCTAAAAGAAATAACTAATCCTATGTAATAATTAAGACATACCTCTAATAATTTTCATCACACCATAATATTTGATTAGATTCCAAAATTTGCCGTTTTGGAATCTGTTTTATCAAGTAATTACTTATTTGATTGTAGCGATGATTTTGGAATTATACATATTAATTGTTTCTATAATCAGCTATTAAGACAATTTAATTTATAATTCCCTATGGCCAGTGACGGATTAAACTTTAGTCAAACTAGGTACGGGGCTAGGCTCGCTAGACTAACTCTTTTAATACAATAACGATCTCCGAGAGTTTTGGCGGCCATCTTGAGACATTAGGTTATCTGTCTTGAATTATTTTCCTAAACTTATGTTTCTTCGAGTGTTTATGTGTAAACAATTCAATAGGAGAGAACATGTGTTTCCATTTACCCTCCAAAACTCCGTAGAAAGTTTCAGTAAAGATTCTACCACTTTGCTGAAGCAATTTTTGACTTGACTGAGACTTGACCTGACTGTTTAGTGTGATGAATGAATAACTCGTGATGCACAATATTAACTTGATGCAAAAATATTTACTTTGACACTGGCATGTTGTTATAATGCCATATAAAACTAAAAAAAAACCGATATTTTTAATTATTTTACACAAATAAGAAAAATTAGGTACCAATCGTGAGTGCCATTTTATTCGATTCCCTAGTATTTTGTAAAATATTAGATAGAGGTGTCAGCATTAAATGCACCACTGCCTATGACTGACTATAAGATCTTTTGTGAATATTTATCGGTGGTGTAAAATACATCTACCCACTTCATTCACTATAAAATAAAGACTTCCTTTGTGATACCTAACATTTATTTATTTATCCATTGAAATACACAACTAGATGTGCAATAATGTTCCCAATGTAACGCGAGAGAAAAGATGACCACAGTCACGTTTAGGTTCTCTGTCAATTAGCATTTGGCTTGACGGCAACATTGTCAAATCGTATGAAGCGGCCTACGGGTTTTTTATGTCAGATGTATGAAGTTTACACCTCTAGCATGGGAAATCTCTTTGGAAAAACAGATTTATTTATTATTAAATAACGTCAGATGGTCGCCTAAATTAGTTTAGAGTTGTTATGCAGTTATAAGGCCTACATAAAAGTTTGCATGACACACGCGACAGACCTGAAACATTTTTAAAAAATGTAAACAGTAATTACTAGATAAATTTATTACGATCTAGCGCACTAAATGTAGGCTGTAAAAAGTTTAACAATTAGGAAAATATTATAAAATAAACACATCTACGTGTTGGAAATCTACTACCAAGGTATAATAGGAATAAATCTAAAATTAATCTAGATTTTGAATCGTACTATCTATATGACATATGATAATTAAAGTACATATTTGCACAAAGGTAATAAAATTCTACGAATAGATATAATGGAGTATCTAATTTTGAATGCTGACTTTATCTTATGCTTAATTTAATAAACACCCATTGTTCTTCATTTCTGTAGTACATACAATTTTTATAGTACACACTTATCTATATACAATATGTATAATCCGGCTTGTGACTACACTCTGCCCGATGTTAATTTATTGCATCTAGAGTGCGGTCTATAAGTGAAGGCGACTGTTACTACAAACAGCAGTTGTCTCCTCTATGCTGACTTAAAGAGACGAATGTGCATTGTCATTTTTTTCGTAATTACCGACTTAAGTTGATCCCGAAACGCGACAGGCCACTTGAAAGTGGCCCTGGGCGGCAAACTAACCAAATAACCATCATCGTTTCGCGTACAACTCCAAGATAGACAGAACTTTAAACTATTTAATATCAAATTAATGCATTACGTTTTAATCAGTAACGGTCGAATCTCCAGTGTTGGAAATCGAGAAGCGTAGGTATGTCTGAAGACTGAAAGGCGAAACAAGAATAGATATACATCCATTGCTATTTTTCACTTTTTTATAATAAAAAAAGTATATGTTAATGCTATGAATAAGCGTTCAGGACTTTTCTTTGCAAAATTATTTTTGGACGGTCTTAACTTGCACGTATTAATTTATCATCAATACTTATCAACAATTGTGCAGATTATAAAAATACAAAACAATTTCCAATACCTAAATTTAATTATAGGATTTATAATAAATGCGTATAAAAGGTACGCATAAAATAATGAAAAATTACAAAACCCATATTACCTACATTTTTTATTTTTATTAATTCACTACATTTAAAATTTTTGTTCATTTTAATAGACTATAAGTGAAGATCCGCCGATAAATAATGGAATCAACATTAGATCAAACTCTAGTCTTACTGTCCGACCAAACAATGATAGTAAGACCTCAAGTAATGCTAGTAATCCAAGTAAAGAATCAGAAAACGATGTTGGAAGAAAAAGTTCTGCAAATCCAGAAGAGAAGGCACCAGCGAAACGTAAACTTGGTGTAATATCCCCACCAGCACCTGAAGATAGCACGAGAAATTTGAAAGACTTAAGTTATGATAAATTTCCAAAAGATTTATCGTAAGTAATAAATCGTTTTTTGTTTTTGCTAAACGCATTGTAAAGCCAAAATACAATTTATTTGGAAACGTGATAGTTTTTGAATAACTTAAGTACGGTGTTATTATGTATATGAAGTACGATTTCGCCGCAATTATTTTCACGTAAGATGCAAAGCTTTCTAAACATCGTTCAGATAAAATAAACGCGATAGTAAGCGGCATAAAATCTTTTAATTTTGTTAAAACATGTTTGTGAATAACCTAAGAATATATTTGTGGCACCGATACCTTTACCGTCATACTATAAATAAAGTTTTTATTGAACAGATCACAAGAACAAATAAGAAAAGCAATAATGGCAAATGATTTTCTAAGAAATATGATGGACGATGTGCGATTGACCGCAGTGGTAGAGGCGATGAGCTCTCAAGAATTTTCAGCTGGAAGTTTAATAATACGAGAAGGAGAGAGCGGGAGTCACTTATATGTTTCTTCGCACGGAAAGTTTGAAGTTTTAAAAGATGGTCAAGTTGTTAAAACATTTGGATCAGGAGAAGCTTTTGGGGAACTTGCAATTCTTTATAAAGCTAAACGTTTTGCTTCTATACGTTGTGAGTATACATTTTAACAATTTTTTGAATTACTTACATAATATTTTTGATAACCTTTATTGCAATTATCGCAATTACCTAAAGTAACAACATTTAAAATTCTTAATGCAAGGTATAACAGAATCAAAAGTATGGATATTAGAGCGACGAGTTTTTCAAAAGATCATGGTTGGATCTGGTCGTCAAGAGTATCAGGATAATCTAAATTTCCTCTCGTCAGTGCCTCTACTAAAAGGCCTACATAACATTGAACTTGGTAAAATTTCTGAATTATTGAAAAGGGTTGGTATCTATTATTCACTTATATATTTTGACATTCATCATTACAAATTATTTTTGTAGGTTAATTATATATTTATTTATTAAACTTTTTTATTTCCATTTAAATAAAAAATTTTTTTTCTTCTAAGTATTCCATTTTTAATTTATAAGAATTAAAATTGTATTGTTTTAAGGAATTTTTCTCAAGTGGTACCGCTGTAGTACGACAAGGTGAACGTGGTGATAAGTTCTACATTATAAGGGGAGGCACTGTAGTTGTGACGAAACGGGACGGTGACGAACATGAACGACGAATAGGTGTGTTGCGTCGTGGAGATTTCTTTGGAGAACAAGCTCTGCTGCATGAAGATAAGAGATTAGCTACCGTTACTGCACAACCGCCTGGTGTTGAATGTTTAACGCTTGAAAGAGGGTTCGTAAATAAATGACAATCTATCAATTACATCATGTAGCCACGCTATGTTCACTCAGGCTCAATCCCAACGCAGATTTCTACGTTATCTGAGTAATTTAAAAATAATATCCACATGTTTCAGACCTTTCATTGATTTATTAGGCGATTTGGAAAAATTGAAAAAAATTCGACATGTGAAACCTAGAGAATCACAGGGAAGTTCGAAGAAAGTATCTCAAATAAAAAGCGGTAAGTTAAAGTATATGTAAAGATATAAATATATATATACGTGATCAAATCACCAGTTAAGTGATCTTATTCGTTACTAGAAAATAGATAATTTTGTTTGCAGAATTCGATTATGTTGAATTGAATGATCTTGAAATAGTAGGAACGATGGGTGTCGGTGGTTTCGGTAGAGTTGAGTTAGTACAACATAAAACTATGAAATCTCTAACGTTTGCTCTGAAATATTTAAAGAAAATCGATATGGTTCAACAACAGCAACAAGAACACGCCTATAATGAAAAGAATATTATGCTTTTGTGTAATAGTCCGTTTATATGCAGGTAATTATTTATTTTATTACATTGATATATACAACTAGATGGGTATGACGCTTCCAAAGCCGAGATTGACATTGTCAAATCGTTTGAAACGGCCTACGCTTTTTCATGTCAAATGTATGAGGATTGCTCCTCTAGTATTATATATCTCAATGTTTTATTACTTCAAAAGGCTCTTTAATGATTAGAGAAATTAACGGTCAAAGTGATGATCACGTTGTAATTTTATTAAAACAATTTATTTTCATTACAAACATAAATAGGAAAAGTTTCTAGTATTTTCCTTAATAAGATACAAACAATAATGACACAACTTCCACGATTTAAAGATTAGTAAGTTTTTCATAATAAATCTGTATAATCTGTACATTATTAATGCATTAATGTCATACAAGATTGTTAGATAAGAACTAATAAAGATAATAACAAAAATGTATTAAGATACTTGGATTTTACCGTCTTTTGTTTGTAAGTTATTTTTCGTCCGTAGTTATTTTTATTTATCACTCACTTTGTTCCTATTTGTCACTGTCACGTTTCGCCACAAGCGGCAAGTCTACTAACATTTTAAATTCTATTAACTAATGTGTCCAAAAACAATTAATATATTAACTGAATAAAATATGTATTTTATACGGCTTACTATCGCGTTTATTTTGGTCAGGACCTCGACCGTGATATCGTAGTGGCTGCAAAGCTTTCGAAACGTGTCGGATCAAATAAATTTAAATAAACGCAATAGTCAGCGGCACACATTTTTTTCTTCAGTTAAAACATGTCCGCGCAAAACACTAATCAATATATTATTACAGATTATACAAAACATTTAAAGATAATAAATTTATATATTTCCTAATGGAACCAATCCTTGGAGGTGATGTATGGACGGTATTGCAAAAACAGAGATATTTTCCGGAAGTTACTGCTAGATTTATGGCCGCATGTGTCGTTGAGGCGTTTCAATATTTACATTCTAAGGGCATCGTGTATAGGGACCTTAAACCTGAAAATTTAATGCTTGATAAACGTGGTTATGTTAAATTGGTAATTTTTATTTAATTTCTTTACTTTTTATCATATTATGTAAGTAATTATTTAATAATGATTGATTTTCTTTAGGTTGACTTTGGTTTTGCGAAACAAATTTTGACGAATAACAAAACTTGGACATTCGCTGGTACGCCAGAATATGTTGCACCAGAAATTGTTCTTAATAAGGTAAAGTCAATATTGTATCAACCCACATTTAAAATATATAGTCAAAGAGCAAGGAGTTATTACAAATAAGTATTTATAGCCGACCTTATTCATAAAAAGCTATTTAATATTCTAGGGTCATGATCGTGCAGTAGATTGTTGGGCATTAGGTGTATTCATCCACGAGCTACTGGTCGGTAAACCACCATTCCGTGCTGCTGGTGGTGATCACATGAAAACTTACAATTTAATAGTCCGCGGCGTCGACGCGATCACCTTTAATCCTCGTGTGACTAAATCTGCGCAATCACTCATTAAGAAATTGTGTCGGCCTGTTCCGGCTGAAAGACTTGGCTATCTAAAGAATGGAATGGGAGATGTGAAAAATCATAAGTGAGTCTTTTTTAATTATTTCTTCTTATTCAATAATCTGTCTTAGAAACGCTAATTTATAATTAATGAATTGTACTGTGATAAAATAAAACAAAGGCATTATCATAATGATTTTTAACACGTTCTATTTTATCAAGTGTAAGTAGTGTGTTATACCTTAGTCTAATATTTTACTAAAATCTAGTACCTACCAATTAGAGACGGTCGCATCGCTGAAGGTATTGTATCCATGCTTTAAAATAAAGAAGGAAGTTTTGAACAATGGAATGTTTATATTTTTAAAAGATTGTCAATATCCGATGGTATTGTATGTTACGATCGATTACACAGTTTTTGTTTTCGATTTGATAATACAATACATCTTTTGTAGAATTTTATAGCAACAAAATATCATACAAAGAATGATTTGTTTTCAGTCTGGGAACGAACCTGAGGTTGATAAAACATTTTTTTATTGTAGTCCAGGGTGTGCAGCCTCACTGACTGCTACCACAGAAAAATGTCTGTAGGCAGCAGTCGCTTCCGCTATTCTGGCTTGTGGAGACGAATGTAACCAATTAATAGGGCATATTCTTCTGTCATACCTGTTAACTTCCTTAAGATAATCGCAAAACGCCTATATTAGCAACAAAAGTACATATACTTAACTAAATTACATTGGTACCGGCCAGAATTTTGCAACATTTGAACACGAGTCTCTCGATCGTAAATCTTCGCCTTTAACCGTTTTACCACTGCCGCTCTAAATTAATTCCCAGTCATGTATAATAAAAGTACATATTTTATTTCAGATGGTTCCTTGGTTTCGATTGGGAAGGTCTACGTGAAGGGAAACTCAAAGGTGCTCTAGTTCCACCAATCTCAAGCGCCACAGATTTGAGTAATTTCCCAGAACAATTCCCTAAGGATAATAGGTTACCCCCAGATGAAACTTCCGGATGGGATGCCTCTTTTTAATAAGCAATCAACAACTATTAAATTGTTGAAAGTAAAATTAATTTGATATTAAATAATTTGGTGCTTTAAGACATATTATGTACATTGTACATACATACAGGGTGTAAAAATAAATGGACATCCCGCGAACCAGAAGTTTTTCCACAAGTATTTTTTTATATTTTTGATATTATAATTTGTTATTTATTTATTTTTTTGCCTCATTTTTTGACATTTATTTGACTAGTATCAACTACATAAACCATAATTGAAATATTTGAAACAAGCAATGTGAACGTATGGGATTGATGTACTGTTGGTGTCCTGAACGGCCTGGTAGCACGCGCGAGGTCATTCAACTCACAGCCGATAGGCGGCTGAGCGCGCTTACCTTAAGCGGGCTACACACGTTCACTTTTAACTGTACAATTTAACTGTGCAGTTAAAACTGACCGTGCTGTAAGCTAAGCTAAGCTTAAAGCTGAGAACTGTACCTTAAGCGGGCTACACACCTACGATTTTAACTGCACAGTTAAACTGTCAGTTAAAACTCAACGTGTGTAGCCGCCTTTAGCAGTGTTATTATGAAATTGGTACTTGATTGATTAATTGATTTTAAAATCTTTAAAAGCTAATAATAATAAAAAATACCTAGCAATAACGTTTCAGTATTGGAATATGTGGTTAAGGAAATGCCCGCAGTCCTTTTACATATTGTGTTTTATGTCGTCCATCCAACAGCCCAAAAAGTTTTTTTCCGAAAAATACTTCTGCAGTCAAAATTTCGTAATAAAGACCTAAAAATGGAAATTAACAATAGAATGAGGACAATAAAATAAGAAAGGGCTTAGTATTTTGTTGGTGTGTGTACGAATGTGTAACCGTTAGACTAACCGAAAGCGTTTTTAATATAAGTAAATATATGCAATATTAATATTAATTGTTTGTTTTTTTTTTCTGTTACCTATAATAAGTTTATGAAAGTATAAAAGGAAACTACTTACTAAAGTGAAAAGTAGTACAAGCGCAGCAGGTCATACTAGTTTGCTCTGACTTAGTAGGTAACTTAGGGCCGACACGACTTAAGTACGGATATAAGAAATGCTGTGTTTTTTTTTATTGTAGCTCCGCCTGATGTAAAACTAGAGTGCGGTCCATGAATGGAAACAACTGCTACTACAGAGAAACCTGTGCGGGTAGCAGTTGCCTCCACTATGTCGACTTGAGGAGCCGAGCATGTACCATCTTAGATTGACAGTGCACACTCCTCTTGTTATACCTACTACTACTTTCAAACTATTCCCGAAACGCGACAAAGTCACTTCACGGATGTTACATTCGAAAGTGGTGGTACTACCCCAGGACGGCAGACTGGACAAATAACCATCATCAGTCTGCCTACCACTTGTATGAAGTAATTTAATAGTCAATTAATCTTATATACATACGACTCTTAAAATATCCTAAGTAAATGGCCTTTTTAGTTACTAGTAGGTCAAGAATTTTACGTTAAAGGGTCTTTTTAAGTAATGATTAAATTGCTAGCCCTTTAAAATAGCTTTTTAAAATAAACATATTTAACGTACTATTATTCTAACCAAAAATTGCTTTTGTAAAAGTAATCTATAAATAAAATTGTATTCAGTTGACAATACCTAGTAGCGTAAATGTAATTTTGTTGGAAGGCTATTATTAGCCTTTATTTATATTAACAAAAAAAGAAGATCTCCAACTTTAATTAATATAAATTTTAATCCATGCGAACAGAGGAAGTTAAATAAAAACTTATAAAAAAGTGTGTAAAAACTAAATTAATTCAAACTAATTTATTTTCACTAAAGTATATCTAGTTGTGTTTTATGTCTATACATACTACCTACCCTGAAATTATTTACAACGCAAAACGTACAATTGTGCTGTTATTTAAGACGGGACAATGTTTTGAATGAAACACTGTTTGACTCTGCATTCGGTCGGCAATCGCGGTCCGTGACGCGCGTACTAGCTACGAAAAGTGATAACATTTTACGTTCGCATACGAAAACAATACATAGATTTTTTCTTATAATTGTACTAGTGTTATGAAGAATTGAAAGTTATGTGAACGTTACCGGAAACTAAAATAAAAGGTATGTTTATATATATAAATATTAAGAATGAATTTAAATATTTTTAAAATTAAAAATTACATATTACTTATAGCTAAACTTGAAAAGTGATAACTTAAATATATAAATGAAAATTAAGTAAACGTATTTGCACGTGTATTGCAAAGGAATAAGAGTTATAATAATTAAATATTTATATGGGAGAGTATAATTGAAAAAACACACAAGAGAACATCAACATGCGTTAGAAAATTAATGAATTACTATTTATTACGAAGTGGAAGGGTTATTTAGTACGGTCTTCGAAGACAACCATGCCTCAGAGGACACTAGGTGGGTCTGCTCAGTGGGTCCTAGAAGATAAAACGGTTATTTCCACTATGCCTATAAAATAATAACGAATTAAGTAATAAAAATAAATTAACTAAAACCATCTAGGTAATGATTTAATGTTATTAATATGCACATATTTCTGTGTCGTATACCTACTTACTATGTTACGAAGTCATTGATCTTGAGAGGCGGAATTTTATAATCTCTGTATTTTATATTAATAAAAAAACCTTTAAAAAAGTCCCAACGTATTAAATAAAATTTTAAAAAAGATAGATTTGCTACTAGTTCAGTGTACTGCAGGCATACATACCTATATTACATTACTGATGGCCTCGTGTTAATATTTCAGCACTATTATGGACCGGTTAAATTCTGGAACGAATAACTAGATATATAAGTATTGAAGTATGGAAGCTGTCTGTGTGCGTGGGGACACTAGGTGCGAAGTGAATGCACTAGCTGCAGCCCTACATTCATTACATCTTTACTGTACCATCCTCACTGCGACCTTGATACATTGCTGCTCCAGATTCGCTACGAGGTTTGTATTTTATTTTAACTGACAATTTTACAGATAGAGAAGTAAAATTATCAAAAAATATAATTATAACACGCCATACCTAATTAGTATTACAGCAAAATAAATTCTATTGTGATCAGTAAAACAATAGAATCATATTGTTTGATTTTGTATTTAAATTATTGAAGTCGTAAATATTTTATAGCCAGCCTAATACTTACAGAAAGGCGACGACTCGTCGTATACCTTGGCGATGGCAAAATACACGCGGGATAGCCAGTCTTGCTGTTGGTGCAGTATGGTGTTTTTCAGCAGCTGCAGCTACTTTAACACCTGAACAGTTAATGTCATTAGTCGCTGCTGTTTTATCTCCATTCGCTTGGTTAGCAGCCACCTGGCTTCATGGTACATTATGGCGAAGAAAATCTTTACCACCCATACTGTACCTATGCCTCTATTGGTTGCTTTCTGCAGCTATTTCAGCCGCTATGATGTGTTACTATTTTGCAAATACGATAGATTACTTGAAAGTTAATGTTTATCTACATGCACTTTCGTTCATTTTCTGTATGATTTTGGCTGCTATTGATGGAATATGTTTCTTTGACGAGGTATGTTATTTATCTATAATACAGGCTGTAAAAAGAGAGATGAAAGTAGATATAACAACCCTGTGAACCAGAAGCTGTATATTATTATGTTAAAACGACGAATGCAATGTGTTACGCGTCCTTGATCGCGGCTTGATCAAACTAAATATTAAAATCATAAAAACCGAATAATTAAAAAAATAATTTGTAATAACGTTTTAATATTCGTATATATCTATCTGTCTTTTTTACATCTTTATAAGAAAGTTGTCTGACGGTTGAACGCGTGTCATTGGTAGACAGCCTGACAATGGTTATTAGCCCAGTCTACCGTTATGGGTTAGTACCACAACTTTTCATGTTTAACACCAGCAGTCTCCTCAAGCCGGCACATCGAAGGCGATCTGTAGACGTTTCTCTGTGATAGCAGTTGTTTCCGTTCATAAACCGCACTTTAGTTTAACATCAGGCAGAGCGTACCATAATAAATATATATACTCGTATACTTGTGTTTTTATGTATTTGTTGTTATCTAGGTATATATATATGTAAGTAGGTAGAAAGAGTTAACAGAGTAAAGGTCAATGACTCTCAACCTTCATCACGAGAGGATGTAAAATATTAATTACAAATCAATAGAAAGTCACGGAAATAACCCACTTGAGTTAGAATCTCGTAAATATTGATATGCAGAGGGTGGGCTTATTATTCTAATATGCTGCATGATCGCATGCCGGCAACTTTTCCAATTAACATGGTCGTCGGCGCGCGACAACTAGACGCGAGCAGTGCAGGGGGCCGCCATCCTGTGCTAGTTGACCTAAAAACTACTCGAAGCTATTTAAATATTTTGCATCGATTACATTTTGTCGTCGTTGACCGGCGACGTTTGATCAGAAATAATTAAATTAATTAAAGTTGCAAATACGTAATGTTCATTATCTAATTAAGAAATGTAATTAGTAACATACGGACGTTAACTCTTTAAGTAGATAATACGGTCGATTAACCTAACACAGCACTTACGTCGATGTTTATACGCGTAAATAAAGTGGATTTACAAAGAACGACAGAGTCCACAGTTTACAAAGGATCCCACATAACACTTATTCGTGTCTTTTATTAAACTTAAGCGGGACTGAAGATTCAATTCATGTACAACAATAGATTTTCATTCAACATGTTAACAATGTTCATTACAATATGAAATTATTACGAGTAAAGTCCGGTAAGAGGATAAGTTTCAAAGTTAGTCTAAACTCAAATTCTCGTTTAAAGGCCATCGGCGCCGATGAGTCGAGCCGTCTAGGTCGATGCTTCCTACCATCCGCATAGCGTATCCATATCCAGACAAAATAGCACAGTAACGCATTGACTTACCAACCTAGTACAATCATTTATACATCCTCTTTCAGGTTGCTAATGGAGTTAAAAACGATACAAACGATACCAAAGAATCGACAATTAATAATACGTATAAACACTTTAAAGCATATTTTTATTCAAAAATCACATTCTTTTGGGTAAACAAACTGTTGCGTAAAGGTTTAAAGACGCCCCTTGAACTTGAAGACCTTGGAGAACTTCCAGTTGAGGAATGTTCCGAGAGACATTATCTTAAATTTAAAGACATATTTGATGAAATAGTGGTACGTATTAACATGTATAGGTGATTAAAGCATAAAACAAGAACTGGTGGTTAAACTTTAAGAAGACTTTTGTTTGCAGGCAAATGACTTAAAAGAGAAGAAAAATGTTAGCATGTGGAAATGTTACGTGCGAATGATATGGCCTAATTTCTATATAGGTGGTTTACTCAAACTCTTGGGAGATTTAATGGGGCTAGTTCCACCGCTGGGGTTGTCGGTGATAGTACAATATATCGTTACACCATCTAACATCGAATCTTCGACCTCCAATTTAGAAATAACACTCGTTCAATTTTTATCTAACGGATATATTATGATAGTTATAATAACAATTTCCGCAATAGGTCAAGCGTTATTATCTCAAAATTCCACGCATCTAGTTTCTGTTGAAGGAATAAGGTTGAAAACAGCACTGCAAGTTAGTTTTCTTATAATATCTAGTACCTACTATTAGATTTTCATTGTCTTTTGGGTAATTTTGTTTTAATTGAATATCGTTTTATTACAGAGTATGATATTTGATAAATGCATGCGTCTAGCTCCATGGGCAGCTTCAATAAATACTTCAGAGGAAAAAGAGCCATTGTTAAATGTATATGATGAGACTCCAAAACAAATATACACAGGATTATTAACAAATCTTGTGTCACAAGATACATACAACGTGATGTCCTGTGTTTGGATATGTCATTATCTTTGGGCGATACCATTAAAGGTTTTTTGAATAATAAATGAGGCATCTTATTGTCGGACATGATTATTATATTTTTTATTTTATTTTATATGTATCTTATTTCATGTAAATATTTGTGTTTTAGGTAACAGCTATATTATATTTGTTATACAATAAACTTGGAATCAGCGCCATAATAGGATGCGCCGCCAGCATTCTCTTTGTAACACCTTTACAATTCTACATTGGAAAGAAGATTTCTGATAATTCTAAATCAATATCAAAAACAAGCGATCATAGAATATCCAAAATGACAGAAATATTGCAAGGAATCACTGTTATTAAACTTTACGTTTGGGAGGATTTGTTCAAAGAAAAGATATTGAACTTGAGAGAAGTGGAACTAAAACTTCTAAATAAGGATTCTGTTTATTGGGGAATTTTAAGTAATTACATTTTCTTTGAATATGGAAAATATAAGTAATTAGATCAATTATAAAATCTGGAACTCATGTTTTTCTTACAGCTTTTACAACACAAGCATCGACAATTTTAGTGACGATAATAACTTTCACAGTTTATTATTTCATTGAGGATAGTAGAGGATTATCAGCAGATAATGTTTTTGCCGCGTTAGCACTATTTAGTCAACTTTCTATTCCTTTATTGGTGCTGCCAGTGACTGTACTTATGGTCGTACAGGCTACGGTAACTATTATTATATACTTGTATGAATTAATTTTTAAATTACTCTTTATAAGGTTACGGAAATTTTCAGATAAGTACAAAAAGAATTAAGGACTTTTTAGCCCTCCCAGAATCACTGAACACAAATGAAGTTCAAGTGGAGACAGTAAGAAGAAAATCAGACAAATTCAATGATGCTTTCATTGACACGAAGCCAGTTGATAGTTTTCGTATTACAGCAAATAGGCTTAGAAAAAAGAAATATAACGAAACAGTCACTAATGATTATAATTCCTCTGACGACGAAAGGATTGCCACAAATGATGCCCAAACGAAGAGTATTGTTAAATTTAAAAACGTAGTTTGTACTTGGGGAGGAAAGGTGCCGATGTCTTTAGAAATTGATGACTTAGAAATCTATTCAGGTAACTTTAATGAATAAAGTTGTTTTGTCTTGTTTTAAATTGACAAATTTGATTTTGTCCTGTAAGGTAAACTGATAATGGTCGTTGGTCCAAGTGGTTCGGGAAAGTCGTCCCTTCTTTCCGCTATACTTGGAGAAATGAATATAAACAGTGGTGACATAATTTGGAATGGGTAAGTAAGAATTTACCCCAATATATCAATGATAAAGCAATAAAGTTACTTCATTTTCTTTAAACTTTTGGGATGTATTGCTGTTAACAGGCCATGTTCATTGTCATATGCCGGACAACCTCCATGGCTATTAGAATCCTCCGTAAAAGACAACATAATAATGGGCAATGCATGGTGTCAACGCCGATATGCAAGTGTTTTAAGAAGCACTGGTCTTAAAGCTGACCTACAAATATTACCAGGTAACTAAAATCAATTGACGTTACAATTTTGTAACACGGTAATTGTATTAACAAAGTATGGTTCTCAATTTACAGAAGGTGACAGAACAGTTTTAGGATCACGAGGTTCTCCATTATCAGGTGGTCAGAGAGTGCGTGTTTGTGTAGCCAGAGCATTATATTCACACGCGCAATTGTTAGTGTTGGATGAGCCTTTAGGTGCACTCGATGCTGCTTTGGCAAGACAAGTGGTGGCTCGTGGACTTGTGACTGCAACGAGATCTGGTAGAACGGTTCTTCTGGCAACCAATAGGCTAGAATTATTACATTATGCTGACATGGTAATCTTGAAATTACTTTCTAAAGCACACGCTTTATGTACATGTTTTACTTCGTTTTAAATTTTAAAATACAGATCATAGTTATGGAAGATTGTCGCGTAGTGAGTTGGGGTCGGGCAGGAGAAGATAATGCTCTGAGAAGATGGAGCCAATTGGCAGCTGAAGCCCGTACGGCTGCGGCAAGAGCAGGCGTAGGTCCTGTAGGAGGAACCGCTCGAGAACGATCGCGACTTGTTCGAGTGCTCAGTCGTGCTAAACTGCAACATCCTATGTTGAATGAAACCCCTGTAAGTGCAAACTATCCTATCCGCTTTGACTGTTTAGAATGTTACTTTATATCAATATATCTAAGTTTTTAAGGTTAAGCCTAGTTAGAAGATTGTTTATTCACTAAATATAATCTCGTTTTTCATTCCTACAGATAGGAGTGAGTGAGGCGACGGGTGCTCATTTACTTGCGGAATTACCAACCTGTGCTACCGTTAATTGGCGACGAGCGATCAGACCAATGCAATCTACACTTATTAGACAATTGTCCACACCACCACCGTCATCAGTTCATCAACTAAGGTTTCATATTTTAGAAATACAATTTCCTCTGTCAATATGTACCTATTGTTGATCATGTTGTAGATGTCGCCGAGACATACGGCGTGTAGTAAGTGCAGATGCATCAGATGCTGCGTTAAAACGTGAAGCTAGTCTACTAAGACGTCTTTTATCACAAAGACCACATCGAACACTATCCAGGTACCTAAACAATTAAAGAAATAGTGATTTTTAATATTACTTATGCGATTTTTTTCTTTCTTTGTATTAGGTGGACACCAAGACCTATTAGAAAGTTATTATCTACAAATAATAGTCATAACAATAGTCTAAGGATTAATGGTAAATATTAAAACTTGTGTCCAAATTATAAATTATTTATATACTTACTTGTGTTTTCTAAAAGTAGATAATGATGATGACACTAATAGAGTTGAGAATGGTACAATCCGTAAATCACCTGCAACTGACAATGAAGATATTTCAATAGACGATGCCGATGAAATAGAAGAACATGTCGATACGGATCAAGTTAATGTAAGGGAGACTAAAACAGAATTTTAACAATAATTTTATTTACGTAAGTCGATACTTAATGACTAGAAATTAAAATATATTTTACTTTGATTGTTTAGGTGCGTCCTTGGTATGTGTACAGTTGCGCTTGTGGCTGGTGGGGTGCAATGTATTGGTGCGCGGCGAGCGGTGCGCAGGGACTCGCAGTAGCCGCTGATTGGTGGTTAGCTAAGTGGACTACTGATCAAACTACCAACAATGATAAGGTTTTCATTTGTATTTAAAAAAAAAAACAAAAATATGATATCGTCATCAAAATTATTTTTTGATGTGCAGATGTGGATGGGTGTATGTGTGTATGCGTCGTTATGTGCTGCCGGCGTGGCTGCCGCTGCGTGTGCGCAGACAGCGAGCGCTCGTGGTGGAGGAGCAGCCAGACGTAAACTGCATCAGACGTTGCTCTGTGCCACATTGGGGGCTGCACCGGATCATCTAGACAGAACACCACTCGGAGCCTTATTGCATCGCTTCTCTGCTGATATTCTTGTTATTGACAAGGTAAATACATTGAAATATTAGTACCTATGTACATTTACCAAATATTTAATAGCAAAATAATCTTTTAGAAACTGCCGACAACGGTATGTCGATGGGTGCAGCTCGCGTTACTATGTAGTGCAGCAACATTAGTAAACGCCGTCATCACACCGTGGAGTCTGATGGCTGTAGTGCCTGCATTTCTATCATACCTCACACTGCAGAACATTTATCGACGTAACGCTAGGTAAAAATATACTGCCAAGAAAATTAACTCCAAATTCATTGACTGACACTGTTTCACAATTTCTCGTATTTAAAGTACCCTAAAGCAAAGCAGATTTTATTTTGTACTGCCTGATGTTAAGTTAGAGTGCGATCCATGAACGGAGGCGACTGCTGTCAGAGAAGGGGATCCGCAGACAGCAGTCGTATCCGCTATGCCGGTTTTGTGAGATGCTTCTTCACACTGCGCTTGAAGGATCTCATGTTATAGAAAGAAGGAAAGAACCTTCTAGTGCCGAATGGAATGGCAAAATTAATATTTACCGAATATATTACATTACGAACTTTATTTAGAGAGTTACAACGTCTAGAAGCATCAACTGCAGCTCCGGCAGTATCATTGGTAACGGAAGTCAGAGCTGGTGCCGCGACAGTGCGTGCTGGTAGACTACAAATGCGTATGCGATCTGAATATTTGAAAAGATTAGATCATAACCACAACGCATTATTGCTATTAAATACTACAAACCGATGGTTAGGATTAAGTTTAGTAAGTATCTTAGTACTTATATATCAATTAATAATTTAAAGCCGACCGTGTCCGAATTGGTAAAGGCGTGTGGTAGCAATCAATAACCTTCATGTACCGTGTTCAAACTCTGTCGGTACCAATGTATTTTTTTAAAATACTTATACTAGGTTAGTGCTTGTATCCCTACCTAAGCGGGCCCTAGGCAACATTGTAATTCCGGGCCTATTTTTCAGTCATGATACATACTTTGCGTTTCGTAAAAACCTAATTTTCGGGCCCCAAAATTTACGAGCCCTAGGCACGTGCATAGGTTGCCTAGGCCTTAGTCCGCCCATCTTGTATCATAAGTACATATAATATTATACATTACGTAACATAGTAATATTACATTGGTACCGGTCAGCGAAATATGTCGAGTGTCAGAGTGACGGTACTACCCCAGACTGGACAAATTACCATCATCAATCTGCCTACCACTCTTTAATAGTGCCTATAGGCACTGAGCGACCAAAGTACATATAACAAAGTTACATTGGTACTGGTCAGAATTAGCGAGGTTCAAACACGGGTCTCATCGATCGTGAGTTCACGCGTCTTACCGCTAGACCACGGCTGCTCTAAAATACTTATCTATATTTAAAATATTGTTTTAATTTTGCAGGATTTAATAGGAGCAGTATCAGTATGTGCGTGTTTATTGGCAGCATTAGCATCAGGCAGAGGGGCTGAATTAGCTGGTTTAGCTGGTGCATACAGTTTACTATTACCAACGTATTTGGCACATTTAGCTAAATGCAGAGCTGACTTGGACTTGCATTTATCAGCTGTGGAGAGAGTCGAAATATATAGTCGTGTTCCACAAGAAGATTATAGGGACCACTGTGAGTTAGGAAAATTTTAATTAAAAAAAGTATCAATTGCCTTTTTGAATAAAGTTTAACATTATATAAGTGTTTGACTTGTATGTGAAACAGGTACGGTACCTGATTCTTGGCCAGCATCTGGTGAAATTCATTTGGACCAAATAAGTGTACAACATGGACCGGGAACTCCACCAATCCTTAACGACATAACGATCGCTGTTAAGACTGGAGAAAAGGTATGTTCAAAATGTATTTCAGCAATGTGGAATAATTTTAATCGCTCTTCCCTTTTTAGATAGCAATTTGTGGTCGCAGTGGCTGTGGAAAATCATCTCTAATACTTTCTTGTGTCGGAGCCGCCTCAGTTTGTTCTGGTCATCTACGTATAAGTAAAGAACATGTCACCAATATTCCACTAAGGATGCTGAGGCATAGACTCGTAGTATTACCTCAAGAAGTTGCCCTTTTTTCGGGAACTTTGAGAGAAAATCTCGATCCACTTGCTGTCCATACCGATGATGAAATCTGGCAGTGTCTGCGTGTTGTTGGACTTAGTGATTTTGTTTCTGCGCAGCCTGCTGGTCTAGGTAAATATATATCTAGAATTGTAGTGTAGGAACAGTTCTCGAATATAGTAGGTTTAAAACCTACAGATTCTTGCAAATAGGAAATATATATTTTTTTTGTTCTTGTACCTTAAAATAATTTTAAACAATTTTTTTAATGTAAAATAAAAGTATTTGTTAACATACAGTAAAGTTAACCAAAATCTTTTACTATATATATAAATATGAATTCAAAAAGATTAGAAGAAAATAAAGAAATATTGGAAAATAAAGGTCTGCTTATCCCTGTGACAATTTATGATGATGATGAAGAAAATAGTACCTAAGTATTTCATATTGGCTAAAAAATTTGTAGACCCTCCTCCTGTCCCCCTTCCCGGCTCTGCCTTCAGACACTAACTCACCGCCATTATCACTGACTGAGGAAGTATTTTCAATTTCAGAATCAAGTGTAGGAGGAGAGACGTGCGGTTGGAGAGGTGGTCGTGCTAGTCGACTATGTGCAGCTCGCGTTGCATTACATGCACCAAGAGCTGCGGCTTTATTACTGGATGAGCCAGGAGCTGCACTGGACGCGCCAGCTGAACGCTCGATGCTAGCGGCTATATCTGCTTGTGCTCCTAATACTACTATTCTTACTGTTGCTGTATGTATTACCTTGTGCGTTAACTTTGTTAGATTTTAGATAATTGACGTCGCCACCATCCATTCTAAGGTACTTGATAAAAAAAAATTTAAACATCTATATGGATTTTAAAACAGAAATTTCTGATAATCTCAAATATTACCGAATTTAACCTTATTCCTACTTCGTCTTTCCATTCCCGTAACACCCGTACTGGGAGGGGGAAGCATCCACATTTTGTCGACCGAATCGGTGGCCGAACGAAACGGTTCGGCGCGTCCTTTTTGTGTCGGACTATTGACAAGTGGAATGCTTTGCCCTCCCATGTGTTCTCCCAGTCCTTTCACCTCGGATCCTTCAAGCGGAGTGTGAAAAAGCACATTCTCAGGCCGGCATAGTAGTGGCGACTGGAGCCACCGTGTTAGCGGTCCTCCAGTCGTCAGTGCTCATGGACCTCCGCTGCGCTTACCATCAGGCCAGTCGAGGTCACGTGTCAAAATAAAATAAAAAAAAAAATTACCTTGATTTTAAACTATCTCTAAAACGGAACCTTCTCCGCAATTTCTGACTAAAATGTTACTTCAAAAACACATAAGCCGAGACCAATCTGATGGTTTTACCAATCGTAGCTCCAGTTACATTATTTTTTAATTCAAAATTATAGACGAAACCTTGCAGCGCCCTCTATCGTTATGCGAATGCAGAGGGCGCTGCAACGTGTCATTCATCCACAATAAACCAATATTCGTAAATGTTAAATCATGATAATAACAGACTTTAAATGTTACAGCATCGTGTATCATCAATTCGTAACTACGACAGAGTTGTAATAATCGAGCGTGGGCGCATTGTCGAACAAGGAACACCTGCGGAGTTACTCTCAGATGCATCATCGAAATTTGCGCGAATTTATGCTGCAGCTACAAGAGACCCGCATTGCACTCGTAAGGCATAGATTCTATGTCGTAACTTACCCATATATAAATATTTTTTGCTAATAAGTTAGATTTATTTTGACGATTAATAGAAAATTTAGTTTCTAAGAATATTTCTATATAATATATATGCAGGTACGAATACTCGTTAGTATTATAATATAATAATTTAATATTTAAACTAAAAAGTATGATGTAAGAATTTTAATTTGGATAAGAAATAAAACAATAAATTCAATGAAAAATATTTCATTTCATTCGTAACAATAATTGCACATTTATTTCTTTCTTTTTTCACTCTCTATGGTGATATCGAAGTCAACTTCTTCTTACACACACACACACATTCATTCTTACAACATTCAACAAGAAACGATAGAATATCACACTACATATAACAAATTTTGTTGGCACCAAGTTGAAAAACCCACGCGTGTCGCATCACACGGTATTCTTATAAAAAAATATATTCCTTAATTATTCACTTTATAACATACAAAATAATCTAAATAAATCTCCATACATTACAAACTGCGAATAAAATTGTATTATATTTCTTGGAAAGTACACGGCGAGCCTGTTCGGTTTTTTGTTCCCATTTTTTAACCTAAAAATGTCTATACATCTTTGGCAATTATAATTTTATTAAAAAAAAGAAAAAAAACAAATTCGGAAGGTACATTTTGTTCAATTCCGTGCATTTTAACAGCTCGTCCACACGCACAGCCTTTCCCGCGCGCTTGTCTGTGCAGGCAAGACAGAGCGTGTAGCCGGAGCATAAAAATTATCTTATCATTCACAGAAGTCCTAATTATTATTATCTAACAATCAATTTTGTTAAATTTTAACAATTTAGATAAAGGCACTAATTTACCGCAAAGCTTATTTTTGCTATTTGCACTGGACTATTTGTGCTGGATAACATCTACGTTCTAAAGGCAGGCAGGCATCAATATCACAATGACAAGTTCACAAAACTACCAACAAATGTCATCATATTGTATACTTCATACAAAAATAGAGCTTTATTGAATTTACACACATCTCTTTACATACCCTGAAATTCCACTAACAACATTTTGTGCTGTGACAAGTTGCATTAAACATTGAGATTATACAATTTTAAAGATTTCAATATCATTAAAATATGATTAAAATTTTATAGAAAGAATATTTATGATGAGAAAATCCCTGTAATAAAATTCTCTTTCCCATTCGGCCCATTCGCTTAAGAGAAATGGGCCCACAATTTTTTTTCTCGAGTTTGTCGATGATTTTTAGTTAATTTTGTAGAATAATAATTTTTTTCATTCATTCCTTATTACCAGCAGTTTTAATTTTTTCATCCAGGTTATTGAGTAATTAGATGTTTTCTGACGCAATTTTTGCTTTAATAATTCATGATATCTGTTTTTTATGTAATTTTATGGAAATATAGTGTTGATATAATAAAAATGAAATAATAAAAAATAAAACATTATTTTAGAATATTGTTTTGTTACCAAACTATCAGGATCAATTGGGCCCTAAAATGAGCATCCTCTTTTGTGGTGTTGACGATTGAGGAGTTGTGGTCACATAAAGCGCCAGTGGTTGTATAACTTAGTGTTCCAATGCATAGCTGAAATCTCCACCTCAGTTGTTCTGTGTATTCATTTTTTTTTCTATTAAAATTTCATCATAGTTTATTTAATATTAACAAATTCAGCATTTTATTATGCCAAAAATTAATTTTATTTAAAAAAAAGCAATGTTTTGATATCAACCAACAAGACTAAAATTTTAAAAAAAATAATAAGGAAGAATTTTATCATCTTAGTAATTCTTAAAGTAATCATCAGACATATTGTTAAGGAGTTTATAGAACATAATAATTGCAATGAAAACGAGTGCATATTAAATTTAACCCCAAAATGCATTGAGATAAAGTATAAAATTCGTTGCAACGATTCTTAACTACACTAGTTAGCAGTTGAACACAAACACATTCGGGGTTTTTATAATATAAAACTAAGCAAATGTTTCTCAACATTTTTTTAATTAGTAACCTATAAAAATCTTTATTATTATACCCTAGTAAAGAAATAAAGTTCTTTTATTTTATTTGGCGGCCATTTGAAAGTCTGTATTTATAAAGTGTTTCTTCGAGTATTCATGATTTATTAATAGTGAATTCTTACATAATTAAGTATTCAAAATGCGCGCGAGCTCTTTGCTTACAAATGATTTAAAACGCAAGAGGAGTGTGCACTATCAATTGATTGAGGTTTTCAAACATTGTTTTGAAGGGAAAAATATATTTTTCCATTGATGCAAAGCCACTACAGATGAATTTCTAAACATCAGTTGCCTCCGCTATGCCGGCTTGAGGAGACGAATGCGCATCATCCAGATTCACAGTGCAATCTTCTCTCGTTGTATACTAGTAAAAATCATAGAAATAACTTTGCTTTTAAATTTTATAGATTACTAAATTAATAACAGTTTGAGAAACACGAAAATATTGTAAATAAACCTTATCCTATTTGGCATTGCATTGATTCAGCCTAAGTAGGTTCCGTTTTGACTGATGAACAAGTGGCGGCGGCGACGCGGGCTTCATCCGGCAATCTCTCCGGATTAGACAGGATATCAGTTGTGGTGCACAACACCCGGAGTGAGTTTAACACCGCTGCAATTTATAAGAATAATTCTAAATTGTAGGATGTGTGAACTCAAGAGCGATGAGAGCCATGTTCTAACCGGTACTAATGTACGAGTAACTATGTTATATGTACTTTGGTCGTTCAGTGCCTATGGGCACTATTAAAGATTGGTATGATGGTTATTAGCCCAACCTACCATCCTGGGGTAGTACCACCACTTTCGAATGTAACACCCGTGAAGTGACCCTGTTTCATTTCGTGAACAAATTTGAAGTAGATTTCTCTGTAGTAACAGTTATTTCCGTTCATGGACCGCACTCTAGCTTTACATCAGGAGGAGTGTTGTCTGATGCCAAACTACAATTAGAAAAAAAATATCAATAAGAGCCTGTATTAAGCAAATATCCTCACCGGGTCTCATTTCAACGAGTGAGCAATGTTGTTCAGCCCATAATAAGGTAGTACGCACTAAGTCAGCCCCACTACCGCAAGACACGCATGCGCTAAACGACTCCACAAGCGCACGCGCTACCACACTAAACTGAATTATACAAGTTAAGGAAATAATTGCTAAATCATACAACACATACTGCATAGAAAATAATGACAAAAGTTCTCCAGCTATCTGGAGGGCAATTCGTGATTACGTATTAATTTATTTGCTATAATTTTTTTTAAGAATGGTAGGTAAAACACTACTGTTGAAGGTTATTAGTCCAATCTGCCGTCCTGGGGTAGTACCACCACTTTCGAATGTAACACCCGTGAAGTGACATTGTCGCGTTTCGGGAACAAATTGAAAGTAGCCAGGTATAGCGAGAGGAGGGTGCTGTCAATCTGGATGGTGCACATTCTTCTCCTCAAGCCGGCATAGCGGAGGCGACTGATGCCTGTAGAAATTCATGGACCGCATTCTAGCTTTACATCAGGCGGAGTGTTGTCATACGGCGAGCTACAATAAAAAAAACTTTGAACTTCAAACTAGACTGAACTTTTAAAATTCATATTTATATATCCATATTAAGATATCCAGGACCTTTTGCAGCAGTCTTTTGTTTAAAAGGATACCAGCCAGTACTTCCAGTTATGTAATGTCCTGTTGGCGACGTGTCTGCCGAACATCTCTCGCAATCGTCCTGCGCGTGCGCGGGATACAGGCGCTCCCGTCGCCGGCAGTAGCGAATGGCAGTTACTGATAAACAAGTGAAAAAACTGTCATAAGTTAAAACATAAGGTAAATGTCATAATAACAGGCTAATCGTATAAGGAGACGCAGAGCAGGGCAGGGCAGTGCAGGGCAGTTTTTTTTGTAAATAATACATTATCGTATAACAGCGTTACTACCAGCCGGGGGCGAGGTAGGCTGCGCAAACCAGCGTCTCCGTATACCCTTAGGCTTACACAATACAAAATCTGCGAGTTCGTTCGTAAACGCGAATAATATCGAAAACAAAAAAGTTAACTTACGAAATAGAATTATTAAGTCGTTCAACTTCTTGCTTTAAATTTTCCATTTCTTCTTTAATTTGATTCCTCTCCGCCTTCAATTGTTTTATATATTCAGCACCTTTTTGCAACATGGCAGCTTTGCTGATCTACGGCAATTATTTTACGTTCATCTTTTTTTTTATACTATACTTTAATACTACACTAGCGGGTTGCCGCAGAAGTCACCGGGCAACAGTACCATCCGCTATGCCGGCTTGAGGAGACAAATATTCATCTCCATGTGGACAGGGCACACTCCTCGGTATACCCAGCTAGTTCAAAAGTTGATCTCGAAACGCGAATAGGCCTTTTCACAGATGATGGTACTAATGGGTACTACCTCAAGATGGAAGACATGGCTAATAACCATCATCAGTCTGCCTAGCGCTCTTAATGCCTATATGCCATAGGTGCTGAGCGATATACAAGATATATCTCTACTGGTCGATAGACCCGCAAGTTCACGCCTTAAACCGCTATACCAGTCGCTCTCAATTCCTTGATTAAAGCAAACTACATACCTTAGCGGTAGGATTGTTGTTGAGATGTGGTATGAGCGCTTGCAGAGTGTCGAAGCCGTTCTTAATGTTATACCTTCGCTTCTGTTCGGCATGCATGTGTGTGCGACGGGGTTCACGGGGGGAACCGGGGGATGGCGGAGGAGACGTCGACGGAGAAGCGCTCTGCTGGAATAGTATCCCATAAAATATCGTTTCCACTACATAGTTACAGATTAAAAAATGTATTCCATATTTACTTGTAACGGTGACATGATATCGGTGTTAATAGGCGACGGTTGTCCTCTTCTTTTTGGAGAATTGGCAGGTTCATTTACAGCACTGTCCTCTGTGTTACTCAACTTGTACATGCTCTGAGCTAAAAATATAAAAAAAAATTAACAACCAATTGATATTTTAAAAAAATAAGCTTCAGAGAACTACAAAATATCTATCATCATTTGACACATAGCATATTTTGTTTAAAATTAGAATATATTCGAGAACCTTCAGTCTATTTATCTTACAGTGTTGTTGTGAGAGAAGCTGTGCCAACACAACACTGGCCTGAGGTAATGCCGGATCAGACGCGACACTATTGAGCGGAGGTCGTCGGGGACCGGACTCTGTCGCCGTACCCGAGGACGAAGATCGAGATCGGTAACGAAGAGCGCCACCGCCGCCGGTACTGGTACCGCATGACTCTCTACCCTAAAATAAACAATTTTATCAAACACCTGACAAAGGACAATGCCCGTTAGACCCACGTGATATCTAATAATTTATTAATAAAATAATATCCTAAAATATTTCAATCGTATGAACACATCGTTTTCCAATCGACAATGTTTAATAAAAAACCTAAATAATCAATTATTAAAGCATTTAATATAATAATAACTTCAAATATAACATCAGAAAATCTAATTACTCAATAACCCGGGTTAAAAAAATTAAAACTTTAAGATTTATTTTTCTATAAAATGAGCTAAAAAAAATTGTGGGCATATTTCTCTTAGGTGAATGGGCATCCTCCTTTCCCAACTCATCATCAGCGACGATACTCACTCTAGTGTGACGCGGTATGTTTTCTTGTACTTGTGTACTGATAGTCCAGTCGGTGTTCAATTGTGAACCTAAAGGAAGACTATTGGACCTGTAGCCGTCCTTGGATGTCGCGACGGGCGATACTCTAGAGGTAGTCGTCGGTATCTAAAATTATACATATCAGTCAATATAAACAAATTACGACTACATCAAATAATGTCAACGATAATGTCACCTGTTGTTGCGGGACCACCGGAGCGGCCAGAGGAGGTGATGGCAACTTAAACGAGCGGTTATTATGCGCGCTCTGTTTGTATGCGTCCACCGGCTGTAAGTACTGCAACTGCGGCGGGGACTGTCTCTGCAACGACGCCCGCGACTCGAACGCACCACCCTGACCGTACCCGTACTGTGCGCCGCCGACACCGCCGCCGCTGAGCTGCGACGGCGGGTAGTGCGTGACACGCGATCGGGGCTTGTCTCGTGTGTAACCGCGTCCTTGCATCACTATAGTGGACGCGTACTTGTGAGTGGGACTGTGCACCGGCTGCTGCAGCAGAGACACGGTCTCGGGGGCGGTCTGCGAGGGAGGGATCGCTGTAAAAAAAGGAACAATCGTTGGCGTCCGGCGCGGTAACGGTGATATGACACCAGATAAATAAATACCTGTATTATATTTGCCATAATTCGCGTCTGCGATGACCTTTTGCGGCGCTGCATAGTGGACGCGAGCTTTGCCCGTGTAATGTTGGTCATATCCGTGCGAGTAAGTCGGCGGCTCGGGGGCGGTCTCGGACTGGCCGAACATCAATGTGCCTTCGTACATTTGCATTTGCATTTGTTCGCTTTTAACATTCGCAGACATGTTAATTTGAGCATTACTACTTGGTCCTGTAATAAATACACGCGTTTTAGATGATACAAAATATAGTAAATACCAAAATATAGCAACAGAACTTATTCCAGGGTTTTTTTCTGCTAATGGTGCTTATTGGAAGTCATTTAACATCTGTTAAATGAAGTCAGCTGCATGTCCAGTCCTATTCTTAATTGGTTCACATAGTACCTTGTAATGTCATCTGAGTATTCTGTATCGCAGGTGTTGTGTTTTGGTTTGTTATATATCCAGTATTGTTAAACGTATCTATTGAGCTTCTGAAGGACGGATCTTCTGTGCTCATAGCGGTCTCTTCTGGCACGGGAGGCAAACGAGACATAGACAATAGATCTGAAACGAAAAGAGCGGCCGTGGTCTAGCGGTAAGACGCGTGAACTCACGATCTATGAGACCCGTGTTCGAACCTCGCTAAAAGACCGGTACCAATGTAACTTTGTTATATGTACTTTGGTCGCTCAGTGCCTATAGGCACTATTAAAGAGTGGTAGGCAAACTGATGATGGTTATCTGTCCAGTCTGTCGTCCTGGGGCAGTACCACCACTTTCGAATGTAACACCCGTGAAGCGACCTTGTCGCGTTTCGGGAATAGTTTAAAAGTAGCTAGGTATAGCGAGAGGAATGTGCACTGTCAATCTAGATGGTACATGCTCGTCTCCTCAAGCCGGCATAGTGGAGGCGACTGCAGCCCGTAGAAATTTCTCTGTGGTAGCAGTTGTATCCATTCATGGACCGCACTCTAGCTTTACACCAGGCGGAGTGTTGTCACATGTCGAGCTACAATAAAAAAAAAAAAAAAAAAAAAAAACACATAAAATGATGTTAGATGCAAAGTATAATGTAGTTGTAGTCAAAAATAGTTTAATAAAGACTCACCATGCAGAGGTTCTAACGTGTCCATAAAATCATCAAGGTTAGGTTGCAACGGACCTAAGCTCGGCTGTATAAAGTCAGCTAAGTTTGCACCTCGAGCTAAAAACATTTAACACATTATTATTTCTATTTAAGAGTAGTATAGCGGTTGAAGGAATACTGAAAATGCAATATTACCGATTTCCCTTGGATCCGGAAACGCGAACGGTTGATGTGAGGTGATAGTGGAGAACAACGTGTCACTCATTAAGTTGAGATAATCCTCGTCCATGAGCATGGATCCCGCCAAATCGCTGCCCTGAGAGAACGTTTCCACTGTATCCATGTCTGAAATCTATATAACATATTTAAGTCTTTATATGTCAAGAAAAAGTTACGACTAAATACCGAATACATACTGCATCGTGAACGATGGCGTCGCCCTTGTCTAGTATCCGTGTAAAATGAAACATGCGCCATTTTTTATATTCAGCTATGACTGCTTCGGCTCGTCTTTTCCAATATTTTCCTTCCAAGATTGTGGTCTGAAATTAAATATTAGATGCACTTGATTAAAGACGCTAATTTACACTGGTAGATAAAAGCGATGGGCGGTCGTGTCCCCAGACATCACTATCTCTCTTACACATATGCTAAAATATCTTTTCTCTTTCTCTCTCCTTACACTTTGTAGTATTGTAGATATGTTAAAGTATAACGTTCGCAATTATAATATAAATAATTTATTATTAAATAGGCTACTGGAATATTTTGTATCGAGACTGAATGATTAATCGACTCACCTCTGGTTTGACATGCAAGTCGACGTCAAGTGGAGACGCAAACTGACACACCAACGTATTCTGTTTCTTTATAACTGAAAATATTAATTAATTATAGCAAATACAACAAAAACTACAGTTAGTTAAATTATGAAATGATTGAGTCTCTCGGATTGAGGTTAATTTTGTAGGCCTATCTGTAAACATTTATAAGCCAGTTATTACTGGCGCTATCATAAAACGCTTCTGGATGGAGACCACAATCAAGCGTTTATGAGAACAACAAGGTCACGATTTTATCAAAGAAACAAATTTTGAATATAAGTAAATAATTGATAACAATAAAAATGCATAAAAAAATATTTAATTCTAAACAAAAATTATAAGTTTAAGTACTCACACTGCATGTGCCAACAACGCCATATAACATTGTTCAAACGGATTTTTTCTTTCCAACGTAGCTTGATACCTTTGAAACGATTCCATTTTGGAGATGTTAATTTTTGTCTGAAGTTACAAAAAATAATATGTCATGTTAAAAAACGAACTTACCAACTTACAAACAAAAATGAACAATCACAAATTGACGAATATTAATAATTTACTAATAACACCAATTTCAGATAACCGAAATTGTAACTTGTGTTTTAAAATATTATTCATTGTGATCAGATTTATTGAAAACATTTTTTAAAATTAATTGTAAGAAATTAAAAAAAAATTACACCGGTAATGATGTAGGTAGACTGTAGTAATAAGAACCTGTCAGGTAATCGAGTCGTGGGTATGCTCGGTTATCAGCTACAATAGCGGTCTTGAGCCGATGACAAACGACAATTTGATAACACACTTTATCTTATCGCTCGCTTATTTGCGGCCACTTAAGACATCTTAAATTAAATAGCAGAATTTTGCAATAAACAGGCCTACCAAACCATGTTATACGAGAACTTATCACAACCACGCTTTAATTAGTAAATTAGGTATAAACAATTTGTAAAATTATTATTAAATTAATAATGAAAATAGAATAGCAAAGAAAAGGGCCTGCTAATGAAAATATTGATGAATTTCGACACGATCACGTAACGAGCCAATAGTGGAGTAGTTTTATAGTGGAAGACGTAGATTCGAATCCCACCTCAGATCGTTTTTCGTGTATTGATTTTTTTCTATTCAATTTCCATTACAATTTAAATAAAGTATAAACAAATCAAACATTTTTAAAACGACAAACATAAAAAAGAATCTAAAATATATGTGACGACGACGTGAAGCTTTAATTAGTACAATTTCAATATAAACAATTATTATAATAATTTTGTTTAATTACTAATATGCTTTTTACGAATTATTCTCTTCTTTATCTATATTAATAATATTTATTGATTAAGTTCTAGAAGAAAATCTTTCTATATTATTACCTATATTTAATACCATATATGCACCAATGAACTTGATTTCTTATTTCATTACGTTAATCAAGATATCGACGAATAAGCGATATATTCCAAAAATTATCTTTTACTGTTTGGATTGCGCCAATGAGTCAATTTAAATTATATTTAACGATTTTATCCCAGACCTGCAGATATTCCTGTGGCAGTGCCGGATTAAACTAGCGCGGGGCCTGTAGCAAATTCTGTCAAGGGGCCCCTGGGTTTGCTTTAGGTTCTCAAGTTTAGGGTATTAAATAAGTGGAAGTGAAGCTAGCCTAAGGAGCTTTGCGATTAAGGCATGCAAGATATTTTACGGTCCTATCTAAATTAATATTTTTATATTACGGTCAGACAGGCGTTGGAGCGCGGGGCCCCCAAATTCGCGGGGCCTGTAGCATTTGCTACTCTTGCTACGTGGCTAATCCGGCACTGTCCTGTGGTTAATATTTCTTGTTTCTGCCCGTAGAACCCACTCTAGCTTAACATCAGGCGGAGTTTTATCTTTAATCTATATTAATTTTTTTAATAATTAATTGTCATATAATTTAATAATAGTTATAATTAGGCTTTGCGCTCCGACACGTTTCGAAACTTTGCAGCCATCGGCTTCGTAGTTGCGGTGAGTCATATTAATCGAAATAAACTCGGAAGTATAGCAGCATAAAATCTGTTATTCAGTTAAGTTAGCTTAAAGGAAGAGGAGCACCAGATAGTAATGTATAATATTCTGGATTTAGCAATAGATTAAATACGAGACAATAATTGATATGAACAGAGCATTCAAGATAACAATTAATACATCTTATCAGGCATATATTAAAAGGACGATTGTATGTCATATAGCAACTTTGTAAGACATTTTATGATGCATAAATTGTAACTTTATTTATATATTTATCTCAGACTAATTCATAAAATAATATATATATATTTTATTGTATCTCGGCATATGACAACATTCGCCTGATTTAACGCTGGAGTAAGGTCCGTGAACGGAAACAACTGCTTTCTTCTATTTAATATTTATCTATTAATATAATACTTATATATAATTTCTACATGCGGCAGTCGGCTCCGCTATGCCGGCTCGAAGAGACGAATTGGATTGACAATGAACACTCTTCTCATTTCAAACACCTTTTTCTTTGCTTAGACACCGAGAAAGCAAAGTATATATTTATGTTAGTTAGTATAACTACTAGGCCACGCGATGGCTAAAAAACATGATAATTATTCAGTATTAAGTTGTAAAATTAAAAATTACACACATGTGTAATTGAGGTGTAAATGAGGAGTGTGCACTGTCAATGTGGGAGGTACACATTTGTCTCCTCAAATCGGCGCATAGCGGAAGTGACTGCTGTATGTAGAAAATGGCCTGTTTCGCTCGTGGACCGCACTCTAGAACAAGTAGGATCAGACGACTAATGGTCATTATTATTAAATAATTGTACAGAAAAATACATCAATTTTACATTATTATAGATCTTGCAGTGAACAGACAGGGAAGATGGTCCACTAATGATGCAGAAAATATTATATTCCACAATGATTTAAGTGTGCAAAGTACGATACCACATCGTCTGTAGACAGCGCCACCCACGATGTAACACAAAAACGTATCTAATCAACAATTTATTAATTTACAAGTATCATGATTCCAAAACGGATAATGGATATCCCTGAT
Source organism: Tinea pellionella (assembly GCA_948150575.1). Lineage (NCBI taxonomy): Eukaryota > Metazoa > Arthropoda > Insecta > Lepidoptera > Tineidae > Tinea > Tinea pellionella. Next base: position 5,529,941 of record OX411248.1, on the reverse strand, counting down.
AATTCCTGCAAGGCCATTTTGAGTACATTCAAAAAAAATATACTGTCTAGAACTCCAAGAAAGCATCGACTTGTAAAATACCTGCAGGGGCTACATTACAATTTTTTTCCCGAGCTCTTGCCGGATTATACATATAAACCCGACCCAATAAGGCAGACTGATGATGGTTATTAGACCAGTCTGCCGTCCTGGGGTAGTACCACCATTTACGAATGTAACACTCGTGAAGTGACCTTAAGTCGGGAATAGTTTGAAAGTAGCCAGGTATAACGAGAGGAGTGTGCACTGTCAATCTGGATGGTACATGCTCGTCTCTTCAAGCCGGCATAGTGGAGGCGACTGCTGCCTGTAGAGATTTGTCTGTAGTAGCAGTTGTATCCATTCATGGACCGCACTCTAGCTTTACATCAGGCGGAGTGTTGTCGCATGCCCTGCTACAATAAAAAAAAATACTACAATATTTGTGACTGAGAGCTTAGGCTCATAAGGATGTGTGATTTCCGAGGTATTAAAACCTGTAATGACGCCAATGAGTCAATGTACGAAATAATAAATTAGAAGACTGAAAACGTGCTTGTATGAGCTTTATTCCCATTGCCCCCAGAATAAGAGATTCGAACAAAAAAAAAAGCAAAAACGATTAATTTCTAATCCAGTTAATCACGCTCACGGCACGTGTAATTGGTTTTAAAGTTTTATATTGATAACTTAATTAGAGATATCAAAAAAACTTAAGCGGAATTCCTATATAATGCGTTTCTTTACTTCTAATTCCTTTACGCACTATTTATTGGCTAGATCGCTCAAGCAAAATGAATCGAAACAGTTTTCTCTACTGAGGGGCATTCTCGAATTTTAATATATTTAAAACGTATTGAATTCATTTCTATTACATTACATCCTCGTTAACGTTACATTATTGTAAAAGTTTGCATGAAGATAGATTGTAACGCCACTTCAAAAACAAAACTAAATGTGTGAAATATGTAATAAAAGTTTCTATGGGGAAATTAAGGAAACAGCGCCGGAATTAGACTTCGGCGGCCCATAGGCAGAACATGTTGTGGAGGCCCTTGAATCGTTTGTGGTTTCTATTAAAGTCAAGGTAAAGAAGAGAGCAACGAAATAACTTGGCTAACACAAAATTTAAAAAATACTCAGTATTTTTTGGTTTCTGCTGAGCCTTTATCGATTTAATTTAATTTTTTTTTTTTTGTGGTGTGGTGGCGGCCCAGGCAACTGCCTATGTTGCCTATGCTTAAATCCGGCACTGTAAGGAAGTATTAGGTTTTAAACTCGAGGGGGATATAACGGTTAACATCGGGCGAAGTATTGTATATGCCGAGCTACAATTTAAAAAAAAAATAGAAGGGTAACAGTGGGCGTTTATAACGTAATGTCTGTTTGATCATAACCGGGGACCAGCCCTCTCGCGGATTAATCGTAACGCCTGCTATCTTGTGACGACAACCGATAAGCCATATTTTTACTGCAAGCACACATCCGAGGCGTGACCGAGCCCCTTTTTCTAAGATAACAAAACAATTTTACTAATTACTAGTTGCTGTCCGCAACTGCGCATGATTGCAGCAATTCCGTTCCATTCAAGAAAATACAACAAAAATAAGTTTAACACCTTCCCTATCAAAACAGGCTATTTGAAACAAAAAAAAAATTCGATCGACCCGGTATCTATAGAGAATAAACATTATAGCTATATTTTCAAATAAGTTTAAAAACGATTAATAGGAGAAATTGATATAAGGTATGAACTTGACGATAAATAATGAATTTCACGAAATTGAGGTGTTTTACACATACAACAAACAATACATGGAATATTTAATTTGTTTTGTTGTCGCACAATTATTTATTGTTTAATTTTGTCTCGGCGTTATCATTCAGTTTATATATTTATAACGTAATTTAACCAAGAACAATAAAGGCAAGTTGAAAACGTAGTAAGATAGCAACGACCAATTATATTTTTTATACATTTCAACGGTAGACCAAAGGTTATTTATTAACTTATATCAAAAATATTCGTACAAAATATAAAACAAATTCGGTTTCGAACGCAACATGTACTATAGTCGCCGTAATTTCTTTAAAAAAAGCAGCGTAATTAATTTAACATACTTAATATTGTGAAAAATATTTGTTATGGGTTTATGTTAAGACTTTATGCGGCTAACGAAAATTAACAATGGAGACTAAGCGTCATCGACCGCCAACGGTTAGGCCTTTCAAATAAGTTAGCTTATATCAATGCGACATGCCAAGCTAAAAAAGCTTATTTAATTGACTGGAAAATGAAAAGCCGAGGTCGCCGACGACGTCTAGGTTCGGCCTCGCGCCTCAGGGAGCTTCGCAATACTTATGTCGTTGTCCAGTTTTGGTTTAGCGCTGCCACTGATCATTAAGTTAAACTTACTACTGCTCTGTAAAAATTATTACTATCGCGTATATTTTAACCACAAAGGTAAACGATATTACAAAACGCTCTGTCTTTTAACTTCCAATATAAAGTAGGTATAGAAGTTGATATACTGCAGCGCCATCTAGTGGCAAATTACGACGAGAAGATGTCATAAAAATCTTCTCATTCATTATGATCAATCGAACGCTGTCAAAGTATTTATCTCGGTTATACAAACATCAATTTCATTTCGAAAATAATGATAATAATAGTAATAATAAACGAATAATAAGAGTAACGAGAGAAGTGTGCAGTCAGGCGAAGTGTTGCCATATGTCGAGTTACAATTTAAAAAAAATGGATGTAAATGATGTTACATAATAATCACAAAATGTTGTCCAAATAAATAATAGCGAAACCAAAACAGTTCAATTATAGATAATAAAATCTAATACAAGACATTTAATTTGTCATAACAGTTATTTTTTCAAAATATTTAGGCCATCATAATGATAGCGGGATCTTAGAGAAACCCTGACCTTGATCTTACAACTTTTAATCTTTTATGTTGACAACAATTTGATAATTTGTGTGTGTCGTACCTTTAAAATATTTTAATATCATTCTCATCTTATTTATTTAGCTACTATAAGCTCGTCATACTGCTACCAGAGAGAAAATAAATGTCTGCGGGCAATGCAGCCAAAAATGGTTAGAATACCTGCACTCCGTGTTAATTTAAAAAAAATGAAAAGTTTAAAACCTTTTCAGTAAACTCGTTATCTAATGCTACAAAATATAAACATATTTTAATAATCTACCTCTATGTTGATATTCATCAAGACACATTCAGGCGTTTAAACGTGGTTATCGGACAAACAAACATTCACTTTTATAATATTAGTATAATAAATATAATTATTGTATTATTACGAGCAACTAATTTGATTGTGTAATTAGATATTAAGTACAGTCTATTGTTGCTAGCATAAATAGTGGCAAGCTGATAATAGTTAGTAGCCCAGTATACCATCCTGGGATAGTACAATGTAACACGTTCAAGTATAAACCACAGTAGACTGGACTTTCCACTTTTCCGGAAAGTGAGGTGGGTTAACGAGAAGAGTAAAAATTAATAGATGTCCTGTCAACGGGTGGTCCATATTCGTCTTGAACGAACATAGCGGAGGTAACTGCTGCCTGAAGAAATTTCTCTGTGGCAGCAGTTGTTTCTGCTCATGGACTGCACTCTAGCTTAACATCAGGTGGAGGCTATGTATACACCTAACATTTAAGATCAATTGGTAACAGATTACATAAAGATTATCAATAGACATGCTATTTTATTGTTAGTCAAATCTATATACTTATTATAATCTACAATAACTATTGTACTAAAATATAAGATAATAGATATAACTTGTTTCATGTACTTTTGACTAATCCTTATATTTTAAAGAAAATTTAAACTGAAAATTGAAATTGAAAATCTAGACTTAGAGTCCATTAGAGTTCCCATCCATACAAAACCCTGTAACGTTTTTTGACTTGTAAACCTTGATAGATATTAATGTTATTTTTATTATATGAATTTTCATAAATCATAGCTTATTGCAGTCTTAGAGCTATATAAAATATAGTTAAAACATATTTTTGTTAAAACTTATGGAAGAACTACGTAATATAAAGATAATTATCAATTGGATTGTTTCATATACGTGTTATCAATATTAATTTAATTTGCCAACTGTTATCTTAATGATTGCCAGGTTATATTGTGTAAGAAACAGTGACTTTTAGCTTTTATATAACACTAGCTGTTAAAAGGCACTTTGTATGTGTGTAAAAATTAGTATTCTGCATTTAATATTCCAATCTCTTTCTTAGGGAACCTTTTAAAAGAAATAAATGATTATCTTACTTAATTAATTAATTATCAGTTTATCTAATGTAAAAAAAACTGGTCTGAATTGTACATAGTACTGGAACAAACATTCATTCATATTTAACACAAAATTTCAACTCTATCAGATGAATGTAGTAACAACAAACAACTAAAAGACGAACACACAAACTCTCATTTTATAATGTATTACATTATATTAATTATTTAATGTCTCAAAATATGCTGCAGTAAGTCTGCAGTTTGTACAAAATGTTCACTTATTGATAAGTAAAGATTAGAATAGCTATAAAAATTCTATAGAATAAACACCATAGTGTGTTAAGTCAATATAGCAAGACATCAATATAGATAAATCAGATACTATACAAAACTCCTTAAATAATTCAATTTATATTAAACTAAATTATGAAGTGTATTTATAGCAACTGTTGATAAAAACAAATATCTTTAGTTATAAAATGCATACAAATACGTTGGCAAGAATGTTTTTAATCAGAGAATGACCTGTGTCTATGATGATGACCTCCTTTTATCATTGCATACTAAACATGGAATAATACTTACAATCTATTCACAATACTATAAGTATTTTGAATTTTAAACAATTGACAATAAGTTTTTGTCAACTTAATAAAGCTTTTATGTTAAAATTATATTCTACAAAATAAAATAACTATTACCTGTAGGCTAAGGTCATACATTTGAATAATTTCGTCAGCGAAGTCTCAATTGATAGCTGTTGTTGCTGTTTATTATTTTTGTCCAGTTGAAGATTTGTAACGAGTGTTCCTGGCGATATATACGTCGACACCACAGCGACTTTTTGGCAGTTGTGTTCTTCATCGGGAACTGGGACCGCGAGATCGTCAAAATCATCCTGAGCCTCCGCTTCAAAGTGCGACACCATAAAATGCCCAGAATGTATGGTTTCCTTCTCCGCTCTAGGCTGACGTCGTTCGACATGCGTCATTATTATTTAATTACAAGAACATTACACAATACGCTATAATCTAAAAATTAAAAGTATACTTAAAAGAACTATCAACTTTTGCACTTAGACATATTTTTACTTATCACTCTTCTCATGTTTTTTCTATTTGTGATTTATGTCAATTTGCGTGAGACAATTTACTTTTTGTTGTTGATTAATTTAAAGCAAAGGAAACAAACATATGAAGCCTTGTAGTAATTATTTTTTAAACTACATTGGTTGAATCTTTACAAGTGCGACAGACTTTTGATTTATTTTTTATTTGGATCAAAAAGAAAACACACATTCCACTTTTTTCATTGAGATATATAACTAGAGGCGCAAACCCCATACATTTGACATGAAAAAGCCGTAGAACGTTTCAAACGATTTGACAATGTCAAACTTAGTGTTGCCGGTATAATTAAAAATTTTCCCCACACTAATTTATTTTTGTTTAGATATTTTTATTCAGTGTCGATTATAATATATCTAGAGGTATGCATTTTAAGCTAAATAATATAAAGTTCAATGTTTTAATTGTTTAATATAAGTTGAAAATCTTCTTTCTTAAAAATAAAATATATATTTTTTTTATATTATAATACGGGTTATGGGAAACGATGTTTTACTAGCAACACTAAATGTAAAAAATATCCCTAATTTTATTTGTTTTTTGGTTGTTTAAGGACAATATAGATGTTGAAAGGATATATTTACGTGTGAAACGTAATCCCGCTTTTTTTGTTGTGCATTTGGGATCGAGAATTGCACGTTTTCACCACATATTTGCTCATTATGAGTTTATATACGTCCTGTCAAATACCAACTGACAGAAAGCTTAATTATGGCTGTGGGCAGATCTTCACTCGCCTCACGTTGTGAGCGTTATTGCGCCTCTAGTATATATCTCAATGACTTTTTTATGTTATTTTCATTCATCAAATTTTGATCCATAGTTATCACATTACATTTAAAACCAAGGAAGTAATTAAAATAATTAAAGATCGACAACTTATTGATCCTTCTATCACCAGTTGCCCGGCAAAATGCCAATTCTACTCATTAAAATATAATAATAATAATAAAACTCTTTATTATGCATATGCAAGACATAGTTATATAATGAGATTGTAATTCATTTTACATTGAGTCATTTTTTTAAAATAACTTTAAAGTAAATGTATAAAATATATAAAATTAAAATAAAAAAGTGTGACTGGTGTAGCCAATTTCCTCTTAATTAGGTGTGGCTAGAGGAATATGAACAATAAAACCAAGGCCCATAAACATATAGTTAAAAAAAACTGTCTTTGGTTCGTGCTTATTTTTTTTAACCATTTTGAATATTTATGAAGTGTTTATATTTTTCTTGGATCTTCAGCCGCATTTCGCGTTTCTCATTATTTTATTACTACGGTTATTTCGGCTCAGGATTGAATTAAATATAATATGATGGATGCTAAAGTGATACAATCGCCTTCATTTCGACACCTTAAATCCCGCGAAAGCTTATCGCCAATTGAGCTAAAAGAAAAAATAAGGAAGGTTAGTACTAGGCAAAACATGCTCCTTATTTTTGCTGATAATATTGGTTTTAGCTTTCTTTTTATTTCAAACTATAATTTTCAGAATTGTAAAGAAAAACTAAAGAATAGACGACTTTCATTTGTAAACAGTCTTCGCGGTATTGACGAGAATGAAATTCGAGATACTTTAGAGGAGGTATATAGAGAATTATTCGACTTCACAGACACTGTGTTATCGCATGAAGAAGAGCAAGATTTTCTAACAAAAGTTAAAGAAGACTTAATTCAAGAGGAACTCCAATGGTCAGTACCTCAGTACCAGTTTTATCTGCATACCCTATCATCCACTAACGTCTAATTTACCTATAATAAGAATAGAATGAATGGAACATTGATGTTTTCCTAGTCACAATATAAAAATAGACCGGGACAATCTATCATTCCAATACACATTACATTGTACGTACACTTTTGAATATAACACCCGTGAAGTGACCACTTTACAGTTGTCACTTTACAGGATCAGTTTGGAAGTAACCAGTTATTGAGAAGAGTGTGCAGTTGTGCACTGCTTTCAAGCTAGTATAGCAGAGGCAGCTGCTGCCTGTAAAAATTTCTGTAGTAGCAGTTATTATGGTCTGCATTCTAATCTTAAACTAGGCGAAGTATTATCATGTGCCGAACTACAATGAAAAAAAAACACTCATTAGATAGTATAGTCACAGGCAAAACTGGTGGTATTCAGCTTACAGTATGTTAAATGTTTTGGTACATTGTCATATGCTATTGAACTTAGTCATATAGCGAGAGGAGTGTGCACTGTCAATTAAGATGGTACATGCTCGTCTCCTCAAGCCGGCATAGTGGAGGCGACTGCTGCCCGCACAGGTTTCTCTGTAGTAGCAGTTGTTTCCATTCATGTACCGCACTCTAGCTTTACATCAGGCGGAGTGTTGTCACATGCCGAGCTATAATAAAAAAGAAACATAATAATATTAATTACTAAACACTCTTTCAGGTGTATTGCAGAATATGAGAAATCACAAATGGAAAATGTTGACTGGGAATCGATGGAAGACAATGTTATCTGTCCAGTCTGTCAGAAGACAGATCTAATTTCTAAAGACAAAAATATATCCTGCATTACTTGTAAATGGACAGTAGTCACTGAAAAGTCATTGAATGATTTCAAAAATGATATTTATAGTTATATTGAAAAGCATGATAGATTATGCAATAATTCTGTTGCATTTACAAGTATTAATGATTCACAAACGCACATCTTTCTCGTTTGCCAGTCCTGTTCGGAAATGCAGCTAGTAATATAATAGTTAAAATTGCTCCTTTACTTAAATACTTCAATTTCAGCCAATGATTAAATTTTAGATAAGTTTACATTAATTTATTGCAGCAATGTATTAGGGTTGTCACTTATTTGTGTTATGAATACCAATGAGCAAAAGCCCTCAACTTAAAACTCTGTATAGACATAGTATATAAGTTATTAATTTTGTAGCATGTGGTTCGAGGTTTGACCTTTGTATAAACTTATTTAAGTGACATTGATTATTTACTTTTCTTCTCTTATGTCTTCCTATAAAGCAACTTGATAAGAATATATGTCAAGAGAAAAATAAAACAATAATATACAAAATAAAAAAGAGCTTGTATTTTCCAAAGCTTGGTAACAAGGTATATTTAATCATTATAATTTAAAGTGGGGTTAGAACAGTTATTAAAGTTGAACATTTTCTACTGAACATTAACCTACACGGTAACTTTGTATAAAGTGTACTTTCATAATAATAATTGTATAAAACTCCCTTATTATAATGGCAGCGTTATAATGCAGGTTTGATTCCGTCGTAGAGGTCAACTATTTATTATCTATAAAATTAGGCCTGTAATAAAAACATATATGGTTAAAACTATATTAGTCTGATCTGATCTGCGGCATTGGAGTCGATCGAGATGCGCGCCAAGAATGGTGTAGGGGATGACACTAGTCAAGTCGCGGCTGCAACTGACGGAAGGTCACCTGTTTATCGGTCTTTTACTGGATACATTTCGGAGAGTGTGCGCAAGAGCTACACAACTTAGTTCTACCATCCCCTTTCTTTCATCAGTTGTCCAGACAGTCAGAGAGGTACCATCCATTTATGGTCCAAGTTCCTAAAGTACATATGAGGCGTTTTGACAACACGTTCCTTGTGCGTACTGCGAAACTGTGGAACTCCTTCCCGGTGTCTATTTCCTAAGAAGTACAATACGGGTCTCTCCGAATAGGTACCACATAGGCAAGCGTGCTCCACCTTAGACCGCATCACTGCTTAACATCAGGCAGGGAGCATAGGATCTGACAAGGTGAGTAGACCAGTTGACGCATAACTGTCCGAACATATTAAATATAGTATAGTGCTCTGAATATTTAGTTGCACCAGTGTGTTCACAATCACCAAACCATCACGGTTGTGGCCACTAAAATTAGCTGTGAAAGTAAAACAACTGATATTCAGTTTTTGCAGTAACTTCCAACTGTTTTAACTAAAAAAAACAGAAAAATCAAGAAACAAATACAGAATTTGTACAAGATTTTATTAGATAATGTTTTGTCAGGTAGGTTCTAAAAATGAAGTTATCTTCATTTCATTTCAGGATTTACGCGATTTTTGAGTTGGAAATTTTGTTCTAGTGATTTATGTAGACTAATTAATGGGTTTACTGATTGGGGTTGGCAATAAAACAGTTTATGATAGCGCTCATATTAATATAATTAAATATAACAAATCACTTACTATATTGGTACTCCCTGGACATCCATTAGGTCTTCCTGTGGATGTGTTAAATGGTTGGACGAGTGTGGTGCACCAAAGTGGGAGTGATGTAGTGGACGGGGACGTCGTGGTGAACGAGCATTTATTATACGTGGTTTATGAATTTCGTCCATTACCGATGGTGCCACATAGGTAAAGCCCTAAAATTTATTTAAAAAAACTTGCAACAATTATTTATACAAAGGTACCATTTACCAATTAATGTCATATTAAAATACTAGACGTTTATTAGTATGACGAAAATTGAACAGAAAAATTTTAATGTACAATCACTTGATCTGAGGTTGCAATCGAAACCACATCCTTTGCTTTGTTTTATCTTTCAACCAGCAGCCCCTCCAAATGCTGGCCTCCAAATACGTCACATATTTTTTCCGTTTAATTTCATCATAATTTTTACGACATTAAAATATTAAATAGTAGTTAAATTCCTACTATGATTTTTTGAGTAGTATATATCAAACCTTGAACATTAAATCTGCACTTTCGCTTAGTGTAGTCTCCTCGGGTGAATCAATTGGTGTTTGCAAAGTAAACCTTGTATCAAACTGGGATACATCATCTTCGCTTGCCTGTAACACAAAGCACATACACAAAACCACGCAAATTAATAATAATTATGAGATCCATTAAAGGGTCCATTCACAATCCTACATGCAGTCTGCATGGTGCCCGGCAAAGTAATGAATAAATAAAGTAAAGAATGTTTATAGTCTTGCAAACTCCGCTCGCTGTTTCCAAGACAGTGTGCGCTGCACTTATCATGCATGGATTGCAATGCAGGGTTGTGTATGGGCAATGGCGGGTTTTAAGGGGCGGCAGATTTAGTTCATATTTAGATTTACAAAATTAACGTTGATAATTCTTTGCTGTAAAAATAATCAAGGATCTGACACGCTACCTTAGCTCTTAATGATACTAAACATACGGGAAAAGTTGATGTAACGAGGATGATGAAGCATAAAGTTGGAATTTTATTGATAGCAAATGTAATTGATATGATTGTGGACTAAGGTAGATTCTAGATTTCTCGCATGCTTCTTCTCCGCAATTGAGCAGTTATGGACGCTCGTTGTGCATGAAAGTGGACTAAGGTATCAAAAATCAGAGCCGGCACTCACTCCACTGTGTATGGACCACTTTAATCAATCCAAACCTAAGATAATCTAGTCTTCAAAATATCTGAAATATTGTTTACATGTAAAAATGTACTTACAAGTTTAGGTTTGGTAGGTGGTTCAAGTCGTCTTGCAAGTACGTCATCCCAACGTACATGTTTGAAGAAAGGATGAGAGCGAACAGCCGCCCCACCCATTGCGGCACCCAGTCTTTGGGTCTCAGATCGCTTCATGAGTCTACGTATTAAATCACGAGCATCTTGTGTTAAGTACATCGGCAGTGTCAATTTCCCTTTTAGAATTTTCTCTATCGTTTTCGTTCTGTTATCGCCTGAGAATGGTGGCTGGAAAGAACAATGCCCATTGTTGGGCCCACTATATCTCTAATAGTTTGTTTAAAAAAAAATCAAAAATAATATATAATTTTTTCATTAACTTATTTAAATTATAACAAATCGTTTACCAATCAATAGACAATGTTTAATAATGTACATAAAAAACAGATATCATCACTATTAAATCATTTAATATAATAATAACCTCAAATATTGCATCAGTAAAAGTCTAAATATTCAATAAGGCGAAAAAAAAATTTAAACTGATTGGTGATAAGGAATGTAATTATTTTCCTACACAACGCACTAAAAAAACTATAGAAAAAAATATTGTTAATAAAGGAGAATTAACAAAATTTCGGTTTTATTCAGATTATAATTAGCATTTAAAACACCATTTCCAGGGAATGGTTTATTTTCTAGAAAGTGACAAAACAGGTGTGACAATGACATTTTCAGGAACTTACATGTGTCTAAAACTACAGACTCTTAGATGTACTTGTAGTTTTAAATAAATTTTTAGGTGTTTAATATAACTTTAAACATACCTGTCCAACGAGCATATCATACATGAGTGCACCCAAGCTCCACCAGTCAACAGCTTTTCCGTGCCCACTACGAGTTAATATTTCTGGCGCCCTAAACATATAAAATTAATATTTCAGTGACATATGTGAATAACAGTATATACCACCAGTATATCCAGTGATAGGCAGACAATGGAGCGCCACTTGCCACGATCCTGACACAACTCCCTAGCTTTCCACACATCCACAATTCTCTTCATACATATGGTCTACACACTAGGCAGCCCAGCTTTCATAAGGATGTTCTGGGTCTGCCTTATTTAACGTGTCCATTCACAGCAGATTTATTCCTTTCCATGTGCCCAAGCTATCGAAGTAATCCTTTCTCAATCCTCGTCACTACATCATCTTTTAAACCAGATCTATTGCGCATAATGGTATACACTTCTTAATGACCACATTTCTACTGCATTAATTCAACTCTCATGTTTCTTCTGCTATACCCAATATTAACTTCCATATATGAATGTAGGAATAAGACTAATACAGTATACTTACATATATTCAATTGTGCCGCAAAAAGTATGAGTAACAATGCCTTCTTGTATATGCTCTTTACATAAACCAAAATCTGTAAGTTTTACATGTCCCTGTGCATCTAATAGAACATTCTCTGGTTTCAAGTCACGATAAATTATTCCTAAGCTATGTAAATGCTCCAATGCTAAAATTATTTCTGATAAATAAAAGCTGAAATTAAGCATTTCAAATTAAAATTTGTTTTTATACATAGAAATGATCAATAATTAGTGCATAACAATCCTATACTGTTTTCAATTACTAGGAGGCCTATTATTGATATCAAACTATATCACCATCGCCTTTGTGAAATGACAAAACAAATAGTTTATTGCTATCATTGATAGAATTGGTATCACGTTTCAAATTGTAATTGACAAACTCCATTTCTTTCTTTCCTTAACAATTGTGATAGTTCGAGATCAGTAATAGGCCCCCAGGGTGTGGTCAGTGAGAAAAAAACCATGAACTAAAAAGAAATAGCAGAATCTAAAACTAAGATCCTGGCTTCAACCTTACATTGATGTATTTTATAAGCGTTTGATCTTAGACTTAGAATTCTAAAATTATCTAAAATTACTAATTAGGTCAACTACAAGTCTATTTTAATGCTCCAGTATCAGATTATTTATATAATAACTAGCGCTGGCACAATTTGATAATACAAATTCTATTGTGAAATTGTGGTTTTATACATCAAACTACTAATTACCATGCCGTGTCCTCAAGAAATATGCCTTCACGTTCCAGATGCATAAACAGTTCGCCTCCACTTAAATATTCTAATATTAAATATAGTTTACCCCCAGTTTGAAAAGCATATACCAATTCCACAATAAACGGGTGCTGGAAAGAAATGAATAAGAAACATAAATATGTTTATTCCACATACAGTATCAGCCTCACAAATGAAAGGATTTTCCAGAGATTTCAGCATCAGCATGGAAGTAGCCAGTTACGAGAGGAGTGTGCCATGCCGTCTTGTAGTAGATGATTGTCGCATTTTCTCTGTGGTATCTATTGATTCTGTGCATGGACCTCGCACCAGATTAATATCAAATGGAATAAATAAAGTAAAATGTAAAGATAAGCGAGAGGAGTGTGCACTGTCAATGTTGCATACTTGTCTCCTCAGTGGTATAAGCTGCCTGTAGAGATGTTTCCGTTCATGGACCGCACTCCAGCTTTACAGCAGAGTGTTGTCATATGCCATTACAATAAAAAAAAACAGAACATTGTCCATGAACAAAGATATGAGTCATTTTATGATGCAATGTTGCACAGACTCTCATAAAGGTAGCCATATAAAACCTGTTTATTTACGTCTTTACTTGTCAAGTCATTTCCTAATATTTTATTATTCCTTCTGCATTAATTATTTATTTGAAACAAGGTTAACTCTTTAAAATAATTACTTTATACCTTTACAGCTTCTAATATATTCCGTTCAGCTTTAGTATGTGCAGTATCCTTTTGATTGCGGACAATGGATGCTTTTTTTAAAACCTTCATAGCAAAATGTGCACCAGCATCGGGTCCCGTAATTTTACGAACTTGAAAAACTTTGCCATATCCACCTTTTCCGAGTACCTTGCGAAGTTCAAAATCTTTTGGTCCGAGACGTTTACATTGAACGGGGTTCACATTTTCTTCAGACAGCAAAATAGTCTCAGAACCTTCAACACTACAATATTTTCTTTTAAATTAAATACCTAAATAATTTATATGTTAACCAACAAATATCCACCACAAAATTTTAATACTTACTCAACTATATTATTTACATGAAGTTCAGGGTCATAATCAACCTGCAACAATAAAATATTATTCTCACATCTCAAATAAATTAAATAAATCTAAATATAAATCTATAATCTAAAATAAATTTACCACATTGCATCATTATATTTGTACATTACAGGTTTAGTATTACTGCTAAAAATGTCGGTGTGGTAGTTATCAAGCTTGGGTTCGAGGTGACTTCTCATGCTTGACAGTGGTTATCAAAACGACGTTTAAGGTTATTATAAATAACACGTGTGGACATAAAAGAAATATAACACTTATTTTTACCTCATCAACTTCTATGATATCGTCATCGTCTGATTCTCCCGCTGTAACCGTGTCCACATCCAAATCTAAATCGAAAACACCTGCCATATAAGATGACATTTCAATAACATTTACATTGGCAAAAACGAACCCCTCGGGTTTGGATAATTGAATGAAATTAAACTTATTTATTGACACAAACTAATTCGTGTGTTAAATATAAATATTTAAAAAACTCGAAATAAAATTAATCAGAGTCAGTCAAACAGCACAACTTCCGTCACGTAATTACGGATAGAGCGCCAATCAAGGGCCAATTGATGACAGATACACTTCACATTTTCACAACACAAACACAACATTCGTTCAATGTTGTTCGATAAATTAATATTAAAAAAGTTTATTTAAGCTTTATTAAAGGAACATTACTTAAAATTGTATTAGACATAATACATCTTTTATACGATAAATCCATTTTACCGAACGTGCTAAAAATGTCTATGCCCTTCGCCAATTAAAAACATTTTAGAGCGTTTGACGGCCATTTGTGCGGGAAATCCGAGAAGTTGGTTTACAATGATTGCTATTGTATAAAACATTTATTAACTTGTGTAATGATGTACAACAGTAGCGAAGAACTTGTCATGCAATGCAAATTCGCACTATTTGGTATAGTAAGCGGTAATTTTTTGTGGCATCCAACGCCACATCCATATTGATGTCTCTGAGCAAAATGTTTGCAAAATGCAATTCGATGTATAAATGGAAGCAAGGGCTTTGTTCCCTTTGTGTATTTATAATGGGAGATTAACTTTTGAGTTGACCGAGTAGAATTCTAAAATACAACACAATTTATTTAATAATAAATTACGTTAGGTCGGCGCGCCGCACACCGCTATAACTTTATTCTGCAGACTTTATTCTTTATTTTTATATTTTATATTAGCGTGTATGGCGTATGTGTGTAGGATGTTCATTATCTCTAGAATATAGTCTGTGGTAGGGTCATTATTAAAAACGTTCAAAACAGCCAACACGATTAATATTCAATTGTATAATTATTACTAATAACATTTTGAAAAGATATGAAGAGTTTCTGCAAGACTTAGTAATGATCTATAATAACATTACGATAATTTTTAAAGCCTGTATTATAATCATTCGTAGATTAGTTGAATTCAAATCAAAAATTTTGAACGTACCTAAGTGACGAACTGTTGGTGTTGTGGGTGTAAACATGTCCCAGTGAAATATTATTTTGATAGGCTTTTTTACTTTTATATACTAAAGTACTTAGTTTTAATATCTTTTATAATAATATTTTAATAAAGTTTGTGATATAATAATGTAGTTGATTTTATATACTTTTGCTGATATTGTGTCATAAATATACTTTCAATGGCTAGTGACAGTGACAAAAGTTCCAGTAATCTTGATTTGGGAGGTTCCTTGAGAAATGTTAAGAAGACCACAAATTGTCCAGAACTAGGTAAATTACTACAATATTTCATTAGGAAAAGATAACGTGTTTTTATTTTTATAACCTTACTTGAGACATATTTTTTGGAATGTTAACTGTTCATTATTGTAATGATGTCATTCATAAGACCAAAAATTTTTATTTAATGGACATAGAATATCACTATCGAAAATTCTAAAGACATTGAAACAATATTGGTGTAGCTACACCACACTTGATTCATAACTTAATATGCTACATTTATTATCCTTACATTTATCTCTTGATTATACAGCTTTATTTATGTATTTAGCTGGTGACATACTAACTTAGTATAGATTTTTTAAACCAATTTTAAGAGAAATGGGTCCACAAATTTTTTCTCTAGTTTCACGATCATTTTGTAGAAAATAAATCTATATTTCTTATCAAAAGCTATAATTATTATAAGCTTTACGTATTAAAAGCTTTAACAATTGGTCATATTTATTTTTGATGTTTTTAAACATTGTATATTGTTTAGAAAAGGATGTTTTGATATAATTAAAATAAATTAATGAAGAAATAAGGTGTTATTTTAGAATATCGTTTTGTTAACAAACTATTAGGTATCAAGTGGGCTCAAAAATGGGCATTCTCCTTTATATATACATTTAGCTGAGTCAGACAAGTATGTTCAAAAAATTTAATAATAATGAATTTATCTTAATGAACACTTATGAACAAAAATGAACACTAAAGAACACGACTGCTGCCTGTTATTATTTCTGGATGGACTACGCTATGAGTGAAGTGTTGTCATATGCCGGGCTACAATAAAAAAACAAAAGAACAAAATTATTGTATCGTTTTAAAACAAAACTTTAATTAAGAATTGTCTGACAACTTCCACATTGGTAAAAAAGAGTGGTAGGCATGCTGACAATGGTTGTTACCCCCAGCCACCAGTTATACTATGCTGAGCTAAAATTATTGTATGTTATTTTATTTACGACATTGCCCATACAGTCTAGTCTTCAGTAATATTTTAACGCGTGTTGTTTAGTCTTTAGTAATATGTCTATTTTTCAAGAGGTATGCTAGTCTTCAATTTTCTTTTAATAATACTTTCGTTTTATGGGAAAATGAAAGATGTTTTCTTATTTTGAATCACTCGACCACATTCAAAAACTGTTATTACACATTAACAATGGAGGAATAAAAAAACGAAATTTTCTTACAGAAACAATTCTCAAATGTAGTGTCCACAAATCTTTTAGTCAATAGGAAATTGTTACGTATGTGGTAAAAAAACAATTTTTAAAATAATCTATACTGTTTGAAGTGCTTTTTGTGTCTATGCATTTGAATTCTCTAAGAAACGGAATGCTAAACCTACAATACTAATTATAGGCGTACGAAACTACAGAAAATATATAGAAAGTTAAATCGAATTACAAATTGTTTTTATAATGGAGCTGTACACGCTATACTCTTTGACTTGTCAAACTAAGTAAAAAAATTGACATATGCGCATGACGCACGAATGTCATTCGCGCGCTGTGGGTTTACTACTGGTATTGTTGTGGTAAACAATTTGTTTCGCTTCTTTGTGTTTTATTGGTCA
Organism: Tinea pellionella; assembly: GCA_948150575.1. Classification (NCBI taxonomy): domain Eukaryota; kingdom Metazoa; phylum Arthropoda; class Insecta; order Lepidoptera; family Tineidae; genus Tinea; species Tinea pellionella. The sequence continues at coordinate 5,512,607 of OX411248.1, read as the reverse complement.
TCATCTTGGTCTTGTTTAACAAACATGAATGAGTTTGATAAATTACAAAATCATGACCACTCACTCTTACTCAATGATTTATATACCAAATGGAGAGACAGTAAGCAAGACTTGTTTCATACGTTCGTCATTATTTTATTTATGGACAATAAATTCGTGCCGGTCAATGATGACACAGAAATAGAATATAAGATTCCACTGAATGCAGAATTAATAAAGAAATGGAGGACGCCAGCTGGATTGGAGGGTTTATTTTATCTAAAAGGCTTTGAGAATATAAAAGTTAAAGTTGTTGTGAATTTAGTAGGAGAAATGATTCTAATAAATGTTGTCTTAAGGCATTTAAATAATGAATCATACTCTGTGTGCTTACACCCAAAATTTTGCACTAATACTATGAAAGAGTCTATAGCCTCAATACCAGAGTTATTTTTTAATACTGAAAATATGATATTGGATTTCAAAAATAAAATTATAACTCCTGTTCGTAGCAGTATTATGATGAGTCATTGTCTTCCGAGCCCTAGCTTGTTAGGGTTACCCAATGAGCTATTGCATAATATACTTTTATTCTTAAGTGTAAAAGATATTATAAGTTTGTCAAGTACTTGTTGGAAATTGAACGCAGTGATTGAAGGAAATCAAAATTTATGGCACAGGTTGTTTTGTCTGCGCTTTATAAACATGAGGTATAGTGACAAAACTGATTGGTATACAGCATATAAAGATATATGTTTAAAAAGATTTATAACTATTAGCGTAAAAAAGGTGAAATAGGCATTTGTAACACAGTCAAAGTATAGCTAAAACATATGAATGTGGCACATGTATTGTTTTCTTTTCTGCAGGGTTGGCGGATCGTCTCAGATCTCGATGTCTACTAGGGAGAAAATTACTTTTTCCTTCTCTTTTTACAAGACTTAAATCTATTTAAAGTCCATTTTCGGGCTACTTGATATCTAATAATTTGTTACAAAACAATATTCTAAAATAATATCTTGTTTTTTTTATAAATCTATTTAATTATATGAACATATTATTTCCCAATAAATACACATGAAAACATGTATCATAAATTATTAAAGAGTTTAATATAATATAACCTTAAATGTTACATCAGAAAAAGTCTAATTACTCAATAACCCATGTAAAAAATTAAAACTGATTGATGATACATAATGTAGATTTATTTTTCTACAAAATAACCTAAAAATCATCAACAAAATCGAGAAAAAAAAATTGTGGGACCATTTCAATGGGCATTCTCCTTTATTATGAAATAAATGTAATCATTATAAGCAGTACCTAACACTCTCACTGAAAGTGACTACTCTTCACCAATAGGATTGCTTTATTTCAAATTTCTTTACTTTGACTATCAAAATATTGTCCGATTGCTCCGGATCTCATTTTACGCAGATTCCTTGCAGCTCTCCTTTTCTGCAATTGAGCAGCTATGGCCGCTCGTTGTGCGTGAGATGGTCCGCTTCACTGCAGCCACCCGATATCTCCCAGGAACTCCAAAGTGATTCTTAACGTTCCTACACACTTCTAGAAGTATTCTTGCCACAATGAGTGTGTCAAATAAATTACACACTTCCCCAATTGTGTATGTAGGGCTTTCCCGCCATTTCCACATTATCTGCCGGCTCTGTCAATTCTGGGTTAAAAAAGTAACAAATGCTTGATTTAATATTTATAAACAAAATAGATATCTAAATGTAATTGTAAACAATGTCATTACATAGGTTTGTGTGAAGAGTAGTGTATTAATAAAAAGTTTGCTTCTTAATATAGTCACACTACACAGGCATTTAAGTTAAATTATATTTATATTCTCTCTTCTCTACTCTACTCTCCTCTCTCCTGCTCTAACCTTTGTGTATTTGAAATAAATAATTATAAACTTTTAATGTTTGTTTTACTTGAATCCTATGCGATGTAGTTGCAGCTGTGACCTAACTGTACACAGGCTAGAGATCCGTGTTTGAATCTCACAACATACTGGCTGATACCAATGTAGCGTTGCATTTGGTCGTTCAGTGTGTATGGCATAGTATAGGCATTAATTAAAAGGTAGTTATTACCCCAGTCTGCCATTCCAGTTTTTTTTTAAATTGTAGCTAAGCATATGACAACACCGTCTGGTATAAAACCAGAGTGCAGTCCATAAACGAAAACAACTGCTACTACAGAGAAATCTCTACGCAGTCGCCTCCACTATGCCGTCCTGAGGAGACGAGTATGCACCATCTAGATTTACAGTGCACACTCCTCTCGCTATACCTGACTATTTTCAGACTGCTCCCGAAACGCGACAATGTCACTTTACGGGCGTTACATTCGAAAGTGATGGTACTACCTCAGGACAGCGGACTGGGCTAATAGCCATCAACAGTCTGCCTACCACTCTTGCTACCACGTCACGTTTTGGGATTAACTTTAAAGCAGCCCGGTATATCAAGAGGAGTGTTGAACATTGAACCTGTATGGTGCACACTCGTCAGCATAACGGGGGCGACTGCTGACTTGTAAATGTCTCCACTCAAGAAACATACCCTGCATGAATTGATAGTGGGTATGTTTAAGGTTCAACGACTCTTTATGATTTCCGCCATCATCTTCTACGAGTACATGGTTCTTTTTTTATCGTTGCTTGACAAATAATAACACTCCACCTGATGTAAAGCTAGAGTGCAGTCCATGAACGGAAACAACTACTACAGATAAATTTCTCCAGGTAGCAGTCGCCTCGGCTCGCGTTTAAGGAGATAGATGTGCACCATCAGATTGACAGTGCACATTCACCTCGTTATACCTGGCTACTTCCGAACCGCGACATGGTCACTTCACTGGTGTTACATTCGAACCATCATCATCAGTCTTTAAACTGCCTAATAAGTATTTTCGGTAATTTTTATGAAGGCGTATCTAAAAGTAGTGAAATATTCTATCGTGTGCCTTATTGAGTGCAGACTAATTATAGTGATGATAGATTGATTGAATTAAAAGACCTTGAAATATTACAAAGGATAAAGGTAGGAGAGTATAGGGTGCGATTAATTAGTTACTAATTAATATTTATGACTTTTTACTGTATATTATTACTTATTAAAGGAAGATCTATGCCCTAATTCTCGAATGCAGTGGACTTAAAACGTACAAATTAATGTTGTAGTTATTGTAGTAAATATATTTATTCATAGATAAATAAATACAATTTAGTACATAAACAATAATATACATTCAATGTCATAAACCTTAACTAGGATACCCCGCACTATGAATAACGAAACAAGGACACAGAGATTTATAATACCCGGATCTGAAACAAACGCTTGCATTTTTATAATATCGTAATTCGTAATATATTTGTTTTGGCTGGGAATCGTACTTGTAATCATCGGCGTCTTCACGTAAAAAATTGGTGTGCTAACCACCGCGACATAAAGGCTGAGATGAAAATAAATGGATGGTAATTTTTTTTAAAAGATTGTGTTTAAATTATAATATTGTTTTCAGGTGAAGTGTTGGGGAGCAAGACTAATTTGGTGACGCTTGGAAAGGGTCGCCATCATTCAGTGCCTTTCGATACAACTGCCCAAAACGGTGATATAGGTTAGTGTTATACTTAATTTATTAACCTTATGAAATTAAGGTATAAAAAACAAAGCTTTTACTCTTTTTAAAAGTGTCAAGAGACACCAATTTGTTTCAAGGCGGAGCGCTTCTATAGAATTAGGTATTAGGTAGAATTTAGTAGTCTATTTAGTTTTTAGCCCGTAAAAATAATAAATGTCTAAGTGAAAAACTATGATGTCAAATAGAATAGTGCAAAACACGTAATAAGCCGGCAACTGTGTAATCCGCGCGTAGTTGTGCTAAGTATGCATAATAGAGGGACGACATGTGAGGGATGATGTAGCCGCGAGTCGGATTCGTGCGGGATGGGCGAGGGGTGAGAGGTGCGTGCGCGGGATATGCCGCGCAGCCTCCTTTCGAGCGCCTCCGTGGCGCCTATAGAGAGTTGACGTGACCTCCGTGCCGAAGACTGAGTGGCCCGTGTGCATATAGGGCCCTGTGCCGAGTTTACTGTGCTGATGGCCCGTGTGAGGTGAGCGACGCGCCGTGGAGGGCTTACGGACGCCGCGCGATCGTACGCCCTGGCGGTGCTACGGATCCATGCTTACCCACAGCAGATCCGAGGGTGATTTTCCTATATATACTAGAGGTGAGTGATATAAACGACAAAAGCAGTTACAAATCCCACACACGAACATTTTAAGATAATGGGTCAATTAAAACTGACGATGTCATTGCAAGTGATTTTCTTATTTGATTATGTTTGTTATAAAATAAAATCCAAAGTATAATGCCGGAGAGCGTCGGGTTGACCGAGTAAAGTCAGTCTCCGATTTGTAAATCAATATTTGAGCGTGCCGGTGTTTACAGACAGCTCTTTAGACGCCACACTTCCTTTTCAAAATGATATAGAAGTTTCTTATTTTGTTTTATGTAGGAATATGCTAAAAATTAGTTTCATGAATATTATATTTTAACGTTTAACACGCTAGAGAGGGTTTTACGCTGTGACCGCTACCTTTCTAGGGTAATAGGTGTCTATAAATAAAGTCTAGGTACACTTTTGTCCCTGCCCTCACAATACATGCATCGAGTCACCGCCTGTGATCGTTCAGCCATTAGGAAATTTTACGGCAATTTAATTTTTATGAAATGAACAACCCCTTGATGCGTAAAAATGGATATTTACCTGAAGAATATATTCTAGTATTGCACATATCTACACTTTGGGTACTTCACTAAACTGTAGTAAGACGCATGCATTTTTTAAATTATGTTTATTTAAACTATTATAACCTACCCCTCTAAAATTCTACCTAGACTTGTAATTTATTCAATATTACTATATGATTCTAGACAACTTCATACTCGTTTCGTGACAAAGTACCTATCACAGAAGCAGAACACTACAGCATATAAAAAATATTGTATCTAAATAAAAATATAAAGTGGGCTTTACCTATCTTCTTTGAGGTGTATGATAAGGTTGATACGTAATCTTATCACTTACTGTCTCTTTAGTGTAACTGTTCAAGAAATTCCTATTTGACGTATTGTTTCATCGATCGTTGTCGTGGAAAATATTTGCCTATAAAATGCATTGTTAGTATATTTGTTTAGTTGTCGGTTACTCTTGTGTTGGATATGGACGATATAATGACCGCTATTAGGACAAGACGCCGACCAATTGATGACGATGCGATCAGTGATAGCGGAGTGTTAGACGCCGCTGAGTGTGAGTAGCTATTTCCTTATTCAGATGCTAATCGATATTTTAATACGATCGATGCAAGAGCTTCTGAGCTATATGCTAGCAAGAGCAACATGTTCACCGTGAAAGTCATAATTCAAATGAAACTGTAATTCAACCTTCAAGGGATCCTTTCTTATTCTGCGGTCGGCCGGCGCGCCGGGTAGGAGGTGCGGGGTGGGGTTCATTATACGCGCTTTACGTAGTGGGGTGGAGGCTCGATTGTTATGCATGTAGCTTATAGGCGTATGCACCTGCCCGGGGCGCAGGGTAGAACCGGCTACGACTCCCTATGTCGGTGAAACATCAATGCAACGTCTAGCTACCTGCCTTGGGCGCCTACGGCGGTTTTAATACCTTCAAGTTATTTACCCTTTATTGTCGAAATAGGTATATTTTATTATTTTGTCGGAAACTGTTATTAAATTCAAATGATCTTTTTGAAATTACGTATAACTATTATAATTGAACTGGTTCGAATGTGCGTAAGGATATTTTTAAAGACGTTTAGTCTCAGGACATTCTACAAATGGAGCAAAACCCTCAAGTTCGCGGGTGCACAGTGACGTAGCGGCTGGGGGCGCACGGCGCGGTGAGGCGAGTCGGTGCACTGCTACATGCAGCTCGCGGGCGGGGACCCCGATCCGGCCCCACCTCGCCGCTCGCCGCGCCAGTCTGTCGAAGCGCGTCCCTCGCGTCGCTCCACGACGATGCTTCGTGATTATTGTGGCCGGTTATCCGCGTGTGTCTTTGTTTAGTGGTCAGTTATATCACTCGGTGTACAGTGTTATTATGCGAGTGCCCGGCCATGTCCGCGCACAGTTGACATGTCGCTGAGCGCGTCTGCTCAAGCGGTGCGCGGAACTCGTACCACTAGTCTGGATCAACTCGATTTCCAGGAGCGACGGCAGCTCATAGCCAGCTCTCTGTCTCTGACGGATTTCCTTCACGTCGGGGCTAAGGAGGTGGCTGCTGTTGCGGGTCAGTTATCCTTTCGTACGCCTAGTGGCATTCCGAACAATAGCCTTGCGAAACTAAAATTCTCTTGACACTACCTATACATACCTCGTCTCTGCGACTAATATCGTCGACATTGAATATCAGTTATAACTCTCTTGATGTACCTTCTATTATTATGATTATAATAGCATTATAAGAAAAACTATTTTATCGATACATGTAACAAAATAATCTGCGACTATGACATACGTAGGTACTCGCACATAATGTCCAGCAGGTAGGTACTTGGTTACATTCATAAATAGAATGAGTTCAGAATTTATCCTTGGACAATAAATATTAAGTACCTGATTAATTGATGTGTTATCAGTTTTGGTATCAAGAATAGTGACAACAATAATGTGTACAAATAACTATATGGCGATACTTTCCTATTTGTAATAAATAATACAAAACATTACAGGTACTCAGTGAGTAGGTACCTAGTGTTGCAATTATATGTTTTTGAATAATGATATCATTGTGTCGCATTGTGCTTTAGAAGGAGTGGTTACGATACGGTCACGATAATTATCGTGCAAACCATTACTTAACTCAGATCATTAGTTTCGGGGAAGGGTAATTTCAGCCCATTAGGCTCTTTAAAATAAAAAGAAAATAGACGTAACTTTCCATAAGAAAAAGCATGTTATTTCACTAATATTTGTATCAAATAACAATTGAAATAAATAATATTTTGTTTTAATATTGATAAGGAAATCTTAGATCGTGTAGCTAGCTAACCTTAGGTCTGGTGGTAAGGTCGCTGGAGAGGTCACATTCCAAGTTAGGCAGTCATTTGTATCTTCAGTGTCAAATAAATTCACAATTAAGCAGGACTAATTGCTTGCTAAAGTTCAAAACTATTCGTAATAATATTTAGTTAGGTTTTTAAAGAGTTATAAGTACACTGACGATGCTTATTAGCCCAGTCTGACGTTCTGGAGTAGTACCACCACCACTGTCAAGTATAACATCTGTGACGTGACCTAGTCGCGTTTTGGGATCAGCTTGGAAGTACATGTATAATGAAAGAACCTGTGCTCTATCCTGTGTACTGAATCTTTATTGCACTGTTGCTTGCAGACATTTATCTGTGGCAACAGTTGTCTCTGTTCGTGAACCTCCTCTAGCTTAGTATCAGACGGAGGTTGGAAATATCTCGAGTTCCTGTAAAAAACGTGATATCATAATCTCATAAGACTGTTTCAGTATTAAATAAAAATAGTAATAAAGAATAACTTTATTAAAAGAATATTCTTTATGGTAGACCTGTTTCCTGCAAATGACGTGAGTTAGAAAGGAAACGTTCTCATGGACGTGTCAGAACAGAAGGGAGTTGTGTACAGATCAAAAGGGAAATGGGAATAACAAAAGCAAATAGACAACCTAGAAACGTGCGATGGTGAAGAATAGTAAATAGATTTTGTTACGCAAGTCGATTATAAAAGAGTTCGTAAACCTAAAAATTGATAATTATCGCTTTCGCTGTTCATATATTAGTATTACAAATAGTTGCTTGTGCGTGATTACGAGTACATGTAATAAGTAACCTTCAAGCTGTGGTCGTGTAGTTTCTATGTAACAGAGGCTAAGAAAATGTCAGCGCTTTTCTCACGATCAAAGGCTCGTATGGATTACACATTCAATTTTCTTTTACGCTTTTGAAAGTATTAAAATTAATGTCTCGTGTACGAATGAAACTTTATGGAGGCTCCGAAGTTGGGCACAAGTCGCTGCGCAGTACACAAATTGAGGTACCCGCGGGGCTCGAAGAGGGTGAGAGGGAAGGGCACACTTTCGCGCTACCCTCCCGCAGGTTATTTTTATATGTTCTATTCGTATTTAAAATTAACTCTTAATTTTATTATTGTAATCTTGACTGAAGCTGCGCGAAGTTGACCCGCAGCTAACTTCCGAGATGATATAAAGTTTGAATCGACCTATGCATAGTTAAAACCAAATGTTAGTCCAGCTAGTTGATTCGATATATTAGATCATGGCAACATTCTTATTGGTAACTGTAAATATCTTTCTTTGACTTGTAAGTAGAACGATTAGTCACATGATACGGGATGATCGCACTTTATTCGGCTTTGTAGTGGGTGTTATCAGAACTACAATCGCGCAGACGCCAGACACCATTGACCAAAATTATATGTGAATTTAATTTAAAAGACCATTCAGCAAAGCTTGTCTCATTGTTATTTATTTGAGAGATTTTTTTGCGCTTAATCATATTTAGTCATAAATCAAATTGTTCACAAAGTTGATATCATTGTTTTCGATACAATACTAGTAATATTGTTTGGTATTTATTTATAAAATGTGATGTTGTTTTGTATTTTACGGTGAATTAGGCGTATTGTCCTGATTACTCCCGTGCTGCGATTACCAGTTATGTCTGTAACTATACTAAGGCCCTACCGTCAACTTGTATTCGTGTAACTAACGAATAAAAATCTATTTCGTACCTTGACTAAAAACACACTAATGAAGCTCTGGAACGTCACATTGACAAAAAAACGGACACGCTACTCGAAGCAAATGTTTCGTCCATTCCATTCTTATAAATACGTACTGCTTAAACTATACGTATTTGATTTTAGTGTACGATATAATGTTTAGTGCAGTTAGGGCAGAACTGGTATTCAACGTGCTATTTGACAGTTGACGCCTGATCATACCTTGGCCTTCGTTAATTGAAGTCAATAATGGTGACTGATGAAGCGGGAAGACATGATCGTAGTCACGCATGATGGCGTATCATTATCTTCATACATTTGTCGAATACTCATATTGTAAATCAATTGCTTTCCTGCATTCGTTTTCCCCAAATTCTTCTGTCGTCTGCGACGAAGTATTCATTGTCATGGCTTGGAATGTTGTTAAAATGTGATATTATAATAGAATCATCAGGCATATAGAATGTTTACTGGAACATGTAGATTATAGACACACTAATGTCTGTGACGCCGTGCTGTGCGGGCGCACTGTTGTGCAACGCCATTTATAATGCGATGTCTACAACTAGACAACTTGATGGATTATACAATTAGTTTCTTAAAGTAAATGCAACCTTCGCAAATATAAAGTTCACCAAAACAATAATGTCGGAGGCCTGAATATTCATAATTTATTTAACTTAACAATGTAAATGTTTACGACGACATCGGCTCATGGTGTTTCATCCATCATGGATGTGTTTGCTTGAATTAGCCTCTCATGTATGAGTCATGTGAATAACTACCTGCTTTAATGAGCGCCGAGTTCGCTGCTCAGTAGTGTAGTGTCGCAGTTGTTCGGCGGATAATCATTTAGAATTAAAGTGTAGGTAATTAAAGCTTCGCGAGATTTACACATTCCGTGTAATAATGACTATTGATGTTATTTTTCATACGTTAACATGTTGTCAAGATAGTTGGATGAGAATCAAAAGCGGTAAGCACAAATTACTGTGAAAGTTTCCATAATGTACGTAACTCTCAAATAATAAATCAAATGTTTTTTTTTCTCAAATATAGTTTGCTCGGTATGTGTCCGCACTCCGCCTGATATTAAACTGCTATTCAGGGGCATCTGCTAACATAAAAAAAGTATCTGGAGGTAGCAGTCGCTATGCCGGCTTTATATATACGTCCAAGAAACGCTACTAGGAAGATCGGTCTAATAAACATCGTCAGTTTTATGATCACATACCGATGTCGATATCGGTAGCAATAGCGCAAAGGTTTCTAAAATATGTATTTAAAATACGTGTTTGTAATTATTAATATCCATTGTGTGTTTATCTGTATACATAATTAAATACACGTGAAGCTGAGTAATGTAAGGAAACGTACGTAATATAATTAATGTTGCAATAGTGGTAGAGGTTTATAGTGCACATTTAATTGTTAGTTTGTTACCTATCAATCAAATACCTATTAAAATTGTATTGAATGAGTGAGCCATGTTACCTTTGAACCCTTTGTGGCTAATTAAATTAATTGTTAATTATCAGTTATTTTTTGGTATGTTTTGTTATTAATTTATGATGAAAATTGAATAGAAAAATATCAACACGCGCACGAACATTCTGCGCTGACGTGAGATTCAAACCCACGCTCTTCGTTATTTTTTATTTCCATTCTTTTTTCATCGTCATTTAATAATGGAATAAACTGATAATTTATTTAAGTTTAGTCGGAAACGTGATATCTTTTTCTACTATCAATTTAAATTCTATTTTTTCGTGTCTTGTAAATCTTTCGACGCCAGCGCATCTTAAGGGAATTCTTCGTTATCAGTGTTAGATGCTCTCTTTCTTTTCAAGTTTAAAGTAATTTAGAAATATCTTGGGATTAGAGTTTTTTTTTAGTGACGCGATAAGAATAAAATGTTGCCTCATGACTAGTACATTGTTTATGATAGTAAAAAAGTTTAAGTAGTTGTCGGTTCGAGTTGTTTTCTACGGTATTTTTTATATTTGTTTCATTATGAAGGCACATTTCTTTAGAACTTGTTTCTGTAACATTTTTTTGTTGAACATCAAATGTACAGGTCGTGCGTTGTTTTTTTTGTATTACCTTCACGTTTAAAAACGGTAGGCAGACGGCTGATGGTCATTAGCCCAGTCTGTTATCCTGGGGCGGTAGAAGTCGTCTCCTCAAGCCGGCATAGTGGAAGCGACTGCTGCCCGCACAGGTTTCTCTGTAGTAGCAGTTGTTTCCATTCATGGACCGCACTCTAGCTTTACATCAGGCGGAGTGTTGTCACATGCCGAGCTACAATAATAATTTAAAAAAAACCATCATTATCAAGAGCGATCTAGACGCGTTTCGGGATCAGCTTGGAAGTAACCGGGTATAACGAGAGGAGGGTACCCTGCCAGCGGAAGTGCATATTTGTTTCTTCCAGCATGACGCCTGGAGGTGACTTCTGTGTTTAGATATTTCTCTATTGTAGTTGTTCTCTGCACCCATGGCTCGCAATAGCTTAACATTAGGGAGAATTTTGCTACTCTAAAAAATAACGTATTATTCACGTCATTAAACTTTTTTTAATGTAGCAGTAACACTTGAAAGATGTAAAATTATATAACCCTGAGTCTGTACGGTTTTCGCATAATGTGTTATCTCTATGCGCTTTAAATAGGTTAGTTGTATGGTCTTAAGATAACGTTTAGTCTTAATTGTAAACAAAACAATAAAAGTTTTTTTTTTTTAAATTCAGTTCTCCCATTCTAGAATGGGAAGGGAAACTGAACTCAGCTACGTCTTTAGTGTTATATTTTCTTTTTTTATCCTTTCTTAGAGCGTTTGGCAGCAGCATTTTGCTCAGAAACATTCATATTATTTTATATACAGTTTTCACGGCTTGGGATACTACTATAGTCATGTCAGAACAATTTGTCCACTATTGTACCACATCATTATAGAAATAATACCAGTTTTATACAATCATAACTCCCGTAAACCGTTTACAAGACCGTAAAACTTTTCTACCAGACATTCCCGCGTGAATAGCCATCTAACTTTTTTAGTCTTTATGGGGCATATGACGACTCCGCCTGATGTAATTCTAGAGTGCGTCCATGAGCGGAAACAACAGCTACTATAAATAAATCTCTACAGGCAGCAATCGCCTCTGTCATGGAGGCCTCTGGCTTGAGGAGATATATATACTTGGCTACTTTCAAATTGTTCCCGAAACGCGACAAGGTAACTTCACGAGTACTACATTCGAAAGTGGTGGTACTACTCCAGGACGGCAGACTGGGCCTAACCATCATCAGTCTGCCTACCACGCTTGTACTTCTTAATTATTTCATTTTGTATGATGTTAAATAGGTAATAATTGTTTTCTGTCATAGCTCTAGAATTACGGTGGATGCGTGAAAGTTTTCTCTTTTGTGTAGTTTCCGTTGGTATTGTGCTGGGTAGAGGTAACTCGTCAACAATGGGCTCTCAACATAATAGTACCATTGATCGTATCGAACTATGTACATTTATTCAATACACGCACACTAGCGACACTCGAGAGGATGTAACTACAAGAACATGAATGCTTTCAATTTTGTCAATTTCTTTCTATTTAATACGATGTCGTATGAATGATGAGGGTCCTCGGTACTGTACGTATTTTTTTATGTCACGATCTATTTTTATTAATGTTATGTTTCGCATTCTTTCGGATGGAAAAAGTTGCAGAGCGGCCGTGGTCCTATGTCATATGTGGACTATAGGTTGCCTGGAAGAAATTGCTGCTCAGTAATAAGGCCGCCTATTGTGTTATCTAATTTTCGACAAATGTATAAATGTTCTGTTTTTTGTTTGCACAATAAAGAGTTTTATTATTATTATGTGCTGATGATGGTTATTAGCCCAGTCTCTCATCCTGGAATGTAACATCCGCGAAGTGACCTTATCGCGTTTCGGGAATAATTTGAATATATAACGATATATATAACGAGAGGAATGTGCGCTGTCAATCTGGATGATGCATATTCGTCTCCTCAAGTCGACATGGCGGAGGCGACTGCTGCCTGTAGAGATTTATCTGTAGTAGCAGTTGTTTCTGTTCATGAACCACTTTAGCTTTACATTAGGCGGAGTGAAGCCATATGTCTACAATTAAAAAAAAGTAAACAGACTTATTATGACCCAGTTTGCCGTCCTGGGGTAGTGAAGAGACCTAGTCACGTTTTAGTTGTATCCAATAGATGGTGTATATTTATATCATGCCGGTATAGTAGAGCATCTCTGTGGTAGATGATCCCAATCATATGCCGAGCTACTATTTAAAAAGTTTTCAGTTACAATAACAAATTATCAATTTTATTAAAGTTATATCTTGTTTAATAACCAATAAATCATGTATATGACAGAACGGGACGAGCGGTCCAAGGCTTCTATCCTCCACTTTTGTGGGCGATAACTAAGCAAATATGCTGAAACACGACAGTTCCTCCGGACAAACAAGTCTGAACGTGTCCTCCGCGTGACGTGTTTTCAGAGACTCTGTCAAAGCGTAACGACGCTTTTGTTTCATATTCAGTTAGTGCTTGTACTCATGACCACGTATTCATTTTGTTCCAAGTTAGTTTCCGTAATCGTTCAAATTAGCGTCCGTATTCATGACCGTTCCGACATTATTATACTAATATATAGCTGCAATACCACTGACTCACTGACTCACTCACTCACTGACATCAATTATTTAGTACTTGCCGAGGGGGTACGGGGGTAAAATTTTCGAGGTGTATAGGGGGTGTCTAAAAAACCTCGAGAAAAATACGACTTTGACCGGAAGTCGATTCTGGACCGGAAGTGACAGCGATATCTCGGAAACGGGGCGAGTCAGGGCAGTCACCCCGAAGAGAAAGTTGAAGAGAATATCATTTTATGGCGAAATAAAAAAAAATTTTCAAAATCGGGCAAAAAAAAAAATTCAAATCGGGCAAAAAAAAAACCCATACAATTTTCAGGGTGTTTAGGGACGATCTATGTGACCTCAGGAAAAATACGACTTTGACCGGAAGTGGATTCTGGACCGGAAGTGACAGCGATATCTCGGAAACGGGGCGAGTCAGGGCAGTCACCCCGAAGAAAAAGTTGTAGAGAATTTCGTCTTATGGCGAAATCAAAAAAAAAAATTTCAAAATCGGGCAAAAAACTAAATTCCCATACAAATCGGCCGGCCCTCGATGATACTTCCATCTCGCTCTTTTCCATCAGTCGGTGCATGAAGCGAGAGCGAGAGGTGCGCAGAAAAAAGTTTTCTTACGGCCGCATTTTCGGGACAAACGATCGAAACGGCTTTACCTCGGTCAGTCGGACGGTGAGCGTGGCCGCGTGAACATCGAATTTGCTCTTGCTTTTTTTCGAATATTTTAAATATCTCAAGAAGTAGATACGTCAGAGTAACCATGTAAAGACCAATTTTGTTCAGTGTGACCAGCACTATTTTTTTAAATTTTTGTTTTTGTTTTTTTTTTAATTTTTTAAAATCTTTATATCTCGAAAAGTAGATACGTTAGCGTCACCGTGTAAAGACCAATTTTGTTCAGTATGACCAGCACTACTTTTTTTTTTTTAATTTTCTAAAATCGCTATTATTAAAAAAGTACATACATTAGCGTAACCGTTTAAAGACCAATTTTGTTCAGTATGACCAGCACTATTTGTTTTTTTTAATTTTTCTTTTTTTTTTAATTTTTTAAAATCGCCCTATCTCGAAAAGTAGATACGTTAGCGTAACCATGTAAAGACCAATTTTGTTCAGTATGACCAGCACTATTTGTTTTTTTTTAATTTTTCAAAATCGCCATATCTCAAAAAGGACATACATTAGCGTAACCGTGTAAAGACCAATTTTGTTCAGAAACGTAAACGCTTTTAGATGGCGAGCTAAATATTTTCAAAATTGCCTAAAATCTATTCGATCTAATACGTTTTACGACAAAAAGGGCCTCCGCGGGCCGCTTGCGCCCGCGGCTCTTACCCAATAGCTAGTACTAATATATAGCTGCAATACCACTCACTGACTGACTGACTGACATCAATTATTTCGTACTTGCCGGTATGGTGGAGGGTAGCGGTTTTTTGAGTCGTATAGAGGACGTCCCAAAACCGTCGAGAAAAATACGACTTTGACCGGAAGTCGATTCTGGACCGGAAGTAGTAGCGATATCTCGGAAACGGGGCGAGTCGGGGCAGTCACCCCGTAGAGAAAGTTGTAGAGAATGTCGTCTTATGCCGAAATCAAAAAAAAAATTTTCAAAATCGGGCAAAAAAATTTTTTCCTCGATCGTATTTATATCCTTTTCCCGCCGGTACGCCAATATGAAACGGAGCATGGCGGTGGGCGTGGCCTAACAGCATCCGCGACGAGGCATTTTCGGGACGAACGATCGAAACGGCTTTACCTCGGTCAGTCGGACGGTGAGCGCGGCCGCGTGAACATCGAATTTGCTCCGCGCGGCGGGCTTTCTTTTAAATATCTCAAGAAGTAGATACGTCAGAGTAACCATGTAAAGAACAATTTTGTTCAGTGTGACCAGCACTATTTTTTTAAATTTTTGTTTTAGTTTTTTTTTTAATTTTTTAAAATCTTCATATCTCGAAAAGTAGATACGTTAGCGTCACCGTGTAAAGACCAATATTGTTCAGTATGACCAGCACTATTTTTTTTTTAAATTTTTGTTTTTTTTTTTTAATTTTTTAAAATCGCCATATCTCGAAAAGTTGATACGTTAGCGTCACCGTGTAAAGACCAATTTTGTTCAGTATGACCACACTTTTTTTTTTAAATTTTTGCTTTTTTTTTTTTAATTTTTTAAAATCTTCATATCTCGAAAAGTAGATACGTTAGCGTCACCGTGTAAAGACCAATATTGTTCAGTATGGCCAGCACTACTTTTTTTTTAATTTTTTTTTTTTTAATTTTTTAAAATCGCCATATCTCGAAAAGTAGATACGTTAGCGTCACCGTGTAAAGACCAATTTTGTTCAGTATGACCAGCACTAATTTTTTTTTAAATTTTTTAAAATCGCCATATCTCGAAAAGTAGATACGTTAGCGTCACCGTGTAAAGACCAATTTTGTTCAGAAACGTAAACGCTTTTAGATGGCGAGCTAAATATTTTCAAAACTGCCTAAAATCTATTCGATCTAATACGTTTTACGACAAAAAGGGCCTCCGCGGGCCGCTTGCGCCCGCGGCTTTTACCCAACAGCTAGTATATTATATAGTGCTTGTATCACAGGCATTGAATGACCGAAGTACATATAACATAATTACATTAGTACCGGTCTGAATTTAGTTAGGTTTGAACACGGGTCTTAGCGATAGTGAGATTCATCCTTTACCACTAAACCACGGCCACTCATAATATATGGATATTATAGTTTACGAGTGATCTAAGTAAATTTTGATCAAAATTGGGTTAATATTGGGTGCATATTTGCTTGTTTGAGACCAGAATTGTTTGAATGCGTTTGGTTTCAATATCTTGAAAATTGTAAATGTTCACTAATTGGAAAGGTATATCTGGTGACAGCTGTCTTTTTGGATAATATAGATTAATTTAGTCGACACGTGTTCCTGGAAAACTTTTATGATTGCTTTGTTCTTTTTTTTAATAATTTTTAAAAATTGCGATTGTAATATAGTAATCGTAATGATCGGAACAGAGCTAAACCATTGCTAGGAAACATAAAAACTAAATCCTTGTCAAATTATTCGACCAAACTTTCAATTTAAAAGATTTATTTTAATTAAAACATGGCGTTCATAGTACATCAAAATTCTGTTATCGTAAGGAAACACAAAGAAAAGATATTGGCAAACTTAACAACCATAGACAA
This sequence comes from Tinea pellionella, assembly GCA_948150575.1. Classification (NCBI taxonomy): domain Eukaryota; kingdom Metazoa; phylum Arthropoda; class Insecta; order Lepidoptera; family Tineidae; genus Tinea; species Tinea pellionella. Next base: position 5,495,926 of record OX411248.1, on the reverse strand, counting down.
TAAAAATATCTATAAAATTGTTAGGCTATACACCACCTTTTTTTACACTAATGTCTGGTCTGTCTGAAAAAGGTCGATTGGCCATTACAATTTTTCAAATATCTCCGCGATTTTAAGACGGAAATCAACAAATACATCTTATTGAAGTGATATCTCGAAATGGTTTTAGATTTAACATGGGTTATTTTTTTAAGACCTTGCCCACTGTAAACTCAAAATAAAATCATTATAAATTAATGTTTGAACTGAAATGTCTTGATTAAGTGACGTAAAAGTTGTCGCTGCACGTGCACATAACAAAATTCATCGTAGGTACTAAATCAATCTTCTTGTTGACAGTAATTAATAATTATTAATAATAGAATTATTTACATTTGATTGTATTTCTAACTAATATTTTATCTCTGGTCTGGCCAGATGCGGCCCGGCTAGAATTATCATTATGAGTTCTGTCTCCATTTTACATAGGTATATATACTCGAGGAGCAAACCTTATACATCGGACATAATAAAAGCGTAGGCCGCTTCAAACGATTTGACAATGTTGCCGTCAAGTCAAATACTAACTGACAGAGAACCTAAACGTGGCTGTGGTCATCTTTTCTCTCGGGGCCGTTATTGCTTATCTTAGTTGTTCATATCTTCGCCATGATCAAACGCAATGAAGATGTATAATTTTGAAATAGAAAACGTTAATTAAGACTCGATAGTTCGTAAAAGTAAAATTGTATTACATTTTTAAAAGCTAAAGTGGGGCATTATGCGTCATCAGTGGTCCGCGAGACCCTTCTTTGAGTTGGCCAGGCCTGACTTTATCTCTAAATGTTGTCAAAAGTATCTTCAAGTCAGTCAGAACTTGACATACAAAACAAAAGCATCTTGTGTAATCAGGGAATGTTCTGCAAAAGGTCTCCTACGAGATAATGTAAGGAAATGCTTGACTGACATGTTTGTCTTCATATTTTGCGTTAATTTATATTTGATTTCTCAATATTCCTATGTTATCAGATTATACAATATTAGTATATTAAACAGTTACAATGGAAAGTAATAAAAAGATTCAGTCGTGTGCACAAAGCAGGAGATAACGCCTTCGACAATCATTGTCTTAATTACTCTCAAGGCGAAAACATCATGTTCTGTTTAATATGTACTAGTTTTTTTATTATTATAAAAAGCATGGCCGCTTTTATTCATTCATGTCAGGATTATCAGCGTAAATCTTTCTTGCTATAGAGTCAGTTGCCTGCCGAGAGCAATTTTAGTTCACTAGCTTTATTTAATTAGTGAGTTCTTTTAATGGTGTTTTTATTTTACTAAAGGTAAATTTTGTCCACAGCTAAGAAACAAAATGGAACGGCAGTGCGTACTAACAGTCTCGGATCAGGGGCGCGCACACCTCCAGCAGAAAGGACAAAGTCCAAATTCTCAGCTTTTGGCCGCCTTTTCAAACCTTGGAAATGGAAACGGAAAAAGAAGTCTGAAAAGTTCGAAGCTGCTTCTAGATGTAAGTGTTTATTGTACCTAAAAATATTATCATACAGTAATTTATGTATTTGTTCTTCGTTATAATGTTCCATTAGTGAAAACATGTTTAGCTTCGTTCATCTAGAAATGATAAGAAGCGTAGATCCCCGTTCATGTTGGCTTGAGGATACGAATGTGCCTCATCCATCGCCAGGGCATACTTCTCTCGTTATACCGGGCTATTTCCAAGCTAACCTCGAAAAAATCCCGAGTACTACAGCAATCATTCAATCATCAGTTTGCCTCCCACTCTTTTGTTTTGTTTGAGAATAAATAACTACGCTATTAACATTAATTATGTCATTAATTACTAAATGCATTATTATTATTTTTTTTTTTTTTATTGTAGCTCGGCATGTGACAACACTCCGCCTGATGTAAAGCTAGAGTGCGGTCCATGAATGGAAACAACTGCTACCACAGAGAAATCTCTACAGGCAGCAGTCGCCTCCACTATGCCTGCGACACTGAGCGACCAAAGTACATATAACAAAGTTACATTGGTACCGGTCAGAAATTAGTGAGGTTTGAACACGGGTCTCATCGATCGTGAGTTCACGCGTCTTACCGCTGGACCACGGCCGCTCTTGAGAGTTGTTTTGTTGTAATTACGCTATTAACATTAATTACTAAATGCATTATTTAAGTTGCATTCCGTAGTAAGACCGATTGCAGTAAGAAAAGACGCACTATTTCTCGCTTTCGTAAAACATTTAAAACAAAAGGTTCTTTTATTTCATTCACGTCCAAGTCTTAATTGAATTATAGCTAATTATAAACGGTATAGTGAAAATAAGGCCGTTGTATTTTCGTTTAGCTTCTTTAAATTGTAATCATGTGGTTTTCACTAAAGCTTATTTTGTTAGGGGAGCGTCTAAAAGTGGTATTTATTTTTGATAGGCACGCCAACAATATACAGGGTGTCCCGTAAGTAGTGGTGTCAACGGTATTTCATAGATAGAGGGGTTCTAGAATATAATTTGGTGATTTTTTTTTATACCCTCTGGTTTAAAAGTTATGACATTTTTTAAGAATTATCATTTTTTCACCCGTTTTATCACAAAATATTGTTATAAAAATTTGTTTACAATTATTTTCACTGATATTTTTATTTAAGTGGGTTGAGAAAACACAGGGCTTTCTAATAAAAATATTATTTGTAACCAATTAATAACCATGATTAAATAAAAAATTAAAATCTAAACAAGATTTAATTTATCAAATTTTAAGCAAAATATTTAAACGAAGCAGGTGTAAAAAAATTGTATGTAAGGTTACGGGACCATTATTTTAAAAATATCTACAATTCACACGGATTCTAAAAACGTATAATAATGTTCACTGTCATTTTAATTAAAGTAATTTTTCAAAGTTAAACAAGCAACAAAGTAATATTTGTCGAAGAAATTTCATTATTACCTTATGCGAATTCTAATAAAACCAATGTAAATAGATACGGATAAGAAAATAATTTATTAAAGTAAATGCTCAAAATGTCTCCCTCTAACTCTAATGCATAACCGACATCTTCTAATAAAGATTCTCCTGATATTTCCTAGGGCTCTTTGATTATTTTTAATTCTTTCGGACACGATATTCAATTTTTGGCGTAGTTCATATTCATTATTATTACATGTCTCATAAAGAGCTTCTTTAAAGTTAACAACAGCAGACTGATGATGGTTGTTTGTCCAGTCTGCCGTCCTAGGGTAGTACCGCCACTTTCGAATGTAACACCCGTGAAGTGACTTTGTCGCGTTTCGGGAATAGTTTAAAAGTAACCAAGTATAACGAGAGGAGTGTGCGCTGTCAATTTAAGATGGTACATGCTCGTCTCCTCAAGCCGGCATAGTGGAGGCGACTGATACCGCACAGGTTTCTCTGTAGTAGCAGTTGTTTCCATTCATGGACCGCACTCTAGCCATACATCAGGCGGAGTCACATGCCGAGCTACAATTAAAAAAAAAATAACACCATAATTTACTTAATAACTTTGTTTTAATAGTAGTCCAGCATGTGATTACACTCTGCCTAATGTACTTAAGTACGTAATCTCTGAATGAAGTATCAGTGGAAACAGGCGTCAGTCTGCCTACCCCTTTTTGAACATCCCTAAAGTCAAATTAAGGAACCGAAATGAAAATAAGATTGGAACTACAAGCAGTTAGTATCTTACAGTAGGTTAAGACGTGTAAAAGTGCAAATTTCCGACTGTAAGAATTCTTAAAATCCGTCCTATTATCGGAATGCATTATTAAAAATGGACGCCCATTTGTTGTATTTATGTCGAAAAAACATTGTAATTAAAATGATAGTGATCATTATTATACGTTTTTAGAATCCGTGTGAATTGTAGATATTTTTAAAATAATGGTCCCGTAACCTTACATACAATTTTTTTACATCAGCTTCGTTTAAATATTTTGCTTAAAATTTGATAAATTAAATCTTGTTTAGATTTTAATTTTTTATTTAATCATGGTTATTAATTGGTTACAAATAACATTTTAATTAGAAAGCCCTGTATTTTCTCAATCCACTTAAATAAAAAGACCAGTGAAAATGATTGTAAACACAAATTTTAAAACATTGTTTTGTGATAAAACGGGGGAAAAAATGATAATTCTTTAAAAATGTCATAACTTTTAAACCAGAAGGTCTAAAAAAAAATTACCAAATTATATTATAGATATTGAACCCCTCTATCTCTAAAATACCGTTGACACCACTACTTACGGGACACCCTGTATATAAACAACTTTCGCAGTGACACATCCAACTTAAAAACTAGTATATATATATCAATTATATATATGTGTGCACAGCGTTCGCGAACAAAAAAGTTCGGGCAATCCTTCTTCTGTCGTTCCATCAAATTGTGGAACGACCTTCCCAGTCACGTCTTTCCCCCCTCCTATAACATGGGATCCTTCAAGCGCAGTGTGAAGAGGCATCTCATTAAGCCGGCATAGCGGGCACGACTGCTGTTTGCAGATACCCTTCTCTGACAGCAGTCGCCTCCGCTCATGGTTCACTCTAGCTTAACACCAGGCGGAGTGCGGTCATATGACGTGCTAAAATTTAAAAAAAATATATATATTATATTATATTTAAAATGTAACCTGATTAAACAATGAAAATATAAAGTTAAATTAATTCTTATATAATAATTCTCTAAACGACAGCGGTTTTATGTGTTGAAGTGGTATATCGTAATTGTAAAGTTATCTCAAGAGTTGATTAAAGTTCTACATAATTACACTTATAATCAAATTGTTTTGTTGTTTGTCACTTACTAAACTCTTATTAAATTATACCTAAGTACAGTATTTTATTAATTTTATATAAATTGATCATAGTCATTAACCTCGTCTGTCGTGACGTAGTCTAGTATATAGTTAGGAGGATAGGAGTATACCCTGTCAATGGAAGGTGCGCATTCGTATCCTGAAGCCAACATAGCGGAGAGGATCGCTGTCTGCAGACATTTCTCTGTGGTAACTTAATATCAGGCAGAGTGTGGTATAATTGCGGAAGGAGTGTGTCCGGTCAGCCTTGTCGGCATAGTGGAGACGGCTTCTGCTCGTGAAGTGAATTAAAGTTAAAACTGGTCACATGTCGCCACTATAAAAAATATTTTGTGTTAATTTTTATTAATGTATATATTAATGTAAAAAAATTATTATTTCAGCGTTAGAAAGAAAAATATCCGTCCGTGCGAATAGAGATGAGTTGGTGCAAAAGGGAATACTATTACCGGAGAGCCCCGTCGCAACACTGCCTGAAGCTAGTAAGTGAAACTTTAATTATTATGATGAGTTAATATTATTCTTCTATAAAAGTTGATAGAACTTCAAGAATAACTTAGCACACTAACTTTAATGTGAAGTCAAAATTAACGGATTAAAATTTTCTAAACTATGATGAAAATTGAATAGAAAAATATACATGCACACAACAGTGTGAGTAGAGCTGAAGATTAACCTACGTTCTCCGCTAGGTGACCACTGAGCTATACAATCATTGGCTCTTTAAGAAATTTCAGCAATCCAGAGTTTCTTAACCCGGGGTCCATCAATTCATTCCATCTCATTCTTCCCTTCTCGTTTTGCTTCTATATCTTCTATCATTCCATTTTCTATCCACCAAATTGTCCATTTTAATTATTTATATGTATTTTAACATTGTTTTTTATTCAAACAAATATTGCTTTAAATTGTATAATGTAATCTATAATTTAACTTTGTTTATTCAGAAAATAAAGTACATATAAATAAACACATGTATAAAATAAATAAATGTTTTTATCACGACAGAGGAATGTGTGATATTTAAAAGAATGACAGCGATCCGTGTTGCAATCAAAGTATTGTATCATCGGTATAGAATTCCCGTTGGAGATAAATTACATGACATTGATAATAATATCGCCCTTGATTGTACCCACTCGATGTGAAAACGTGAATCCTCTACCTATTACGACGGACACGGACAACGTGGCCGAAACGACATCTTTAACCTACACAACATATATAATTTTTCTCTACGTACGTTACTGAACTTCTCTTAAACGACTAAATCCACAATTGGACTGTAGGCGACGTTCCAATCGGGTTCTAGGAGATTTTTTAATGTTTGCCAAAAAAAAAAACTAAAAGGATTCCCTAAGCTTAGAACATAATTTTATTCGCAATCAAAATGGCTGGTAACAGCTGATTTCATACTTATCTAGTGTTTACTTAAATCAGAACTATGAAAACATTAAAGAATCTAGTTGGTCATGTTTTATTGAAATTGGATCGTTTCATAAATGTAAACTTCCTTGATCGTATCCTTGCCTTTGATCAGTACAAAATGTAAACAAATATCTTAAAGGTAATATTAAAATTAGCACTTTTAGAAACTTCTTTTGGGTTATTTATTAACACATATTTATTGGCGGGAAACTAGTGACAATTATTATTGCAAAAATGCGATATATAAAAAATGTGTAAAATAATGGTACTCAAACTTGCGTAAATAGTTTGTTAATGCTATGTTAAATTGGCACTAAAAATAGAAACTTTTTGCACTTCAAATTCCTCAGTATGTTGTTAAAAGTTTTAATTTGTCGTTAACTCGTGTAAAAATGAGTAAAGTAAATGAGCAAGCCAGTATATGTACCGATTTTCTGCTTACCCCTGTATAGATGAAACTTAGTATTAACATATATGTATTTGCAGATAAATATTATAAAAATGGGTATAATAACCATAATTATCTGCGCCAAATAATCTGGTCATTTACAAATAACCGGATGTAAATAGTTACATTGGTATTACGTATTTTTTACTACCAAAAAGTCAATGTTGAATTATATTTTTAAAAAATAATTGTAAATATTTTTTGTTACTGTTCATGTTGCTACAAATACGGTAGCTACTAAAAAGGAGTTCTGACTTATTTGTCTTGAATAATCTTACTAAATTTGTGTTTCTTCATATAATATTCCATCATCATTGTTTGCTGATGTGTGTAAATGTGGACAAATTATTAAAGGAGAAAGTGTGTTTTAATTTTCCCGCCAAAACTCAACTAATAGTTTAAGCAAATATTCCTCCGCTTTAATAAAGCAAAAGCAAAATAGAATATTAACAAACACTGGGCTAAATGCAGCAGCAGCTTTGAACAACATTTACCTGAAAAAAAAGAAACTGGAAGTATTTTTTACTTTATTGTAGACAATTTTTTTTGTACACAAAGTCACTAAATTGTAACATCTATTGATGAAATATGTTATAATTTAGATTTGTTCCTCATAATGTCTACATTATAGCGATAATATTAGTTTTAAATTGCAGTTTGAAAGTAGTCAGCGGAGTGTGCTCTGTCAATTTAGATGGTGCATACAAGATAAAGACCGGCTTAGTGGAGGCGACTGCTGCCCGTAGAGATTTATCTGTAGTAGCAGTTGTTAATTAATCGCACTCTAGCTTTACATCAGGCGGAGTGTTGTCATATGCCGAGCTAAAATTAGAAAAATATATATACCTAATTGATCTAGAAAAAAGTTTTCTTTCGTGAGCGCTATCACTGCATTTCACATACGTCATTATGAAGCCGGCATCTTACTAAAGATGCACGCGTTCTGCTTGTAAATTGTTGTTAATTTTCATCGCAACAGTAAACTATAAAACATAATACTAACGACCGCGACGTTCCGCCTCATATCTGTAACATTTTAATTACTTTCAATTACCTCACCAACACGCGTATTTGGGCATTTAATAAACCTTAGCAAGCCGGGAGGTATCCGGTTCATCCACACCTAAAAGAGGAGCAATTTACACTTTAAATAAAATAGATAACTCCTAATTAATGTTTATTTATTGGATTGCTAATTATCTCGAGGCTTATTAGCATATCCCGTTGTTTTGTCCTTTTAAAATTGGTATATTAACAGAAAAGTTGCTTTACTTTAATTGGATGATTGTTTTCCTTTAATTAGAAGCCATACAATGTATGCGTTTACTTCTTTTACTGTCCCTACTGTGAAATTAGTCTTACTAACCTATTAACTTTGTATTGTTGTCTGGGGTAGGCAGTGATAATGGACCGTTATTTGCTATAGGTCATATTAACTGTTGGTAAAATATTTTTTTATATGTAGTAAGCTTAGATCCGTTTGCACTAGAAGGTCCGTTAAAGTTACTTTAGCTATTACGTTTACATTATGGTTTTCATTTGCTCTACACGAGTTGCACCATCGTCGGCCTGTCATTTTTGACGTTTACTTTAACGCTAACCATAACCAGCGTATCTTGGCTGATTAAAGTTAAAGTAATCGTCAAACCAATGTCACTAACGTCAAATTATGAAAAGAAGCCAAATATGTTTTTCTATAATTTTTTCGGGATCAGCCACCCTTTTAACGATAACAATATGAATTTACACGATAATGCAACGCTTGTGGAGTAAATGTAAAGGTTTAACCTTCTGGTGCAAACGGACCTTAGTGGTTAAAATCAGCATTATAATTAAATTCTATTTTTGTTTAACAGATGAAGACTCATACAATGAAGAGGCAAGAAAGACCCCCCCGCCTGCTCCAAGCGTCCAAATGTCACAGAGTTCCATGCACGCGGCGTTGCAAGCACAACTCGCGCAGCATGTGGCGCAACAGCAAGCGAACATCGCGGCCGCCATCGCCGCTCACCATCACCATCAGAACAATAATGTCATAGGTAATTATTTTTCGCTTTTATTATCGAAATAAAACGCTATAAAGTGCTTTTATACTTTTTTATAACATAGTTTTATGGTTATGAACGATGCCATGCCAAGAGCTCCCTTTGTCATCTAGAAATAAAAAATCGTCCGCGAAAACCCTGTTAATAAGGGACTGAAATACCTCAAAACCACCATATTTAATTTACAATATTGTTCATGTATTTCTTTTTTATAAGAATAGTTTGTCACTTTGATGTCAGGTAACGTCTGTCTGATATCGATATTTTTCTTGTTGGAATACCCTTAAAAATCAGAGAGAAAACTTTATTCAATTATTTTACAATATATATATATATATATATATACAATAGAGAGCGACCGTGGTCTAGTGGTAAGACGCGTGAACTCACGATCGATTAGACCCGTGTTCAAACCTCGCTAATTTTGACCGGTACCATGTAACTTTCTTAGATGTACTTTGGTCGCTCAGTGCCTATAGGCACTATTAAAGAGTGGTAAGCAGATTGATGACGGGTATTTGTCCAGTCTACCGTCCTGGGGTAGTACCACGACTTCCGAATGTAACACCCGTGAAGTGACCTTGAATCGGTATCAGGAATAGTTTGAAAGTAGCCAGGTATAACCAGAGGAGTGTGCACTGTCAATCTAGCTGGTATATGCTCGTCACCTCAAGCCGGCATAGTGGAGGCGACTGCTGTCCGCACAGGTTTCTCTGTAGTAGCAGTTGTTTCCATTCATGGACCGCACTCTAGCTTTACATCAGGCGGAGTGTTGTCACATGCCGAGCTACAATAATAAAAAAAATAATGTAGTTTTATTGTTTAGTTTCTCGCGTGGAACTTATCGTTTACGAATACAACCGGCAATCCTAAGCGAAAACATTGTAATTTTCACTTTGTTGATGACCATCTCGTAGTAGTTTCTCCCAAATGTGATAGATGGCGCTGCGCATATAAAGTATTTTATAAGCGGTGAAAATTACGTTCCAATAGTTGTAGCTGCAAGTAAAGAACATAGTTGCAATTTTCCTCCATAAGTTGTTACACTAATGCGAGTATAATTGCCATTGCCGTATAAATGTGCTCGCTAGAAAATATCAGTCTGCTTACCCATTAATTTTATTAACTTCACTTAAGTATCAGTTATCGAGCCAGCCAGGAATGTTGACTTGTTTAATTGGCATGGTTATTATAACGTATTTTAAATGAAATTTGCTAACTTTCGAACCACTTTCACAAAATAAGATGAAAAATGAACAAAAAATAACCTAATAGTGGAATTTTGGCGCAGTCACGTGTGTAAAGCGGAGGACGTAGGTTCGATACCTATTACATCAAGCTGTTTTGCGGCGATTTTTTTTTGTCTTATTTTCATCGTAATTTAGTAATAACGACCCTTCCCTGCCTGGAAGAAACTGCTGCAAAATAAGTTTTTCTTTTCTTTTTTCTCTAATTTAGAATAACGTAAAAATTGCTGCAAAATAAACTCGCCTATCGTGTTATTTGTTTATTTATTTAATTTAATTTTATTACACAATAAATGATATCACACCCCCAGAGTAATAAGGGCATAAGCCTTTTTATGGTGGTTTTGAGTTATTGGTAGGGTTAGGTAGTCCGCATAAGCTCAATTTTTTTCGTAATTTTATAGATAAAACATTCGCAATTTTATACATGAAAATATATAATACGTCGTTTGACAATTCCGATTTTCTTATTAACAAATAACAAAATATGTTTATTTACGGAAATTATTATTGTTTAATTGAACGTAACGACTCGTATGATTGTACTTTTATATGACGCTTTAAACAACCTAGAAGAAGGTCAAAGGAAAAAAAGTTATATCCATTTAAACACTCTTTTTGCTCTCCTGTAAAATTGACTTTTCATCTTATACCTTTTTTCCCCTGGAGGAGCGATATTATTAATAGCCTGTACCACTTCATAGGGGTAGATAGAGATGAAAAAATTGAAAACAATAGCTTTTTCTTAGTTCTCTTATAAGTAAATTATTGACCTTTCCATAGATATGATTATGTATGCGGTTGACCTTTGTAACTTTCTCTCAGAACTTTTTCAATAAAATCCGTATCCCTCGAGGCATATTAATTTGTACATACACATAAGTCAGTTGGGTTTAAAGTTTAAACAATAATTTTATAATCTTAAAAGTCATGTCATGAATCCCAGGGAATTATCAGTATCCTGGTGGCGGTCGGTGGCCTTAACAGCCTCGGGTACATTCACCTTTTTTAGATTTTAATTGAAATGCAAGACTGCATCCTGTGCATAACTATACTCATTGCTAACCACTGCATCGATTATGTACTCTTGTTTAGTTTGCGGTGAGACAGTTTTATTGCTAATTTCATTTAACTATACGTAATAATACGTATAGCTATTTAATATCACGTTTCTGACCTTACATTTTCAAGTATTTTGAACCATTCAAGACTTTTGAACTCGTTTCGTGACTGCGTTCAGATTTTGTGCCAAAAACATTTGCATAGTTACGAAATGACTGTTGCTTATTATTACTTAATACTTATGAACATTGTCGGGTGCCTATGGTGAGTCTAGATCTGTAGGGTCGTGCGGGTCGAGGGAGGCAGGCCGGCCGGCGCGCGCCTCAGTGCTAACCTACCCGCGCCCGCGCCCGCCCGCCGCTACCCGCGTGTTCTCCTAACCTCACCACAGCCGCTCTCGATATCCTGCACCAACATACACCGCGAACCTTCCAAACCCCTATTCATATTTAAATTAGACGGGTTACCTACCTTGCAAACATTATTTAGAAACTACTTGCGAAATTATTTGTAAATATTAATCTCCACAATATAAAAGTTTGAACTAATTTCGAGTCTAGTATGAATTATTGTTAATTTAATGTTAAACTAAATATATCCTGATACAATACATATGGTGCTGTTTAGACTTTGTGGTGATATAAATAAAAATAGGGTTATTGCCGCGGTATGTTAGTGAGCGCTAAATATCTGCGCTACGTATCGATCGCGGTTGCCGGGAGCCGTGCTGACGGCACGCGATCCATGCTGCAATTCCCATCGCCTTTGTAGTGTCCTTTCAATCGCCGGAGAATAACCCTGCATTATATTAACACTGAATGGTCACAAGTGAATAGAAGTAATGTGCAAGGGCTATGATGATGATGATGACGAAGGCGACAGTTGTCCAGGGCTGGGGTGAAATCAGGCGCGGTGTCCGAAATAAACCCTCGGGGTAGGCGTGACCCGCCCCCGCCGCCAGCCCCCAGGATCTCCATGATGGGCTACATCATGGGATGTGCCTGCCTGAGAGGTTCGTATACACCCATTTACCTCTCAGACGTTGATACTACGCAAACTCGGGAATTGTGATATATTGTTTTCATATTTACGCATTTTAGCAACAGTTATTCACCGCCTTTGTGTACGTTATTTTAATTAGGACTGCGGCAAATACATGACTCCGCATTCTGTTAATGTTGGATTCCTATATAGATAACCGTGGGACGCGTACCCTATCATTTGATATGATATTATAACGCACTAATTTAAGCAGTCGATACTAATTTTTGATATAATTGGTGATAATATATTTAATTATATAATATACCTAAATACATATGTTTATTTTAAGGAGTTGTAAACAATGAGTACCGAGATCTTATTACGCTTTAAAATGCGACGAAATTAGCTTTTACATTGAAAAGTACAAACCTGGAAAATACCTTTTCTAAACACATCATAATAACAAAGATGAAACGCGACGTTCTTTCTCCATCGTAAAATATGTCATAGGTATTTAACCACACCCGGGATCAAGGGATTAACAACAAAAAGGAAATTGCTGAAAAAAAAAACGTGTCGCGATGACGCACGAAGCGTGTACAGCTTATTATATTTTATTTATAAAAGACTAGCTGTTGACCGCAACTTCGCTTGCGTATAATTAATGTTAAAGATTTAACTTAAGAAATGATGGGTTTCCAAATACAAACTTTTAACCCCCGTTTCTTTATGAGAATTGTTGGGATAAGGGCGCAACCTAGTAGCGTTTTGGGATAGTTTGAAAGTAGCCAGGTATAATGAGAGGCGTGTGTACTGTCTTATCAAGCTGGCATAGCGGAGGCGACTGTTGCCTGTAGAAATTTCTCTCTGGAAGCAGTTGCTTCCAACCATGGATCGCACTCTAGCTTAACGTCAGGCGGAATGTTGTCATACGCCGAGCTATAATGGGCAAGGTGTACAAAAATTAACCCATGTTAAATCGAAACCATTTCGAGATATCACTTCAATTAAATGTATTTTTTGATTCCCGTCTGAAAAAACTGTACTGACACACGATCGACCTTTCTCGGACAATCATAAATATTCAAGATAGAAGACAAAGTACCAACCTAATAATTTGTACATTATTTTGTTGTCTATGGTTATCGCCTCACAAATTTGTCAAATATCTTTTCTTTGTGTTTCTTTACAATAACAGTGTTTTATACCATTAACTATTGCAGTTTTAAAAACAAAACTATACTATAAACGCGATGTTTTAATAACAGGTTTTTTTTAAATCAAAAGTTTGAACTTTGACAATTTTTTTAAAAATTAATAAACAAAAGAACAAAGTGATTATAAAAGTTCTCCATAAACACGTGTCGACTAAATTAATATAAAATATTATCCAAAATAGGGATGCGAGGTAGTTGTGTCAAGATCGTGATAAGTGGCGTTCCGTTGTCTCTGCCTATCCCTGTGGGAAAAAGGCGCGACAATTGTATTGTATTGTATTGTATCCAAAAAATATGTAAAAAAGATAACTGTCACCATCCATATATACACCTTTCCAATTAAAAATAACATATAAGACGTAATTACTGTGGTGACAGTCTTCTCAAATTCCAGCATATTTTAATGTTTAATTTTGTCCCTTGTCTTCCAACAGCTTGATTACTTATGTTAACTCCCAAACTTCACAACAAACGACATCCTACGTAATTTAAAATACCTAGCTTATATTAGTACTAGCTGTTGCGCCTAACTTTGTATGCGTGTAACTAAGATTGTCAAGTTAAACACTTGACTAATGATTGGAACTCCATACAAATATTTCAACCCCTATTTCCCCCCTTATTGGGGTGATTTTCCAATTATGTGAAAAACATTGTAGCTCGGCATATGAAATGTAAAGCTAGTGTTCGGTCCATGAACGGTCCAACTGTTACTAGAGATAAATTTTTACAGACAGCAGTCGCGTCTGCTATGCCGCTATGGACACTGCGTATTTCTCTGGTTATACCTACAGCTACTTTCAAATTGTTTCCGAAGTTTTTCCTCAGCATACCTGTCAATTTTATTTGGAGTATTTTTCATTTGTTTAACCACGTAAAGTTAACAAAAAGACGGAGCTACTTTCAAATTTATAATGTTAGATTAGATGTAGATAATTTTGTATATACCACCTGTTTGATATTCCCTTGTGGGTTTCTCTGACATTAAATAACGAAAGTTTTGTAGTTTTAGTTGAATTTTTATTTCATGATGTTCATACTAAGTGCTTGTACATATAAGTAGAGAAATTATAATGAAAATTGTATATAAAAACAATCACAAACTTTTCAATTCGACAAGACCACGTAACGCGCCAATTGGCAGAGTAATTCAGTAGTCAAAACTCAGAACTTCCGTGCGTATAACGTATTGTGTGCGTGTTGATTTTGTCTATTCCATTCTCATTATAATTGAAGGAATATGCACCCTAGCCATCATAGAGGAGACGACTGCTGTCTACAGATATTTCTTCTAGTATTAAAAAAAAAAAAAAAAACAATAACCGATAATGTTTTAATTACTCAAATTGAATAACTTGTATTTTGGTTTATTTTATTGAAAATTATCATTAAATTATCCTACTAACTTTTTGGCAGTTGAATCTTTCTTAATTTAATTTGATCGAGTGGGTATATACGTGGGCTCGCGATCAATTACCGTGTTTCAATCTCCCAAACATCTCAGCCGGAACCAACTTTTTTAATTTACTTTGGTCACACTTAGCCATGTTTGACTATGATATAAGCATTAGATTTATATATAGACATTTAAAAAAATCCAAAAATATATATTATCTTAGTTCTGTCTATCCCTAACTTGGATAACAGCATTTACTATCCAATTGCTTATCCATACTTTGATACTATACTAATATATAAATATGAAGGTTCTTCTGTCTGATTGTTATATGTTGCATTTACTTTAGAGCAAAACAAAAACTAAAAATCTAAATAAATAACACCCGAATGAAGAAGATTAAATAATTCATGTAAGTTATTCATTGCGACAATGTGCGGTTTTCCCACCGGTGTTGTGTGGGTGACGTCATGTCAGGCAACAGCTGGGATCGCGTGGGCTTTTTCCTTTGTCTTCGAACTTTCATATTTTCACTATAACGACGTCTTTAGTGCAGTTTCTGCATTTGCTTCGATGGATACGAATGTCACCTGTGAACTTTGTGGCATTCTCCTATGAGGACTAGAACAGAGCATGTTTTAATTGTTATAATATTTTCTCTTATAAATACGTTGCTTTTTTAATTAAAATAATATTTGTCTTAGTAAAATTGTTAATTTCCTAAACTCTTAATCCCTGTTTGGGCGTATTCAGAACTCTATATATACACCTAAAATATAATATCTAACTAGTGTAGTATTTATATATAGGGTGGTAAAACGGGTTCATAATATAATGTGTATTCGGCAACGTTCCCCATCGACTCGTTAAAGCTCTATGGAGAGCTTTCAAGGACGTTGCCCGGGTCGGCGACCTTGCCACTCTGTATACTGCAGTTTGCTCGTATCTTATTAGATATAAGTACATAACACATTACTTCGTAACACATCATTAATATTATGTAACTAGAGTAATAATATTGTATGCTTATCTTGTAGATCTCGTAAATGTAACTTTCCGAACGTGGGCTAAAATTGTGTATTATTCACATTAATATTAAGTTTTCATGACTGTTTATTACACGTATTTAGTTGTTATAAGCCTGGGTCGTCGACATGTAGTTTTCAGTTAACTTGTTTCGCGATTTTTAACCGCATGAATGGCGATAAATTAAAAATTCAAAACAAAGTGTCGGCGGCGCGTGGGCGGTCGGTCCTGAGAGCGGAGGGCGGGCGGCCGAGTGGATCGAAGAGCGCGCGCGGTGCCGGGTAGGGGGAGGGTAACGATTGTGCGGCGGGCGCAGTCTTCCATCGAGCATGAGCGACGTGGGAACGCTCGCCGCGATGGACGCGTTCGCGGGCGGCGCGAGGCGCAGGCCGGCTCGCCTGCCGCCACCGCCGCCCTTCGTGCCACCGCCGCCGCCGCACCGCCACGACCACTACTACGTCCGCCGAAAGTCACCGGTGCCGCGGCATACCACACATCTAACACTACTCAACAGAAACAACGGTACCCGTGCATGGTCATCATCACCACATTTCACCAACAATTCGCATCACAGCAAAATCTGTTGAATGAAAAGTTGTCTAACAAACTAAAATCTATATTATGGCCTAAAAACCGGCGAAATTAAACAATAATCATGATCACTATTCATTATCAACATTTTAAAAATACAATTCAGTTTTATGTTGATTAAAAATGTAATTATACTTTCGTATGTTTACTGCTGAATTGTTAATATTTTTAATGTCACTATATCGTTTACATAATATAGGTAATAACTGATGAATATTTGATCATGTGATAATAGTAATGTGCATGTTTTACAAAAATTAGATTATCTATTTTTTATCGAATATTTAACAATATTTTTTTTCAGCTTCTGAAAAACAACTAATCTTAAACATAGCTAAAAATAAACAAAGTTGAAAAACACAAAAATATTAATACTTTTATTATTAGTTATTTTATAGTGAGCTAGCAGTAAGGACGATTCCCCGAGGTATAAGGATAAATAACCGCCCACGTTCGTTCACCACCGTGCTAACCACGGGGACATTTACTTAGAGTCTTACCTTAATCCAATTTTTATGGTTTATTTTTGTTGAAAAGGGTTAAGAGCTTTTGGGCTTACATAAAGTTTGTTACTTGTACGAATAAAATTGGTGAACAACGTTTTTTAAAAAATACTAAAAAAAATATAAGTTAAGTTTAACCAAAAGCTTTTATATTATTTGTTTTAATTAGCTTTATGGGTTATTCGATACGTACATAAACAATACTTAATTTTAATACTGTTGACGTAAATCAGTCAGTATTAATTAGTGAAGAATGTGGACATGTAGCAGACTCAATCAGGGGTGAAAAGCGGATGTTTGTGACGGCGCGGCGCACGCGTCTCCGACCTTGGCCAACTATTTGCGGATTACTCCTGCGCGTACCCGCTATGGTATTTTAATTGATCATCGATGTCAATCAACGTATTTCAAGAAAACTTATTTACTTCGCATAAAAATTATTTCATGAGGACTAAAGAGCAATGTAAACAATAATTTTTCCCTTTTTTTACAAAATAAGAAAACTTTTATTATCAGAGTATTTATTTGTTTTAAAGCCAACAGCGTAAACCTAGAATATAACAAAAAAAGATTAATTTGTAATAATAAGGCCAATGATAGGCTTTACGGTATATGTGATAAGTAATAACACAAAAAAAATAAAATTTTAAACATAACTCAAATCAAATGTATAACTCAAAAGAAAAAAAAACACAAAGAACTAAAAAATAACAATAAAAAAAAATATTTTCAATTTAGAGAATTTTTCTATCGAATTGAATTCTAGGCATTCGTTTTGAATAAACAACGTAATATAATATAATATTAAAATAAAAGACGGTTCGCAAATCACCCTTGACCCGCATACCACGTTTCCGCTGCACTGATTTTACCATTTGTTATTTTCTCTCGTTTCAGAAATGCGCTAATGTATTACGTTTAGATATTTTGCTTTACTGAAATAATAAATTACTACTCTCAAAATGAAATGACCCTAGTTCCGTTAGAAATAGCCGGCTATTATGAGAGAATATGCCCTGTCAGTGGACGGTGGACGTGTCCTAGAGCCGGCATAGCGGAAACGAAATTCACTCTAATAACAGTTTCTTTTTGCACGTGGACTGCACTCTACTGTAACGTCAGGCGGAGTGTGGTCACATAAAGAAGCTGATATAAAAAATACTTTTGAAATTTTAAAAAGCACCATTAGACTGAATATTGTGTAATTTTATTTCAAGAGTTGTTACAAACATAACGTATTGCGGTTTGATCTAAAGTTTGCGACATAAAATTCTATAAAATAGGTCAAGAATAGGCCGCAATTGCGACCCACTTTTCAATTTAATACAATCTAATAAATTTATTTCTTTTTTCGTATAGGTCTTAATTTCATTCGTATTTAGGTCATTTCAAGTTATTTTAAAAATAAAATAATATTTACCTGATTGAAAGCGGGGATATTGGCTCGTTTTTTTATTACGATCTGTATTGATAGATATTGTAAGAGATATCGGTATGTATTAGAAACAATCTATTGTTGCCACGACAAGCCTCATCTGTTTTTGTATAAAGGAATGAGTATGTTCTTCATTAGTGATTGATCGTGTACATCGTATAGAATTCGGTTTTGCTGTACTTTTCCATATGAAAACAGGCACTATTTTTGTTGTATATTTGTCTGTGTAGTGAGCTTAACAAAAAATACCAATGCCAAATATTGAGATTTGTTACGTCAAAGGCCTTTGCCTCCCATTTGTAAATAATGGCGCGAATATTATTATACAAATAAAATGAAAGTTTGCTTGTTTGTCTTTTGTGCGTTCGCGCTACGTTCATTCGATCAAATTCAAACTTTGCATAATTGTTGCGGTTGAATCTTGATTTTATTTTTTTTTAGATATAAAAATAAATGTTTGTTAATTCTGTATGCGTTTATTTATTACAAATTTAAAAAATTAATAAATATAAATTTGAACTAAAATTAAAGTAGAAAAATTGAGAGCCCGCGTTAGATAGACCATTTATTGAAAAAAAAGTGAACCTTACTTTTTTTTGTTTATTTAACGTTACGGTTAACAGCTATCTTAACCCGATAAAAGGTTTCCGAAGTAAATAATACACGCTACTAAACGCATATTAATTCTAATCATACGAAGATGCGAGCAAGCTTTGCCGCAGTTGTCTAATATTTACGTGTTACACACTTAACACGAATGTATAATTTGTAAATTGAAAATATCGGCTTGTCACCAGCCACCCACGTGCCTCTCGTCAACTGTCGCCAATTTCTTTTTACATCTTATCGCGAATTCCCTCCACCCAATCCACATATACGACCCACTTTCATTCCACGCATTTTTTTATTGTTCATTTTACGGAATAGATCAATCCGCTCGGGGTTATTATTATCTTTACTGCCTGAAAGTTTTATAGGACGGCGTTTTAATGGCAAATAAAATTAGGTTAATTTGAAATGACGTGAGGTTAATTAGTGATTAATATAATATTATTTTATCATTTAATTCTTTTACGAATATACTAATTTAATTTAAGTTTTTTATTATTAAATATATAATGTTTTGTTTACTGGTGTTTAATTATATTTGTAACTTTTTTTGGGAGAACGGTAACGTCTTTGTGCGCGTAACGAATGGAGACTGTGTAAACGACCAGTCATCACAAACCTTTCACAGCCTTGTAGCTTAACCTTGTGCGGATCGATCTGTGTTCCCTCTGCGTGTCCTCCAAAGTTTTCTCGACTCTATTTCCCAGCATGAATCCCTCATGTTTTTGTGTCATAATTTTGACGTCATGAAATTATTTTAACGGGCTATGATTAAAATTCCACGTGTCTTACCACCCGTCGTTTTCAAACACTCACTATGAATCATTTGAGGCATTCGGACAGATACCATACGGCGCCAACTGTAAATATGAATTATTAAAATAATTTTCGTGTTCAGTTGGCGTGCTATCTCGGCCACCATGCCATCTCCTTGTAGCTAATACAACTGTCATTTCATTTTAAATTTCCCACGAGATTCCATATTATAAGGTCGGTTCATTGTTCTATCTTGAATATAAAATTCGAATGTATATTTGTATAAACTTTATTTTTCTTGTATATTTATTATCTGTGAAGTTGTTTTGTTTATAGCTAGTCTGGGAAAGCTCACGAATAAAATAAATATATTTTTGTGATTCAGAACAGGATTATTATTCTGCTCGAAGTGTCAAAATAGCAACAACCGTCGCTTAAGGCGTAGGTATAGGCGGCTATAAGCTTCTTATCCCAAATTTATTTCGCGTTTGTACATAAACATTTTCCTAGTGAATTACAGTGTCTCACACGTGTCAGCGAAAGACGTATTTAACGATCTAAATATATTTTTAACGAGTTTGCGGGTAGCGTAGTATTACGTGTTATGACGCTGAAGACCGCGAGCTGATGTCGCTCTGCTATGTTCCCGTACTCTTGACATTGTGTCTATTAGCGTTTTAACCACGGTTAAATCCTTCGCCTCGCTTTGCATGCCGTTTCCCTTACATCATCCAACAAACGCATTCCTTTCCGATTAAAATATATACATAAATGTTATTATTGAGAGTATTATTGTAATCCAAAACTTATCTCTTAGTTCAGCCACGAATATAGGCTTTGTGATTTTATAGTTGGTCGAATTTTTTCACTCAGTGTGAATGTGTACAAATATTTACGTACCCGAGAACTTTGAAGGCATCACACTGTGTATGACAAGTGTTACGCAAGTGTCGGCACGTGTTACGTAACGCTGCAGCGTCCTCGGCGGCCACCTGCGGCCAAGGGCGCGCGACATCGATCCGCGCTCGCGCACACCCTACGACCCCCGTCTACCCTCGACACCCCCAGCCTGTTGATTAAACACCGCCGGCGACTGATATCTAGTTTTGATTTATTGACCGTGAATCCTCACCCGTCGTATTTGTTGATGTTTACATTTCATTTGGAAAGTCTTATTGTGTCGGCGTAAATCTTCATTTAGTAAATAGTGTTTTATCGTGAAAGAAATAAAGGAAATGACGTAGAGATGAATAATAAAGCATGATGCGGCCAAGGTCGTCTAGATATGAATGGGATGCGTGCTCTCTACGTTCGTGTTGGCTATTCTTGATGAAAACGTGCGCGCCCGTGACAACATTCATGTAAACGGATCATTATCAATTTGTATTTTATGCTATTTACTTAATTATAATAATAATCACATAAAATATATTTGAAATATTTTGTTATCATTATATCTCGTCTTTATACCTTAAAATATTTACTTATAAAAAATATATTACATTTTTTTATTTTATTTTCAGAACCAAAGAAAGACAAATTGGAAAATGGTGGCGAGATAGTACGGCCCGAGAGGCCTAATTCGTTGACGGCGGGTAAACTACCGCGACGGATATGCTATCAAGGAGATATGGGTAAGATGCCACTTTCCTATTCCACTTTGCACGTTATTGACAAGTGAGAGATATCGGCATTGTTTTATTCATGACGTTTCTTTCATAATTTTAGATTCAATTTTAGAAAATCTTTTAAATTCAATTTTTCTATAATATAAAGATGTTTAAATTTTTTTTAAGTAGTCTTGATTTTGTATTACTTTGAGACTAAATAATAGCGTTTCGAGAATTTTAGCTGTTTATTATTTCTGTTTATAGCCAATATGGATAGCAAAAAAAGGAATTAATGTTCAAAGAAATATGTTCTTTTTAAATATTTTATTAATGTGCTTTTAATTTTATTTATTTTGCATATTTGCATCCAGTAAAGTATCCAATAAAATGTTTAAAAATAATTAATATAAAACTGATTTTAATTTTATATGCCGATTTGATCATGTAGTATAATTTTTTTATTATTATTATTATAACTACATTTTATTTTCTGGTCACTGCAGCTACGTGACATTAATTACAATAATTTGAATACAATCTTCCTCTTGTGCCGTTGACGTTCTTGATGAATTTTGTTCTAAGCGTATTCTTTTTGATTTGATTATGCAAATTGAGATCCCTTACTAAAAATTCTTTAGAAATTCACGCACGTACATGTTTTTTCTTGACCTCTCTACCTAATTTATTTATTTAAATTTAGTAATTAAAGAGCTGAATTATTTTTTCAACTTTATATAAAATCTGAAACTAGTTAGTATACATTGAAATAGTTGTCCTTAACAAAGCGCATCCGTGCTCAACTTGGCATAGCGGATGCCAAGTAGTTTACCGTGACGGAGTATGGTTATACTCCTCAGATCTCGGACGATTCTATTCCAAAGTGATACAGCGCCAGTTTTGCTGATAGTACGAGTACATGCAATATTCATCAAGCAATAACGACAGGCTTAGCGGAGGTGACTGCTCCTTACAGAGATTTCCTTTCATAGACAGGAGAAGATCTTAACATCAGACGGAATGTTGTCATATGCCGAGCTACATTATAAAACCAATAATAAGTTCCACGCTTCGATTTCATAACTACTTTTGAGTTGAAGTCGTGAATTAATTGCGTTAAGGATTACATATATTATTAATTGTTTAGTTGGTATTGTATGTACTTCACGACGACCTCAAAGTTTTCGGTTCACTTCGGTAAATAATTCCAAGTTGATTAGTGTTTTGTAATGCGCGGTGTCGAGCTTATAATGTGGAACTTGCTTCTACAACCTAAAATTATTCATTCAGTTACTTCATTAAGAAGTTGGTAGTGCCTAACCTTGCTGGGTTTCAGCAGTACAATGTGCCGCTCCCGAATTAAATTTGCGACCTTTCTGTTCTTTTGTTTTTACCTTAACAAGGGCAAAAGTCAACTTTGTATTGTTTCGTATATTTTACCTTAGTTTAAACGAAATTTAATCTTAATTTTATTCAACGTGCTACCCGATATGTACGGTCGATCCATGAGTGGAAATGTTTGCTAGTAGCAGTTCCCTCTGCTATGCCGGCTTGAGGAGACGAGTGTGCACCATAACAATACGCACTTCTCTCGTTATACCCGGCTAATTTTATTTTTTGTTATCTTTAGTAGGCGGCTACGGAGAGACGGGCGGCGGGGCGGGCACGGACGAGACCCTCATGCTTTCAGAATTACCTGAACCACCAATCGCGGTGTCTGACATTGGACCCATACCTCCACCGCCCATGTTCAGCTCACCCAGTCCTACAAGACATCACACACACAATAGACAGTTACACAACCTCTCCGATTGTAAGTTTATTTTCTATACAATTTTCTGCGTAATTATACTATTATGAATAGAGCATTAAATTAATAAATAAATAAAATTGACAGACGAACTCAGTAAAATGTGACGTAATACCAGCAGTTGGGAGGGCTACGTGATGTGTCAGCAGTCGTATAGCTTAGTGGTCAAAGAATCCTGCGCAAGGCAGAGGACGTAGGTTCAATACCGATCTCAGCTCAGGCTGTTGTGTGCGTGTTGATCCTTGTTCTGTTCCATTTTTTTCTTCTGCTTTGAAGTGAAAATAAACAAAATCTATATTTTAATAAGTTATTTTATACATATCCACAGCGGAAGATGAGGAGGACCAGGACGATGACGACATAGAGCCATTAACAATGTCGGATACGGCTCGAGTTGAAGAGATTCCGCCGAAAGAGCCGGTCTTCAATGCAATGCCTCTTAAATCTGCACTAAAGAAACGTCCTGCACCCTCGGCGTCTCCTGCGGGAACACCCCTAGCCACCCCATTAGCGAATAGACAAGACCATCATCACGCCAGTTTCAAGTCAGTATATTTATTATCTTAATTAAATCCACGAAAAAAATACTACGATATTACTGCATAATTAAATAATTTATTTTTTTATTAAATTTTATTCACAACAAAATAATAAATAACAGCTCAGGTGTGTGCGTGTTGATTTTTTCTCTGTTTAATTTTCATTATAATTTGATAATAAACAAATCCAGCAAAAATTTATAAAACAATAACCAATAATTAAAAAAAGCAATGAAAAAGTTTGGTTAATCATACACTAAAATTATTTTATAAACACTAGTCAAGTCAACGTTAGTGAGGGTAGGTACACAGTCACATCAGCTGTCAATGTTAGACCCTTCACCAACATGCAAAAACCTCTCGACGCGTTTCGCCACTCCACGTGACATCCTCAGGAGACGTGTGGTCGTCGAAGCGAAGTGTTTATAAAATAATTTTTGTTCTGGATTTCCGCAAAGTGACGCCTAAATCATACACTATCAGAATGTAAATATCTTCATTTCTTTAATTTGTTTTTATCTTTCATCACAAATGAACAACAAAAGTTTTTAATTTATTTTATTTCATGACGGTAACGACATATAATTTATTTGATTCTGTTTTTATTTTCCAATCTTTCACGATAAATTCATCTGGAAATGAAAAAAAGAAAGAACTCATTGAATTAAAGTACTATTTTTATGTTACGACTCATTCTTTGCCATTCAAACTGAATCCATTAACTTTCAATACAAAATAATATCATCGAAGATTGTATTGTGATAGTATTTCGTTTATTTTCATTCTGACCGTCGACTGCAGACGGCCGCCGCCGAAGCCGAGGATTCGTATCTGGTAATAGCGCTATATATGTATAAATCTATGTTGTCGAATACACCTACCCGCCCGCCATTCTAACAGAGACCTTCCGACCGGTCTCGCTTCACATAACTTCACACAAATACTTGCAAATGGGAAATGTACGAGAAAATATCTTTTTACGGCATTTTCGAGTGTGTTCTGTCAATGAATGGTGCATAGTCTACTCGAGCCAGCATAGCGGAGGCGACTACTGTAGCAGTTGTCACCATAAAGAAAAATCTTAACTTTAATTATGAAAAATACAATTAATTTGTGACAAAATAAAATTTATTTAAAAAAGAAACTTATAATATTTTCTCGTAGCAACATTTGTTTGATGTTACCCATGCATTGCTCGCTTCCTTCATTTGTCTGTTAACTCTGAATGGAACGATCGATGCACTTTTCTTAACCACACCCATAATTCATATAGAATCCTTACACACCAAACACAACTATCGCGCTTACACTTAGCATTTTCTAATTAACTTTAACCTCGTTTAATTATAGTATTAAAACAAAAACAACATTCTATCTATGCGCAAGATAGTGTGTTTTTTTTTTACGATACATCGTAATTATTTTTATTCTTAATTAGCTCGGCATGTGACTGCACTCCGCCTGCTGTTTAAGATAGAATGCGATCAATGAGCGGAAACAACTGCTGCCACAGATAAGTATCTGCTGACAGCAGTCGCCTCCGTCGCATGCTTGGGGAGACGAATGTACAACGTCCAAGTTGACAATGCACACTCCTCTCGTTAACCGGCTAAATAGAGAGCCTAATAAATTTAGAATAATGTTAAATAATAAAAAAAATGTATTTCGTCTTATAAATGTTGTGTCGCATGTATTGATGTTTGTATTTAAGTTTAATTAGTATGTTTTTAAAAAGGTGAACTTTCGAATTGCGCGTCTTTCGTGTACACCTAACGCAACACACGGAAGTCTACCTTTAATAATTTTTCCCCTATAAAGTTTCAATACAAATCGTACTACGAACTAAATATTTTGTTACTAAGAAATTCACTAACTTTTTTTTTGAATTTTGTTTAAAAAAATATATATTATAATAAAAAATATTCTATTAACAGTACACGGCCGGTACGTTTGGGCAATGCGATAGAGAATAAAGAAAATGCACGACCATGGGATGGTGATTACAGCGAATATGCGAATGAGTCTGAGAGAGCCGCGGCCAAACTCGCAAGGAAGGAAAGCCTCAACATCAAACTGGCACTCCGCCCTGATCGACAGGAGCTTATTAACAGGTAACTTGTTTTTGCAATTATGACAGTAAATCATGATTTTTTTGCTATTTTTCATTATAATTTTAAAATATACAAAGGAGAATGCCCATTCGTCTAAGAAAAATGGGCCCACAATTTTTTTCTCGAGTTTGTCGATGATTCTCAGTTAATTTTGTATAAATATAAATCTACTTCCTTATCAACAATCACTTTTAATTTTTTCACCCGGGTTATTGAGTAATTAGTTGTTTTCTGATGCAATATTTGAGGCTATTATCTTTTATGCTTTAATAATTGAAGATATATGTTTTTTTTTTTAATGTAATATAACATTGTCTATTGATTGGTAAATAATGTGTTGATATAATTAAAATGAATTAATAAAAAAATAAGATATTATTTTAGAATATTGTTTTGTTCATACTATTAGGTATCAAGTGGACCCTAAAATGGGCATTCTCCTTTAGCAATTCCGTATGCCAAAAATTAGTTAAAAACAAAAAAAAACCCTTTAATGTTTATTTTCCTTTTAAAATAAAACTAACATCGTTCGAGATATAATGATGTCTTTATAATAAGTTTTAACGCGTTAATTATTACAATAATTAACGTATTTCGTCATAACTTTTGCGTTATACTATTAAACAAAATTCCAGTAAAACTTGTAACCATAGTTTTAATGCCATAATTTTTGACGCGCTAATTATCTCGAAAGTGGAGCCGTAGCATAACGATAACAACATATTTGTATGTATGTTGTATAGTTTATTTATAATCATGCCAAAATTAAAAAGTCGTAAGTCGCAGAACAAATTACGACGTTATTTTGAGTCTCTCTTATTCTCTCTGACTTTGATAAGATTGATTCAATAGTCCTCGTGTGTATTTAGCTCAGAAAATATTAGAACGAGAGGACTGTGCACTGTCGGACTGGATGGTTCGTCTCGCTGAGCTAGCATAGCGAAGGCGATTGCTGCCTGCTGATATTTATCTATGGTAACAGTTGTTTCCACTCATGAATCGTATTCTTGCTTATTATAATAATAAAAAATATATATTAGTTTACAAATTATATGTTTCCAATAAAATATAGAACACTTAGGACTTTAGAGTATAGTATGAGGAATGGTTGCGCCCGCGCAGTCATCACGCGATTATCGAATGCCTGGGAGTGTTTTATTTTTGTTAGCATCATCAAGCCAACAAATCGTTTCTATTTTTTATTTCTTCCTGAATCCGATCGTTCGCTCTTGGCATTGGCATTGTATTCGACATATTGAAGTTCCAACTGTCTATTCTAATAAATGTGATTCACAGTACAATTGCTATTGCTTACTAACTGTTACCCGCGACTTTGGCATACGGGAAAAATCAGATTGTGTGTAGAGCCCCCGTAAATATCATAAAACGAATCGAACGCGAAAGAATCCTTCAAACTTCGGATTCCTAGTTCATGAAGGCATACGGAACAAACAAACATTAATTCATTTGTTTGTTTATACATAGCTAGATCTATATTATTACGTATTGATTACTTCTTAAAGATTTATTCGCTTCGGCCACGAACTATCAATCGGATCATTGTGTTTTATTATAAACAAATACTGTTTTATTTTTGTAGTTATTAGTAACTTATAAGACAAAAAGCTCGGCCTATTTTTATAGAATATTTTCTGTTCAATTTTAATCCTAATTTAACAATAACAAGTCTTAACATTTAAATAAATAAACAAACAAAAATATAGTGTTTAGAAATAATTAACTACAAGTTAGTGTAATAATTAAAAGGTACGTTCGTGACGCGAATTATTATTCATATTAATTACACTTGAACTAGTTTACCAATTGTTGGGACTTAGCCAAAAGTTTATGCTAATCGTGCGTCCTGAAAACATTACAGAGATCACATAATCTTTGGCAAAATTGTATTATGTCAGATCAGTATTGCGTCCAGCGCGAGACCAATTGGTACATATGTACAATTCTCATTCTACTTCTTGTGTGTATTCATTTTAGTGCCATAAGCATGTATACGTATTTCCCAAATAAACTTAGGTAATGTTGCAATGTTGACTAACTGCGTGAGCTTGTGGGGACGGTATTCACTAATCGTATTATGGTTACTTAGACGGCCTAATTACTTAATGATAAAATGCCGGCGAAATATCAGGTATTATTAGTTTTTATATTAATTTTTGACATATAAAAATGCTAGATTTGTTTATAATTAAAAATTGTATACAAAAAAATAATGCGTACCACTTATACTGGTACAGTACACGGCAGTAAATGTTACATTGAGTTTTCGACTTCGTAGTGCGTTGTCGCGAAGACATGAGTGACAGAGACGATGCTCCAAAATTAGTGTTTCCCAACCTTTTTTTGTGCCATGCCCCACCCTAGCATTTCTAAAATTCTTATACCCCTAACATACATAATTTTTATTATTAAAAAATGGAATTGTTTACTTAAGAAACTTAAATGATAGGTTTTAGGAAGAAATCACTAGGAAATTGTTACCGAAACACAGCTTTCTGACGCAGGGAAGTTTACTTGACGACGCCAAACACGCAGTTGTTATTTTGCTCTCGTCTAACGAAATTATACCTAATAATTATTTAAGAATTTGCTTTTTACGTCGCCGAAATCTAGCTTTGCATTTAAATGGCCCGGAGCGAAAGGGTTTAACTCGTGTCGAATTCAATTTCGAATTGCCCCCCTTAACAATCAAATGCCCCCCTCCTTAACAATCAAATTGCCCCCTCTAAACTGTCTATCTCTTTTTAAAGATTAATGTGCAATATTTACTATCGGGTACTGTACACAACCGAGTTGATCATTAAACCAGACAGCCATCTTTCCATCGCCCTTCGAACTGCTGGGTCGATATCATAATTGTTTTTTTTTTAAATATCATAATTGAATAATATTATAATCTTAAAATATTAGTAATTTAAATATTTATTTATTAGATGAATATAATAAGAAGAATTTAAAGAGTTTTTTTTTTAAATATTTTATTACATTTGGCAATAACACGGAATTTATGTTTATAATCGTCTTTAACCGTATATTTTGGAATGCAAGTGGATGGCGCGTTTTACATCACAAATATAACGTGCATGTACTCGTACATCTAATTTCATTGCATTTGCCAAGTTGTTTTTTTTTGTGAATAATAAACAATGTTAAAGTAGTAAAGTTTGTTGTAAAATATTTGGGTAAAATATATGAAGCCTAAAATATGATCCTGGAGCGGAGAAAACTATTATCATAGAATACTGAAAGCAGCAGTCTTTTCGACCATGCCCAGTTGAAAATATTGATGTGCATCTCCCAATTTGAGAGATGTCAAATTGCGTCCAAGCTTTTTTTTTTATTGTAGCTCGGGATGTAACAACACTTCGACTGATGTAAAGCTAGAATGCGGTCCATGAATGGAAACAACTGCTACTACAGAGAAACCTGTGCGGGCAGCAGTCGCCTCCACTGTGCCAGCTGGAAGAGACGAGCATGTACCATCTAGATTAATAGTGCATGCTCCTCTCGTTATACCTGGCTACTTTCAAACTATTCCCGAAACGCGACAAGGACACTTCACGGGTGTTACATTCGAAAGTGGTGGTACTACCCCAGGACGGCAGACTGGACAAATAACCATCATCAATTTGCTTACCACTCTTTAATACTGCCTATAGGCACTGAGTGACCAAAAGACATCTAAGAAAGTTACATTGGTACCGGTCAGAATTAGCGAGGTTCGAACACGGATCTCATCGATCGTGAGTTCACGCGTCTTACTGCTAGACCATGACTGCTTTATTTATTTATATCAGATGATACTGTTTATTTAAATATTATGTTTAATTGGTGTTGTTTATTTTGTAGGAATATCCTGGTGGTAGCCAGCGAGCACGAACGCCAGGAATCGTGGGAGGCTATCGGCGCAAGACTCATACGCCGCTTGTCGATGCGACCAACTGCCGAGGAGCTCGTCGAAAGAAATATACTTAAAAGTTAGTATACTTTCTATAACTGTCCAATAACACAGCATAAATAAAGAAGTGTTAACTAACATATGTGAAGTGACCTAGTCGTATTTCGGGATCATTTCGAAAGTAGCCGGTATATCGGAGGCAACCGCTGCCTGCAGACATATCTCTGTAGTAGCAGTTGTTTCTGCTCATGCTATTCGCACTCTAGCTTAACATCAGGCGTAATGTGGTCATATGTCAAGATATTACAATAAAAGAGATTACAATAAATCATATTGTATTTTTTTAAAATCTTGTGACAGGTCAATCGCCGGCGGAAGAGAAGAAACAAAAGGAAGAGAAAAAGAGATATTTGTTACGCAAACTTAGTTTTCGACCAACTGTTGACGAACTGAAGGAGAAAAAGATTATCAGATTTAGTGACTACATTGAAGTTACTCAGGTTATTATTTATTTTTTTTATTTATTTTTTAATGCAAATGCTAAATAAGTATTTAATGGGTAAAGTGGTACGTGTGTTTAATGATAATTATACTAGCTGTTGTACGCAACTTCGCATGCGGTTAAATTGTGAAATGATAGGTCCCCCATACAAATCTTCAGTTATTTTATACCTTATTGAAGGATGTATTTTGCAAAAACGCTGAAACACAATTATTTATTTTTTACTGAAGAGTCGCTTAAAACTATTTTGAAACAAAAGGAGAATGCCCATTCTCTTAAGACAAATGGGCCCACAATTTTTTTTCTCGAGTTTGTCGATGATTTTTTTGTTAATTTTCTAGAAAAATAAATCTACGTTCCCTCATTACCAATCAGTTTTAATTTTTTCACCCGACTTATTGAGTAATTAAATGTTTTGTGATGTAATTTTTGAGGTTATTAGATATATTATATTAAATGCTTTAAATAGTTAATGATATAGTTTTTTTAATGTAATTAAACATCGTCTGTTGATTGGTTAATGATGTGTTGATATAATTAAAATGAATTAATAAAAAATAAGATATTATTTTGGAATATTGTTTTGTTACCTAACTATTAGGTATCAAGTGGGCCTGTGAATGGGCATTCTCCTTTATTAAAAATGCAAAAATATTCAATCGCATTTACCAAAAGTTTTTTTTTTATTATGACACGATATGTGACCTCGACTGGCCTGGTGATAAGCACAATGATGACTCGAGAACCGCTTACTCGGTGGCTCCAGTCGCCATTACTATGCCGGCCTGAGAAGATTTCACGCTCCGTTTGAAGGCTCCAATGTTAAAGGATTGGGAGAACACGTGGGAGGGCAGAGCATTTAATTTCTCCTTTGTGCAACATTTAAATATGAATTCTCATGTCTGTAACTTGATGATTTGATTAAAATATATTTTTTTTATGTTTATAGGCGCACGATTATGATCGTCGAGCGGATAAACCATGGACGCGATTAACACCGCGTGACAAAGCAGCCATCCGCCGCGAACTGAACGAGTTTAAAAGCTCAGAAATGGCGGTTCACGAGGAAAGCAAACACCTCACTAGGTAATGAAACTTTTGAGTTTTAATTCATAATAGAACCGTGGCCTAGCGGTAGAAGACGTGAACTCACTCAAAAGACCTCTGTTCAAATCTCGTATAAACTTTAAAAGAGTGGCAGGCAGGCTGGTAACACTACATTCAAGTGTAACGCCCGTGAAATGACCTAGTCGCGTTTTTTTTTTTTTTTTTTTTTTTTTTTTCATCAGTTTGAAAGTGATCGGGTTAACCAGAGAAGTATGCCCTGTCAATGGATGGTACACAATCTCTCTGTAATCGCACTCTAGCTTAACATCACGCGGAGTGTGATCAGATGTCGAGCTACTAAAAATATATAATTACTAATCGGTGTTTTGTTGCAGGTTCCATAGACCATGACGGCTGTGCGAGATCTCCGGGCATGTCGTGTTGATGCCGCTCGTCCGCGGCTAATGGTAATTGTCGGCCATCGTCGGCCACCGTCGGCCACCGTGAGCCACATCAGGCAAGAAGGTACGCAATAAACCGCGCCTCGCATGGTAAAGTGTTGATGATTCTAAACTTGCGTTACGAGTGCAATCTTGTTTTATTTAAAGGCGTAATTGTCGAGTACAATATAATTTTATTTTAAGTTAACAGTAATTTAAGCACCCGAACATTCTTTGTATTGACCTTGAAGTAAGGTTAGTGATACTGGTTGGTTATGATTGTTGTTGAGAGATGGATGCGTTCGGTATGAACTCGGGGATGACCTCTAGAGGGTATTATACTGTTAGTTAGCGCGCCGCCGTTATACAATGCGACTTTATACGTTCTACCTTTCATTTTAATTAGTCAGTAAGCTAGGATCCTTTCTTGTTACGAGTGTTCGTTTATTATGGCTTTACTTTGGGTCACAATATATTAGTTATTATTTTTGTATATTTGCAATTGTACCTAGTGTGATGTTGTTTTACTCATTTTTATCGAAATATCTGTAATCATAGTAATAATGAATGAGGTTTTTATTATCTATTTATTTTACGTTATAGTAATAATTTTATTTAGTCATATTAATCCCTTTGTATTATTAATATTGAAATTATGCGAAATATGTACGTACCTACACATTATTTTTCTTTTTAAATTTAAATATTGTGCTCAGTTATATTAGCTGTGATTGAGTTTAGAAACTCTTTAAAAATAATAGTTATTAAAAAAAAAAACTAAAAGCTGATATCTATCTATATTCGTAAAATTTTATAAACTAGCTTTTATAAAATTGTTAATTAAATTTCATGGTAAATTATAATCCTATTTCTAAGTAAAATAACCTAAATTTGTAGCAGCTTTTCATTCGACAACGACTCTTGTATTTGTATTTGAAATTTGTTGTAATTCTTTCAAATTATGCAAACAGCTAATATAACATTAAATACGTATAATTTTTATTCATAAATAAAAAATGAAAAGTCGCAAAGAGGACTGCAATTTTATTATTGTCTAATATTATTAATGAATGGAAAGAAAATATTATTTATTCAAATATTAAAGAAAATTAATAATAAAATGTTACCAATTTGTATCGTATTATTATTGTTATCCATCGAATTTGTAGGTTTATACACGTTGGCACGTTTTAACAATGATAATGCCTAGTACAGGGATGCCAGTACATCTAGTATGAATTTCCTCTGTCTGAATTACATCTCGTACAAACCCATAGGCGCAACAAAAATGTAATTCCTATATAAAAAATAAACAGTAGCTTTAGGTATTAAGGCTGGTGTCCACTACAAAAGAATCGCAGACCGAACGAATCGCACTGTAATAAGTAAAAAATTATCCCGATGAGATTCGGTTTAGCTCTTTCGAAATTTCGCTATCTCCTGTAGTTTTCCTAACGTGTCAAAAATACTTTTTTTATAATAACTTGCCATGAGACCATTCTCACTCCACTAAAGCAGGAAGCTAAAGTACACTCCATGAGTAAAGCTGCTACTACAGAGAAACATCCGCAGGCAGCGTCGCCTCCGCTATACCCGGTACCACCGTCCATCCGCAGGGCACATTCCTCTCTTTATTCCAGACTATTTCCAAGTTATACCGATTCTTAAACCATCGCCAGTCTGCATACCACTTTTTATAGTCGAAATTCATACTAGTAGTGCAAATTAATATTTGAATATTAGCTCCCGTGTTTTTTGTACTAATTATGTGTCAAAAGCAATTATTGGCGGGAACAACACATCTTGTCTTTGTAGGACTTACTTAGCTTAGTGTAATTTAAACGAAATTCGCGTAAACTTGATTAAGCTGTTAAGTTTTATTATTAAAAAATGAGATCGTATCGTGTATATTCGAGCAATAAGATGTTGTTTTCGTATTTTTGTTTGAAATGTTTTGGTGTTGACTTTACTCGTATGTCATAGATAGGTTATTGTTATTACTCAAAACAATGTATTATAGTTAGTAGCGGTGCCATTTCGTCACGAACGAGCGACGCGTGCGTGCGCTTTTTCTTTATTTTATATAACCTACCAATTTTCAAATTAAAGTTGACAATATTTTTCTAACTAATAACGAAATGTGTTCAGTATTTTCTCACATATTCGTGTAAGTTTTGTTGTTCTATTTCAGCGGTGAAGATTCACGTTTTGATGATTCATTTGTATGGATGCCTATATTGTTAGCGGAAATATGTGAAAGGCCAACAATTGTTTAGTCGAATATGTGATTTACTCAAGTCACGTAAATTGAATATCAAATTCTCCCTTTTCAACACGTGACTACTCGTTTTACAGAAACTGTTAACGCACGTTTAATTATAATTATGGCATTTTATAATATTAATAATGGTTACTTCTTGAGACCATTCCATTATTGTTAAAATGGAAGCCAAAATATTATTTTTTGAATAGGAATTTTGTTAGTTTTTTTTTTTTTAAATATAAATGTCATAAATCGTTGATATGTTTATCGATATTGTAACTTTAAGTAATTGAGATTTCCAAAGATCTACCGCTCAACTCGCTGTCCTATACTAAATATCGCAATATGATATTATTTATAGATACAGTGTAAACTCTTTATAACGTTATCCTTTATAACGATAAACTCCCTATAACGTTGAAGTGAGCCCAACTTGGTTGGTTTGCGTTAAAACCCATATATTGAAACACTCTTTATAGCGATACGCCATTCTCTATTACGAAGAAATGTGTTCATATTTTTAGGCAGTAAATATTTATTATCGGTATTATTGTTTATGTTATGTTATCAGGTAACAAAAAACTTTGAAGCTCCGAAACATCCGATGTCGGTCTAGCTTTTGTTATCCTTAATTGCCTTGAACACGTGCAGTAAGACGCATTGTTTTCTCGGAAGTGATGGTCTTCGACCAAGCATACTGGGTACCTATCGTATTATCAGTCGTAAACCTACTTTGAAACTGTTAACATGGCCAGTAAACGGAAAGCGATTAGTGTTGACGAAAAAGTTTGTGTGATACGTGCGATTGAAAAGGGTGAAAAGAAAAGTGACGTTGGAAGGCGTTTTGAACTAAGTCAATCCACTGTTGCTACCATTTGGAAAAACCAAAAAACAATTCTACAGGCGGCGCTGGAAGGAAACTCTTCTAAAAAATTAAGAAAGCCAAAATTCGAAGACTTAGATCAGGCAATGTTGTCGTGGTTTAACAATCAGCGCCAGAATAATGTACCCATCTCGGGGCCAATTGTAAAAGCTAAGGCTGAAAAGTTTGCCAACCAACTTGGCATAATTGACTTTAAAGCATCTGAAGGTTGGCTCGGAAAATTTAAGCACCGTCACCAAATTACGTACGGTAAAATGAACGGAGAGGCGCGGGATGTCGATATTAATGTGACTAACAATTGGATTAGTACAGTATGGCCTAAATTAAAGATGAAGTACTCACCAGAAGACATTTTTAATGCAGATGAAACTGGCCTTTTTTTCAAGTTGACTCCCGACAAAACTTTAAAATTCAGAGGGGAAAAATGTGTTGGAGGAAAACTGTCTAAAGAGCGTATTACAGTTCTAGTGGCTGCCAATATGAGTGGCACAGAAAAAAGAAAGCTCTTAGTTATAGGCAAATCGAAAAACCCTCGGTGTTTCAAGAACATAAAACAGTTGCCAGTTACGTACAAAGCAAACAAGTCAGCTTGGATGACATCGCAGATTTTTGAAGAGGAAGTGAGAAAATGGGATGCTGAATTAAAATCACGGAAAATCTTGCTTCTAGTAGACAATTGTCCTGCTCACCCAATCATATCTAATCTTCGAAACATAGAGTTAGCATTTTTCCCAGCTAATACAACCAGTATTCTACAACCAATGGATCAGAGTGTCATTAAAAGCATAAAGGGCCACTATAGACGGAAAATGTTGATGGATATGATCGAAACTGACGGCAAGGTCTCGATCAACATGCTACAGGCAGTGAACTTCTTATCAAAAGCCTGGGAAGAGGTAACAGCAGCCACTATCCAACATTCTTTTCGACATGCTGGATTATGTAGTAGCCAAGAAACGAACCAATTTGACAGTGAAGACAATCTACCACTGAGTGAATGGATAAGCCAGTTCGACATACCAAACAATTTCAACGAAGATCTACAATCGTACGAAAATATAGATGAGGATGTAGCCACAACTGGTACACTTACAGATGAACAAATTGTTGATTTAGTGTCAAAAAGTCAGGAAACACCCGATAATCAAGATGAAGAAGATGATCAAGTGGACAAAGCCGAATCACCACCAACAATTCAACAAGCCCTAGATGCCGCTAAGTTGGTAGAAAAATTTTTGCTGTTTAATCAAGACGATTCCACCACACATCTAGATATGAATAGAATACATAAAATAATACAAAACAAGTACTGGCATAGCAAAAAACGTCAAACAAAGTTATCAGACTATATGTATAAACAATAATTTATAATACATACATATTAAAAAATCTTGTTAATATGGTTGTTTTTTTGTTCACTCCATATAACGAAAACTCTCTATAACGACAAAAAATGCTCAGTCCCTTGAGTTTCGTTATAAAGAGTTTACACTGTATATTAAGATTTCGTTCTTCAATGTGTCGGTGCTTTGCGAAAGGCGTAAGTACAAATGGTTGATAACATTCTCGTGAATTATTACATTTTTGTAACGACCTTATTTCTTATTAAAAGACATTAATAGTGTTGTTAAGTTTGTAATAACAAGTGACTATCAGTTGAATGTAAAGAAGCGATTCGATAAACATTTTGTTTAATTTTTATTTTTATAATTTTGTGTACATTTTGGGAATCTCATTCGGGGATTACAATGACTGTCGCAATATATATTGTGCATAGCAATAGCTATATATATTATTATAATATAACATAATTCTTTTATTATTGCTTTTATTTTTTTAAGGTTTGTAAAT
The DNA here is from genome assembly GCA_948150575.1 of Tinea pellionella. Taxonomy (NCBI): domain Eukaryota; kingdom Metazoa; phylum Arthropoda; class Insecta; order Lepidoptera; family Tineidae; genus Tinea; species Tinea pellionella. The sequence continues at coordinate 5,459,375 of OX411248.1, read as the reverse complement.
TATGAATGACAATTGTAATAAATATATTTTATGATAGCCATAATGTTTCTTGTTTTATATAAATATAGAATTGTAAATATAAATGATTATACATTAAGTTTTATACTTTATTGTTTTTGTTTTCACTTAAATTCCCATCCATTTTCCCCTTGATACAACTATATTGAATCAATATTAAAATATAATACAGTTTTAGGAACAATGACTGTTATTCTCTTCGAATTAGAGGTCAAAGTAATTTTAAATTTAAAGTTCATATTGTACGAGGTACTCAAAACTCTTTTTAATGAAGACTGACCCGACACGCAGTAGCGGCGACTTTCGATAGCACTTTAGCTCGCTTGTGTGACTTTAGAGAAAGTTAACCGTTGTGCGTACTCGTTACCGGTGTAGGACAGGCTCCGCGCCAGACGGACGTGTTTGTTATACGCTCCGCGATTAAATTTTAAATGATATTGTTTATAAAAAACAGTTCGTTTTTAGTATACATTTTATAAATGTGGCATAAAGTTTGTGAAGTTTTGAATAGAAATTGTTTTAAATAAAGTGGAAGTTTTAAATAAAGTGCAAAAACAAAGGATCTGTGATTAAAATGACTGTGTCTGCGAATATTAAAGAGAGCAGACCGCGTGCCATGAAGAATGATTGGGAATCTGAGGTGAGTTTTTATACATTTTAACAAATTTCTACTAAAAAGAAAAAAAATATGTCGATGTTATACTGACTCACTTTTTATAGACAAAAACAATTTTTTAGACGAAAACCGTTATGTCCTTTTTTATATTTTCATAAATAGCATTCGATTTTTAAATCTAACGTCGGATATGTTTCACACATTATTTTCTTTATTTATAAGATGTCTATCACTAGGTTTTTTTTTAAATTCTGCCATAATCGTTTTTTTATAACGCAATATCAATGCGGTCAAGATTGCCTAAAAATGTGGTACGCAGATGGATGATGAACGGATGATGGACGGATGACGGATTATTCCGGTCCTGGAGTAGTAACAATATTATAACTTTTACTTTATTCAAATTTTTATTTTATTTATTTCTTAAGGGAATATTAATTGCAACTTTATTTTTAATTAATAGTTGGTAGCAATTACTAGTTGTCTGATAGTTCCCACTATTCTAGCTCATTTCATGGTTACAAACTTTACGGAGATACGTCGCGGTCGTCAACAATTATAAGCCATCATCAAAATTCGACCAATTTAAACTGAAAAATTTATCTAATGCAAAGAGCGGCCGTGGTCTAGCGGTAGAAGGCGTGAACCTCAAGATCGATGAGACCGTGTTCAAATCTCGCTGGTTGGTGCCAATGTACTTTGGTCGCTCAGATAGAGAGAAATAAAAAAAAGGTTGTTTGTTTGTCCCGTATACGTTCCAGAACTACCAATCTAACTTGAAAAATATATTTTTGTGTTAGATTAGGCCTATAACGGGCCATCCGTTAAGAAAATTTTTTCTTCTTATATATTTTTTTCATTTTGAGTACGTATAGGAAGTCGTAGGACTCGGCTAATCAATCAAATCTTGCTTGTAATTTTAGTATTATCTAATTAGCATTAAGTTCGCCTGTGTGCATGCTACACTAAGCTTTAAATAAATAATGTAACTTTCGAATGTAACACCCGTGAAGTGACCTTGTCGCGTTTCGGGAATAGTTCGAAAGTAGCCAGGTATAAAAGAGGAGTGTGCACTGTCAATCTAGATGGTACATGCTCGTCTCCTCAAGCCGGCATAGTGGAGGCGACTGCTGCCCGTAGAGATTTCTCTGTAGTGGCAGTTGTTTCCGTTCATGGACCACGCACTCTAGCTTTACATCAGGCGGAGTGTTGTCACATGCCGAGCTACAATAAAAAAAAATATATCTATCTATTGGTGAAAACTGGGGTGTTTTGAGATAACGTGTACAGACAGACACTCCGACTTTGTTTTATACTATTTAGTATTTTAGTGCTTAGTGATGCAAACATTAGCAAATCAGCATAACTATCACACTTTCATCTAAATAAATTTCTATTTGCAGAAGAGATTTTACATTTACATACGTACATCCGGTAGATACATAATTCCCAGGCTACACTTAGCAATTAACTTTTTACTTTACTTATATGTAATCAGTAATAACATAGAAAAACATAAGATATTATTACAACGTACATGACATTTTAAATTTACACTTCACTAAGCATGTACATGTAACACGCAGTCATAATGTACCTACATTCGTTGAGATAAACGATTTGTAAGTTGAAGGAGAGGCGAATGTTCACTCGCGTAAGAAAAAAAGGCCCACAAATTTTTTTCTCGAATTCGTCGATGATTTTTAGTTCATTTTGTTGGAAAATAAATCTACATTCCTCGTCACCAATCAGCTTTAATTTTTTTACCCGGGTTGAGTTAGACTTTTTCTTATGCAATATTTGAGGTTATTATTATATTAAATGCCTTAATTAATAATGATTTGGGTAATTAAACATTGTCTATAAATAGGTAGACGATGAGTGTTAATTGAAATAAATTAATGAAAAAATAAGATTTATTGTTTTGTTAACAAACTATTAAATATCAAGTAGGCCCAGAAATGGGCATTGTCCTTTGAAAGTCTATTTTATCACGCATTTAATTTAAAAATATATTAATTTAATTTTATAGAAACGTTTATTAGACTCGATTATTCGCGTGTATTCGATTTTAATTTTATCGAATCCATTTAATATATCTAGTGCCTGTTTTATTTAACAATAGAGAAATAATTCTCATCTTAATTTTAGCTAACAAACTTTCACATGTATATTTCACATCGATATAGAAAATCTATTTGTTGACTACACTCTGAAGCTGCTATCTCAATAAAACTCCCTCAGGCGACAAAGTTGTAGACATTGCAATCGATAACGTCTGTGTTCCAATCTCAAATGTCCTCCGCCAATCAGACAATATTATTTTAACAGTCGGGGTGAAGAAATTGGCGCAAAATAACATTACGCAGTGAGTGCGTAAATTAAAATCCACATACCTATACTTGTTCACACATGGTCGCAGGAAATGTCACTGCTCCACATTCTAACGTGATCAGGAAATTAAGAAGTGTTATTTGGTAGCCGTGCGACCGATGTGTCCTTGCCTTGTTGCTGTAGCAAACGCCGTTCACTTTGTCTCAGTATCAAATATCAACATATCAATCAAAATCTAGTGTTAAATTAGGTTCCTAGATATAAATCTACAACATAATCAAAATATTAATTAATTTACTATAATTTAACATTCATGTAATGTTGGATTGGAAAAAAACATGCTCGTCTCAAGCCGGCATAGTGGAGGCGACTGCAGCCCGTAGAGATTTCTCTGTGGTAGCAGTTGTTTCCATTCATGGACCGCACTCTAGCTTTACATCAGGCGGAGTGTTGTCATATGTCGAGCTACAATAAAAAAAAAAGTAATAAAAAAAATAAATAAATAAAGAGGTATTGCAATAAATAATTTACTTATATGTAAGAAATATAGCATCCACATCAAGCAGCAAGATCTGCATCGAGATCATGGAATCACCAAACGAAATCAAATCAATATACGAGTACAAACAAAAACGAAAATTACTCTGTCTGATTGTTACCTTATTTCACTCCTAAACCGCTGACGGAGATTTAGATCAAATTTGGCAAGAATTGCATAGGCTACTTTTGTCCAAAAAAAAAAGAACGAGAAGAAAAAGTAAAAACTGAAAAAAATAGGTGTTGAAAGTCGGCGTGGGTGGAACACTAATTATTTTTCATATAATTTTTCGCATTATATTAATTTAATTGTTTAATTATCTTTGATGAACACGTAGTTGCAGGCAACAATTAATTATTTATAAAAGTAAAGATTAAAAATAGTATAGTTTACATGAAATAGGATAAGTTGTAGTTAGTTGCAGTGTAGTGTGGCTGAGAAGTGTGTCAGAAGTTGATACTAACGGATAACGAGCGACAGGCTTGATGCTTTATGATCCGGGTCGATGATTTGCACACTATCCTTACTGACCACTGTACTGTCCCGCCGCGAAAACCACAACTAATCATCCATGAATAATTTCAATTAAACTCCATAATTAACAATTGAATATTGTTTGAAGAGATATCCGAAGAAAGTTATTTTCTTGTTTGCAATTCTTTAAATATCTACTTAACTACTTATCTACTGGTATTTCGGTTTAGGGCACACAATTTTACGTTTCGGTTAAGTTATTGATCAATATTGGTCTTTCCCCACTTTTCGCTTCGAAACTCCGATAAACAAACATAGCAGCTATACCTACATTTCTATCCATAATGTTGAGACACATAGGTTTTGTTTTCTTTGTTTATAAGTTCATCGTATTAAAATAGCCTAAAATTTGAGCTATAAGTCAGATTAAATGTAGTTTTTCCTCTGACCAAACTTTCATCCCCTATTTTATGAAAACCCCTGATTTTATAAAAATCTGTTTAACCGTTTAGACGTGAATAGTTAATAAATAGAGAGTTAATACCGATAGATTAATAAATATTGGTGTCGCCCGGAAATCGCACCCGGGACTTCCGAGTAACAAACAGATTAGTGCCGTACCCCTGCGCCATATTGAGCCGGTCAGTAATAGAATGCTTAAGTCATCTCTTACGACATTTGCTACAAGTAATGGAGTTTTATTGTACAGAATATTTTTTGTAATGCATCTTCCATGTACCAATTATATTATTATAGATTTTTTGCAATCTAATTGGTATAAAGTACCTACTTACTTAGGTAATACGTTGAGATATTGTTCTGTTTATATAATAAATACATAATTATAGGTGGTTATCATCTACATTCCACTCAAACGCTTTTACGACATTTTAAATGGCTCCGCGTGAAATCTGCACAAAGTTCAAGATTTCCTTAGTCACGACAAACAATAGAAAATGAATTCTCAACATAAAACTTAATAAAAGCTATTATAAAAATGTAATAACTTTACTGGGGATCAAAATGAGTTTTTGAAATGGAATATTTCATCACGTTCAATGCGGAAACACAAAATAAATTGTTATAAGCACAAATTCTATATATATTAAAAACCAATTGGCATTTTAATGTTAAATTATGATTAAATTAAACGAAAAAAAAACACAGCACGCATACACACACACACACGCATGCCTCGTATCTTGATTATTAAGGCAAGGAGAACTTAAAAACAAATAAGTACTTTTTAAAAATAATATCTTATTTGTTTCGATCGGGAATCGAATCCATGACGTACGCGAGTCTTCACGTAACAGACTGGCATGCTGATCACAAAAACCATACTAAATAAATGGAAATTAATCCAAAACAACAAGATTCGTTCGGATTGTTTCTAACTTCGGCATAGGTAGGTACCCACTACAGGTTCATCGCATAAAATCCACAAGAGTTTTATTTGGTTTATCGAAAGTTGATTAGCAACAAAAACGGATAGAGTGAGACATACCCAAGTCCTAGCAGGTTTTTAACACTTTCACGTCGGATACATATTTATATGATTGTGTAGAAATAGATAGATAGACGATATTTGTCTATTATATTACCTTTCGACCGACCTTAATTATTTGTCAACATTTTAAAAGAAGAGTTAAGTGATTACAGATTAAATTAACTAAATTAAAAAAATAATGGGTAAAAAGCTCCATTAACAGCGTCATTAAAGTTGTTGATTATTCGAAATGAGTTCGTGAGCAACGAAAGTGAGGGCGTTCGCATTGTACTGGAGATCTTAATAGAAATTGGCTGAAAAGTGTCTCGGTTGCACGTTCCACGCTCAGCTTTGTTCGTTTGTTCTCCGCAAAAACGTGATCGCAGATGTAGGTCATCTCATGGCAAGTGCGCACAACACTGTTCGCGTCGACTACACACTCTTGAGGACCTATTTAGGCAATAGGTTAGACATTTTTAGAGGTAAACAACGAATTTTATTATTCGTCTAATCGTGTTTGTTTGGACGAACTTTCGGTGATTATTTAATATTATTAAAAAATAAACTTTATAATATTAGAAATTTTCAGTTGCCCAAATGATACGCCTGTTAATTTATTTACGAAACCCTTTTTTATTTTATTGTAGTTCGACATATCACACACAAGATTTCGCCTGATGTTAAGCTAGATGAAGTCAATAAAGCAGCAGTACCTTCCGCTATACCGGTATTATACTACTTTCAAACTGATCCCGAAACGCGACTAACGGGTGGCACCCGTGTACTGTCCTAGCACGACAAAGCTATAACCATCATCAGTCTACCTACCACTTTAAACTTTCAAAACAAGCGAATTTAAAATAAAATATTTACTAATAACTCACGTGTACATAAGTGATATAGATAGGTATAGATATAGATAAAGATTCAATGATATATAAATAATAAGATAATTCATGTATTAGTTTAATGCATTAACCTCGCGTTTCTCATAATAAAAAGACTCCAATCTTGTCACAAGGTCTCGTACGACAAAACTCGAGAGAGTTGTAAAGAATCACAATTCCCACATGTATGGAGAAATTGTTTACGTGACTATTATTCATTTATTTCAAACTGTGACAAATATGTTGAACTGCTTGTAACAGTTACTTCTTTGACGTGTTAAATTGATAAATACTGTGTACCTACAGATAAATTATAATTATACATTATCTTTACTTGGGTTTTAATGTAAAACGTGATAAATGTTAGATTATTAAAATTGCAAAGATTAATCACGTATGTAAAAACATATTGATAGACTATAACACGGAGTATACATAACAAGGAGTAAAAGGTGTTTAAACTTTAAATGCTCCTTGACAAATACCTGTACTAAGCTAGTGCTGGTGTACCACTAGCGAGCGACCAAAATACATATAACATAATTACATTGGTCAGAATTTAGCTAGGTTTGAACACGGGTCTCATCGATCCGTCCTCTACCGCTACACCATGGCCGTTCTAATAATAATTACATACGATACACTGACTCCCTGCTTATACCCATTACCCTATGCTTAATGGATATCTGGAGAAGAATTACATAGACAGATACGTACTTTTTATAACAAATCGTTGTTTCACTCGGGAACCGAACCTGAGATCTCCTCAAGCATGCGTCCAGTCCTAGTCCAGTCGAGTCTTTATATTGTACATAATAAACTCCAACGTAATTAATATCTTATAAACAAAATTTGTCTAATGTATTGAAGTAATGATGCGATGAAGTCCCTTCACCGTAGGTCCTTCACCTGAGCCAGTTAAACCGGTCAGAGAAGTGCATCAATATGAACCTAACCTCGTAGAGTTTACCATCTATGAATGGAGTGGTGATTTGCTAAAACAAATTATGCAAACATACTTAATATAGAATATAATATGAATGTTTTGTAAGGTTTTCAGTTTTAATTACATATTTCTCAATTTGACAGCTGTGACACGTGCTCGCATGTAATTCATACTATTTCATACTATTTCATACCCAAAGAAAATAATTATACCACGTAATCACTTGTGTTGTTTTTTCTATTAGCTTAGAGGGTGTTTACATTTACGACTTTCACGGCGTAATAAAGTGAGAACTGTCTACCAATCGGACATTATTTTTGCCGCGGAGGTTAAAAAAATTCAAATAATGCGATCCTATTGGTGGAGAGGATTCACTTTACGCCGTGCCAGCGTAATATAAACTCATACTCAGACTGTTGTCCTCCTATTCTACAATTGCAAACGGAACAAAGCCCCATATGCAACGTATTCAGTATTTATTCTTTTCTTGTGGAGTAGGTTCATCGAATTACTGGTATTTTACAATTTGCTGCTTACTAGAAGTTTTAGCAGCTATGTCGTTGTTTGGGATCATCGTCCATACCCCCTCCTAGTCCTCAGTTACATTTTTAAAAATTATTAATAAGTTAGCGGATCTACTAAAACTTTCAGCGGAGTTTTGGCGGGAACATAAAATACGCGCTATTTCTGCATCATTATTACACATTAACATTCAAAGAAATATATAATAGACGTTTAGAATAATATTTAAAATAATGTTAATATTATGTCTGACCAAAGATGGAAAAAAGTGATTTTTATGATTATCAACGAACCTTTTGATTGAATCCCTTCAACGTTATAGTAATTGCCTATTATTATTACCAACAGAAACGCTTTAAAGTTTTTTATTATTACAAATAAACCACAACTAGAAACCACAGACGATTTAATTTGATTAATTTTCTTAGTTACTCAAGCCTCTGCTTAGAAATCTAGGAATAAAGCTTTCACCGTCTTATAATGTAAAGTAAAACACTAATTACTAATCATTTAATATAAATAATGTTTTGTTATCGATAAAGGAACTGTTGCGGCAGCGTTGTACAACCTAACTCACGACTTTAACAAAACATAATCTTTTAACGAGGCCAGTTTTCATTGTTGGACTTGAAAGAGAATGATGTAACAGAAATATGTAAACGATATTGATCTATACTTACTTGTAATAATTATTTTTTTAACATAGCAAACACAACAAACACAACAAAAAGTAGCGGCCGAATTGACGTGGGCTCTCTCAATCGACAACCCTTTTTTTATTGTAGTTCGGCATGTGACAACACTCCGTCTGATGTAAAGTGCGGTCCATGAACGAAAACAACTGCTACTACAGAGAAATCTCTACGGGCAGCAGTTGCCTCCGCTATGCCAACCTGAGGAGACGAGTATGCACCATGTAGTGTGTGTGTAGTGACAGTGCACACTCCTCTCGCTACACCAGGCTGTTTTCAAACTGCTCCCAAAACGCGACAAGATCACTTCACGTGTGTTATGTTCGAAACTAACCATCATCAGTCTGCCTACCACTCTTTAATAGTGCCTATAGGTGTAAGTTACATTAGTACCGGTCAAAAAGCTCAACTTCACAGTTGTGCCTACCACTCTTAAATATCTAGGATATAAGAAAAGTTATTATATATTTTCCTATAATTAGATTAGTAGTGGAAAGTAGGAAGAATCTAGGCACATCCCTAACTATTAGCTCTTTGAATGCGAAGTAAAAGTGGTATCTAGTTCACTAGGGTCGTTTGCACCAGAAGGTTGGTTAAAGTAACTTTATTACTTTTACGGCGACGACGACCGTTAAACGTTTACATTTACTCCACACGCGTTGCAATAGCATGTAAATTCATATTGTTATCATTAAAAGGTTGGCTGATCTCGAAAAATAATAGAAAAACATATTTGGCTTGTTTTCATACATTTGACGTTAGCAACATTGGTTTGACGATTACTTTAACTTTAACCAAGCCAAGATTCGCTATTTATGGTTAAGGTTAAAGTAACCGTCAAAAATGACAGGCGTGTGGAGTAAATATACACCTTAATGTAAACGTAACGGTTAAAGTAAACGTAAAAGTAATAGTTAAAGTTACTTTAACCGGCCTTCTGGTGCAAACGACCCTAAGAGAATCCTTTGTTATGCGACATTATTTGTTGTCTAATTGAACATTGAATTCCTAGTGGAAGTGATTAGCGGCATCAAAAGGTATGTAATCACGTGTTAGACTACCGTGGACAGTTGTTTCTAGAGGAAGTATATCCATCAAGTAATTGCGTGATCGGTATCAATCTACTCGTCGAAAGGAAAAGTTACATTTGTAATAAATTAGCACAAATCATTGTACGTGAAGTAGGTATTTGTACCGGATATCTGTAACATACATTATCTACTTTGTATTCTAAATACGTGACATTTCTTTTTTATGTAGGTTTTTATGGTTGTTTTACTTTCAGATATTGACCTTCAATTACCAATATTATATATAGGGTAGGTATGTTCCATACAGAAAATTCTTATTTATTTATTTAAAGTTTATTTTCTCCCAGTCAGCTGGTTAGAAATAACGAAAAATAAATCGAGTTAATTAACCAGTTAAATGTACAAACAAAGATATCTGCATGCATGAACAAATTCTGAGTAGATTCTAATTCTATATTTGTGCATGCATGTATGGGCAAAAAACATTATACAATAATAGTATTTAATAAAGAATACATGGATTATAATTTACCTGGTACATTTACGTAGTATTATTAGGGTCCATATGGTAACGCACGGATTAAAAATTTACACGCTGACTGTACATCTGCCACGCGCCATCATCAATGAACTTCAATTTCGTTCTTTCTTTAACAAAATTGTACTTACTTCTTCCAATTGCACTCACGATAAAAAGTTCACGTAAAACCTTAAAAATCTAATTAATTAAACACACAATTTAGTTCCATTAGATCTTGCTCACAAACGAATACAATTACAAACGAATACAAATGTTACAGTAATATTATTAGATAGGTATTATTCAATCATCAGTATATTATTATTACCTTTTCGACATGTAATAGAGATGAATTCTGAGTTCGTTTGAAATGATCAGAATTAATTTATTTTATTGTATAGACTAATTGGGTGTATGTAACGGCTTTTTTTGTAAATGTCATAGTGATTTGGCAATAAAATTTAACTTTAATATAGTCATGGATTTAAGCACTTTCTAAAAAACATGATCACAAATGAATGTTCGCAAGTGACGCTCGGAAAAATGTTCAATTCGAGGCGAACGCCCGCTAACATCTATTTATATTCTGCATGCTTCGTCGATCGAACCTGAACCCGACCTTTGAGGTATAAAAAATTGTTTAATTAATCGTGTATTTTCTTAACGATTATATTCATAATCGATTTTTGGAAGAAATTTGAGAGAGAGAATACTGAGAGAGAGATAAAAAACTGTGTATTTTAAAATATTTTGTTTTGCAGCTTGGTTATGGCTGGAGCAGCGGTCAACGACGATGTCGACTGCATCGACCACCGGAGTCGACAATGTCTGTGGCCAGCGATATACGTTTCACCAGAAGAAAACTTAGCAGATCCTGTCGGGGCTGCTGTGCTGCTTTAGCTGCTATGCTTATACTCATACTGTTAGCTGCCGTCGCAACTTACCTCGGACGTTGGTATCACTTTTTTATTAAAATAATGTTATCGAAAATTATTTACAGAGTTGTGCCTATCCTTGACTGTAGAGGTAATTACAGAATGTACAAATATACCATTCTTATTTTTTAGTTATTGACTCATAAAAATATATAAGTATCCATATAAAATGCCTAATGATATAATATATAATTTTAAACTTTTAACTTTAAAATACATTCATAAATTAATATAATTATTAAAGATTTTGAAACGTCTTCGCGTCGGATTAAAATAATAATAATGGGTATGAGAGAGGGTTGTGCAATTTCAATCTGCGTGTACATTCGACTCTTCAGGCCGGGATCAAGTGGAAGGTCACATACAGAGCTCTTATAACGAATCTTATAATCCGCATTTTAGTTCGCGAATAATCTTATAAAATACTTCAAATAAAAGAATAATTAACTCTGGGATAAAAAGCGCAACTCTCAGTATCTGGATTGACACACTAGACCGCGGAAGTCAGTCATGCCTTTCACTCCTTTTTCTGAATTCCTTTTGTGTTTGCGCAAACCGTTCGATTCGATTTAGTAAAATCGACTGTTAAAATTGTTACTGCCGCAGTACCAATCGTTTTGTTATATTGTAGGTAGGTTAATAGAGATTTGATGTGACATTTAACTTTCAATATTCAAAACAAAATGTCTTTCTTCTATTATTTTTTACGTATTAGTTTTTTATTTAAATTTTAATTTGGGAGTTCAGACCCAATTTGATTATGGCGGTTTTATCAAAATACTTAAACAGGATATTTTCATTAATTTCACTTCATTGCTCGGTAAGGATTGCTTTGTGAGGCCTTTTCCATTTCTCAATTAATCAATGCAATTTTGTAATATATTTTTTTAATTTGATTTGAATTTTAATATTTCGGCTTCATAAGCGATTACCGGCGGTGCAGGGCCGCAACAATCTAAACTTATTAGTTGTTTCTACAATTTAAACATATTATTAACTAACTAGATATACATAGAAATAGTAAAATACCTACATACATACTATAAATAGTAAAATAATTTAACTCAATAAAAGATTTTATGTGGCTTTTCGAAAGCTTGCAGCCATAGAAAACAAAACACCATAATATATGATAATCGTACTCGTATATATATTTTAAAATTTCTAATCCCTCTGATAATATTGCTGATAATAAAGGTCTCTTTATTATATTAGGTATTCTTCAGCTAATATTGTTTTATATCTTTTATACTCTTCAAATTTCTGTTGCTAATTATTCATAATACCTAAAGAGTTTAGTGACTAAACAACCAAGGTAATTTTAAAAAGGCAATAATACCCATCTAAAAAAGGACAATTGTTTCGTACCAAGGTCTACGAATTCTGACTAAACTGGGTGCGTTCTGCCATTTAAATATCAGCTCAGATTGTTGGGTTAATTGAATGTAGCACTTGAAACGATTTGATATTTACGAAACATAATTTGTAATGTTTATAGTCTATAATGAAAGGTGAGATTAACAGGGCCGTCTTTATGCATAAGCCCAAAAAGCCCGAAATCCCCAGGTTCTTAGGGGCTTCGACGTTTCCGAATATACTACAAAAAATAAGTAAATAAAGACAATAAGAATATCTATACTCTTGGCCTGGGACCACCTGGTCTTGAAATACGACCCTGGAGATTAAAAATAATAATTTGTTTCCATTTGCTTCCACTAGATTCACTACCATAGTACCCTGGGCTCTGCCCGTGACTATACTTATAGGTCCTATCGTCCAAAGTCTAAATAATAAATGAAGCAATACGTGTTGCCGCTTTACATCCGTGTATATAACGAATAATCATTTGTCTATTTTGTACTGTGACTAGGGAAACATTAATAAAGGTCTGAAATATCATAAACAAAAAAAAGGTTCAATCCTAAATTAGAAATTAATTAGTAAACTATAGACTGGGCGGTAGGAGGTATAGGAAAATCTCTCCAATTTCCACCGGCAGTGGCAGCGTCTAGAAATATCTTAATTCAAGCTACTGAAATAAATCCACGTCATTTTATAAATAATAAAAGTAATTAGATTTTTTTCTCTAGCCCTCGTATTTTTACATCATTGCAAATATTACTTAAACAATAGTTGATTAAGATTCTGACAGTTACTAATAGAGGTCACTTAATACAGAATAGATAGACCTTGTCTGAACAAGTGCACTTCATACAATCGCTGACAAGAAGTTATTGTAATAAAATATACTAAGATAAACCCGGTCATTTGTCAATGGAAACTGGAGCATTACGAGATCAATGTATACGAGGCAATAGATAAATGGAGACGTTATATTTTATGTTACAAGTTTTAATTAAATTATGATATAATACAAATGAAATTTAAAGTACAGTATGTTATAATTAATTAACTATTATTTATATTATTATAAATTAAATATTTTTGTTTTTATTACAAACCTTTTAAGAGCGGCCGTGATCTAGGCGGTAGAAAGCGTGAACTCGCGAATACTAACGATCGATGAGACCCGTGTTGAAATCTTGCTAAATTCTTCCCGTACCAATGTAACTTTGTTATGTTTACTTTGGTCGCTCAGTACCTTCAGGCACTATTAAAGAGTGGTAGGCAGACTGATGATGGTTATTAACCCACTCTGCCGTCCTGGGATAGTACCACCACTTTTGAATGTAACACCAGTGACTGTCGCGTTTCGGAAGCAGTTTGAAAGTAGTTAGATATAGCGAGAGGAGTATGCACTGTCAATCAAGTGCAAGATGGTGCACTTTCGTCTTCTCAGGCCGGCATAGCGGAGGTGACTGTTGTCCGTAGAGATTTCTCTGTAGTAGCAGTTGTTTCCGTTCATGGACGGAGTGTTGCCGAGTTACAATTTAAAAAAACTTGGAGTTAATAATCTTGTTGATTATGTGTTTCAAACCTGTAACTTTAGACGGTGTTGTACAAGTGGTTGTTCTGATAGGTCGCTTAGTGTATGCTAGTACTTAAAATTGTTTATTAGTCTAGTGCCTAAAAAAAATTACGATCGAAAGAAGTATGAAAAAAAAAATTATTAACGAAATCAGTTTTTGAACTTATATTACCAATTTATGAGGTGAAATTCATTTATTTATTTATTACATGTCACATAAAATAATTAATATATAGTCAATATAATGTGACGCCCCGGTTATACGCCGTAGCATGAACATTACAATATTTACAATACAATACAATACCATTAATTAAATTAAATATTAAATGTCTTTAAAATAAAATTAAAGTAGGAAGAGCGAGAGATTTAAATTAATTTGATTTTGCTATTATTTATAATAAGTAATGCGATGTCGAATGTTTCGTTACAGATATGTACCTGTTTGGAGATCCTCTCAGTCGACAAACTTTCCGTGGATCATTCATAGTGTCGTCATGGACTGTAGAGGATCAAGTGGATTCAATTCGTCGAGAAAGTGCAACTGTTAAAAGTGAGGATGCGAAAGCGTATGAACATCAACTCCGGCAGTCCTTGACAGCATTATATCGTGCTTCGGAATTGCGATCATGTTTTGTTGGTGCTGATGTCTTGGCTCTAGATAAGTATGACTTATTTAAATAACACTTATCCATTTATCCATTTTTACTTTATTTTATTTTTATTAAAATATTTTAAACTATTTTTATATGATACGTTTGTATCAGTGTTATATGTATTTGGTCTATAGTTAAAGGCATTCAATAAAAGATAGATAGGCAGACTTATTATTAGCTCAGTTTGCCGTCTCGTCATAATATTATTTTCAAAAACATCCAAAAAAACATCAATAAAGTTGCGTTTCGAATTAGCTTGAAAGTAGCCGGCTATGACGATGGGAATGTGTCCCGTCAACCTGTGAACGATTCACATTAATCTCTACAATTTGGTAAATACATATACAAGAGGAGCGTGAAAAGCACCTTCTTGGGCCGGCATAGTGACGGCGACTGGGGCCACCGTGTACCGCGGTCCTCCAGTCATCGGCGCTCATTGACCTCCACTGTGCTTACCACCAGGCCAGTCGACGTAACGTGTCGCGTCAAAAAAAAGATTCCTGCCTGCGGATATTTCTCTGTGGTACCACTGCACTCGCGGAGCTTTTCTTAACATTGGACGAGACGGGAGAGACAATACCACAGGCTATTATAAAAAATATTTTCAATTTAAATGAATTATTGTGAATAAATATTAGATATGCACTCTGAATATTTATAGACATTTCATTATGGCAATTATGACCTGTACAAGTGTACACTTTTACACACACACTTGTACACACAATTATGTGTGTACACTGTCATACATAACTAACGTAACATCCGGTGTTCTTAATAACAAAATTGTAGCAGAATTTATTATAACAACAAAATTACGTAAAACAAAAATAGATACAGCACATTTGTGTACGCTCTAATACGATGTTATTTAATAATTTAAAAGCTAGAACATTATACGAACTGCGGAACTTGCTCCCAATTCGTAAATGTGAGTAGTCGACTTAAAACATATAGATTCATTTCTGTCACTTTTTTTAAAAATAGTTTTGATAGCCAATAGAAAGTCGTTTCCTCAAAAGTAGTAGGTAATTCCAATTGCCTATCAGAACTGGTAGAAATAAACGTTTTGAGGCACGTACATTCCGAGAATTGCCCCCTTGAGACTCTGTTTGCAGAACAAAAATATCTAAAAGCTATTGTTTTTTATGGCATTCGCCTGTAGGTATTCTGTTGAAAAATCTGTTAACTAGGAGTAATACCCGATTGTGAAAACTCGGCCAATTATTTTTGAATACCTTTTTTCAGTTCTTAGGGTGACTACAACAAGTTCTACAAAAATGCTTTTTTTTTATTTTGGCACGACATGTGACCTCGACTGGTCTGATGGTAAACGCAGTGGAGGTCCATGACCATTGACGACTAGAGAACCGCTCGCACGGTGGCTCCAGTCGCCACCACTATGCCGGCCTGAGAAGGTGCTTTGATCAAAATTAACTATTCCTTTTTTTAATTGCGTATAAAACCTATATAATAGGTACTACACTACCAAATTTTTATTACGTTTATTTATAGAATAAATTGATTCTTGGGTGTTATGGATAAGGATCCAAATGCCATTACAGTTTACGAGCGGAGAAAGTGCGCTTTCACGTAAACACTATTATGTATTTAACGACATTGTTTCGTGGATGACTGAATGAGAAAAATAATATTATGATATTAATTTTTAATAAATTATAAGTATTTTCTACTAAATAAAATCTATATCTTCTATTTTCTAGAAATAATTTAGAAACTTTCTATTTATTTTTTTAGATTTTTATAATATAACAATTTGCCAGTGTCAAAGTAAATATTTTTGTATCAAGTTAATAATATTGTACATCACGAATCATTCCTTCATTACACTGAACAGTCAGGTTAAGTTTCAATCATGCTTCAGCAAAGTGGTAGAACCTACGGAGTTTTGGAGGGGAATGGTAACACGCGTTCTCTTCTTTTGAATTATTTGCCCACACTCGCGCACTTTCACGCACACATAATGGTTAATAATCCACCATTATCACACATTAACACTCGAAGAAACAGAAGTTTAGGAAAATAATTCAAGACAGATAACCTAACGTCTCAAGATGGCCGCCAAAACTCCTAATTTTTTTATTAATAAAAAATCTGCATATGACAACACTCCGCCTGATGTTATGCTAGAGTGCAGTCAATGAACAGAAGCAACTTCTATCACAGATAAATTTCTGCAGACAACAGTCGCCTCCGCTATTCCGACTTAAGGAGACAAATGTACACACTCCGTTCGCGTTAATTATATCTGGCGACGCAACTAGGTCACTTCAGGTGTGTTTCACTTGAAAGTAGTGGTACTACCCCAGCACGGCAGACTGGACTAATAACCACAATCAGGCTGCCTACCACTCTGTACCAACTTGTGACAATATTTTTGTGACTTGTTTTGCGTATTTTAAATCCTAATTTACAACAATAATTTTCGCTAGATTATTTGTTCTTATGTGCTTAGAAAATCCAACATAATCTAATATGTTTAATACCTCATGTTTATGATTTTTTGATTTCTTTTTTGTTTTTGTTATTATGGCTTAAAATTTTATTGGTCTTAAAAAAACACCCATTGTACGAATATATCTGACTTGAGTTCTAACTAACTGGAGTTTCCTTAAACATTAGTTTAAAAGATAATAAAAATGACCTAGGTATATTATGCCACAGAGCGGACGCAACTTGTTGCGTGCAATTGCGTTTATCAATTATTATGAATAATGATTTATTTTTATGATTCAAAAAGTTTCCGAGAAATAATCGTGTCCGACAGATATTTCCGTTTAGAAATTGTAAAGGGATGTTTTACTAATGAAATGGCACCTTCACAGCATACATCAGCGAACTTAAAAACTGTATATCTATATAAAAAATCTACCTACCTATATGTATGTATATTAATTTAAGTATAACTGTATAAGTTACCTACTAAATTAATCCTATTAGATACAGATTAATATAAAGTTTTTGTACTTCTTATTATGGGATCTTTAAAACAGATTGCTGATAAACTTTGTATGCCTTTAAGTCGTTGTGACATGTGACGGTGACACGAGAAAGTTAGTTGTTTGAATCTTTTAGTACTTTCTATGCATGTCGCGTACCCTATTTCCATGTATAGGTACTTACTCGAAAGTACAATTTATGTAGAATAAAATAAAACTCATGCAAATATAGGTAGGTATATCTACTGCGTTCGTACCCAATTCTAATAATAAAAGATTTAGTTGATATTCGATATTTTTTTTATATTACCGTGAAAGTCTAGCTGGATTTATTTAAATAATAAAAATATCGCTTGCATTTAAAAAAAATGTTTGTATTTTATTTTTAAAATCAATGAACATTCTTTTGTTTTTATTTTTGCATAACAATATCTTAAATTTTAAATATGGAACACGTATCTCTGATTTTATTTTTAAACCGCGGTATTGGCCTTGAACTAATTGACACCGAACGCCACATTTTGTGACTATTTTTAGATCAATGACATTTTACATGGGATAAAATCAAATCAGAATTTAAATATTTTCATAGGTAGGCACATACCTACTCAATCCTAAATTACAATGACTTATTATAATATGCTAATATTATATTAACATAACAGTTTTTAGACAAACAATAGACCCTTACATTATGAAAACAAATGACAATTTAGATATTTAATCACAGAGTCGACTAGTCAGCGGCGATTTTCTATTGGCTAACTACGTAACGACTTTGGAATAATGTAATTGATCGAAGTATAATAAAAAACTAATTTTATAAGTGCAATGACTGCAATATAACAATCGTAAATGCGTAACGATTAAAGATAATGTTTTTTTCTTATTTAATTTTAACAACCACAATAATTTGTTATCTGCCTACCTCAAGAACAGTTCTTAGTTTAGTTTATGTTAGATGTCGAACCGCAATTGCAAATATTGTTATCGACTTTTTTTCTTAATTTTAAAATTATGCAAAACAGTGATTATCAAAATTATATTGATCGTTCCAAAATAATATGGTTTTTTGTGTGACATATTAACTGATTATATACTGATGATGGTTATTTGTCCAGTCTGTCGTCCTGGGGCAGTACCACCACTTTCGAATGTAACACCCGTGAAGTGACCTTGTCGCGTTTCGGGAATAGTTTGAAAGTAGCCAGGTATAAGAGAGGAGTGTGCACTGTCAATCTAGATGGTACATGCTCGTCTCCTCGAGCCGGCATAGTGGAGGCGACTGCAGCCCGTAGAGATTTCTCTGTGGTAGCAGTTGTTTCCGTTCATGGACCGCACTCTAGCTTTACATCAGGCGGAGTGTTGTCACATGTCGAGCTACAATAAAAAAAAAAAAAAAAAAAAAAAAAAAAAAACTTATTTTTCAGTGCGGATGACGGTGTAAGAGTCCATTTTGAGGTATATTTCGAGCCTATATTCACTGCAGTAACCACTGCAGAAGTAAAAGAAGTACTGGATAAGGAACTACGCGCAACTAATCCTGTTATTATCAGACTTGGGTTTCTTCCAGAAACATTGCACATTGAAGTAAGTTTATGTTTATGTTGACATTTTAAATCTATTTATTTTATATGTTTTGAGACGTAATACGGTAGAGTTTGGTTCGACTAATACGAAAATCCTTCTATTTAATTCTTTGGTACGATGCCATCTGGAATTTGCGAACTCTGTATGGAATCCTCTTTATAACGTTCACTCACAGCGCATTGAACGCATTCAGCGTTCATTTACCAGATCTATTATTGCCTTCTCGGCCCGAGGTATTTCACATAGGGCTCCCTATGACGATCGTCTCTCATTCTTTAGGATGACTTCTCTTCGAAATAGAAGAAAAATTCAGGATCTGTCAAAACTGTATAAGTTAATCCATGGTGAGATCGACTGTTTCCACATCCTGGTTAACATTGTATGGATCGTGCCTACTCGAATGCCCAGTAAACCCATTACTTTGCAATTTTACATTCCGTCGTGTAAAAGTAACCTGTCTTTCAACTCACTAGTCAACAGGATGTGTAGATTGTGCAACGAAATGAATCACAAACTACCCAAATTTGATGTGTTTGGGGACTCTCCCAGAGAATGTATAAATAAATTTATAAAGTCTCTTCTGTATGTTAAGGAATAAGTTGTTAGTTTGAAATTCGTCTGTATTGTATTTTTTTTTTGTTTTATATTATATATTCTATTTTTTTTCGCATTAACTTAAAAAAAATTATATATTTTTAACTATTATTATTACACATTGGATGTTGTGCATATTTATAATTGGTTGCATATCAGAAAAAATAAAAAATTAACTGTATTATATAGAGCGTGAAATATGTTAACTGTTAATATGCCATTAAATAAATAAACGTTTTCTTTATAAACTATGCAATGGTAAGGAAATATCAGAAAGGGGTAAGGTGTTGGGGAAGGTTTTTTAAATACAACTTCATAACTTAAATTATATTTTAACAGTAGCCTACAATATAGTAGTAGTTTTGTTTTACATTACACATGTATCTAGGTCTTTTTTTTTTTGTAAATGAGGTCTCGATCAAGCCAAGGGCCCTGGGGTTACACTTTATATGCCCCTTTGGAAAAGACGGAACTGCATTTGTTTCTAGTCATGTGTCCACATTCCGCGCGAGTTAGAATGCTCTGCTTTGCCTGGTTGAGGAGAGGAATGCGGACCGTTTACGTTGACAGTTGTATGTCAATGTATACTCCTCTCGTTATATTTTATTAAGTCCCTTTGCACCAAAAGGCCCGTTAAAGTTACTTTAACTATTACTTTTACGGCGACGTTACCGTTAAACGTTTATATTTACTCCACACGCGTTCCACCATCGTCGCGCCTGCCATTTTTGACGCTTACTTTAACGCTAACCGTACAGCGTATCTTGGCTAGTTAAAGTAATCGTCAAACCAATGTCAGTAACGTTAAATGTATTAAAAGAACCTAAATATGTGAAATAATAATAGTTATTTCGGGGTTAGCCACGCTTTTAACGATAACAATATGCATTTAAACGATCTTGCAACGCGTGTGGAGTACCTAAATGTTTAACGGTTACGTCACGGTAAAATGTAACAGTCACGGGGCACTTTAACGGGTTGGTGCAAATAGACCTTAGTATTTTTTAGGTGATTTAACTTTATGTTTTTGAAGGAAAGTACAGTGATATCATCGCAAGCATTGGAAGAGGTTAACACGACGCCTTCAGAGCCGCCAAGCACTGAAGCATCGATTTCAAGTGAAGAAGATGTAAGGGAGTGTACTCCTGTCTCATTACCACTTTGTTCAAATTTACCATACAACTTTACCAGTTACCCTAATTTGGTAGGACATGCTTCTCGTGATGTTATTTTAAAAGATTTATCTGCTTTTCGTGAACTATTGGATGCGGAATGCTCGCATTTAGCACAGGTAATAAATATTTTGAAATAATTTGTTTTCTTTTTAATATTTGTGTGGCTAAATAAGTAATAAACTAAAATTAATTAAAACAGCTTTTAGTAATAATTTAAGAGTGGTAGGCAGACTGATGATGGGAGTTAACCCAGTCTGCCGTCCTGGGGGAGTACCACCACTTTCGAATGTAACACCCGTGAAGTGACTTTCTCGCGTTTCGGGAACAGTTTGGAAATAGCAATAACGAGTGGAATGTGCACTGTCAATCTGGATGGTGCACATGCGTCTCCTCAAGCCAGCATAGCGAAGGCGACTGCTGCCTGTAATTTGTAAATAGAAAAACAAGAAAGGAGCCAGTAGCGAAAGGATTGTGCACAGTCAATCTAGATAGTGCACATTCGTCTCCTCGAGCCGGCATAGCGGAGGTGACTGCTGTTTGTAGAAATTTATCTGTAGTAGCAGATGTTTTCGTTCATGGAACGCACTCTAGCTTAACATCAGGCGGAGTGTCGTCATATGCTGATACAATAAAAAAATATAATTTATTCTTATAATATACACGTTTACAGGATTTTGTCTGTCAAATGCTTCAACCGCGTTGTACAAATGCACGTGTTCTTCGACCGTGTCGCGCTTACTGTCGCGCTTTCCATGCTGGCTGTGGAGACAGATTACCTGATCGACTAAAACCATATTTCGATTGTGCAAAATTCCCTGATTACTTCGGACCTGACTCATGCTCTCCAGAACCTAGTACGTTTAAATCATGTTTAATATTATTACGCGTTACTTTGCGGATATCCATAACCAAAATTATTTTCCAAACAACTACGTTGCAACTAATTTCCGCTAATCAATGTTAGTTATGGTAGGTATACAGCCACATCAGCTGTCAATGTTAGACCCTTCACCAACATGCAAAGGGGTCTTAAACGTGAAGGGTCTAACATTGACAGCTCATGTGGCTGTGTAGGTACTTACCCTAACTAACATTAATTATCGGAAATTAGTTGCAACGTAGTGTTTGGAAAATAATTTTCGCTTAAATCAATTTATTATTTTTAAACTCTTAGTATACCATCAAACTATTATTTTGATATAGACTTAGCAACGTTTAAAAGACAAATGAAATACGGAAAAGAGACATCATGAACAATGCCGTAAAAGAAAGGGACGACAATGTTTTTCCCTTCGATATTTTTTCAAATGCAATTTCTGCTTTTTTTTTCTTTATCGTGTTCGATCAGTCAATGTTTTTTGTACATTCTAAATGTAATTATATTTATTTGCTTTATAGATTGTCTTGGTGGTCTACAACGATTAGCTCTATCGAGTCGCGCATGTGATGGAGTACCCGATTGTGCTGATGCGGCAGATGAAAGAAGTTGTTCTTATTGTATCGGTGGTCTCCGTTGTGCTCTAACCAGGAGATGCATTCCATCACATTTACGTTGTGACGGAACTCCAGACTGCGCTGATGGGAGTGACGAAATGGGTTGTTGTAAGTTAAGACGAGTTATTAATTGTTAATTATACGTCGATTCAAAGTTTATGACGTCTCGGAAGTTAGCTGCGGGTGGAACTTCGCGCAACTACAGTCAACTTTACAATAATAAGCGACTTGTATCTAACTTCGGAGCCGCCATAAAGTTTGGTTCATACTAAACCCTTTAATTGTTAATTTTATTAATCAAAAAATAATATATGTTTATATTTCGTTGCAGTGTCAATAGCTCGTTCTTTGAGTACATGGCAGAAACAAACTGAGGAGTCTACATTGAGTGCGTTGCGTATACGCAGCGGTTACATGGTGTGGAGACAGAGAGGCCGATCCGGGAAAGTTTGTGCTGCTCCCTATCAAAATGATAAGAAAGCTCTGGCCAGCGTCGCAGGATCTCTTTGTAAAGAGCTAACATATAAGTAATATATTATTTTTAATGAACACATACAATCTTTGACCTCTGAACTAGAATTTTTTTTTTTTATTGTAGCCCTGCATATGACAACACTCCACCTGGTGTAAAGCTAGAGTGCGATCCGTGAACGGAAACAACTGCTACTACAAATAATTTTCTACAAACTTAGTCGCCTTCGCTATGCCGGCTCGAGGAGACGAATGAACTTTCTTGTTTTCTATTTACAAATCGAACAGGCATATCTACAATACTTAAACATTTTTCAGTCGAGCAATAAATGCAGATGGTGTTCCCGATGGTGAAGTTGAAATTACAGAAGACGACGATTTTTCAGTCGATTTTGAAAATAAACCGGAATATGTTGAAATTGCTGACCCTACTGCTTCCGATATATTATTCTTGAAGAGCGAATGCCCTGAACGAAAAGTTATTAAAGTTTTATGTGATAAATTAGGTGAGATAAATTTAACCTACCTACCCTCAAAACAGAAACTTACGAAGGAATATACTTAGTTACCTTTATTTGAACTTATTAATCATTTATCGGTTATATTTGGAATAAGAAATTGCTAGAAATATGTATCAAAAAATATTTCTAATCAATGTTAGTGAGGGTAAACAATCACGTTATCCGCTGTCAATGTTAGACCTTCCGCGTAGCACCCTCTGGCGTCGTGCGGCAGCTCCGACTTCGCCCCTGCAACTGACTGCTAAATTGAATCCCCGAATTATAATGTGATTGTGTACCTACCCTCACTAGCATTGATTAGTGGAAATTAAATGCATAATTGTTTTAGAAGTGTTTTTTTTTGTTATGGATTGCCGCAAAGTAACGTCTAATACTAATAAACAAAATTGCGTAATATTAAATTATAATGAAAAACTTATTGGAAAAAACGAACTCACAACAGCCTGGTCCTATTAATCATATTAAATTGTTTTCAGATTGTGGAATACCGTCAGCGCGAGGTATCCATTCAGCGTCAGGCGTCATTGGCCTACAAATGAATGCACTACCAGGAGATTGGCCATGGCATGCGGCATTGTTTAGGTCACATGTTCACGCTTGCGATGCTGCCTTGCTACATCCATCATGGCTCATAACTACTGCGGCATGTTTCCAGGTATTATATGACTATGGAAAGTTAGTCTTTAGGTCTTCTAGGGTTTCGGAAACAGTTTGAAAGTAGCCAGGTATAACGAGAGGAGTGTGCACTGTCAATCTAGATGCTGCACATTCGTCTCCTCAAGCCGCCGTAGCGGAGGCCACTGCTGCCTGCAGAAATTGCTGTGTGGTAGCAGTTGTTACACTTTAGGGCGGAATGATGTCATATGCCGAGGTATAATAAAAAAAGTTAATTTAATCTTTGGTATGTCAAAGGGTCAACCAAAAGCGGAATGGACAGCAAGATTAGGTACAGTCAGAATACAAAGTACAACGCCTTGGCAACAAGAAAGGCGAATAGTCGGCATGGTAAGGTCGCCCGTCGAAGGCAGTATGTTGGCGCTCGTACGACTCGAGGAACCACTTGAAATGTCTGACTTCGTGCGACCAATATGTCTACCAGATGCTACTCCCAATAATAGCAGTACAGTGATCTGCAATAGCCTGAGCTGGGCGCGTAATTTGGATCAGTTACAAAGGGTCCATGTTACGCAGACTCCGATGCAGCGTTGCGAAAATGTTAGCATTGCGACCGTTAATGGGTTATGTGCTGAAACTGTATACGCTCAAGACGATTGTGATGTAAGTGAAATTGTTATTAGCCAATACTTTAACAAAAAAAAAGTCACACAACACCCAGACCTCAAACAGCCTACTTTTTGTTATTAATAATACTTATCACATAAAGGACAATGCCCATTCTTCGGCCTACTCGATATCTAATAGTTTTTAACAAAATAAGTAATATTCTAAAGGAGTATCTTATTTCATTGGTTTATTTTAATTATATCATCACATTGTCTACCAATCATTAGACAATGTTTAATTACATAAAAACAGATATCATCAATTATTAAAGCATTTAAAATATTACATCAGGAAAAGACTAATTACTGAATAACCCAGTTAAAAAAATTGTGGGCCCATTTCTCTTAGGCAAATGGGCATTCTCTTTTTATAAAAATTGTTTTGATCGGGAATTGAAGCCAGGACATCCCCACCACAACCACTGCACCACAAAAGATGTTATAATATTATTCATAATATATTTATAGGAAGAAGAATACGCTGGAAGTTCAATGATGTGTTTTGATGAAATTACTAAGAAATGGTCTTTGGCTGGAGTTGGCGGATGGAGAATTGCATGCACGAAGATAGGTCAGGGTAGGCCTCGTATGTACGATTCTGTCAGTTCACATTTGGACTGGATTAGCAGAACAATAACTGAAACAGGGAGGTGACGAATGAGCTCCTAATAATGTGTCCATATTATCTAAGACTGGTTTTATTGAATAAGTATTATGATTTACCTAAATTAATCAAAACTTAAAAAGTGAAACAAAATATTATTCTTTTTTTTTAACTCAAATAATTTGTAAGAGTTCAATGAAAGTTCATATAAAAATGTTAATGTTGCAACAGCAATAATTATTATTGTAAATCAATTTATATTTCTAAAATTGTTTGTTTTATATGTAAAATAGGTTACTGATTTTTTTTATGTTGGTTGAATGATTTTATCTCCATTGAGATTTTGTAACCTGTCAAATAGTACAAAATATTTAAAAGTTGTTTGTATATTTATAATTGTCATTTTTATGTGCTCCTCTGTGTTCTATTGGAGTACACAGAATCACAGTGAGGGCTGTAGTAGTGGAAGGAGATCATGGTTGGATGTCATTTCAAAGTATATTTTCATTCTAATTTATATTGTAGTGTAAGTCCTAGTGTAAATGTTAATATTTATTACAAAATTGAATGTACAATAGTTGTAAATATTTTTAGATTGTATCTATTTGAGAATACCAAATTTTTATTAAACAGTTATCTCTATCATGTTTTTCCTTTATTTTTAAACATGCAATATGGGGGTCTAAAATAAAACAAAATTCTATTTAATTCTAATCTAAATTACTATTTACAACATAAATAATGACTTTATTAATTTTTATTCATTTTATTATGCCTTCCGCTTTAAGTTCTTCTGTTATTTTGAATTTTAAATCTTCTGGTAAATTCTTTAACTCCTTATTAACATACAAATTGATATCTTCTAA
The DNA here is from genome assembly GCA_948150575.1 of Tinea pellionella. NCBI lineage: Eukaryota > Metazoa > Arthropoda > Insecta > Lepidoptera > Tineidae > Tinea > Tinea pellionella. The sequence goes on along the minus strand of OX411248.1, from coordinate 5,433,230 downwards.
AGGTCGGTAGTACAGATGTACTATTTGTGATCCAACAAGCATGGATAGCATAGATGCTGCACAAAACGAAAGATACCTTCCCCAAGATACTCCAGCAGGCATTGTTTTATCCAGTTGCGTGTTCTCGGATTTTATCATCCACAATTTCGTGTGCCCGACGTTTCTTAAACGTATTATAAAAATTCACTTCTCCAACTCTCCAATTTATCATAGAATATTCTAATCCAGCACCAAGAAAGAAAAATATTGGCAAAAATCTATACATCCCAAACAGCTTTTTTCCAGGCCATTTGTTGACTAAGGTTTGGATCCATCCAATGCGCATGATACTTTCATTAGTTATATAGAATAATAAATCTGTTTTAAGTTAGATATATTAAATTCTTAATTGCATAATACTTTTTCAGATCTCACATGAAAACATAACCCCAAAATATAAATAAGCTGTCAAAACCATAGAGTTTGTGGCCATCACAGACTATATAGAAATACTATGTGGCCACAAACGCTGAATGAGAATGGACAAATAATTCAAAGTAGAATTTTTTTTTTCATTTTTCTTTAAAACTAATAAAATTAAATATTCCATAGCTTTGTTAAAAATGATCGAAGAAAGAAACAGAAGAATAGACAATGCCCCTTGAAAAAAGAAGAAAATATTGGATGTAAGGCAATGGTCTTTTTGTCTTTGCTGAAAGAACAGAAAAAAAAACATGAAACAGCTGATTTATTGCTCTGTGTGCTGTGGGTGATGGATATTTTATTTTGATTGTCAGTCAGATGTTATTGTTTCTATTTGAATTGCACGATGTACGTAAAGCGTTTAAAATGTATATGAATAATACCGCGTTGGAGAAGGGTATTAATTATATCAATATATTGAATAATACTGAGCCAACAAAATTAACAGAGAGTCGTTGTTTGAAGTTAGATAAGGTGGGATGGGGTATAATAACGGATTATTATTTAGAATCTGTTAAATCTTATAGATACAAAGGAAAAATTGCATCTGTAGCCGTCATTAGAATAGGAGATAAGTCTGGTCAAGTTACTTGTGTCATAAAAGGGCCTTCAGTTGGACTTTTATTTGGTTTATCTAAAGAGCAATGGAGGCAGGTGGAAAGAGTGGCAATAAATGGTGATGAATTATTTTATAGATATTTCAAAAATGGACTGAACAATACTTTTAATCTGCAACAAAAAATATTTTATTATTTTTGTGCAACAAATCAATGTAATGATCCTTTAGTTGCAGTCTTCAAGAGAAATATTAATACTAGACAAATTGATAAAAGTGATCCTTTGTTAGAGATATTACAATTAAACAAATGTAATGATATTTCAATTGAATTGTATCAAGAATATTTGAGGAAAATATCACTTGAAGAGACTTGTAGCAGTGATTAGGTTTTTTTTTAAATTCTAGATTGTGATAGTATAATAACACTGCCTGATGTTTAAGCTAGAGTGTGGTCCTTGGTCTGTAGGTACCAGTCGCCTCTTGTATGCCGGATTGAGGCGATTGCACACTATTCTGGATTGACAGTGTACATTCATCTCGTTCGCTTTACGAGTGCTACATTTGAAAGTGGTGGTAGTACCCCGGGATGGCAGACAGTAACCTAAAGTAATAATATCCTTGGTCCATGTTTATGAATCAATATGATTTTCGAATCTCGAAATAAGCTTAGATAAATTATCTAATTACAATTTTGACATAATAGTGAGCTTGTTCCCGTAATCGAAACACTCTTAATTTAGTATTGATGTATAAGGAAGCATAAATATATATTAGACTTTTTTTTGACCTCTTTACCGGGGTGTTCTATTGAATAATATCATTAGTAGGTAGTTTTTATTATCTTACAATTTTTTGATAATGTTTTTACGTATATATTTAAATTTGAAAATGTGTATTTTAATCTTAATGTAATATTTATTAGGTGCTCTTTTACCAAGGTTCTGTAGGAATTAATTAAATTATTTAATATTTAAAAAAATTCGTTTTATTTAGTCATTCTGCCTATCCCTGTATTTAAAATTTCGTAATAATAGTGTAGATTCAGTGAAACATAAAAATAACCGCGATTCGATTTCTCATTATTGTTTTCAACCAACATAAGTACTCATGATCAATGTTGTACAGCATTTGCGAGAAAGCGTAGGACGACAAAGTTTGCGGTTCGATGGCAAATAACTTAAAATACATCGAGTGGGCGAAGTCTTCGAGTAGGTATCGTTTTTGTAAACGGAAGGCAAGAGGCAATATTTAAATTTTGTTCGTGGGCTTAAGACTACATCGGCGACAGTCGCAGTAGTAAGCACGGAGCCGGCGAACGGTGCGAACGCGTATCAGAGCACGGCTCTAAGCAAGCGAACGAGTGTAGCTGCAGCGATCGAAGGAGAATCACGTCAGACATGGAGGTGGCGGGTCAATGGCGGCGAGAGTGGGCAGGGGCGGCCGAATACGGAAAGGTAATAAACATTATAAGGTTTTCCAATATTACTGATAAATGTGACATTTATCCCAATAAAAATGCATTTTTTTCTTTTCACTTATCAGTCTATCGATGATCTAATTAAGAATTAGATGCCTATCTGCTAACACGTTACCCTTGAATATTTGATCTAGATAATCAATATTTATACCCTAACTGTTAATAACGTATGAGTATGTACCTACTTATGTTTATATGTGTAGAATTATCATAAAATTAGCACCTTCCTTAATCGAGTGCTATATCAATAACAAGGTTGTTTTAAATGAGACAGGTCTAATAGTTGAGATTAATCTAAAACTAAATCTAAGTTGAAGTACTTAATAGGTACAGACTAATTTTATAATACATAACTTGGTTCCTACTAAATTATTTTTGTATCAGGATACCAAGCAACGTGACTTGCGCGAGCGGTCATTGCCAAATGAACCAAAGTGGTCTATACCATTTAAGAATAAATCCCCAGACCTGCATTTCCACGGTCTTGGGGCATTGACGCTTATTGCATGGTATTAAGGCTTACCTTCTTTTAGAAATATTAAACTGAACCTGTTTGTATCAAGTTTGCATTTTTTTCGCAGCGCTTTATTCGATAATATACATAGCCTTTGAATATCAGCGACTTTTACAAGTTTTACAAGATTTAAAATAACAGCAAAATGTCAGTGTTATGCATTGATATATATCTCAATGGTGTTATGTGTGCATAACAAAAAAAAATTATGTGATCTCGATAGGGTAAATGTGTTCTGTGGTATGTATATGATATGTCACAATTGCAACAAATAAAGCCACAAAATTACATTTCTAACTCGAAAAATATTTTGACACAACAATACAATGAAACGGTTGCAAAACATCGATAGACTGGAATAATAAAGCCAACCCACTAACAAAACACAATAGTATGTTTATCAAATGGTGAAAGTTTACCGACACGTGAGGAAGCCACCAAGATTTGTGTTTTTATTGCAAGTCTAGACTAAATCGAGACTGTTACACAATTTTTGATCTGATTATGTCTTACTCGACTACCTGTATAATATGTAATATTTTTTAGTGCCCAATACAATAATTAAGCTTTTATTTATAAAAAAAACTTTGTTCTTTGTTCTTAAGTCTATTATTATATCATCGTCAATTAAACCCTATATCTTCTTCTTCTCCTTCTTTTGATTAATGGCAACTGTGTCGATTGCCAGAGTGACATCAACAAACCCTATATCGACTAATTTCTGCTTTACTCATTTTCACAGAAAGCCCGTAAACATACAAGTTCAACGACTTTGAAATCGTGTAGAATAGGAGATGAAGATATAGAAATCGTTGTAAAAAGTTCAATGGAAGGCGTGGTGGACTTATAATAATTTAATTTACCTCTAAGTAATCTTGTAATCTTTGCGACACTGTTAACGTGACAATGCGATCATAGCCACAAGTGGCAAAAAATTATAATAAAACAGTAACCGCCTTTACTAAAGTATTAGCAATTCAGATATCTAATAAACAAAAAATCATTAGTAGGTACTTTTTTACAATACGTATAGTCGTCGGAAAGTTATAGATGTTGAGATAATTTAAATTAAATTTTAAAGGCCACTCGAACTGTTGAAATTACTGAGGAGGTATCGATTTATATAAATATATAGTATTGTCGTGAAGGAAAAGATATTATGTAAACGGAGACATAAACTGAAGAGGTTGTTGGCTCTACGTTGGTGATGTTTGGTTTCGGGTGCATGATTCCGGAAATCCTGCATAAAGGCCGACTCGCGAGGTTGCCTCGAATCATAACCGTGGTGCCGCCATACACCCGCGCATCTTTAAAAAGTACTTACTCGCACATGAAGAAATGACAATACGGTTTTTTTAACCAATAAACAAAGTCCTTGAGATAAATTAATGTCTCATTTGTATTGTTAAACTTCCGCGTCAAAGTTTATTTACAAATAATATCGTTATCGAAGGTGATGATAAAAAATATTAAAACGTTTCTTGGCGTAAAACGATTTATAAGCGAGAATATTTCATTTAGGAAAAATGATGGTGTCATCGTTACAGGCGAAATAAGTTTGAACAATAAACAGTAACGGTTAAAGGTGCATGACCTGAATTTATAAGTTTTGATCTCAACTAGGTAAGAGTGTGTCATCACCTTGTGCAATTGAAAATAAAAATGTCCTTGCATGTGGGTGTGACACAAATAGTAAACCTTATAGAAAATCTATCTAAAAGTAAATATAGATCAATATTATCCAGCGTCCGATGAGCAATATTAAATACGTAGGTGTGATTCAACGCTAATCGGGTTTCCCTTTAGAGCTTCTTCATCAAAAATACAAACTTATAACTTATGGTGAGTTGTGATCGCCCCCGCGCGTACAAGTCGACGACCTAGACCGTATGAGACCCTCGAATGACTAATAGCATTCAAATTTTAATTAGGTATCAAGTTCGATTGAAACAATATTTCCCGTAGGTTTCCCCCGTTGCATTCTGAGGTAAAAATACATTTCAATTTCGACGATGACTAAACATATCTAAATCGATGAATAAACGTTTTCTTAAAACCAAAAGATGTTAATAGAAAATTATCAAAAAACTTTTCTTACACCAATATTGACCAATGTTACTTAAGATTTCGTTATTATATGATTTATAAAGTTAAAATTATGATTCAACGGTTGTCTTGTTTATTGATGTCACTGCTCAGTTTCCCGCGCAAATGGATTGAGATCGGCTGAGTGTGTACGTTCATTATTTGCCATAAACTTCACACATTAGAAATAACGTTAAAAATATATCAGTTGGTGAAATACCGTTAATCGACACATGCTTGTTAGTAGTTTACTTTTATAGATAGCATGTGGGATTTTTTAAGTCTGGTCTTATGACCTTCCGTTTAGTTTTTTAGCGAATGTTGGGTGACGTCAGATGATCAGAAACCTTCGATAGAGCTTACTATTATTATTAATGAAATTTTTAACAACACAGCTTTTATATTATTCTTGGTTAAGTCATTTTGCTAACATCTTCAAAGCACATTCTTATAAGTTATACGTTATGTTGGTATCTGGCGTCTAGATAAAAGTTTAGTTTCCATATATGGCAACTGGACTATCAAGAGCGGCACCTATGCCTTTTTTAGAATTCTCGTTTAAGACAAATGTATGAATATTTCAAAATCATTGAGAATTTAGCGAAATAAAATTACATTAAAAAATTAAATGATTCTTTGTTTAATAATAAGTAAGCATATTAAAATATAAGTCAAGTGTTTTAAGCATTTTAAAACAATTTTAGTTTTCATTTAGGTATATATCGATATAATTAACTACGTTATAATTAGCCTAAACTATAAACTTACTATAATTTCTTATTAAAAATAATAAAAATTGTAATTTAAAAAAGAAATAAACTAATAAATATTATTTTCCGATAAATGAAGTATAAATAATAATAAAGGTGTGGCAATATAGACATTAAACACTTATTTGTTAATGCAAATGAACGCACATATAGATTCTAAGCAAATTATACTATAAAGAAAAATGTTTTATACTCATATGAACACAATATAAGACTATTATTAGCACCCACGGAATCGAACCTTCGAAGGAAAGATAGCAATCAAACACGTCGCCCTCAATTTCATTTCTCACCCACACAAATCACGTGATTAGTTTATACGTAAACATTTTGCCTTGCATCTAAGATTATTTATTGTAATATTATAAAAATAATTGTTTTAATTTTAAAATATAAATCTTCATGCAACTTTTAGTTTTCAATTCATTAATGTCCGGGAACTGCTAAGCTAAATTTACAAGCTATAATTTTTTTTTATTGTAGCTCGACATGTGATAACACTCCGCCTGATGTAAAGCTAGAGTGCGGTCCATGAATGGAAACAACTGCTACCACAGAGAAATCTCTACGGGCTGCAGTCGCCTCCACTATGCCGGCTTGAGGAGACGAGCATGTACCATCTAGATTGACAGTGCACACTCCTCTCTTATACCTGGCTACTTTCAAACTATCCCCGAAACGCGACAAGGTCACTTCACGGGTGTTACATTACATTTTAATCGACCACTAATGATTTCGCTTATTTTGTAGCACTTTCTCTGCGCTATTATTATTTATTTATTTTATTGCTGCGTACTATTATGGGTTTATGACGTATATATTCCTTTTCTTTTCTTTTTTTGTAAGTATTATTCGTTTTGTGTCTAGTTTTTTTTAATAAGTTACTAGCAAATTATTTGGCTTCTTTGTATACTATTTCTATTTTTAGTAAAGTATACTCAATCCAGGTATTTTGCTATCCTAGTTTGAAAACTAGACTAGCGTCTTGTGGGCTTAATAACAGTTTTTTTTACACAATATGATTATAATTCGTAACGGCTCTGTTTACCCTTTAAGATTTATGAATAGACTTTATGACAATAATTAGTTTTGGTTCACTAGTAAAGGTACAAAGGCTATATGTAGTGAAAAGATTAGCTAACAATTGTATTTAAAACAAATCCTTTTGTGAGTTTCCTACACTCTTATGGTAATACGACGCATTAATAAATTAAGAGTGGTAGGCAGACTGATGATGGCTATTAGCATAGTCTGCCGTCCTGGGGTAGTACCACCACTTTCGAATGTAACATCCGTGAAGTGATCTTGTCGCGTTTCGGGAATAGTCTGAAAGTAGCCAGGTATAACGAGGAGTGTGCACTAGATTGATAATCTAGATGGCAATGCTCGTCTCCTCAAGCCGGCATAGTGGAGACGACTGCTGCCCGTAGAGATTTCTCTGTAGTAACAGTTGTTTCCATTCATGGACCGCTCTCTAGCTTTACATCAGGCGGAGTGTTGTCACATGCCGGGCTACAATAAAAAAAATTCAGAAGCTTTCGATTTAAAGAATGGTAGGCAGAGTGATGATGGTTATTTATTAGTGCGAGTCTACATGGGCGTAGAACTCTGTCTCTCTCTGTGACTGTTCTGTAGCTGCTACCACCCCGTCTGACAGCCCTCACATACATAAAATAACATTTAAGTGGATACCTTATTTTCGTTACGGTATACGACCATGAATTGCGGACATCGGTTGCGGTCAACGTTCTAACTGGGCTTAAACCTAGGTAGTACATAATATTATAAACTAGAAACGTATATCAAGTACAGTTATAACAAAACAAAGATACCGAAATAATGTGGAGCTTTCAAGGAATTACTGCATTGAGTCACTGTACGTGGATATAAAATTTGAATTTATAATTTTTAATTCGAAACGCTATAAAATTCTCAAGACTTTTTAGTGTAGGTATATTTTTAGTATCTACCGTAGAGAATATTTAAATTTTAACGTTTGTTATTTTCATCGTTCCATTGAACTTTTTTGTTTACCAGCACTGGCTAAAACAACCAGCATTAGCAGTCTATATTTATTTCAATTATATCGTACCAGTTATTTATTATATGTGTATGATTCTTGTTCACAGATAACAGAAGGTGGAGTAACAAGACGTGTGGCACGCGCCCTGGAGGTACTCAATGCGAGCGGACCTGGTGCACAAGTTAGAGTAATGCGAGCAGCTTGGCATTCCTCTGCTGGTCCTGGAGCGCCTGCATCTTCGTATATGATGCATTCATCAAGACAGGTGAGAATATTTGTTCTTTAAATGCTCATAATGTATACCGACTTCATAGTTCAATAGACTAATCCAATATAATATTTGCTTTCAGTTTATATCGTCAGGATCTCGACTTCTTACTTCACCATCACTCATCAAAATTTCAAAGCCCATAGAGATTACATCGCCATTAGAAATCTCTTCTACTCCTTTAGACAGTTCACCAGACGACGGTACAGACACAGAAAATTATAAAGTGACGGAACCAGACGACTTCGAAATCTCAGAACCTTCCAAGTGGAAAAGTTCGACGAGATCACACAGAATGCCAAGTGAAGAATCATCCTCAACAGATAATGCTAGTATTATAGAACTCGATTCTCGTAATAATTCATTAAGAAGAAACTGGAGGAGACATTCGTATGATTCAGAAAACAGCGATGTACCAAAGAGTAGGTCGCGAACTCAATCTCCTTTACTTGAAAATCCAGTCACATTGAGCACATTAAAATATAAATCACTATTAAATAATAGCAATGACAATTGGCACAACAGACGCAAAAGTTACAGTTTCGAAGATACAAATCCCAACGAAGATACTATCATGCACAGCAACGATAAATTAGCAATGGAATCTTCTACTGATAGTGGAATTTGTAAATCAACAGAAATCGTAAACGATACAATAGATGAACGCGACGAACATAATTATCACGAGACGCAAAACACGAATACTTTGCAAGAAGAAACATTCAAGGACTGGTTGTTGCGAACTAGACCGAACAAAGTTCCAAAAGTTGTCAATATTAAAGTAAATAAAGATTATGGAAGCAAAAGTCCTATAGACAGGGTGGGTTTACAATCTACAAAGGTATCGATTTCTTTAGCAAACGAACCTGTAAAACTTATACATAAAGTTAAAGACGATGATGATTTGAAGAGAACTAAACGAGTGGAGTTTTGTAAAACAGAATTGCATTTCGCAGCTGAATCAGGCACAGTAAATATTATATCGACTGATGAAAAACCACCTCCTTCGAATGATTTTCGAAAACGAAGGAGTGCGTTTGTTCCTATACAAGCCGATTACGACAAACCGTTGTTCGGAGATAAATTTGATGATTTACTAGTCATAAACGGAAATCAAAATGAAAAACTTTTGGATACGAATGGAACGGATGAAATAGAATCAGATGAGAATACGGCAGCTACTAAAAGTATTCTCAAAAATAAAATACCGAAACCCAAGCCATATCTTTTGGGAGAGAACATGGATTTTGGAGAAAATAAGGTTACAACTACAAATCAGTGGGAATGTACAAAAATTAAACCATCTGCTGTCTCCATGATTAATAAACAATTGAAAGCAGAACCGGTTTATGTCAAAAAAGCGGCATATGAATGTGGAGAAAAATTTAACACGCCAAAAGAAAAATTAGCCGTTAAAGGTGAGTTATATAATGTATAACTATAACGCAATATGCTATTTTTAACAATAAAATTTATAAATAATATATAAACCATTTATTTATTTTTTGTTCTAGAATATAAAACAAGTAATTCGAACAATGTAAACAACGATGAAAATGACACTACATTCAAACAAAGTTTGAGGGTTCTACAGTCTTCACCCATTCTACAAGCAAAATCCCGAACTAGGCAACTAAAAGAAAGCGATTTAACATATTTTGGAGTAGGAAACAACGATAAATCTACAGATAGCAAACATTTCACACCGATTTATAAACATTCTGGTGCAAAAACGGTAGATGATATGTTTAATGCTGTTAGGTTGGTACAACAAGCCTCTTATGATACATCTCGTATGGATAAAAACGATAACGAGTCAGAATATCAAAATATACCAATCAAACTAGATTACACTCCATCACCTCTACCTAGATCTAAAATAAAAATTAACAAGCTACATGATGAAACAAATGGACAAACAGATAATGAGTTTACAGAAAAAACAGTCCACAGCTCAAGGTTGAGAAGAGATGAAACCAGTAAATATGACAAATCAAGATCTATTTCAGAACCACCTAAACATCGCGTTATAAATCCAATGGTACAGTCAAATATTAGAGAAATTGGATCAAAAATAAATAAAATCAATAATGAAATCATTGCTCAACAAAACAGGAATTCTCCAAATAGGAATTCTCCAGTATCCAGGTAATATATATATTTTTTATATAAATTTAATTAACAACTTAATAAATTAATAACTTTTCATTAATGGATTGTATTCTTTTAGATCGGGAGAATATTCGAAAAAGAACATCAAACATTTAAAATCCGAAGAGCACCAATCAGAAAGTAAAAAACACGAAGAAAATACGTCCACTACAAAAGCACGTCTTAAAACTTCACCACGGCAAAAACAAACAACACCTATGTACGTAAATATAGAACTGAAACCAAACGATAATACGATTGATAGACAACATAAAAGTGAAATTAAACACTCTGGAACTCCTGAAAGAAAATCGAGATCACACACAAGAAAAGCCGATCTGAAAACAGAGGATAATTCATTGACCACAGCGGAAAAGACACGTGTTCAACAAATAAACAAAAACGAAAATGATAGAAAAACTCGGAATACCCAAAATACACTTTCGTCTGCATATAATACTAAAAATGTATCTGGCAAAAGCAGTGAACAACATAACGGGCATTCTATTGAAAAAGACACGAAAGAAAAATGCAAAATAGTTACAAAGGAACAAACAGAAGAAAAGAAACCATCAAAACTGAAAAGAGATGATAGTAACCAATATTCTCATAACAACCATAAATTAAATAAAAACGGTACTAATGATAAACGCTCTCTAGCAAAGAATCACGAAAGGGATGCATCTGCAGATTTAAAGAAAACATCTTATTCACACGGTAGGAAGGGAAATGATCACACAGAATCTGACTATAAGCGAAATAGAAGACTCAATCGTGATGAATATATTATAAACTACGATGATAAAAACGGTACATTTACATCAATAAATAAAGTTAAACATCGGCCTAAGAGCCCAGAGAAAATTAAAACAAACTCATCACGAAAGAAACAAGACAAAAAAGAAGCTAATAACAATGATAAATATCCCTTGCGTAAGTAAGATGCATGCAAATGAACATTTTAACCCAAAAAATAATATTAAAAAGTAACTGTCTTTCAGTGCAGTATCTTCATCAAAGTAAGCAAAATGGATTATATGACAGTAATAGAAAATGGAGATCCAAAGTGTACGTGGAAAGAACATGCCAATTATTATGATAGCTGCTTTTAGATTTTATTATCAATATGTGATAATGCGTTCGGTTTATTTTTTGTAGATCTCGATGTTAAATAATTATAAGTTAACATATTAATACTTTGTGACTACAGTCATTATCCTAATTTAATTTATGTGATTAATTAAAGTGATGATGAATAAACATTTAATGTAATTGTTCTTTTTTTTGCAACGTAATATCCGTTCACATCTTTATCAAATTAAGTTCATATTAGGTTTAAAAGATTATCCCAGACCCGCAGTACTGCCAGCGCCCGCTATGAGCCTAGTCGGGTTCCGGGATCAGCTTGGAAGTAACTTGGAAATAGCTGAATCGATAGGGATTAACTAGTGCAACCTACACTAATTTTAGCATAACTAAAATAGCGAGCTACTTTAAAAAAAAAACAATATATCTATTTAATTTGTTTATTATTATTTAAACAGAACAAATGCACTTAAATAAAATTAATCACACAGTAACTAAAGGATCTTTATCTAATTTACTAACAATTACGGAAACTTTGCTATCGAGTTTATTTTCTAGAAGTGTTGAAAACACTTTTAAGAAACCTCGCTCCGAATCCGAATGGTTGGTTAAAATAACCGATATACCTTTCTGGGTTGCATCTAATACATCGTGATGAAGCATTTCCCCTGAAACATTAAAATTTTAATGCATATACAAGTACATAAAGCCCTGACCCACAAACTGGGATTGCATACACAAATAATATCATATTATAATGCGTCAAAAATATTTATAAACAAATAGAAGAACAAAAAGAACCAGACCTACATGACAGACTGGCGCGCTGACCACTTGCCTACAGAGGTCCTAAAAATGTTTATACATCGTTGAGATAGAGAGGTAGGTAGAGACTTTAATTTTACTATGCGAGCCTAATAAAAATAGGTGGCAGCCAAGACGCCATTTTGTTGTTTGTAATTATGTAAGGTGTACAAAAAAATATAAACAAACAAATAAACATAATGCCTTGAAAAGCACATTAAAAACCTTTCACGTGTAACAACTAACTAATGACAAATTGAAGGCGTTAATATTTTAATTTGCTAGGCACAAAAAAGCAATCGGATTTTTTTTTGCTGGTGGTACTTATTTGAAGTTATTGGACGTCTGTCTGATACAAGTCCAGTCTTATTCTTAGTTGGCTCCCATAGTAAAATATATTACCAGTTAAATAAAGATCGGCATCAACTCCTTTCAGGACAGAACTTCCAGAACCAGCACAAAGAGCTACAGTTTTAACTTCAGATTCGAATTTCTTATCTTTTGCAAGAGCAAAACGTACGTAAGATAGGCCCGTCAACTTTTTCACTGCATCTATTGCGGCTGACAAGGATATGTCTTTATCCAGTTGTATTATCCTACAAAATAATACGTTTTTTTAGATCTGAATTAGAAATAAATTAAATTAAAAAATCTCGAAACGCGACAAGATCGCTTCACGGGTGTCTATATTCAAAAGTGGTTGTACTACCCTACTAACCACCATCAGTCTGCCTACCACACTTCCGCGTGCTTTAACAGTTCTTACCTTCCAGCTCCTGTAGAAGGATCTGGCCCATTATTAATAGGTGAAGTAGTAGCAGCATCAAAACATGAAGCTAACCAATCATTGACACCGCCTTTAGCGCTATCCCAACTCGTATGTGGCGAAAATAATGCTATACGGTTTTCCAGAAGTAATGACACTATGCGCTCTTTCCATGTACTTAAAACAAAAACAAAGTACTGTTAAATTAAACCTTTTTTTTTAAATAATTATGGCGGCCATACACGATCAACTTTATCGTTTATCGGACTTGACCGTAAAGTTGATCGTGTATAGCTACTATAATTAGGTACCTTTGATTGACGGATTTTAAAGGAGCAAATATAGGTGGATGATATGATATAATCATTTCACAGTTTTCATTCATAGCTTCCAACGCAACCTCTTCAGTCAAATCATTTGTCAGAAAAATTTTTGTTATTGGCCTGGAAATTAAATTATGAGACTATCAGACGGAGTCTTTGTTGTAGGGGAAAATATCAGTAATGTTAGCCTGTAAAAGACCGAATTGTTCAAATAAGCACTCTATATAAATTAAAAATAAAATGTAATGCATAAAGCGATCTTACCTTGGAGTATAGGGTTCTACTAGCAATCCGGTGTTATCCCAACTTTCAGAAAGTTTTAAGGGCATACATTCATCTAATACAGACAGTACTTTATTTAAAGTTACTCCATTTGCGGTCGACATTGCAATACTTGAATGTATGTTACGTAAACCTTTTGTGTAGATTGTGCTACTAATTAATTTTCCTAATTTCAATAACATTTAAACTGTAATTAAAGAAAACTGATGATTTAACTTATAAGCAACTTAAAGTAGGTAAACTAGGCTCTTGATAATCCAGATTGCCAAAAAGCAGCAGCTTAGTGGATTACCAAGACGTCCAGATTGTGGTCAGCGGAATTGTGTTAGATAGCACTTAATCCGACGGCTTAGTAGAGCTAGCTAGTGAAATCTACGTCACGATCATGTAAATCGTTAATAGCTGTGTAGCTTAGTGGTCATAATATCTGTTCGGCTGTGTGCGTCTTGATTTTTTTTATAAAATATTAAATTTTCGTCATCATTTAATAACAAAAAGTAATTCTGATGCTGCCTATTAAGCAAGACAGCCACGATTACCGGATTAGCGATGCCCTACTCTACTATGCGACATATAAAACAGTTTTAACTAGCTTTCATAATGATTAATATAACTAGCCAATTGTCAAGTGATAACTCTGTACTTAATAAAATATTGGTATGATTATACTATAAAAAAGGATAGGAAACTAAATTAATAAAACAATAAAATAAATTCATGACTTTATTTAACAACAATATACTTATTTACAAAATATGTATAACAATCTTAATAATACCTAATAAAAAAATTATTATAAAATTATTCATTAAACTTCCAAATTTTAATTTCACCATCATCACTACAAGAAACTAATTCACAATTTCCAGTTGGATTCCATTTAACACAATTAACATCTTGAGAGTGTGCGTCTGGTTTTGAACATATTAATTCAAATGTTGGTGCATTCGGGTCAGAATCAATAGTTTCCTTAAATATTCTTATAATGTCATCTCCGCAAGCTGTAGCTATGAGTCCCGTGTGGGGACACCAAGCAATGTCATACACACATCTCGTATGATAACCAGACAAAGTGCAAACACATTTCCAGACGGATTCTTTTTCCATAACTATAACCCCTTCTTGATTATCAGGTTTATACTCCCTCCATATTTTAACAGTTTTATCATCACTGCATGTAGCGAGTCTTGAACCATCTTTATCAAATGCTAAACTCCATACTGTTGAGTCATGGGATTGTAATGTTGCAATGCATGCCCAATCATTGTCAGACGGATCTTCTTTATACATTTTAACTGTATTATCATAAGATGCCGATGCTAAGATGTCAGAGCTTGGATGCCATGCCACCTAAAATCAGGCGCATTTTGAAACAACATATTAAACTTAAGTAAATACCCATGAAAACTCATACAAACTTTTTTAACATCCTGGTTGTGTGCATTGAGAACTGCAGCACATTCATATTCATCATCTCCTGCAACTTCGAGGACCCACACTGACTTATCACGGCCACAGGTCGCTAATAAACTCCCAGATGGTGACCAAGCTACACTCTTAACTTCATTCTCATGTCCTTCAATTGTGGCATTGCATTCAAATTGGCCTGTGATTTAAATTGGTAGGTATAAATACTCGTTCAATATTTGATATATTTCTTAATGTTATTTTACATACCACTTTTTTTATCCCAAATAGCAGTAGTTCCATCAAAGCTTGCAGAAGCTAAGAAGTTTCCACAGGGAGACCAAGATACTTCTCGTATTGTTCTCTGGTGGCCATCAACTAAAACAGTCTTTACGACCCATTGCTGGCCTTCTTTGCCCCAAAGTTTTATAGTCTTATCTTCACCACATGAGGCTAAGATATCGCCTTTTGGATGCCAAGATACATTCCACACTATCCCTTTGTGGCCGTGCAAATTTTGCAATTGTTCTAATGTTGCCATATCCTATTAGGGAAAAGGTGTTAAGGTTTGTTCTTGCATATTTCAATACATATTAAAGAATTGATTAAACGATAACCAACGATTAAAGCACAATCACCGACAACTGTAACTTAGGTTATAAACACTTTAGACAAAAAAATATAAGCCTTTAATTTTAATAATATTCACATAATTACCTGTTTCAAATATAGTAATGCTTCTGATATTACCCAGAACTGTACTCATTAGATATAGACCACGAAACAAGCGAAGAAGAAAACTCTACTAACCGAACCAACAAAAACAGACGAAAGCCACAGACAACATTATAGAGTTACTAATTACTATTAATTGTCTCTGTTAATAAGCTTCATTCACAATGATCCAAATGATCGCGCGGACTACAGGCTTTTAGGGATTAGTTGATCCAAAACGATCATTTATAGATTTTAATCGATGTTTCTAAACAAAATATTGCCAAATACATCGAAGAAAGTATCAAATTGTAAAATGTTGTACGGACAAACCAAAGAAAATATTATAATATTGCAGAAATCACAGTAAGAGTTTTGTTACCTTTTTGTAAAAAAAATGGCTGTATGGCCTTGTTCCCTTTGCATTCCGAGAATAGGAGAACTTACAAAAAAAAATGAACGTAAGAAAAAGTAAAACTTTTTACGATAGGCGCGCTCAAAGAAATTGGAATATAATAGAAGCATCGTCAAAAGAGCAGCAGAAAACTGATACTCTATGCTCTTTTAGCTTACCAGGATATTAAATGCAACAAAAAGAGATAGAAACGCCTTTGTTGCCTTTTTTTTCCTTGAAGTGTCATCATTTTTGTAGTAGTTGGTCATCATTCTGGTCATTATTTTTTGATTAACCGACTACTTTAAAAAATTTCGAATTTTGTTCTAAAATCCACAGTTTGACACACTTCTTTTTTTAGTCGGGTTTCATTTGGATTTGTTTACGTTTGTGTCGTTTCGTTATTTTGTATTTTTTATTGTTTATTTCTTAAGTTATTTCTTTAATTTTAAATATTGTGAATTGTTATGGCTTGTATAGTACTAGGTTGCCGTTCACATACCTCTCGTAAAGAAAATAATGAGGAATTTACGAGTTTTCACCGGTAAATATTCTTAAAAAGTTTTTGAGTATTTCTAAGATATTAACTCTTCTAATTTAGTATAATTTTTGGTGGGCAGTTATTCTCATATAACATTTTATTTGTAGGCAATATATGTTATCAATAAAACCGTCTTATTTTAAAAATTAAACATTCGTTTTATAGGTTATGTTAGTGTTGTTTTTTTATATTATTTCATGTCCTAGACGGATATCGATATTTTAAATTATTATTTTTTTATTACATATGGGTGTTTTACATTACATATTATTGTTGTTATTAATAATTATTATTATTGTCTTAGATTTTCGAGAGATGAATTATTAAGAAATAATTTGATAAAAATCATTGGAGTTTATATGGACAAAACACTCTAGACTTTGTTCGTAGCATTTTGCTCCTAACAGCTTTAAACAATCAAGTTCCACCAATCCAATAGTTTTCTAAATATACTGATTTTGATTGAGAAATAGTTTTATTCACGACTACCTAAATACCTCTGACGTTATGCGTAGGTAGACAATGCCGGTTATAGTAGCTTGACGTATGATAGTACTCCGCCTGATGTTAAGTTATAGTGCGAGACGAATGTACGCCATCTTGGTTGGCAGTGCTATCGTTACATCCGGTAATTTCTAAGCTGATCCCGAAATACGACTATGTTACACTTTAAAGTGATAGTGTTATCCTAGGACGGCAGACCGGCCTAATATGGGACCATCGTCAGTCTGCCTACCGCTCTTTGAATAGTGCTTGGGCACTACCGGTTAGAATTTTAGTGAGATTTGAACACGGGTCTCATCAACCGTGAGTCCACCGCCCACGTCTACCGCTGGACCTTTATACAGGTATTTTTTTCTGTCCAGTTTTTATAATTATCACTGATATTATAGCTGATAAGACTTTTTAAAATTGGTATGTCATCTTTCTACAACTGCTACAAATTAAATAACTAGTTTATAAATAATAAGTGTTAAAAATTGGTCATAGAGTAAATAGAAGAGTCGATAAATGCTTGCATTTACATCTCGATATACGTATTGACTACATCCCTATTTTACTTCTATACAATAGTCTATAATCTATGCATTTGCCTCAAAACTGGACACTTCAATTTTAGCCTGTCTTGTCCCGTATATATTTGTCTCATCATTTTGTATTCAGTATTTGGTGAGTTAAAAGAGTGCAGACTATAGATATTCTGTGTTATTTTCAACATGTCTTCTATTGTATTCCAATTTCTTTGGGCGCGCTTCTAGTTTTTTAGCGGTAGTTTTTTGACTTGTGATAATATAAACATCAGTATTGTTATGACGGAACCAAAGAATTTAATAGCACCACATTTAAATTCTGACTTATATAAGTCTTTTCAGGGCAATACAGATACATTACCTTATTTGGAATATATCGATATTCATTCAGGTAAGTTACAAAAATGGACACATTTTTAGGAAAACAAGACAACTTATTTGATGTTTTCTAGATGGATCAATACTCGTTGGATGTTCAGAACTTACTGGCAGGCATTGGAAGGGTTGTGCATACTTTTTCAAGGCTGGGACAGAAATTAAAGATGTTTCTTTTAAACCCAAAAATGCTATACGCTTAGCTGCCAGTACAAATGATGGATGCTTCGTTGGTAATTCAAATAAGGTATTCTTTGTTTACATTACTTTTTTGTTATACCTAAAGCATAAAATAAAATAAAGATTAAATTGCAAAACTTTCATGAAATGCATTCCAGATTCTGACATGTGATGACACTGGTGTTGTTGCATTATGGATGATGACACAGTTTCCACCATACAACTGGGTGGAGGATGTTGTTGTACGTGAACATGATGATATGGTCATGGCTGTAGATTGTCTTGTACCTGAAGAAACCTATGTCACTGTGGGTGCTGATGGACATATTAAGGTAAAAGATTGGCATAGTAGTCACAAAGTCCCAATTTCAAATCACAGTTAAAGCAAATATTCGATTTTTTTTATTGTAGCTCAGCATGTGACAACACTCCGCCTGATGTTAAGCTAGTATGCGGTCTATGAATGAATGAACAACTGCTACTACAGAGAAACCTGTGCAATCGCCTCCACTATGCCGGCTTGAGGAGACGAGCATGTACCATCTATTGACAGTGCACACTCCTCTCGCTATACCTGGCTACTTTTAAACTATTCCTGAAACGCGACAAAGTCACTTCACGGGTGTTACATTCGAAAGTGGCGGTACTACCCCAGGATGACAGACAGGACAAATGACCATCATCAGTCTGCCTACCACTCTTAGTGGTAAAATTAAAATAGTGCCAAAATTAAAGATTTTGTTTCTCCAAAGTTCATCTTCAGATAAATTTCTATAGGCAGAAGTCGCCAGTGTGCCCGATTGATAGTGCACACACCTCAATATCTAGCATAATGATGGCTACTTCTAAACTGATCCTGAAACACAACAAGGTCACTTCACAGGTGTTACATTTGAAAGTAGTGGTGCTGGTTTACTATTTTTAATTGTTTTTTTAGGTGTGGGATATTGTAGAGCTGATTTGTGTAAGAAAATATGAATTTGCCCATACAAATATAATATCAGGTGTATCTGTAAAACCTGGCTCTAAAACAGTCATGGCAACGGCTTCGTATGATCGTACAATTTGTTTATGGGATGATAATATTGTAAAGCCTGTGCAGAGTGAGTTAAAACTTTAATTTTAATATGTTTTCATAGCTAACCAGCATAAAATGAGAAAATAAATGTTTTGGTTTACTCAGTAACTATAACTACAGGATTTTGGGCCTGGTTATCTCCCTTTTTCTTAATTATGTTCCAGATAAATATCATTTTAAAAATTGTGAAATAAGCTCTAAATTAGTCAGGTGAAAAGCCATCTAATTTTTTTACATTATTATGTTCGCAAAATCATGATCTATTATTTTTTTTTATTTCAATTCAATATAATAGGTTTTTTACATGTTTACAACTTGTCAAGCTCTGTCGAAACTATCATAATTATGCTCAAGGAGTACATAGATATAACGCCCCTTTTTTTCTACTCATGGACCACACTTTAGCTTTAACTTTAGTGGTCATCAGCTGAGCCACTATAAAAACAATTATAATTTCATATTGTAGATGTAGTGGAATCAGACTGTGGCATCCGTTGTGTAAAATGGTTGGACGAACACACATTAGTATATGGGAACGAAGCTGGTGCCTTGTGTAGTGTTGATACTAGAAATACCTCAACAATCAATACCATAGAGAATCTACTCGCTCCTGTTCACAGAGTTATTGTTAAACCAGGGTAAGTGTGAGCTTGTTACATTTTTGCATGTAAATAAAATAATATATTCTGATAAGCGCTGTAAAGGGACCCATTTACAGATAAAGCATAAAGATATTGGATAATAAATGCGACTAGGTCATTTCACGGGTCTTATACTTGTTAATTGTTGTATTACCATGCATCTGCATACCGTTCTACAACATCATGCATCTGGCAGGATTCTTCTAAAAAACACATATCTAGGTACATTTTTCACCAGCTATTATTATTTATATTTTAATAATAAAATTTGTTCTTTAGTGAGAAGCATGTGGCAGTGTGCGGTGATAGTAGAAAAGTATCAGTTTTTGATGTAAGTGGAGCCAAATCACAACTTTTGTATGAAAACAACAAGCTGCATAGTAATTTTGCACGTGGCCTCGCATGGGATGTAAAAAATAATAATACTTTAATTAGTGTAGGATGGGATCGTGCTATCCATTCACATATCTACAAATAGGAACAATCAATAAAAAATTATTTTTATATTTCAATTGTTTATTTTTATTATCTTTTACTACTACTTTTGGTAAATGGCCTCGGATGTTATAATGACAATTCCGTCAATGTTGAGTAATCGTGCAACAGGTGGAGCAGATAGGTCCAAAAATTACGTGACGATTAATAAACCAAAAATATGTTAATTTACCATGGGGGAAAATGAGTATTAGTAATATTAAAACCTGTTACTATTACGAGTGATGAAATTACATAAAACGTCGGTATAATCATCATCAGTGTAAGAGAGCATCGAGTTTAAGTTAACGGGGCAAGGAATATGAGAAGGAAGGATATGGTAAAGTGGGTATGACACGTATTGCCCATACAAAGAGTAAATGTGAGATGATGTCCTCCCCGGTGCCGCTATTATCTTTTTATTACATAAATGTTGTGTTGATGTCATACGTTCAAGTAGCTGCAGTTACAATTTCATTATCTAATAAATTATTTGTTATTTTGATCGAAGCTCCGGTGTGAGCAGCATCAGCGGGTTGATTCAGTAAAAATGTTGTTTGTGAACAAATTTCATGCCACGCTTTTGCTAAAACAAGATAAATACATAAATTATATTAAGGTTTTTCGAGAAAATATGAAATTATATTATTTGTAAAAGGATTTTATACGCGTAATACAAAAAGTCTTTGCTTCGTAAACTTTATTTTGCGATCCCACATCACGAAACGTGGTAAGGTCACTTCATGAGTGTTACATTCGAAAGTGGTGGTACCATCCCAGGATGCCAGCTGGGCTAATAACGATCATCAGTCTGCCTACCACTTTTTAGACACGATTAGATAGGCACAGATTAATGTGCTAGATCGTACCTATTAATCATTCAGGTTATGTAGGATTCTTTAATTCTAGTTAGGAAATGAGTTGCTTACCGATGTGATCTCGATTAGCATGTTCACTGTTGACACAAAGTCTTAATATATATTTATTTTTAACTCTAGACGGAGTCAAATAAATAAGGCGATTATCATTTATAGTCTTCAATAATTGGCAGTTAAATTCGTTCGATGCCTTAACTCTAAAACACACCAAACCAGTCCGAACCCTGTTTACAATCTCGAACCGTGCATCTTCATCCATCAATTCTTTGAAATATTTAGCTAATACCATATGATTCCTCTGATACTGTTGTAAACCTTTTATGCCATAGTTCCTTATTACGAACCAAACTTTTAAAGCTCTGAATTTTCTTGTCAATGATATACCCCAATGTCTCAAGTCCATCGAGAGATCTGTATTACCAGATTGAAGGTACAAAGGGTCGACTATGAAACATGTACAGTATGCTCGTTTATCTTTCACCCAAAGACAAGCACAATCAGCGCCTGTCAACAACCATTTGTATGGATTACAATTGAAAGAATCGGCATACTCGAGACCTTTCTGGAATTCTCGCATTTCAGGACAAATGAATGAACTACCCGCGTATGCTCCGTCTACATGGAACCAAGCATCGTAGCTGGAGCAGATCGGTCCTATGCTTTCTAAATCATCGAAGGCGGCTGTGGAAGTCGTTCCTATCGTCGCCATAACAAATATTGGTAGTAAACCGTTTGCCACATCATTGTCCAAAGCTTTTTGAACGACGTCACCCCTCAATACGCATTCGTCGTCTGTCGGTAATATTCTTAAAGTTAACATACAAATTTTTGCTGCTTTCTCTAATGCGCAATGTGCCTCCTCCGAACAGTAGACCACCAATTTAGAAAGCAGTTGACAGTCTGGTATGGATTCTGATTTGTTTCGGAGTTTTTTAAGTCCACGTTCGCGGGCTGCTAACATGCAGTTGAGAATTGCTTCGCTAGCCGATGAAGTGAATACACCACCTCCAAGAGTTGAAGAATGAAAGTGTTCAGGCAACCCGAGAGCATGGACGAGCCAGTCCATTACTATTATCTCTAATTCCGTGTTCGAGGGGCTCGCTGTCTTAAAAAAATATATAATGTTTATTTATAACTTTATTTAATATTTGATGACAATACAAAATTGAAGCCTTACCCACGAGAAGGAGTTGGTGCCGAGCGCATCGCTCATTAGTTCTCCAAGTAACGAGGGGTATGATGCACCGTACGGAAAATACGCGTGAAAACCACTGTGTTGCCAATGCGTGATTCCGGGTACCACATGAATATGGACATCTCTCATGATCTGTTCCCATGATTCAGGTTCGTAGGGAGGATGTGCCGGTAAAGCTCTCTGTAGGAAACCAGGTTCAACTATCGGTGTCACTCTCTGCTCGTCGACATTTCTATTATATTCACAAATGTAATCAATAATTTTTTTTCCGTGTAATCGAAATTGCTCTATATCCATGGCTAAATTAACCCGTGTAAACACTTTGCCTTAAACACACCGTAGTAATAAGTGGCATTGTGTTAATCTTATTTATTATGAACCTTAACTAAATCAATTAAATAACTAGTTTATTTAAAAAGTTGATTAAATAATACGAGTTAATTAAACATTCCTGATTAGATATTTCCTAACGCAATCTTATTATTATTAAGAAAATGTGAAAAATGTAAGTATAGTGTATTATGATCGTATACATTGTTTGGACCTTTAAAATTACAGTTTTAAAAATTACATTTGTTCACTAAAAATTATTTTAGTATAAATTTAAAAAAAATACAAAGAAAAACTAACAATAAAATTAAAATAATAGGGTTAAAAAATTAAATTGTCGCGAAGATAGAAACAATAAAATTAAGTAATTTACTTGTAAGAGTATATAACGAAATAAACGAAAAAAATACGAATATTATAATTTTTTTTATTATAGGTAATATTTTGGTATTGTAACATGATTAATGTTTCTATTTGATTGAAAATAAAACGAATTGTTAATGCTGAAGAAGTATATTGAGATAATATTGAGGGATTATTATAATATCATTATGTGATAATGCAATTAGTTAGGTGAGGGAGGCCGACGTTCGGGAGATGCGCATGGTGAGGAACCACGTCGACCGCTGGGCCCGGGACTCTTCAAACGGACCTTTGTATCCAAGTGGCGGAATCTGTGAGTTGAGTTATCATTTTTAATATCTGGTCGATAATTGCTTTCATTAGAAAGTATATAATACCTGAGTGGTAAATCGTTACCATCATTGTCAACGCTCTGGAAGAAGAATGCCAATGGCCAGCTGATCCAAGATGACTTATTCCTGTAAATGAATATAATTGTAAGTTCTTCTCCCTATTTTAAAAAAATTGTAGCTCGGCATATGACAACCCTCCGCCTGATGTAAAGCTAGAGTGCAACCCATGGCCGGAAACAACTGCTACGTCAGGGAAGGTTTACGGGCAGCAGTTGCCCCCGCTATGCCGGCCTGAGGAAAAGAGTATGCACCATCTAGATTGACTCTCGTTATACCTGGTTACTTCCAAACTGATACCGAAACGCGACAATCCGTGGAGAATATAATGAAGATTAAGAAAGGCATTCATTATTAAGCACGCTCATGTACTTAGAATTTATGTATAATAAAGTGTTTTTTTATTTATTTATATGTTATAATAAAATAATCGTGTAAGACATACGGTGATGGAGCTTCAAATGATGCGCTTTCAGACGCTTTGGGCGTCTCAGGTGTGGTTGGCACCAGAATTGGCGGCGGTGACACTGGTGATGTTGGCACTGGTGGTGGGGTCTTGTTGATACCAGGATTGTAGATCTTAGGATCGCTGACCATGCGCACGAAGAACGAACGCTTGTGGGCCAAAGTTGCGCGATTGCGACGCATACGTGCCGCGTTCAAATCCTGAATAAATAATTTATCATTATTATAAATGCTACATTTGTTTATTATTAAATTATGTTAAAAATATGTTTAATTTATTTTCTAGTAAATTTTCATCAGAATTTTAATGACTTACAATCTCTTTATCCGGTCCTTCGATGAGTTCACTAGCGAAGTCGGAAATAATTTCCCAGGCTGCCTCTAAAAGTTAACACCTCGCTTACATACCTACATTTATTAAAACAAACTTTTGAATTAACATAATATCTACCTATATCCTCACGAGTAGCATGCTGAGCTACCACACAGAAGCGGATGACATAACGATCTCGCAGCATCGCGGGTACCATGTGAATTTTCCCTGAAGCGTTGATGTTAGTCAACAATTTTTTGTTCAATTCATCAACTTGTTCTCCTGTCTCGTCTGGAGCACCAATCAGGCGGAAGCAAACCAGACCCATCTAGTTAAATATATACGATATTTCTAAATATTATTTTTTTAGCTGGCAGCCTGATGATGGTTATTAGAAACCACTTTCATATGTAACACCCGTTAAATGACCAAGCGTTTTGTCATCTTGGAAGTAGCCGGGAAGAGAAGTAGGGTGTATTGTCAACCTGACCGGATTAGCGGGGAACAACTGCTGTTTGCAGTCATTTCGCTGTGGTAGCAGTTAACAATGCTCATGGACCGCATTCTAACTTAACGTCAGGTGGAGTGTGGTCACATGGCAGGCCATTGTTAAAAATATATATTTAAGTACTTAAAGTCGAGAAGGAAGTATATATTTTTTTATTTTAGCACGTCTTATGACCGCACTCCGCCTGATGTTAAGCTAGAGTGCGATCCACGAACGGAGGCGACTGCTGTCAGAGAAGGGGATCTGGAGACAGCAGTCGCGTCCGCTATGCCGGCTTAATAAGCCGGAATAACAATACTATTTTAATATAGTTTATTCTCAAAGGAACAACCCCCTCGAATACCAATTAAATATTGCTCGTAGCCACTTGTAAAATGCTGTAAATGTCGTTAATGTATTTTTAAATGGTTATTCTATTACCAACCTGCACTTTATTGCAAATTTGGAATCTGTCATCTTTCTTCACTAGCTGCTCAAAATACTTAGCTAGTTCACAATGACGACGCACATATTTCTGAAGTCCACTGATTCCGTAGCTACGAAGCACAAACCACAGTTTAAGGGAACGGAAGCGTCGACTCAAAGCGACTCCCCAATGACGATAATCAATAGCTGTATGATCGTAGCAATGCTGAAGATAAAGCGGGTCAACAACTAGTGCAGACGTCAACAGATATTTATTAGTGACCCACAGTAATGAGCAATCAAAATTAGTTAACATCCATTTATTGCAATTGGTGTTAAAAGAGTCCGCGTATTCGACTCCGGCAAGATGATGTTTATGTTCTGGGCAGAGAAAACCTCCTCCAGCGTAAGCCGCATCGACGTGGAGCCACACGCATGGAAAACGACGAACAACGGGCCCTATCTCCGGAAGATTATCGAACGAACAACCCGAGGTCGTTCCTAAAGTTGTAGCCACATAGAACGGTACACGGCCTGCTTGTTCATCTTCCTCCATCGCCTGAAAAAATCCTTAAGTTTTATAAATAGGTCGTAGGAACGAACAATACAATACAATTGTCACGCCTTTTCCCCACAGTGATAGGCGAACGAACATTCAGAGTAAAAAAGGAATTTATAAAAATTATAATCCAATTTTAATTAACAGTTGGAGCACGAGATTATATTGTGGATTTTCAATGCTCGTGGCATAGAAAATGGCACACAATGCAGCACCATTACCGCGCGGCTCGCCACGTATTTCCGGAATCCGAAGGGCGAGTCATTTAGCGGGCGGGCGCCGCGTACCGCCTAGAGCCCGCAGGCATCGTCGCCTCCGCTTCGTTTCAATTACCGTCTGATTATCTGCACCTCTACAACTAAGGACCACTTCGTAGCAAAATAATTTATTTACTCGTTTATAGAAAGATAATTTCTTAATAATACCTAAATACGAGTAATTGTAAACAGAAATATAAACCTGTTTTAAAACGTCTCCTCTCAAAGATCCATCATCGTCAGTCTGCAAAATTCGTAATTTTACGAAGGAGATCATGGCAGCTTTCTCGACACACGAATGGGCTTCTTTTGAGCAGTATGCGATGAGTTTTGATAATAGAAGGCCTTCATCTACGGTCGGATACGTTTGCTTGAGACGTTTGATACCATTAGCCCGAGCTGCGAGCATCGTCACCAGAATACACTCACTGGCTGACCCCTGTTTTACAAAGTTATAAATAGTATCTATTTTGTGGTTTACTACATTTATTTCCTTTGATCCGGCGTAATCAAAAACGTGTTCTAATTAATAAATATCTGCATTGTTTTAAATTTTCGTGATAATCGATATTAAATTACTTGTACACTGAACGACGCATTTTTACATTAAAGCATCACAATATTTATAACCAAATAATTTAAAGCTAGACAAATCTAAAAGCAATTTCTATTTAATAGTCATTACCAATAATTGCATTTTTTAACTTACTTCAATTACACCTCCTCCTTTACTCCCTTCCTCCAAGGCTAGAAAGTCACGCGGAAGCCCTATAGCTTTTCCTAAAAGGGCAAAAAATGCTTATAAATTGTTCATCATGCTCACTAATATATACTTAAAAGAGTGATAGGCAGGCTGACATTGGTTTAGCCCTGTCTGTTGTCTTGTGGTAGTACCGGTACTTCCAAGTAAACATGCGACTAATGCGTTTCGGAATCTGTTTGAAAGTAGCCGGATCAATTGATACATTTGCATAGTGAAGGCGACTGATGTCTGCAAACATTTCTCTGTGGTGGCAGTTGTTTCTCATGGACCGTAATCTAGCTTTAATATAATTATGCCGAGATTCTACTTATAAAAAAACGTTTGATTTCTTCATAACTTACCCATCCAATCTAGCATAATAATTTCCAACTCCGTGCATGCTGGGCTGGCTGCCTGTAATGGTTTAGAATTCTATTGTTATTATTATTTTTTAATTGTAGCTTTGCATGTGACAACACTCCGCATGATGTAAAGCTAGAGTGCGGTCTATGAATGGAAACAACTGCTACTACAAAGAAACCTGTGCAGGCAGCAGTCGCCTCCACTATGCCGGCTTGGGGAGACGAGCATGTACCATCTACATTGACAGTGCACACTCCTCTCGCTATACCTGGCTACTTTGAAACTATTTCCGAAACGCGACAAGGTCACTTCACGGGTGTTACATTCGAAAGTGGTGGTACTACCCCAGGACGGCAGACAGGACAAATAACCATCATCAGTCTGCCTACCACTCTTTAATAGTGCCTATAGACACTGAGCGACCAAAGTACATATAACAAAGTTACATTGGTACCGGTCAGAATTAGCGAGGTTCGAACACGGGTATCATCGAAGAAAATACGCTTGCTCTGGATCATGATTTTGAGAATATAATGATGTCTAAATTAAATTAATTCGATGTGTTTTCACTTTTCACCGTGAAAACTACATCACTTTTTAAAATCATAATTAAGAAAAAATTTCTTCAGGCCCAAGTTAATATCCTGTAGTTTATTAGAATCGTAGGTGTTATAGTTACTGAGTAAAACTGCGGCAAAAAAGTACGGTAGGCAACATGCAGTCTTAAATAATCTATTTTTATTTTCTGTAACAGATGGCAACATGCCTCGTTAAACATTATTTATTCAGCACCAATTAGACGTCACCTAATCAATAAAACGCATCGATCGTGCCGTCTAGATTATGTTTACTTTGTACTGCGTGATTTGTCATTTAATTTGATTTGTAAATTGTATATCAAACTACATGTAGGTTTATTTGATAACTAGTTGTTGTTTACACAAACTTTCAACTTCTATTTCACTTCCTTTGAAGGATGATTTTACATAAACGCTGAAACATGTAATTCTCGAAGCCTATATAAACGTTCATATCCCTAACTTGATCGGTATCCAAACAAACGGACTTTCTGAGTAGCCGACGCTTTACACTAGTAGCTTTACGTCCTTCAGGATGTAATCTATCTCCTTACCAAATTTTATTGAAATCTGTTCAGCGATTTAAGCGTGAAAATGTAATAAACAGACAGAGAGACTTTCACATTTAGATATTAGTCTAGATAGAAGTATAGTTATAGATAGATCAATCTATGATATTATTAACTCAGCATCAATCCATCAACACAATATCCACTAAAAGCTTTGCCTTGTGTCAATAGGAGGTAGTTTAACTATATCTACATATATATAGATTACTAGATATATTGTAATTGCAATTATCGATGTTTATTTGATTGAAGCGGACCCAGAAGGGTGTTTTCTGATCAAATCGGAGACATCCTTATGAAAGCTGGGCTGCCTAGTGCTCATAACCGTCGGATATGCATGAAGAGAATTGTGGATGTAAGGGAAGCGAGGGAGTTGTGTCAGGATCGTGGTAAGCGGCCTATCCCTGGGAAAAAAGCGTCGCAATTATATTAGATTAACCTAAAGAGTGGTAGACAAAATAAAGATAGTTATTAGCCCAGTCCGCTGTTCTTTAATACTCTTGGTAGTAAAACTCGTGAAGTGACCTAGTGTTTCGAGATCAACTTGGAAGTAGCCAAGTACAATGAGAAGAGAATACACTGTCAATCTGGATAATGCACATTTAATTGTTCGCAGTTCATCCGCAGTGCAGTTTTTTCTAGTTTAATATCGGGCTATAAGGTAGGCATTCCTCTGTGGTGTGGTCAAATATAATATTAAAAGTAAGAGACTGATAGCAATCCATTTAACCAATTGTTACTCTACCAATTATTAACATTTTTAAGATTTTCATGTTATATTTTATCAAGCCGCAATGGGTGCTTAACACCGCTAAAACAAGCGCACTCGCTGCTCTCACGAGCGGCCGCGGTCGTTGAGACACCAGTCGTTTATCATCGCGTTTACATCGCTTGTTTTTAATATTTTAACGATTTAGATATTTTGTGTTTTTTATCAATAATGATACCATAATGTTATGTAGTTGATATTGGACTAATTAAAATAAAAAAGATGCATCTTTCTAAAAATATGATCTCAAAAATGAAAATTAAATGGTTGTACCGCATTAGAAGTTCTTCTGGTTTACGTTGCTATAAGTATGTATTTTTATACCCGTTATTATTGCATCATGTAAATTGTAAAACATGAATGGAAGTACTCATAAAACCGGACAAGTGCAAACGTAACCCTCCTGACTGACTCAGTATTATTATTAAACCCTTTGAATCGCGATATAACGTTACCTACCCATACTTAATATGTAATACGCTCCTTTATTATAAATTGTATCATTATCTAATACTCTCCACCACTATATTAGTACTTAAGTATATAATTTATTTGTTTATTTATATTTGGGTAACTAACAATTACATTAAATATCGTCGTTGGTAACAAAAAGTTAATTAACAGTTTCTTAAACTTTCCACCCGGGTTTTTATATTATATAGTATATTTGAGGTTATTATTGTTTTAAATGCTTTAATAATTGAAGATATCTGTTTTTTATGTAATTAAACATTGTCTATTGATTGGTAAATGATGTGTTGATATAATTAAAATGAATTAATAAAGATTAAGATAGTATTATATTTTGGAATATTGTTTCGTTACCATTAGGTATCAAGTGGACACAAAAATGGGCATTCTCCTTTAAAGAAATGATTAAAGTGATTAAGAAAAAATACTTCGTTGTTGGGCGTTGAAACTTTAGGTATGATACTTGTATATGCATTTCTAAAAGTTTCTCTAAAAGGGAATTTTCTTCTTTTTACTTTCTTACAAATGAAAAAGTTTGTGGCACCTTAAATATTTTATATACTTTATCTGTTGTAAATGTAGCCTAATGCAATATTTATACAGTCAAACTAAAAATTTAAACCGTAAAACCTAAAATAATAATATGATAGGTCACTATGTTTTACAATAGAGTAACCTATAAAAGGACGATTACATGCTTCGTATGATTTTCGCTACCTTCTTAACACACCTATAGGTCAAATTTACGGGTAAGTTTTTTATAATTAAACATTTTAACCTATTTATTTTAGACTAGCTGTTAGTTGCAGCTTCGTTTGCATATTATTATATTTGGCGTTCAGCATTTCTATTCCTTTAAAACAATGTTCAGTCACAGCTAATGAAAATATTAAAATAACAATCTTATAAGTATTACAAATACAATTGTCACGTCTTTTCCCCACCTGTCTCTGCCTATCCCTTATAAGTATTCTAGAACATAAATCTACCTCTATGCTTTTCATAAAGATTCATTCAGCCGATGTGAAGGTTTTTCGGGGGATAAACTATCATGTTTTCGTATTTTAAAGGTTAAATAATCTAGTTGCCAACATCAAGGATATTAGAGGCGTTCAATGTAAATTAGTGGTGCAAAATTACCAGATGCAAAATTCGTAGTTAATATCATTAATATAGAGAATAGATAACCCACGTTAGAATTTAACCCATTAGAATCCGTAAAATTTTTATCTTATAATGAATGACTTATAGAAATAAAAAATCTTATTCTACTTGCATAAGTAATTGAATTATAATAAAATGTTTTGGAACATTATTTAAGTTGATTAGGTAGGTATGTGGGTTCAATATAATTTATTTTAATTAATACTTATTAAAAGGAGAATGCCCATTCGCCTAAGAAAAATGGGCCCACATTTGCACACAGTTTGTCGATAGTTAATTTTGTAGAAAAAAAATCTATTTCCTCATAAAAAATCTGTTTTAATTTTTTCACCCCGGTAATTAAGTAATTAGATGTTTTCTGATGCATTATTTGAGATGATTGTTATTTTAAATGCTTTAATCATTGATTATATCTGTTTTTTTTTTTACGTAATTAAACATTGTCTGTTGATTGGCAAATGATGTATTGATAAAAATTAATTAATAAAAAAATAAAATATAGTATTAGAATATTGTTTTGCTATCAAACTATTACGTATCAAGTGGGCCCAAAAGTGGGTTAATGCAATGAATTTTAAAAAATCGCGTCACATAACGCGGTGCGGGTATCGAACCCGCTTTCATCAAGATTTTATTTATTTGTGATAACCCCAGTATTTGAACTTGTCATGTTACAAATTAGATTAAAAAAAAGTAAATAAATACTTGCCCAGGAAAATCCGATGCATGCAATTCCAGCAGACAGCATATCTCCAAGAATAGATGGATAAGCATTGCCCGATGGGAAATAAGCATGAAAACGCGGATGTTGCCAGTGAGTTACTCCAGGCATGATCTTCGATTCGATATCCCTCATTACTTCATCCCATGACTCCGGATGCATCGGGGCCTCAGATGGTATCTCCTTCCTAAGATACCCAGGTTCTACGCTTGGAGTGACGCGTCTCTTGCGCAGTGTATTCATATAGGTGCAGATGTAATCCACCATCTCCTTGCCCCGCATTCTGAACTCCTCGACATCCATCTTGCCGTAATTTACCTTACAGATTTAAATTTAAATTGACTTTTAGCTTATAATAAATTATAGTCCCATGTCGTTATTTTAAACGTTTAACCACTATGACTGCTGCGAACTAGCTTAGCCGGTGGTGGCCCTTGAGATTCTGTCGTATAGGGCGGTGCGGTCGGGGGCGGTCCGAGGCGTGAATCAACCCTATGCGCAGTCTGCTTCACATAAACTAACAAGTGCGATTAGCGTTTATAATAAACTAATCATTAAAATTATTACACTGAAACAAGACTATATTCGTCTTAAGCGGTCACTGCGAGGTACAAGTTTTAATTTTACTTTTCTTATGATATAATTTTTATTTTAATATGCTATCATCTCATTGAATCCGCTCCGCTCATCGCTACGGTTTGCTTTTGGTTTTTGAAATCAAACCATCAGCCTTGATGACACTCCATAATATATGGACAGTAGGTCAGTCAGCTGAAGCTGAACAGCGATTTTTAAGTAAAATCTTGCATTTTGAAATAGGTTATTTTACATAGATATCTACAAACGAATATTATATAAGTATATACAGTAATTAATTTGAAAATTGAGCTTTAGACATATTACCTGTCTACCCAGACTGATAATTAAAGTTATTATATGAATGAATACTACATCATCTTTTAAAATTATAATAAAAATTTAATAGAAAAAATGTCATGAGAAAACCCCATAAATATGTAGCATTGCAAGGTCTGCCGATGAAGAAATTTCAACACGGTCACACAAAGCGTCAATATCTGTGTACTTTACTAGTGAGAAGTTCAGAATAGAAATATTGCGGAGGACATGGTTTCGATCTAACTTTAGCTCAGTTGATTTTTTTTCTATTCAATATTCATCATAATAATTTAAAAAAATCAACATATAAAACATACACATATACTTATTAACTATATATTCTATCTTAATTCCGGTATTAATTATATCAATTGTCAACGAATCTAGGACGTGAAGCTCACGTTACTTGTGTTGGACTTGTAAGCGAATAAATAATTTTAAAATGTATAAATTAAAATTATATTTTTATTAATAATTAATTGTATTTTCAATTTTAAATGCAAGCATTTAGCTAAAATGGAAACCTATGAAGTAGTAAAGTGCTCATGAATATTTATACAGATGACGTCAGATATTCCATTAAAATCTTCAAATAATCACCCTCGAAATTAAGAACGTTTTTCATTGAAAAAAAATCGTTTTATGTGTAAATTCAGATTGTTTCGGTGTTTGCTCGTTATTGTTACCGAGCATTGTTAAAATTAATCGTAAATCGAAGCGAATTTTAAAGAGCATTGTTATAATATAAATATTGTAATTGTTTTAAATAACATTAAAGTATATAACGTTCCGCAATTGCTTTTATTATTTGTAGGTAAATAGTTAATCCTACAAAACTATCACTAAGTGCCACCGACACAAATGCACCTTTTTTTCGTAGAGAAATCCCTGTAACGGATTCCCTGGCCCTTGGAGAAGACGGCCAGGCTTATGTCGGACTCTCCAGCCTGGCGCTGGCATATCGATTAAAATCCCACGGTGTTTCACTCTACGCATAGTGGACAGAGTCTGGGCACCTTCTACATTAAACTAAAATAAGTTAAAAGCTAAACCTATGTAACTAATTGTTACATTATTACAAAACAGTTTAATTGTTAATAAACCATTAATAAACAATAATAATATAATCTATCTTTTTAACTTAAACAAATTTTAATAAAATCTTTAAAATATTCTATTTATAGAAATTATAAAATTCACTCATTCAATATTCATTGGATAAGTATTTTAAAATATTTATTGAAAACTCTGATAATAGAAGAAAGTGGAGTGAGACGGGGCCTGGCGGGTGCTTCGATAAGTGAAGGCACGCGGGCAAGGCGCCCCGACCTCACAGGAACGCGCATTCTTCCTCGCTCCGGAATACTTAACGCCATATTATTATGTGTGATATCTTCATACTATTGTGAGAATATACGAGACGGCTCCATCGAGACGTTATCGCCCATAATTTTCTAGTTTCCGAGCACGTATATCAAAAATGACAATACACATGACTTACCAACGAGTATGTACTTATGTAGGTACTTTTTATTATATAATTTTAATTTTTAACTATACTCCATATGATTTTAAGCTAGAGTGAGATCCATGAGCTGAGACAACTGCTAACACATATAACTCCACGGACAGTTCCGCCGGCTTCGCTAGGTCAGTTTGGGGGGGAGAACGTGCACCATCCTCTTCAAGCTCCACTCTTCCGGCTGCTACCAATGTAATCCCGAAACGCGAGTAGGTCACTTCTCTCTATCAGTCTGCCTACCACTCTTTTTCATTTAATTAATCTACTACGAGACTAAAGATGTGTATCTAAGTATACACGTTTATTCTCGTGAAATACGTACCCTATTTTTAGTCATATTGTAACGCTAAATAATTTAAGTAAGGTCTCTTTTTAAACATCAAGACAGAAGGCTACATACGCTAACGGAATAAAAACTGTTTTTGTACGAGTATGTTGTCGTTAGAACATTTAATTTTACACGACACGAATAGCATGTAGACAATAATAAAATTGTAAACGGCTGGCTCCTCTCCTAATTTAATTTCATGAACCGTTCGTGGAAGTTATCCCCTATCTTTTATTATTTGTAGATAGGTTTGTATTGGTAGATTTTTTTTTTTTTTTATAATTCTTGTTAGTATGTGTTGGGTAGGTATATTAATTTATTAATCAATGCCCAAAGTTTTATTTCTTTTTTTAAATTAAACTACACATTAAAAATCAGATATCATATATCTGATAATATAAGTAATTCACTTTATTTACTAGTTAATATACAAAATAATTTTATATAAATTAATTGAATCGACGCGTTCGAATCGATTGGAAGGAACAAAATAAGAGATAAGACGCGGTAGGAATAAATAGACTTGTTGAAATCTAATTTCGCGGAACCACTACGGGTGCCCTCTCGAAGGCGATGAGCCATCCGAACCAGACGCCTTCCTCATATCAATTCTTTAATTGAGATGGTGACGGGTGCTGAAGGTTTAATAAAAACAATCAATTTTATAGCAAAATTATTGACTTTTAAAACTTTTAATTTGATTCTGTATAAACAAAAATAATTTGGGTTTGTTTGTCTAGTTAATAACAAAATATAAATTTGATCAAGTAGTTATACATGTAAAATATATAACGAAGTATTTATGCCAACGATCTTGACACGGTTACCATTTACATCTGAGAAATAATACTTGCGATCAAGGATAATTAAACAATAAATTCATGTTTAACTCTTAAAAATAATGGGGATATTTTTATATTTTTTAACATTTAGATCTAAACAATTAATTACATGTAAGTAACGTATTTAATTATAGTATTTAATTATAGTATTGTATTGTTAAATAATTTAATTAATATTATTTTATGGTAATTTTTCTTCTTTGGAATTAAAATCAATGTCGTCGATCATTTCTGGTTGTTCCTCTTCATCTTTTGACTCCTCGGATTCAGTTTCAGTGATGTAAGAGTATGGACCTTCATTGCAATGAGGACCATCGCAAGAAAAGTTATCCAATTGGCAGTAGCGACCCACTATGGTCTAAAAGTAGAAAAATATATTGAATAGGTAGTAGGTGTGTTAAGATTTCCCACCAATACAGAATAATGTTATAATAATTTAATTCTTCGGCAGCGTATTTATGCAATTGTCGATTTCATTCGAATTCGATTGTTTTTCGTATGACGAATAAGTCGAATATTTTGCAACAATAGCCCGCACCGCATAAATGAATGCGCACAAAATGAACCTTAGGTTTTAAACTAGTCCTAAGAAACTTGTAGTTTAACGTAAGCACACCTTTGTAGGGTTCTCAGGGTCCGGATTGGGATCACAAACACAACGTCCGCATTTACATTCTCCTCTGCCAGAGCAATCTGGAGCGTCCTCAGCAGCATCAGGTGAACGACAGTCGGGTTCTACTACGCCGTCTTGACATGCACATCTTGCATTACTCTCAAAGCTTACTGAAAATTAAGTAGGTATACTTTATCGTGTTTTCTTTACGAAGAGCGATAAGCAGAGTGATCTATCGGTAGTTCCACTCACTTTCAAGTGCACTGTTAACCTGAACGGTGCACACTTATTTCAGCAAGGCGGCACAGTGGAGGCAACCGCACATTTCTTTATGATAACAGTTGTTTCCACTCTAGCTTAACATGAAACGATGTGTGATCACATAACAGACTACTATTAAATATAAAAAAGTATGTGTGCTAAGAACGTTTACGTTTATAATATTTATTTAAAAACTTACATCCATATTCAAAATGAAAAATAGTATTATTAGGACAAAAATCTTTAATCAACTTAGGCGAGAAACATTTTATTTTTAAATCACTAGTTGTGTTACACCAAGCACATTGTGGTAATGATAAACAATCGATGCAATTTGTTTTAACTCTACACACCCAATCCTCATTAATAGATACCACTTTCTTTTTAACTTCATTTTCTTCGCCTGCAACCAAAATTAATAACGGTAATACCAATAACAATGATTTAAACATGTTTCCTATTTTTAGCTGTTAGTGTAGTGATGTCGGAATATTAGATATTAATAAGAATATCGCAAATAGTGATAACCTATAGTTCAGTTGGCATTGCGTAAATAAAGCGAATCGTGCCCCATATTAATTAGTGGTAGGCAGACTGGCGATGGTTATTAGCCCAGTCTGCAGTCCTGGGGTGGTACCACCACTTTCGAATGTAACACCCGTAAAGTGACCTTGTCAAGTTTCGGTAACAGTTTGGTAGTAGCCAGGTGTAACGAGAGGAGCATGTACTGTCAATCTGGACGGTGCATATTCGTCTCTTCAAGGCGGCATAACAGAGGCGACTGCTGCCTGTAGAAATTTATCTGTAGTAGCAGTGGTGTCCGTTCTTGAACCGCACTCTAGCATTACACCAGGGGGAGTATTGTCATATGCTGATTTACAATTAAAAAATATTACTTTCTAAGTATATTTATATTTGTACCATTAACATTTCCGTTCGTTATTTAGAAGTTTACACTACGTTAAGAATAATGATGATGCTCCATAGTTGCTGCCTACCCCAGAGAGAGAAGTAATTTAAAAGTTTTTGTTCGCCTATTTTTCCTTGTCATACTGAACTCCCAGTGAAAATTTATTAAATAATGACCTCTTGGTACCAGTCAGAATTTAACGTAATGTAACCTCATACTTGACTCTCTGCGTTATTTTACGGTTTCACAATATCTCCACCAATAGGATCACTTCATTTAATTTTTTTTAGTTTGGTGGTCAAATAATATAGTCTTAGGGTGGTTTGCACCAGAGATGGTCGGTTAAAGTAACTTTGACTGTTACTTTAACTTTGACAGTTACCTTTACTTTTACTCCACGCGCGTTGCACCATCGTGTAAATTAATTCGTTATAGTTAAAAGGGTTGCTGGTGTAAATGAATTCTCTCAATACAAACAAGAGCGGCTTTTCAAAGATTTGACGTTAGCGACATTGATTTAACTATTACTTTAACTTTGACCGGCCGAAATTCGCCAGTAACGGTTAAGGTTAAAGTAATCGTCAAATGTGACAGATTTTTTTTGAAGCAAACCAATTTTAACTTTAACCATTACTTTAACGTGACAGTAATAGTTAAGTCATATGGTGCAAATGGACATTAGTGGTGGAGATAGAGAACGTTCTGACAAAGTAAATATATAGTCTGTGGTAAATACAGTCATACTTGGCCCTAGAGCGTGCCTGTCAACTCTGTCTGCTGTCAAAGGAGTTTTGGCGGCCATCTTGAGATATTAGGTTATCTGTCTTGAATTATTTTCCTAAACTTGTGTTTTTTCGAGTGTTAATGTGTAAAAATGGTGGATTATTAACCATTATGTGTTCGTGAAAGTGCGCGAGTGTAGGCAAACAATTCAAAAGAAGAGAACATGTGTTTCCATTTTCCCTCCAAAACTCTGTAGGAAGTTTCAGCAAAGATTCTACTACTTTACTGAAGCAATTTATGACTTGACTGTTTAGTGCGATATATGAATGACTCGTGATGTACAATATTAATTTGATGCAAAATATTTACTTTGACACTGGCAAAATGTTATAATGCCATATCAAACTTTAAAAAAAACTGCTGTCAAACCAACCAGCAGGAGTGTACGCAGGCCCTGCCGACTCGAGCTCAAATTCCGACACAATAAGCCCATTTGACAGATGTTATGTTTCACTCGCACCCACTAAAAACGCCATATTGGCCCACGCTTTTCTCGCTCGCACAATGTTAAACACATAGATACATTGATGTGTTTGTGCAAGATAAGTCGTTAATGTCAAGTCACACCGAAATTTACCGAAAATTACCGAATGTAATTTCGCCTGCCGAAATGGCGCAAATATGGCGGACGAGTTCGTAATAGAAATGCACATTTTATTTATCTAATGTTATTCATGTTCATGTTCATTAAGTGTATTTTGTTAGATTTACTATTATTTTAACTCTCGGTGTTATTTGTATTTATACAGTTAAGAATTTACCTACATAGGTAGGTCGCCATGGATTGGCATTGTGTGGTACCAAATTCTTCCAAGTCGTCTTAAAGAAACAAGAAATTTTTCTATATCTCATTTTAACAAAAATAGATTCAAAGCGTGGGTAAGTGTTCGCTCTTTTTTACGGAAGTATACATATCGAAATTTAAGAAATATAAAAATAACCTGATAAATAAAGTGGACCATCATAAAACATGTAAATTTCTCAAAAATTACGAATGTGCGTCATCCAGATTGACAGTGCACACTCCTCTCGTTATACTTGGCTATTTCCAAACTGTTCCTGAAACGCGACAAGGTGGTATATTCGAAAGTGGTGGTACTACCCCAGGCCGGCAAACTAGGCTAATAAAATAGGGATATTGATATCGTGGCATATTTTAATATTTTTTATATTTTTAGGTGACGCTGGGGGAGAGACGTTTGTGGGGGCTGGCTGAGCTATAACCGTGAACGACCACCAGATGATGGTGGTGAGCTGAGAATATATTGAATAAGCAGTCCCTGACCGACGACAGCGCTAGTATTACTAGGATATGCATGATAATCTGATGTGACAGTTTACACTAAAAATACCACAAGAATCTTATGACGATACTGGGACGTGGCGAACGAGTGCCGCCAATAAATAAGCATTTCTTTTGTTTTACTGTAACAGTATCAGTACAAAGGTACTGAGGTACTGCCAGACAACCGAAGAACCTAGGTATTGTAAAAACGGCCTTTCG
The DNA here is from genome assembly GCA_948150575.1 of Tinea pellionella. NCBI lineage: Eukaryota > Metazoa > Arthropoda > Insecta > Lepidoptera > Tineidae > Tinea > Tinea pellionella. The sequence goes on along the minus strand of OX411248.1, from coordinate 5,394,126 downwards.
ACCTAACGTTATATTTTGCCATATTGAGTTTATCTTTAATCATTCCATTATTTGTGTTGTAAACAGGAGTTTTTAGTTATAATATCAACTAAAATCTTGCTTACAGTTGTTTCAAGTGGAGAGAATGACTATGCATTATCTTAACATACCATTTTCTTTACCACATCTGTCACTCTTCTCGTGCATGCATGTGAAGTGCCCATCAAGTGACCTTTTCTAAGCAGATAACCAATTTAATACAGGAAAAAGAAAACTACTCTTCCGATAACAACTAATGTTTTAAAATTTCCAGATGTATCACACAGCAGCGCAAGTATCTAGCCTCATCACATCGGTATATACAATGTCATCATAGAAAATATGGAAGACAAAAGACGAATACGTTTTTGATGAACATTTTAAACAAATTGTAAATAAATAATCATTTTTTGTTTCTGTGGTTGAGTTTTATTGCTTATTAGGAAATTCTAATTAATAAGGATTAGGGAAGCCCCGCGCGGCCTGCGAAGCATTGATTTTTTTGATCGAATACTATCAATTATTAACTGAATATTTTTTGCACATCACTACTCTCCCTTCTTGTCGTTCTATTTAGGAGCGTTCATTTTGATGAGTTTATTGTGGTTTTTTTATGATTTAAAATGGCAGCTCTTAGTTATTTAAAACATTTGAGTGTTATGTTAGTGGTATTATAAAATGAACTCCCAAATTATTACGTGAATAATCAACGAAAAACATGGTCTTATTTGTAAGGTATTTACTTAAATAATATTTATGAACGTACCCATCGTCTCTATGGGCAAGTGTGCGAGTGAGTAAGGTGAGGGCTAATGGAATTCACACGTGTAAGAAAAAGATGCAAGATATAGTCTATTTATAGAGACGTGTAAATGAGCTTATATTTGTCCAGAAACGCACACATCCGTCACGCTAGTGTTAGTGACCCTTATTGTGTCAGTTTGCTAGTATGAAGACAGCCGTCTCCTTATTATTAATTGTCTCTGAGTGTACGTATGGCGCAGTGTTTGTTATTAATTTTCTCTGGTTTTTAGGGGCTGTATGTATTATTGATATCAGTACAAAATAATCGCACCAATAAAATGGAAAATTATTACAAAGGAAAAAACGTTGAAGAAGGTTTTGAACGTGAAAATATTCCGATAAAAGATGTACCTGAAAATTTCTTATGGATGCAAGTAAGAATATATTATTTAGTTTATTTAACTTTGTAGTTTTGTGCTAATCAGGGTGTATGTTGTACCCAAAAAACATATCTGTTCACCTAATAATTCCGCAGGTTAAAGGTGGTAGTAAGATGAATAATCTATTATCACATGCAACTGGAATATTAAAAGACAAAGCAGCGAATGCTGTGGTGTGGACTGGTGCTGGATCGGCGATACCTAAAGCCATATCATGTGCAGAAATTATGAAGAGACAATTTTCTATTAAGCACCAAGTGACTAAGCTAGATGTTAAAAAGTGAGTGAATACTTTGTAATGTGTGTGAATCTTCATTATAATTTGTCCAGTAAAATTTTCTAAAATGTTTTTCTAGAGTAGAAGAATATTGGGAACCTAAAATAGATGGCCTAGAGACGATAGTTGTTAAAAGAGAAATTCCAGTAATACATATTCTACTGTCTATAAAAGAAGTTGATCCTTCACAGCTTGGGTGAGGCGAATATGTTTATTTTCATGCTGACACACAGTCTACTTTTATATTTTTAACAATCAGCAATAAGAACCAACAGGACACTCCTGGAGAAGTGCAGGAACATTTTGGCAGATATCAGCACCTGACGTATAACAAGCGGTCATGGCTGCTCAATTGCAAAAAGAAATCTACAAAAACAACAAAGAACTATAAAACTTATTATATTTTTGCAGATATCAGACAAAAGGTGGTGTAAAATTTTGGCAGCAAGATCCATCAAAGAAGGTCTCTAGTAAACCACAACTGAGTTTCAAAAGAAAACCTAAATCTGCAAGGGATGCCTTTTAAAAAAAAAGACAAGCAAATTTATGTAGTTTTATTTTTAATTTAATAATGTACTCTTATTGTGCAAAATAAAATTTGTAAATATGAGAATACAATTTAACTACAAAGTGTGGTCAAATAATATGGTGACATTTTATTAGAAATAAGTAATAAACAATGAATAAATTTCATACTCTTCTCATTTGAAAATTATCAGTTCTAATGCTTTGTACACACCTCGTAAAAGCAGCTCGATACAGTTTCAAAAACTACTTCCTCTAATACTGGACAATTTATAAACAATGTAGAGATTCTTAAAAAAATTGATAATAAATCAACTACCTACAGACGTTCATTAATTGATTTCACTATTACTAATTTTGACCAGTGCATATTTCATTGTTTCACAATTGCCCTATAACTATGCCCAATCCTGACAAATTATTTAATTTCGTAATTATTTCATCAACATAAACATAGTAAGTCAAATAACTTGTTATACCAATATAATACATCTCTAAATAAAATGAAAAATATTAAACTGTTAAGCCTCTGATTCTCCAGTGGCGGTCGTAGTTGGATCCTCTTCATCAAGTTCAGGTAAAATTAAAATCTCTTTGGAAATGATAGAGTATTTTGTTACAAAGAAAGTAAAGCGTTTACATAGGTGAGTTTCATTCTCAAAAGCATCAAATATAGCACGATGATGAAAATATGCATGAGAAAAGATTCTGTACACTCGCCGACAGACAGACCCTAGTTTTGCAACTGATGACTCCTTGATGCTTACTCTGAAATTATAATAAAATATCTATATCTACACTGAAAAATCTTAAATCAAACCACATTATTGTGGCGTGGTGTGTTAGTGACACTACACAGTATGTGACAAGAGATTTTATGCTATCTCTTGTTGTCACACCATGGCAATGCTGGGCGTAGCTAGATATTCTTTAGAATCCAACTAGCCCGTGTTGTGCCGCCCTCCGCCTCTATAGTGGGTCGAAATTCATGGTTTATACAAACCTGCTTGGAAAATATTTATTGCTGTTTAGCAAACAAGCCGCTCCATCCAAAGTATGTCGAGTGTAATCAATAGCTGGACATTCCTTGGGTGTTTTATGCGCAGCACATAAAAATATCCACTGTTCAGTCGCAGTCATCTGAGTGCAAGTTTCCGGTTTACATTCAGCCTGAAGTCTAACTGCCAATCCGTTCAGCTCCATGCAGAATTGTCTATAATGTAATATAAATTATTAGAAAACCATATCATTAAATGTATTCACAATTGACAATAGCTTTTGCCTTTACCTCAAGTGTTCATATTTCCATACACCCTCATCTTGAGCTTCAGGCATTTTTAATATTGCCTCCAAATTGGAAGGGTCACGTCGAATTGTTTGTTGTATAAATTGTTGTACAGCTAAAGTACTATCCATTTCTTCAAAGGGTTCATCAGGCCAGCGGCAAAAGTCCTTTAAAAAAATATAATATGTTTAGGCATTAAACACGGTCTACAAACGCCAAACATTTCGCATAAATCAGCTTCTAAATCAATCAATACCTTCGCCTTTGTGCCAGGCCGGTTTCGCCTTAATATGCCTGCTCCTTCAGCCATATTTATTAATCAAATAAATTATACTTCAGGGCTGTAGTGTTTTTAATAGTTTCGTGTAATAATGATAAATAAAAAAATCAATTAATCAACCACGAACTTGGATAGACCACAGACTATATAGGAGACAAGTTTGACAGCCTGCTATCCACAGACTATGCAGGCACGATGGCACGATGATCTGGCTGTGTGGGTGTTTTGCCTAAAAAAAATTTATTGTCTATGACGGAACTGATGGATGAAATTGAAATAACTTGTGTAACAAAATGGCGGAATTGTGTTGTGAGGGGTAGTGCTTGATTTCGTTAATTTTCTCGTGACTGTTGTTTTCCTGTATAATTGTTCGAATTTAGCCGTCTGGTTGTAATAACTGTTTGATGTTAGTTTCAAAAAACCTTTTAGTTGTTTATTTTTGTGTTGTTTTAATTTTCTTTAGCAATGAGTAATTACGATGACGAACAAAGTGAGGATGGGGAATTAGCTCAAAGTCCTATTCAAGACGAGATGGATTTCAGGTAAATATTTTATATCATTATAGTTAACTATGCCATTTTACATACTTAATAGTAAAACGCGTCAAAAATTATTTTATAAACTGGTTCTGGGATTGACTGAGGTTACATTCATAAGTTGTTTGGGTATTGGCAAGCATTGTAGTGTTAAATAAATATATTAAAGTTATATCCTTTATTAGTAATAAGCTCACGTTTATTGATTAATTAATTAGTTTGTCAGATGATGATCACGGACATGACTCCTTAGACATAAAACCACCACAAGCAATTATTCACACGTCGCATAGAAAAGGACATAAACGGAGTGGAAAAGATCGCCATAAAGAAAGTTCCCACAAAGAGAAAAAACATGCTTATCAGTGAGTATTTGACTTCCTTGTTATGTGTAGGTTATGTTGTCTTTGAGTTCTTTTTTTTTTTTTCAATAATATTATATGATACAATACGAGGCAACTAATAATAGGACTGGACTTGCAACTAACATCAAATAAGTACCACCAGCAAAAAAAGAAGGAATAAATCTGATTACTTTTTTGTACTTAGTAAATAAAAATGTTAACGCCTTCAATTCCTTGTAATCACATTTTAGTAGTTGCAAATGAGGGGCTTTTACTATATTTATTGTGTTTTTCAATGCATTGTGTTTATTTGGTTTTTTTTGTACACCTTACTCTAAAGTAGCATGTGCGAGTGGTAGAACAGAGTGGCATCTTGACAGTCCTTCTCTTAGTTGGATCCCATAGTACACCTTTTTAGAAATATATACGCCTGTGTATTGATTACTATTTTAATGATTTTTTTACTTTAGTGATAAAGAAAAAATGGAAAAGGTTAAATCCAGCAAAAACGGTGATGAAGTATACTATAGAGATAAACAATACTATAGAGAAGCTTACAGGGATAAAGATGGAAGAGATAAAGATGTATATCGGGAAAAAGAAATATATAGAGATAAAGATATCTACAGAGAAAAAGAATTAACTAGAGACAGAGATGTTTATAGAGAAAAAGATGTCTATAGGGAAAGGGATCATTATCGTGAAAGAGACCCTTATAGAGAAGGAGGAAGTTACAAAGAACATTCTAAAATAAGAGATCATTATAGAGAAAAAGATAATCAAAGGGAAAGAGAAGTATTTTCAAGTAGAGAAAGAATGAGATATATAGATGCAGAGAGAAAGGCGGACAGAATAGAATCTAGACTAAGAGTGATAGCAGATGATGGACAGTCTGTACTTAACAATGAGAAGGAAAATAAAAGTTCTGGTGATAAAGAATTGGAAGATCTTAGGTCTAGGTTACTAAATAAAAGAATATCCAAAGAATTACATGAAGCTAAAAGGCAAATTGATTATGGGGACAGAAATAATAAATCAGATCGGCATTATATTTTAGACAAAACTCAACAGGAAAGAAGAAAAAAACTTATTGAAGCAGGTTAGATCTTGGATTTGTTTTTGTAGTGTTAACACTTTTAAATGTAATCCCTCTCTATCTGTGATTAAACATCTAACTATAAGCAATGTAGTAACAGACGGGTCAAGGTGTGCCTCCAGTGAGATCCTAGCACAGCATATCTCAGTCATATTAGTGTTAATACAGCTGGCTAGATCTTTACAGCTCCAATGCTTCCATCTTTTTGTCACAATTCTTTCATTGCGCTGCCTGCGTTTGGGCGATCATCTATATCAGGGGTCAACAAGGCCCCGGGGGGGACTGAACAAGACTTCAATATGGGTGTCAATTTTTGTCCTCTAATCTTTGTCATATTAGTGCAAGGCACTATCTCATCTATATAAATATAAAAGTAAACTAGTTTTTTTTATAAACCTAAAATTTTTTTGTAGAGCGGGAAATAGAAAAACGGAAACATGAATCTAGAACAGAATTAGAAGCTAGGAGGGAGGAACGTAGACGTCGTGGAAAAAAACGTTCTATAACACCAGATAATGAAATTGTTCATAAGAAAAATAAGAATGTGTCTCCCGAATTTGAGGATAACTTTGTAACAGTTTCTGATGCTAGCGATGTTGATATAAAAAGTGATCATTCTGATCTTCAAGACGGTGAGATTTTTTTTTAAAATAGTGTGTATTTGACAACACTACCTGCTGTTAAGCTAGAGTGTAGTCCATGAATAAAAACAACTGCTACTGCTGCACAGAGAAATTTCTGCAGGGAGCAATCGTCTTTGCTATGCTAGCTTGTGGAGATAATTGTGCAGCACCCAGATTGCCAATCAATGCACACTCCTCTATTTTGACTAGCTTATTGTAAATACTGTAACCTTTGATACCAGCAGTGTGTTAGAGAGGACTTTAAAAATAAATTGTTGAAAAAAAATTGTTTTAAAAAATCTTTTTTTCTCAGACCATTCGAAAAGCGAGAGTGAGAGTGAAGAGTCGAGTACCGGGTCTGAATCGGCTGCTTCAAAAACAGATGATGAAGAAAGAGATGAGGACGAGGATGAACGGGAGGATGAAACAGATGATGAGGAAGATGATCAAAAAGATAACAATAAATCAAATAAATCACCTGAGGTGTCCCTGCAAAGAAGTCCGATTGAATCGATAAAGTAAGTTCTATATTTTAATAATTAGTAAATACAAATGTACAATAAAAATGTTACTTATACATTTCATTTAAACAATGAATAAAAGAGACTGAACAAGTGACTTACTCTGACTGACATTCGACAAGTAATAATCTAGTTATATTTAAAATATAACGTTGTTTCAACCAGGAATGAAAGTATATTATGTTTTATTGTTTATATATAATTTTAATTAATAGATTCATTAATATTTCATATTACCATAATCAGCTTCGATTAGGACTAACTGGCAGAGAATGCTGTTATATTTATTTACTTTTAACTCTGCCTTTCACACCAAGTGCGTTAAATAAAAAAAAATTGTTATAATTCCTATGATCGTGTACTAAATGAATACAAATGACAAAAAAATAATACTCACAAGATTGCTGCATTGCTGTAGTGATTTGAATTGTTATAATTTAAAAAAAAAACTACATTGGCTATATTTGTGAATAAACACAGTCATGTATAAGAGTAATTGTTGTGAATTGTTATTAAATGTGCTTCAATTACAGATCACATTCCAGATCTAAATCACGATCACGAAGCAGATCGCATTCATTTTCTCCACCACCACCCGGAGAAAATGGAAAAGTTGACACAGGAACAGACGATAGTAACGCAAAAGACGAAGAGGAATCTAAAATTTTAGAAGAGAAAATTAAATCTTTACCACCATATTTTCCCGCACTCCAGGTACATTATACTTAATTTTATTTTACAATTTAATATTTACACATTTTTCTCTTCTCCGCAAGTCTAGGATTGAGAAGATATATTCGTGCCTTAAACGAGAGTGTAGCTTTGATTAAGTTACTTGTTAGAAGGTACATGATTATTATTTTACTTTTAAAAACAAAAATGTAAGTTAACATACAGTTTTGTGCGATGGAGTAGTGCACATTGCACGCGGATTAAACACCATTGTGATTGTGGTTTATGAAGTTGGATTTAACACTGATTCTATTACAGGGTTGTCGGTCTGTTGAGGAATTTCACTGTCTCAATAGAATAGAGGAAGGGACATATGGAGTTGTTTACAGAGCACGTGATAGAACCACTGAGGAAATAGTGGCACTCAAACGTCTCAAAATGGAGAAGGAAAAGGAAGGATTTCCTATCACTTCATTGAGAGAGATCAACACACTATTGAAGGTAGGTTCGAATGCTATCTAACTCATGATTAGATTAAGTATATAGAGCCACATGTTGAAAGTGAAGCGTCCGATGGCTCACCACTAATGACTTGTTATTAATGCGGTGTATTTTATTCCCAACAGGCCCAGAACCTCTTTACCTGAAGAGGTTATTGTTCTTGAGGTGTGACCCAATTGCACGGGTTAACAACTTCGATACACATAGGGCCTAAGCAGTTTCTTGGCTGTATTTTTTGTTACAGCTCCATCAATTTTTCTCAATATAGAATGTACGAATTTTTTTCTTTTAACTTTTCAAAAATCAAATCTTTCTTGATGGTGGCTACGACTTAATTCATGGTCTTATTAAATTAATGAAATCTACATTATAAGGTAAGGTAATTTGTATTATGTGACATTTAGTTAAGACAGACTTTAATGCACAAAAGTGCTAGGAAAATGTGCACTACTGGATACTGATTAACAATATATTTACACTGCAGTCCATGTTTTTTTTTACTGTTATCTTCTACAATCAATAATAAGCCTTATTTGGATAACGAAGACTCTTAATTCAGAATCTGTAGTGTAGAGGGTTAGTACAATACAATAATGATATTGTTACGTGCACCTGGGGTGCGAGAGAGACAGCATGCGTCGAAGTTTCTAGAAAGTTCTCGTATAAGCGGCGTAGCGTAAACAACTTGGCCACGCCCACAAAAGTGGCGTGACCTGTGACCTTGTTTACATTATAATTAGTAAACAACTTCGACGAGATCTTTCTAGAAACTTCCTTCTGTTTGAGTATAAATACCGACACCCGAGTGTCACAAGATATAGTCCTATTCTGGATGCGATACAAGCAACACCTGCGATAACAAGCGATACTGAACAGCGACTGAAGGCTATCCTGCGACTATCGTACCACTCCTGCTTCTACGTTATTGTGTGTCGTATGCAATAAATCGGTGTGAAGTCCGAAGTCGTGTATTATTTATTTTGTAGCCCCCCACGAACGTAACAATTGGTGTCAGAAGTGGGATACACGATGATGTTCACATCGGCAGAGAAGCACGAGAGGATTGGCACGAGAATCCGGGATGCGAGCGAGTCTGCGGGTTCGATGGAGACTGCATCCAGTGGTGAAGCAGTTACGTGTGGAAGTCTACCTGTTGCGCGTGGACTGATACCCCCCGGTTTAGAGGGGTGCGGGGGAAGTTCAGATGACTACAGATTATTTAAAGCTGTCCTGGAGGAGATACAAAAATTCTCCTTGCGACATCGCGAATATCTTAATAGGATGGAGAACCTTCTCAAGGGAAACTTGAAACCAGTCCAGAAGAAGGTTCAGGAAGACGATGTCTCGAAGACCAACGAGTGCATCCCTCAGCTGGAGCTTGACGACATGGAGGTCGACCAAAGCATTGTTGCGACTGAGTCCACGGTAGAGTGCGGCGAACCGCATGAGAAAGCTGTTGTACCTGCGAGCAGTCCACAGGTAGAGGTTCCATCAAATGAGGTCGAGCAAAGCATTGTTGCGACTGAGTCCACGGTAGAGTGCGGCGAACCTCATGAGAAAGCTGTTGTACCTGCGAGTAGTCCACAGGTAGAGGTTCCATCAAATGAGGTCGAGCAAAGCATTGTTGCGACTGAGTCCACGGTAGAGTGCGGCGAAATTGAGAAAGCTGTTGTACCTGCGAGCAGTTCACAAGAAAATGTTCTGCCGTTTGACGGTACGACATCGTGGCATGAGTTTCGCCAGCAGTTCCAGGCCGTTATCACTGCGAACGGATGGAGTAGTGAGCAGAGCCTGACAGCGCTCACTGTAGCTTTGCGAGGAGAGGCTCTCGCGATACTAGATGCTCTGCCAAGTGGACACAACATTGAGGCACTCCTGGAGGCTTTAGAGATGAGATTCGGAGATAAGCACCCGGAAGACGCGTTCCGCAAGAGGACACTGGACCGCAATGAGGGATTGCAGCAGTGGGCTTTGGAGAACGAGAAGTTGGTACGCAAAGCCTACCCATCTACTGATGCCACGCAACTTAATTTGGTGCAGTATTTTGTAGATGACTTCCGGGATTCGAAAGTACGATCACTGCTACAACTACGGCGCCATACTCTGCTGAAAGAGGTTCTCGCACATACGCTTAAAGTTGAAGCCGTGCGACAGAGTCATTTACACGGAGTGCGAAAACTTGTAGCGAGAAGAGCACCAAGGTTGCTGATGAAGAAAGGTCCGCATAGAGAAGTCCGAATCGATGACGTAACCTACCGCATTCGGAAGAGCTCTGGAAGCCTGATGGAATGTGGAACCCTTGGCGGAACGTCAAGGGTTAAACAGTGCTCGGGACGAGCACGTCTTAGGAGGGGGCAGTGTTACGTGCACCTGGGGTGCGAGAGAGACAGCATGCGTCGAAGTTTCTAGAAAGTTCTCGTATAAGCGGCGTAGCGTAAACAACTTGGCCACGCCCACAAAAGTGGCGTGACCTGTGACCTTGTTTACATTATAATTAGTAAACAACTTCGACGAGATCTTTCTAGAAACTTCCTTCTGTTTGAGTATAAATACCGACACCCGAGTGTCACAAGATATAGTCCTATTCTGGATGCGATACAAGCAACACCTGCGATAACAAGCGATACTGAACAGCGACTGAAGGCTATCCTGCGACTATCGTACCACTCCTGCTTCTACGTTATTGTGTGTCGTATGCAATAAATCGGTGTGAAGTCCGAAGTCGTGTATTATTTGTTTTGTAGCCCCCCACGAACGCAACAATATATACACATAGAGTTGATTTAATAAGAGGTGTGTCAAAGTTAAATACATTCTTTTAACCCTTGGGATGCCTAATGACTGATCCGTCCAGTGTGATTTTAACTTCTAACTCTACAGAATAATAAATAAAACACGTATCACTTATACAATATAGTCTACAACGTTCAGTAGTTAAGTAACTGACTTATATAATATTTGCAACTTTTTTACCAACCAAGAAAATAATAAGCAAAATTCATTAAAATATCCGTGAACGCATTGTCTACGGCACTGTTGACAAGGTACCGGCGTTCTACGGGTACAAGTTTGCAAGCCTTTCCGGCATCCCAGCTGTTAATCTACTAACAAATTATACAGTTCAATTAAATTAATTTAAAATCTAATCTGTGATGTCCCCCTTAAGATTATAAATGTGTTTTATATATAATTTTGCAGTGTCAATATATTATTAAATAACATTTTCTTAATTTAATTCACACAGCATCGTTTTGTTGCCAGGTTAAACAGATGTTTTGTGATCTAAGTATATCTTATCAAAGTAGATTCAATCATACTGAAAAACTATTTATGTAGGTTCACTTTAGTGGTAAATAAAATATATTATTATATCTCGAAATGGAATGTAAACTTAATGAAATTATCACATAACCATAGCCTGGCTCATGCTAAACTGTACTGCTTTGGCTTCGCTATACATATATCTAAAAGACCTCTGGGTAGACAGTGCACACTCCTCTCACTACTTCCAGAGATTATCCGGAACGTGTTTAGTTGACTAATAATAGGTTTCGCACTTAAAAATGGTGACACTCCTGAACGGTCGGCTGCTTGGGCTAATTACTGTTATCAGTTTGTCTATTACACCCGTTGATTGATTTAAAGAGAAACAAAAGCGCAAAGATATTCTTAATTTAAACATTTCGAGATATAATGATTGTGTATGTGTCAAAAAACATGCAAACTGTCATTCATTTCAGATTGGGCACTGGTGACGTGACGCAGGTACATCCTAACTTAAACAGAATCTGTGGTAAAGAGTTCATATCAGTATTGTGTTTAGAGCCATAATTTAATTTGTATTATAGAATGTAAGAAATTTAAGTGACGCATGTTTTATTAGTGGTGTCGTAGACGATGTGTTATTGTAGCTTTTACATTTTTTTATATATTTATTTATTCGTATAACATTGGTGTTGCCACACGCTGCGTTGTTATTGTTGACACGGCTGTCCTCTTTGCGACGCGATGTGTTGTGTGGTAACACCGTTAAATAGTATAATTATTATACATAATAAGTGTTCTGTATGTCGGCATAGTGGAGGCGACTGCTGCCTGTGGACATTTCTCTGGTAGCTCGTGGACCGCACTCTAACTTCATATCAGGTGGACTACGGTCACATGCCGAGCTACTTTATTAATTTAGTTCGACTGGTGAGAGGTCCTAAATTGTATGGAAGTTTATTTTTTTTTATGGCAAACAGTATAATGAATGTAAGATGCCTGTTTGTACGCAAGATGTGGTTAATATGTATTTCTTCACTGTTTTGTTATCCTCCAATGGTCTTAATCTAATGGCATGGCTGAGAATGGTAAATGTTTTTTTTTAAATTTAGATTTTCACCCCATTGTCTTGGATATATTTTGTTTCATTGATTTTTGCTGCTGGGTATAATGAGAAGCCGGCATAGCGGAGGTGACTGCTTCCTACAGAGATGTAACTGTGGTGGCAGTTATTTCCGTTCTAGAATGCAGTCCAAGAACTTAACATCAGGCGGAGTATTTTCATATTCTGTGCTACACTCTAAAAATAACTTCATATTGTAATAACGTAAATGTATCAAAGACATGAAAGCTTATCAAAATATTTTATTAATAGAAGAAATAAATCATAAAATATTCTGACTAACAGAGGGCCTAGTACCAGGTTACATTTACGCCGTGAGAGCGTAACGCGAGAATTCTCCACCAATAGGATCGCTTTATTTGATTATTTATTATCTCGGCGGTCAAAATAACGTTGTCTGATTGGTGGAGAGAACTCGCGTTACGCTATCACGGCGTAAATGTAACCTGGTACTAGGCCCTCTGAACGGGGCTTCAATTTTAGCGCACTCGAATTGATTTTCAAATCGGATGTGCTGAATTTGGCCACAGGTGTAAATCTCGTGGAAAAAATAACCCTACCCTCTTCGCTGATGTTCTTTGTTGCTAATTATTATGCCATATTATATTTATGTATTATATATAAAATCCTTTATCTGAATCGTATATTAGTACTGAAGTTTGTTGTTTATATTGCGCTATATCTCATCACTGTAGATTGGACCGAATATTTATGGACACGCTTTATTTGTATTTTTTTTTGACAACAATTTGTTACAGTACTATATAAATGACATGTATTGTCTTAGATCAAAAAAGGGACAAGATGAGATTGGTTTGAAACCCTAACGGATTTTATAAATTAATGGGTATGGACGTCGCGTCTCTGCACGCCGGTTCAGGGACGTAAGTAATTAATTTAATGTGAATATGAACAAAAGTAAATTCGATCTGTCTTTGTTATACTTTCAGAGTTTTTTTGCAGTCAGTACATATTTTTTTTAAATCTATTAGTTTTGGAGCTTACGCTCTCAATCGTGGCGATGTTGGCCCCATTAAAACTTATTCTAATATATTATCTGTCCCGTTTTAATTTAATGAACAAAGAAAGGTTATAAGCGAACAAAATAAAAACAATTTTTTGGCTAAACATTTTTAATTTAATTACGTGAATATTCTAATCGTATATTCTAACTTTACAGTCTTTCGGATACACTGGATCATTCAAGTAGATGAGTAGTGTTATATATTTTTTTTACAATAAATTAACATTTGACTGGTATGAAAGGATGGAATGTAAAAATTAACGTTAAGATCAAACTGCATTCCGCAATCAGGTAAGTACATTTAGCCTAATTATGGCGTATATTCGTCATCAGTATAAATCTCAATTTAATTTTACTTTTACGATTGTAATAAGCTGACTGTCCACGGCTGTAAATGTGGCTGTGTCTTGGCCGAGCACTCGTTAAATGTAATGACTTGATTACACGTAACGAGTACAGGGACAGCTAAATGCTACAAATCCGAGATTGACATGTGTGGGTAACTGTATACATTATATCAAATAATGTAGTGTGCTACATGTTTAAACTCTCCAAGTGAGCGAGCAAGTCGATCGGGGTATGAGTACTAAATGGATAGGAGAAGTGTAGAATGGGCACTAGAGCTAGAGTGTAGGGTTAACAATTCTTGATTGACCGATCAGTACTCGGCACTGTCTCGCAGCTGTAGTCATTTCATGTAATCAATATATGCCATAAGGTAGGGTTTCTGTCTATACAGTTACAAAAGAGTTGATCTTTTGCTACCTTTCCGAAATTACTTACTGCACTATGAGTCTCGGTTAGTAGCTGACTTCCTTTGAGCTTGCTTTGTAATCGGCAGGGTGGATGACAATGGTACGCGGTCAAGACTGTATTTTATAGGACGCGGACGCCTCCGTGGACAGTAAATGTCATAGTTAGGCTAAATGTATTAATTACCTTCTTTTTTTTAAAACTTATATTGCGGTGCAGCTTGGTCTGGTCATATAAAAGTAGCAATATATGATATCTAAGCCTATGGAGTGCTAACAGCCTGTCTGTGATACCACTCTCACAGACACCCATTCTCTTCCACATACTTATCTCTTATAAAGAGAGTATTGGTTGAAGAGTCTCTTTGAGTGACAAATCTTCCTACATATCTCATATGAGTACAGTTCTTGAGGCCAGAACGCTTTTTGCAACTTGATATGTTCTTTACTCGAGGACGCTACACATATATACTTCCAGTATCACATCGCTGCAGTGTTTATTTCACTTCCATTCTTCTGACAAAACATATACTCCAGTGTACTGTACTCTGCTGTACTGGAAAGTAGCTACGCTATCAATACTCCATTGTTTGTCACTCTGCTGTCACTCATGCTTTTTCTCATTTGATCTGTGTACCTCACAACAGAGTGCTGGAACTCATTAATTCTCAAATAATCAATTACTCATAATAGTATTTTAAAAATTATAGATATAATATATTTTTTAAATGTAATTAAAACATTGTCATGGTCTATTTGTTAAAACAGATTAAAATTATGGCTACTAAACTTACTCAACTGTTCTCTTTCCAATTTGTGTTTGTCTATGATATACTTAGTGGCACTCAGAGGCTCCTCCAAGTGTATTCCAGCAATATTAATAACTTTTTGATTCGAGTAGTTAACTTTTATTGATAAAATTCTTGTAATTTCTGATATCTTAGCTGATTCATGATGGAGGTGCATTCGAGGGCGATAAGTTTTCTTTTGTTTTGATAAGTAATTAAGATCTTTGCGTCACTATGTGTTTAAAAATGTTGTATGCTATTTTTAATAAGACCATGATTTGTAAACACCATCTGATATGCCATTTGCTAATTTAATTGAAACACACGAGAGTATTTGTGAAAATAATGTTTGTACATTACGTTTAATTTAATTAATTAATTGTATAGACATTATTTGTTTTACTTTAGTAAATGTAAAGCTATAAAGACCTGCATTAGTACTTATTGAAACACTATAATGAATTTGGAGTTTATGCAGAGGTCGACCAAATATTAATTTTAAAATAGTTAATTGTTAACCAATATGAAATGAGTTGTTTTTAGCGGGACACCAAATTCGATATTTTTATTGTATAAATTAATAAATACAGTATGCGTTCAAGTTTTTGGGTGAACGCTGCATTGAGCTCATTTGAGTTTCTAATGAACTTGTACGCGCACTGTATATCACTAATAAATATAAGTTTAAAGGTAAATGTGTACAGTTATCGAGAATATCGCTAAATATAACGATTTTTAATTGTCCTTTCATATTTGGTGTTCCGTACTGACTTTCAATAATCCGTTAAGAATTTTTTTTATAACAAGTCATTTTGTGGAAAGTCTGAGGGTAGTAATTTAATATGCATTATTTACCAATTTGGGAGCTAACAATCGGCGCATCTTCATCGTTTAAGAACAGCACAGAAGATGATGAATGCTACTAATGAGGTAATTATTCCAAATTACTTAATCTAACAAAGGGCACGTTCTATTTGTTTGTTACAGGGTCAACATCCTAATATAGTTACTGTTCGCGAGATCGTGGTCGGTTCTAACATGGACAAGATATTCATTGTTATGGATTATGTCGAACATGATCTCAAAAGTTTGATGGAGACTATGAGAGGAAAAAAGCAGGTGTTCCTTCCTGGTGAGTCATTGGTCATAATATAATTTATTGTTAATATGGACAACTTTTATTGGCTTTTGATTTTAACCCACTGTCTATTGACAAACAGAGTGGTAGGCAGGTTGGTAGTGGTTATTTGCCAAGTTTGAACGTCCTGTGGTGGTATTCACCTAGCCGCTTTTCGGGTTTAGCGTGGAAGAATCCAAGTATAACGAGAGGAGTTGTGACCTGTTTAATGGCTTCTGCTGCCTTAGAAATTTCTCTGCACTCTGGACCGCGCTCTAGCTTAACATCGGGCGGAATTTGGTCACATGCTTTGCTAGTATAAAAATACATATAATTAAGGTGACATATTTCTCTTTGTACAGGTGAAATCAAGTGTCTAATGAAGCAGTTACTTAGTGCAGTTCATCATCTACACGATAATTGGATATTACATAGAGACCTCAAGACTAGTAATCTACTATTATCTCATAAAGGGATACTTAAGGTATGCTTTTTGACTCTCTATTATTATTATTACTGCATTATTTATTAAGGCTGACCAATGTCATGGGTGACTGCATTCTTCTTTTTTAAATAAAAAATTAGTGGGCTCTTTTTAATAAAAATAACATCAAGCTCGTCCAGGAAGGCGTGAAAAACAACTGAATTCGTTTAAAATAATAAATGTTATATGTGGGAGAAATGCTAATTATTTATCGTGGCTCATTTGTTTTTTTTTCTCTTATGATCACTGAGATCAATTTTCTCCTCTTTTGATTCTTATCATTCCATCATTAGTACTGCTGGATACTATAATTTGAAATGGAATTCGAGATGAAAAATGTAAACAAAGAAATGTCACAGTCAAAGTGACATTTTAGGAGTAATCAACATTTTTCTAGACAGTCGGCTGAATTAGTTAAATCTAAGAAGTTTAAACAATTCAAATGTTTAGCTTTATTGCCAATACAAAAAAAAAGAGAAAGAAATTGCATGATTTTATTTCAAACAGTGATTAATATTTTATTTATGTATCGTATGTTACCGCGCTTTAAAACTTAACACAAGCAGTAGTTTGTTTTACGTGTTTAAGATATGCGTACAATTTTAACACGTTATTTTAGTACTTTTTGACAAGCGACACAAATTAGGGTATTGCTTTGGATTGGCAACACCTTTGTTTATATTTTTGATCTCGAATTCCATTTCTTTCTTTAATATGTTAATGTAATATAAATAAAACAGGTGGGAGACTTCGGTTTGGCTCGTGAATACGGTTCTCCATTGCGACAATATACACCTATAGTGGTAACACTATGGTATCGTGCTCCAGAACTATTGCTTTGCTGTAAAGAATATTCAACACATATTGACATGTGGAGTGTGGGATGCATTTTCGCAGAGTTCGTTACAATGAATCCACTATTTCCTGGAAAGTCTGAAGTTGATCAACTTAATAGAATATTTAAGGTAATTCTTTTGTTGCTATAATTTTAAGCCTACGAGATTGGTTATTTCGCGTGCTAGATATGATACAAATCACTGGGTTTGTAGTTGTTAAATTATAAAATTTGTTGTAGGATCTTGGTACTCCGTCAGAGACGGTGTGGACTGGTTACAGTCAACTACCTGCCGTCCAGAAGATGACATTTGCTGAACATCCGGCTGGTGGATTGAGGACCCGTGTCTCGCCTGATCAGTTGTCAGATTTAGGACATAAACTATTGCAGGGTTTCCTCACTTATGACCCCATGCGGAGACTGACGGCCGATTCTGCATTGGATCATGCTTACTTTAAGGTATGCTTTTATAATAATTTCAACTTTTATAGCATTACAACAAAAATTCGTTTTTTTACATTTATATTCATTTCACAGGAACAACCGCAAGCCATAGACCCGGCGATGTTCCCGACGTGGCCGGCGAAGTCTGAGGGCGGTCGACGCAGCACGCAGTCCCCGCGGCCGCCGGCAGGGGGCGCTGCGTACGCGCAATTCGCACGAGCGGACTCCGACGAGGCTCTCGGATTTCACGTACAACAACAGACGAGATCTCTCAATGTCGCACCGGGATTTTCACTTAAGTTTTAAAATCAATTGGCAAGTTTTGTTGCTTAGTATATGTGTTAATGATTGGCTAGTAGTCAGGGAAGTAAAGTTGCGGAAACATCGAATCATAACAACTTGTTAGGTCGTTAGCAACATTTGTTATTAATATGTAATAAATGAATCAATTGGGGTTTTCAAGTAAATGTTGTATATACATATGCGTACTTATTGTGTCGACTTTGTTGTAAATAAATTAGTAAAATGTTAACAATGGCGTTTAGATTAATTAAATAGTCAAGTGCAATTATTTCCATATCTAACTGAACACCAACCAATAGAGTATGAAATGTTTATTTAGTTTAAATAATACGCTAAACCATTGAAGGTAATCATGTATTTCTGATATCTTTTAATATTTAATAGCCGATGATAATAATAATATATTTTGATAAAATAGTTACACTGTTATTTTACATAGTTATTGATTAATCAATTGAGAAATTAAGGACTGTCACTTGAATGTCTTGTGTGGTTATAGAGAACGTTAAGGCTATTATGATTCGTTTGTTATATGTAATAAGTAACAGTAAAAACAATGTTAATAGTCATCAAGTCTTGAAAGTGTATGAATGAATGGGTGTGATGCCTTGCAAGATATGTAATACTGGCGATTTGTGAGCGTGTTCCAAGCGAGCTATCAAGGACGCCTCCTCACAACAATGTTTTGAACTCGAGAACGCTTGCCAGTGTCCTCTACTTCACTCGTATTGAAGACACACGACGATGTTTCTTTTTCTGAATCGATTACTATCTAGAGAGTGGCAAGTCTGCCGATAACGAGCAGACGAGCTGCATAAATATTGTGAGCCACGTCTTCGCAAATCGCCAGTGTGATATCGCTCTTAACTTACTGGATATGTCGACAAAATAAATTAAAATGTACAATACACTATTTTTGAAAACATTTTTATTGTATTATTTCTGAGATATTATCTACTGATATTATTTAGCACTTGATGTTGTCCCGAGAGGTCTGAGGGCGGTCGACGCAGCACGCAGTCCCCGCGGCCGCCGGCAGGGGGCGCTGCGTACGCGCAATTCGCACGAGCGGACTCCGACGAGGCTCTCGGATTTCACGTACAACAACAGACGAGATCTCTCAATGTCGCACCGGGATTTTCACTTAAGTTTTAAAATCAATTGGCAAGTTTTGTTGCTTAGTATATGTGTTAATGATTGGCTAGTAGTCAGGGAAGTAAAGTTGCGGAAACATCGAATCATAACAACTTGTTAGGTCGTTAGCAACATTTGTTATTAATATGTAATAAATGAATCAATTGGGGTTTTCAAGTAAATGTTGTATATACATATGCGTACTTATTGTGTCGACTTTGTTGTAAATAAAGTAGTAAAATGTTAACAATGGCGTTTAGATTAATTAAATAGTCAAGTGCAATTATTTCCATATCTAACTGAACACCAACCAATAGAGTATGAAATGTTTATTTAGTTTAAATAATACGCTAAACCATTGAAGGTAATCATGTATTTCTGATATCTTTTAATATTTAATAGCCGATGATAATAATAATATATTTTGATAAAATAGTTACACTGTTATTTTACATAGTTATTGATTAATCAATTGAGAAATTAAGGACTGTCACTTGAATGTCTTGTGTGGTTATAGAGAACGTTAAGGCTATTATGATTCGTTTGTTATATGTAATAAGTAACAGTAAAAACAATGTTAATAGTCATCAAGTCTTGAAAGTGTATGAATGAATGGGTGTGATGCCTTGCAAGATATGTAATACTGGCGATTTGTGAGCGTGTTCCAAGCGAGCTATCAAGGACGCCTCCTCACAACAATGTTTTGAACTCGAGAACGCTTGCCAGTGTCCTCTACTTCACTCGTATTGAAGACACACGACGATGTTTCTTTTTCTGAATCGATTACTATCTAGAGAGTGGCAAGTCTGCCGATAACGAGCAGACGAGCTGCATAAATATTGTGAGCCACGTCTTCGCAAATCGCCAGTGTGATATCGCTCTTAACTTACTGGATATGTCGACAAAATAAATTAAAATGTACAATACACTATTTTTGAAAACATTTTTATTGTATTATTTCTGAGATATTATCTACTGATATTATTTAGCACTTGATGTTGTCCCGAGAGGATTGCAGCCATTTTTGGAGAGTTACTATTTGATCTTCGACGGCGGAACGGGCGGTTCCTCCAAAACTTTTATACTGCTCTACGCTAGCTTCCCATGAAAATATATTGTCTATGTCCTTTTTACCAAGTTCTGGGCTAATAATTATAAAAATCTTTATTATGAATTGATACTTATTTAATTTTTTTTTAGTGGGGTCTTACCAAATTTTATGAAATTCTTCATAAGGCAATGTTTGGAGAGTAACGTTCAGTGCTTGAGCTCTCTTCAAACAAGCGCCAACAGCGTGATGTGCTTCGCGGAAGGCTACTCCTCGGCGAACTAAAGCATGGGCTACATCAGTAGCTAACATACTAGCGTCGAGCAGCGACAACGCTTTAGGTCCATCAACCTATTGCAATTAACAAAAGTTAATTAACCAGGGTGCCGATTACGAACCGAGCTCACCGTAACGGTGAGTTGCTGACTTCCTTCCAGCTTGCTTTGTGTTGTAATTGTACGAGCCACTCAACAGGGAACGCCCATCGGGGCGCGTCCAATTACATTACAAAGCGAGCCGGAAGGAGGTCAGGTACTCACGGTGAGCTCTGTTCGTAATCGGCTTCAATAATATTTAAGCAGAGGTCCAAGTATGAGTTAACATTTACGCTTTCACGGCGAAACGTGAAAAATCTCCACCAATCAGACAACATTTTGACCGTCGAAGTTAAAAAAACCTCAAATGAGGTGATCCTTGGTGTAGAGAACTCACTTTACGTCGTGGAAGCGCAAACGCAAACTCATACTCAAAAGACAAAGTATGAGTTTACATTTACGCCGTGACAGAGTGACATGTGTGATTTCTCCGTCAATCAGACGGTGTTATTTTGACCGCTGACGTATTAAAAAATCAAATGGAGCGATCCTATTGGTGGAGAGATCTCGTGTTACACTGTCACTGCGTAAATGTAAAGCGTCAGGGTGGCGAATATGAACCGAGCTCACCGTGAGTAACGGTGAGTTGCTGACTTTCTTCGAGCTTGCTTGTAATCTAATTGGACGAGCCACTGTCAACAGGGAACGCCCATCGGGGTGCGTCCAATTACATTACAAAGCGAGCCGGAAGGAAGTCAGGTACTCACCGTGACTGACGGTGAACTCGGTTCGGAATCGGCACCCTGGTCTGACCTCTGAATATTTAGTAGAATACCTTCAAAGTAGAGAGAGTTCCTGAAGTAACTTTTAAGCAGTCAATAAGTCTGTCAAATGATCTAAATAAAAGCTCCTTATCACATTGCAAGTCCTTATTATAAGTACTAGGAAGACCTTTCAAGGTGCAACTGAAAGCGAAAGCGTCTCCAAGGAAAAGACCAGCAGCACCCCGAACGAGTTCCAATCCATCCGGATTACGTTTCTGTGGCATTAGACTTGAACCAGTTGAGAATTGATCCGACAGGCATACTATCCCGAATTCTTGGGACCCGTAAATAATAATATCTTCGGCTAGTCTGCTTAAATGAGTACCCGTAAGTGATGCCCAATTTAGAAATTCAACTGAAATGTTAAAAATTTAGAATAAATATTAAGATGTAAGACTATTAACAGGCATTCTCTTTTATTTTTAGTTATTATTAGCCACGTAAAGATAGTCAGACTGTTTTGCCAGTGTTTGATGGACCCTTTTTTTTATTAGAATTAGAGAGTATTTTATAATCAGTAATAATTGTTTGATTTTTGGAAATTTCCCACGTGATTGTGTGTTGATAAAAATAATTTATATTTCTAAAACCATTTTTCTTCTAAACTATTAATAGCTAGGTTTTTTTTTCATTTCATGTTCATTAGTCAATAGAATACCTAGGGAATATTCCGTTTACTTTTTTCAAATAACTTTTCAAATTATTTTTTTTTTTTTTTTTTTACATAAATCGACACAATCGAGTGGGCAACACCTTTGCTAAGTCAACGGCGCGCGCGGCGCCGGCGTCTATTCTCCTCTTAAATGCGGCGGTGAAAATAACATCGTCTGATTCAACGTCGTACTTGGCGTACAGATATGTGTACCTACCAATGTGATCCCTTGTTGAAACAGCAAACATAGAATTAGGAGTACAATCATTAAACCCAAGTTGTTTAGCTAGTTGCTTTCTATCAATGATGAAAGCACAACCAGCGATTGCTCCGCTACCTAATGGACATCTTGACAGGCGCGACAATTGTTCCTGAAGTCGATTGCTATCATCATAAAGACCCCATGCATGACTAAAACAGACAGACGGTAGATTTTAATAACTTTCTAAATTCGACACTTTTTTATTGCACTCTGCCTGATGTAAAGCTAGAGTGCGGTCCATGAACGGAATCAACTGCTACTACAGATAAATTTCTACCAGGCAGTAGTCATCTGGGGAGACGGTTGTGGCTTAAGGAGACAAATATGCATCATCTTCCAAACTGTTCTTGAAACGCGAGAAAGTCACTTCACAGGTGTTACATTGTATCACTGCCCAGGACGGCAGATTGGGCTAATAACCATCATCAGTCTGCTTACCACTCTCCAGTAGAAATGCGCTTCTACCGCCTCTCACAAGTAACGTTAATCCGGAAGAAGTTAACTTCTGCTTGACACATAACGCGAGTTCCTTACCTCAAAAGAAAATGACTCCATCGTACAGGCTGTGCTCGTTGTAAATGCGTGTATCCAGGTATTATAATGTCCAGCTCATTTTTAGATCTATCTATAAGAACCTATCAATATTTAATAAAATTATTATTTACTTTGAAAAATTGAATAATTTTTTTACTTTTTTTTAAATTTTTAGCTAAGTTTAATTTTGGATATAGTTATTTTTTACTTACACTTATAAGCTCTCGAAGGCTTGTTTGTAATTTATGAAAAGCATCTAACATCCATAGCTTTGTATCTGTTGCCGATTGATCGTTGCGACTACGTCCCGTGTGCAGTCTTTTCGCAGCTTCACCCGCATAATTTCCCAGGCGCCTCTCCACCACTGAATGAATGTCTTCCTCAGCGTCTGTTAGACGACCTTTTGTAGCTAATTCGACAGCTAAATCCGATTCGACCTGAGATGTATGATGAAAGAGTTTTAAAAAATCAATATGCAATTTTTTATTTACAAAATATCAAACCGCAGCCTTTTGCAAAAATAATAACTTTTGTTAGTCCGTCCTGAATCGCTTTATGGTGTTCAGCTGCAAGATGGCCAGCAGAGTGTAATGCTCTAGCCCATTCCCTGCTCCCGCGCACATCCTCCTTGAACAGACGCGAATCCACCGGCAAAGAATCGTTCAACCTTCGAAGTACTGCGGAAGGCTCTTCTTCAAAACATCCGCCCCATAATTTATAATTATTATGCTGCATAAATGTAAATAATAATAAAAATCAAACGTTACTCGAGCCTACTTAATTTTGTTTTGTTTGTTTCATTTAAATTGAAAAAAATATATCGGACTTTTTATTAAAATTTAATTATACTCAGCTTACCCCTGACATTGCTATCGTTGAACCAAATATTTCCAAGTGACTCCAAGATGAACATAACAATGTATTATTGGTGCTTATTATCAAAAGGTTAATAAGTTTATTTATTATCTTATCTCATAGAGATGTAAAATAATTTTAGTCAAATAACAAATAATAACTAGGTATACCAGTCGTTATTTAATATTAGCTGCCTTTTAAGTATAATAACGTTATAAAAAAGCCTTCCTAATCATAACTAAAATTCGAAATAGTCGCACAATTTTTCAGAGGGGTTAACTACTAATTTTCATACTCAGAATAGCTATAGGTATTAGGTATATTATTAAGTACGTAGGACACCTACCGGAGTTGGCCAGTTGTCGAGAGCGGCAATTAAGAATTTTGCTTCGTAATTTCTGTATTTTTCAGCTACTTACAACGATGATTTCAAAATTGCCGCTGTTTTGACTACTTGATTCTATAGTTACATACTTACCAATCGTCTAGTTTATCTGACTAAAAAAAATGGAGTTAGAATTCATCAAAGAAAGGCAAAATAGAATCGAATTCGTAAGGATTAATTTGCGAGAATATAATAGTATTATGTACCATCCATCGAGATAATTTTTCATTCGAATTCACTCGAGTATGCACTTACATACATCACTAAAAATTATTGAAATAATTTAACTGGTGCTTTGGAGTGCTTTATTTAGGGCTTCGTGTAGCGAAATTCAAAACTTCAAGAAGTATTTATTAAATAATCATGGGTAATTTATTATCTGTGAACATGGAACAAAGCTTCCAAAAGAATCAAGAATTTATACAATCGATGAACAAAATAAAGGTAAGTAGGTAACAAAAGCTTTCCAATCCTATAATATCGACCAATCGGCGAGTAAATTATTGATTCAAATTACGAAGAAACTTCTTATTTCAAATTTTAGACGGAACGCCAAATTCAACTGCAATATCAAATAAAGGAGCGCCAAACAGCGATGGAGATTGCAAGAAATAGAGAATTTAGCATTTGGTTTTCAACATTTTATATCACATCTGCTGTTGGATTATTTACTGGGTAAATTGACAACATTATTAATCTATTAAGGGTGGTTTGCACCAGAGAAGGCCGGTTAAAGTAACTTTGACTGTTACTTTAACTTTAACTTTGACAGTTATCTTTACTTTTACTCCACGCGCGTTGCACCATCGTGTAAATTAATTCGTTATAGTTAAAAGGGTTGCTGGTGTAATGAGGAGTTAGATAAATAATACAAGATTTAAATGAATTCTCTCAATACAAACAAGAGCGGCTTTTCAAAGATTTTACGTTAGCGACATTGATTTAACTATTACTTTAACTTTGACCGGCCGAAATTCGCCAGTAACGGTTAAGGTTAAAGTAATCGTCAAATGTGACAGATTTTTTTTGAAGCAAACCAATTTTAACTTTAACCATTACTTTAACGTGACAGTAATAGTTAAGTCATATGGTGCAAATGGACATAAGGTAACAGTTGCATAATGAGTAATTATTTTTACAGATTTAGAAGAACTAAGAGGTCATATTTTTTAATGCCACTTGTGCCTTTAACTTTTGCCACACTATATTTCTTAGATTTGGGTTATGGAAATAAATTGCATAGAATTAGAAGTAAGTATTTTTATATTAATTTTAAAGATAGATATAGAAGTTTCACAGTCACTTTCAATTTGAACATCAAAACTTTAATATCTCAAAGAAGCTTTCTCAGTTCTCTAATCCATTTTATTTCAGTGGAAGCAGAACATATAATGACCCATGAAGCGGACTTGTTGGAATGGCCATGCGGACTACCAAATGCGTCTTCAATTGATCTCGGTAGGCTTGACGAAGAGGAGAAAAAGAAAATACATCCACCAACTTTGTATTAACTATATGATAAAAGTATTGAATTTGGGTCCTCAGTTTTACAAATAAAAACAAAAATACAGTGCACCGAACCCAGATTCAAATCCACTATTGTATTACACAAATCAGATTACATAAACAGTACTTTAGCAATTTTTGGGTGCCGCTTTACACTCGGCTAGTATATTTTAGTATCAATTAAAAACTTCAAACCAAATTAAATTTAACTGGTTCAGTCATCAGATTCATCATTATTATATTTGTAAAAAAGTTATCAGTACTTACGTCTATTTTTATATTTATTTTTTACAATCTTTGTTATGTATATTTTTTTATTATTTCTTTGTATGTGGTCTTAATTTATATCAATTGTTGCATTTTTTATTTTTAAGATAAGTTTAGTGAATGAAAAGTATTGTATAAGTATTATATGGGGCCTGTAGGTATTAATTGTTAAATATTAAAAGTACAAAGGTCGAAATTAATTACTCATGATTAAGATTTAAATTATAAAAACCAGCTATTTATGACAATATTGTACAGTATTATCAATGAATATATTCTAGTCTTAATGTTAGTTAACTGTTTAATGTATTATGGTTGGGATTAAGGCCCCAGGTTCCGTTTGAAGCTAGCAACAAACTCCCGTTGCAAAATCATTTATCATATTTTAATTGAGTTTAAAATAATTTGAATTGTTGTTAAGCGGAAGTAGTGCCTAAGACTATAATTAATATAAGCCTTAGAATAAACATTCCAAGTTCATTAACTTTAATTATTCAGAATATATTAATAAGCGCTAGTATAGTGAATAAAGTACTTGTTAAATAAAAGTGGTTTAAAAATTATATAATATTACTTTTCTTTAAATCTCTGGCCTGGAAGTGTGCACGCCCTCTAGAACTAGTTAATAGCAATGTTATTTTACCTGCTAGCTTTAAAGTTGTGATTTTTAAAACGTTTTTTTTTCAAAGACATTTTCCACAACAAAAAAACGTGGTTATTTGCCTGCTTTTTTAAGTAGGTTGAGAAAACAGAACTTTCTACAATTGAAAGTGATGGTACTCTCCAGGACGGCTAGACTGAAATAGTCAACATCAGTCTGTCTACCACTCAAGTGTAACAAGCTTATTGCAAGGAACTGTATGATTAATGAACCCTTTGTCTTTAAGCTTGGCCAATAAATTGAAACTGTCAATTTTACAGCTGTCAGGGCCGTCGCATTTTATATTAAGAATATTTCGTGTTGCTGTATTCTTGGGGCTTATTATAAAGGGTATTGTGGGTTATTTAATAATTCTCTACGTTGTTTTCCTTGACTGGGCAATATTGTCAAAAATAGTGACAGAATGCCAAAATCCACAATTGAATTGAATTCCTTGACTGTGTGACGTCGTACATCATAACATTGTATAGTAAAATATAACAATATAGGTTACGTACTTAGAAATGAGCGGCGAGGGTGATGGTGATGAGGAATATTTTTCTAACTTGTACCGAATCACTTTAAAAGATATTACAATCGATCCTGGTCTGAAGGATGATGATGGCAACCAGCTGCCGAGACCTTTTAATAAAAATCAAATGCGTAAATGGCTTAAAGTAGTCAAATGGGAAAACAGAAAAGCCGAGAAGAGGGCGAGAGAAAAGCTGCGAGCGAAGGAGAGACGATCTCAAGCTCGAGCTTCAAATATAGATGTAGGACCGAGTAGAAAATGCTTAAAGAGAATGAAATTGGAAATATCCAAACAGAATATCGGTGTTGTTATAGATTTAAGTTTTGATAATTTAATGTCAGAAAAGAATAGGTTTAAAGTTTTCAAACAAATACTGCGTTGTTACTCTATAAACAGGCGTTCTGAAGCTCCTTTAAAGTTTTCAATTACAAGTTTTGGAGAAAGGACAAAAGCTGAAATATCTAGGCACGAAGGTTATGAAAATTGGGATGTAAGTTGTCGTTTTTAAGGCAGTATAACAATTTGCCGGTGTCAAAGTAAATATTTGCATCAGATATCATATTACATTCATCATATAAAAGTTAGTTTGGGTCTAGGTGAAGTCAAAACTAGCATTGGTAAAGTTGTGGAATTACCAAAACAGAGGAAAAATTAATATGAACATCCTCCTATCTTGAATAATATACCCACACTTATACATATTGATAAGCAAGCACTTTGTAGATAATAATCCACCTTTATTTCATGTAATATCTGAAAAAAATATATTGATAACACAATATTTCTATGAACCTAACACTCTAGGTTGCACCTTACCCCTAGGTGTGACCTTTTTAGAAATAGTTAATTTTATAATACGTTTAGTTTGGTTAATTTGCAATTTGTTTCAGGTAGAGTTTTATGAAAAATCATATTTAGATGTTTATTCTAAAGATAAACTAGTTTATTTAACAAGCGATTCAGAAAACATTATAGAGGAATTTGAAGACGATACCTATTACATTATTGGTGGACTTGTTGATCATAATGAACATAAGGTAAAAAATATATATATTGTGTGTTAGTTAGGCTGTGTTGATTAGTAAGAACCTTTCTGGAGACACTCCTGTACATTGTCACAACACATTTACTCATAATCAGATAGACAATAAGAAAGGCTGTTATTTCGCCTGATATTAAGCAAGAGTGCATTGGAAAAACAAATGCTACAAGAGAAATACAGGCAACAGTCGCCTCCACTATGCCGGCTTGAGGAAATTAATATGCACTGATATTGATACCCTCTTGTTATACCTGGTTATTTCTAGGCTGACCCTGAAAGCGGAATCAGAGGCGATACACTAGAAAGTGATGGTGCCTACCCCTCTTGAATAGATCATTATAATTAATATGATCATGTTTCAGGGCCTCTGCTATAAAATAGCAAAAGAACAGGGCATTAGACATGGCTGTTTACCATTGACAAAATATGTTGACATGAAAACAAGAAAAGTATTAACTATTGATCATGGTGAGTTTAAATAAAGAAAATGGTTGTGCAATATGCATAAAATACAAACTAGTCAATTTAAATAAATAAACTCCAATTTGTGATATAATGTGTTTACTTTAATAAGCTTTAAATTTTCATAAATTATTATAGAAAATGTTTCTGACATCCATAAGCTGGAATACTAATTGCAAGATAATTTATGAAAAAGAAATTGCTGAACTGTCACTAAACATACCTTTCAATATCCATGAATGTGATGATGGTATGTTATTAATGTAAACTGAAAATAATAAACCCAGGGTTCCGCAAGATAGGCACTAAGCCAGGCACATAAATGTAATTTATGTTGTTTTATTTTAATTCCCCACAGAGATAGTTAATGATTTTATTTACTGTGTTAAGAACTCAAAATGTTCCCTGTTTAGACTAAAAATTAAAATAATATCAACAACAGATTTAGTTTAAAATATTACAAAACCTAGTACAATATATTTTAATAAGTTATCAGTATTTAAACTTTAATATTGAACAAATTTTCTTGTGGTTCCCAAAATAGGTGTATTCTTATTTTAAATAGGAAATTATGTCTAGGATCTAAAATTCTAAAACATAATTATTTTGTTTCAGTATTTGAAATAGTATTAAAAGTATGTGAGGGCATGCAGTGGAAAGATGCATTGTTAAAGGTGTTACCACTTAGAAAAGGTGCACTTGCATGTGAGAGCGCAACAGAAACTTGAATCATTGTCAAAGATTAATATATTTATTTTTCAAATTTGTCAATTTATTTTATTTTTTAATCAATCTGTAAGTTCAACAGTAAATCAAGAGTTTTTAAGAGGGTTGAGAGTTGTTGAAAACCAGCTTTTAATTCGGACGAGGCAGATTTTACAATAACAAGCATTTCTGTTCAAATATTATCGGATTCAGCCAATAATTAGTTGTGTTACTCCGCAATAGATGTCATGATAGTCATGATGTCTTTTGTAAATCATTTAAATTAGGATAGGAAAAAAGACAAAACCTTTAAAATTCAACAATTTTTATTGCACTGAACCACGTATAAATTAAATAATTTAAAATAAATTACGAATATCACGACAGTGTATTTTGAAACTTAACTATAAACTAAAAAATAAATAATTATGGAAGCTTTGCTTATATTAAATGTATATGAAAATTAAATAAAAAAGGAAAAAATCAATACTGTTATAAATAATGCTTCGAATCATGGGCAAAATTGTCTTAATTTTTTTTCAACAAGCAGTTTTCACAAGGCACATCAGGATGATGAAACAACAAATCAAATTTAGTATTATTTTTATAACGGTTCAGTATATGTACTGAACTCCTGATAATTAATTAGTGTGCTGGGCGGTCGAATAATCAAATTATTTATTCAGAATCGAATAACAATATGAAATAATGAACTATTTATACATAGTCAAATCATAGATACAACAATAAATAAACAATTGCTACTGCGTAAGTACTTAATCCGTTAATTAATTGAATTGATGAATTATTATTTGATTAACAAAATAACTTCCTTGATTATTGTTATCACCCATCACTAGATCTGTATATGTTGCTGTTGACAGGGCATACTCCTCTCATTGAATAGTTGTATTTAGTTTATATGAGGAATAACAAAATAAAACGTTAGTCCCTTAATTTGTGCACATTGTCCTTTGGTTAAAGTTAAACATACACAGTTTCTGTCAGCTGACTAGGATAATAAAAAAATAATATCTATTTATAAATAAAAGTAAATAAAAACAATTTCTAGCTAGATTATATAAAAAATAGCCTTTTGAAGACTTGCCAGAGATTCAATCGAGTACTTAATTAATTTAATGGTTGATGTAAAAAATTAAAATATTAATATTTAATAATAATTAATTTGTACTAATAAAGCTGTGCTCTATATTTTTAGTACTTAGTACAGATAAAAATTGTTCTACTTAAGTGTAAGTATTTTTTTTTTGTTTTTTAATTACTGTTCTGTTCTTTTATGATATTTCTTCAAGAAATCATTAATAAATGGTGCCATAATTTGTGGAGTATTTAAATGAACATGATGTGTTCCATCTACATTATGAAATTCAAAATTTGTATTATTCTCCATTATTAAATTTCTAATTTCCGTGCTAAATTCGTCACCTCCGAATCTAGGATCTTTACTTTTGAAAAACAGCGTCGGCGTCATCATCCTTCGTGCAAATGTCTTAACAAATTCCTTATCTTCGGGTACAAAAAGGATATATTTCAATCTTGAATCACGACAGAAATAAAACTTGCTGCTATCTTTTTTGGACGGTTTAGTTCCTCGTTTGATAAGATAAGGTGCCGATTCTAAGCTAATTGATTTACCTGTACCTTCGTGTAAAAGTTGTATCGCTTGTTCGTACGAGTATGACGGTGGTTCCGTATTCAAACGCCTTAATTCAATTTCAACTTTTTCAATTTTTTGTGGCAAGTTTTTTACTAAATATTCTGGTTTAATTTTATCCATTATTATATTGTCTATGCCAATGTAAAAGTCTACAGATTCAGGATATACGCATGAATATCTCATTGATGCGATACTGCCCATCGAGTGTGCTAAAAATGAAACTTTATCCCACTTATAATAATTTTTTATATGTTGAATCACACGTATCCAGTCCCATGGATAATAAACCATTCCTGTAAATGACAAATAAATAAACAACCATAAAACATCACGAAATTATGATGAAAATTATAACAGAATTTACTTCAGAAAATATATTATTATGGGATTATGTAAAGTTAAAGGTATAATACATAAAATAGAACAAACTAGGTAAATACCTGGTGGATACCAAGAAGATTTTCCATGTCCAGGAAAATCAATAGCTAATACTGAACAATCATTTGGTAGTAAAGGAATTAGGGTGTCCCATGTCGCTGCGTTATCTTGCCATCCATGTAACGCTAATAACGGCCTCTGGTCTTCTTTGCCCCACCATTTACCAGATATTTGACCCCAACCTGTGGGAATTTCTACTTCCTTTACATTCATCTGTGAAGAATAAAACTTATTTTATGAAAAAGGTTCTATTTCACGCACTAGGAATTAGAGTGACCATGGCCAATATCCTTGTGTATGACAATGTGCTTGGCATGTAACAACACTCCGCCTGATGTGAAGCTAGAGTGCGGTCCATGAATGGAAACAACTGCTACTACAGAGAAACCTGTGCGGACAGTACGCGGCTTGAGGAGACAAGCATCTACCATCCTAATTGACAGTGCACACTCCTCTCGTTATACCTGGCTACTTTCAAACTATACCCGAAATGCGACAAGGTCGCTTCACGGGTATTACATTCGAAAATGGTGGTACTACCCCAGGACGACAGACTGGACAAATAAACATCACCAGTCTACCTACCACTCTTTATTAGTGCCTATAGGTACTGAGCGACCAAAGTACATGTAACAAAGTGACTGTTATCTAAGTTTGGTCACTCAGTCAATGTCTGATAAAACCACTAACTTCTTTAACATATCCTATAAAAGAAAAGTTTATCAATCAACAGATTATGGAAATTTGAGCAGATGAAACTAAGTAGGTTCCTTGAAAGTTTTTTAAAATGATTAATTCATATATTCAATGATGATATAATGAGTGCCCTCTAGCATGAGAGCCCATATAGGATAGAAATTTAAAGAACACCGAACAACAAAATAGTAGAAAAAATAATATATGCCCAATGGTATAAACAATTGGTAAATTTGATAACTATAATTGTATTTACATATAGGTATCTCTTACCTCCATTTGTAAATTTGAAATTAAAAATGTCTAGGCACTTGAAAGATTTTAATTTATAACAAAAAATTATAAGTTATCCTGATAAAAATTTGCAAATAACTGTCCAAAGTTTTAAGTACAAGATCATAGACATAAAGATACAAGATTTCCGGCAATCATTTGATAGGTTATCATAATATCAATGGCCTTGTACTTTAAATTTTGTTCTTTCATTATGATTCATTTACAATTTATAGTATAGCATGTGACCAAAGTCCACATAATAGTGTGATTCATGAGTTGAGAAAACTGTTGCAACAGAGAAATATTTTTAAGCTGTACTCACAATGACTGTCATCAGTTTAGGTTGAATGATTGTATTTTATAAGAATGTGTGTGTTTGAAATTGTACCCACCTTCCCATATTGTCATGTCTTTAGTTCCAAAGGGATAGATACAAATTACACATGTGTACACGCGTACATACATGCAAGCTCTTGTTTCTTTTTGAAATCACAGAATTGGCGAAATTTAGACTAGTTTGAAAAACAAATGTCGAAAGTTTAATATAGCATTTTAGTTACTATGTAAGTTACAATATTAACATTATTTGTTTTTTAAATAACTCAATTATTGTCTAAACTGATAAGATTTAGCCTTCATCTTGCAGACATTTGATAAATAATTTGTTAAGTCATTTTACCATGTGTAAGTCACGGATCATTATTACATCTATTAGTAAAGAAATGTAATAAAAAATAATTTAGAAAGAATCAATTTAAAGTATTTTCTCATTTGTTAGTTATTGAAAATAATATTATTTATAAAATTAGCCAATTTCAATAGCATGCCAGTGTGTTATGTGGAAGACCTCTAAATTCTTGGTTGTAAAAAATATTATTTATATTTTTAAATAAGTTGGTATGTTATAATAATGTTTACATTGTCCTTGTCCTGATAGTCCTAGATGTCCTGACAGGACAGGGTATTGGGCATTGGACGTAACTATATGAATTAAATTATAATAATAATTTTTGTAAGAATATGTATTAAAGTGAATAGAATGGTAACAGACTTACTTCACATGAAAACATTCTTGAGATTAAATGTGGATTTTTCGTCTTAATTCCATTTTTTCTATATACCAATAGAACGTGCCGCAATAACATGGGGTATTTATTTACCATTTCTGAAAAATAACACAAATAGAAAAGAAATACACAAAAATGTACTATTAATAAACAAATTAACAACATAAGTTAAATTATTAATTTTAAGAAAACATCGGACTAAAATTATTATAATAAATTTGAAAAATATTTAAACAGTCACTAAAATTAATTGAAACTTGATGTTAGGTTACATTACAATAAACTGGAAACGTAAAACAACGTACCTTATGTTATATTTAATTCAATTTTGCCGATTTTGTGCAAAAACCGACGTCCACCACTCGATTATAAAACTTATAATCATAGATTATACACTTACAGACCATCATCGCCGGTCATCGGTCATTGCATATTTGCCTCTCTGTCTTACACTTCACTCACGGCAAGGAGGTAAACTAATTTTGTATGAAAACGAACTCCCACCACATGTGTGATGAATGATGTTTGATTTAATACTTACTCACTTTGACTAATAATAAATGTACGAGACCAAAAAGAATGTTAACAGCTATTTGCGCGGGATTCAATATGGAAGTTTCATATTTTTGTAAAGTATATTATAGTTGTTTTATTCTATAAAACTGGTATTAAATTTTATAATAATGTGATGCAGTAAGCGGTAATTTTTCTGCGGCATCCATCTCTTGCCGTGAAAATGTCTCATGCTCATATACTGATGTTTCTGAGCAAAATTCTAAGGCAAAATACTCCAAGAGCTCCAAAAGCATTGAATTGAAAAATACTTGCAATGTACTCGTACAAAAGAAGTTATAATACTGAAGATTTGTTTTATGGATTTTGTTCCCTTTGCCCTTCCAGAATTTGCCTTTGCCTTCAAAAACTGAATACTAGAAAAATAAATGAAGAGATTTCGGCGGGAAAGTGGAGATAGATGTGTCGATCTTAAATTGTGATCGTTACTAAATTACCCCTAAATGTTTGTCAACGTGCGTGTTTTAATTTTCCCTACTAAAAAGCCACACGATTTCAATGTGACTAAATAAATGAAAGAATAGAATTTATTTTTATTAACATTTTTATTTTCTTATTTAATAAAAGCAATACCACTTAACATTAAGATTAACCTTTATTATAGTTGTCTGTAGTTTCTAATAGTCCAAAATATAAAGGTATCAATCACAATTACGATTATTCTATATGTTTTTTGAAACATAAAAAATACATTTCTGCAACGTTTCGACAGATAAGTGCTTAAAATTCGGGCATTCTTATGGCTCGATTTCACTAGGCTTGTCGAATCGAATCAAAAAAATTCGTTCACCTATATTTGCACTGAAACTACGTCCATTAGGAAAGAGCTGAGCCGAGGCAAATCGCAATTCTTCTCTAGTGGACGCCCGGTTAAACCCTCTTATTAAAATAATATCGTTTCAGCGATATAAATTGCCTGTAAATGCTAATTTATATCACCGCAACAATTAGTTTGAATTAAGATTGTTTATTGTCTGTTACAGACAAGTAATGGCACGTTTAAATCAAATACAGTTTGTCTTATTGTATTTAGCATGGGGTAACGTCCGCATTTACACCGTCCTCGCCAATCATCTAGATCTAATGCCCAAAGGGCAGCACCACGAACACCATTCCTAGCAGCGTTCGAGACTAATTGATGCACTTCTTGTGGGCGAAGATACGTTGCCCATTGGTTGTTGGACACTGCGAATGTTCCGTCGCTAGAGTGATGTTCTTTCCAATCTCCCGACATTATTCCAGAGCAAATCTGTAACACGTAAATTTTTACAAAAATTAAGATCTGAAACTTAAACCCTTCTTTCCCGTAAGAAAATTACCTCATAATATGCCAAAAATCCAGGGATGGCTGTGTTATTCCCAGGGTCACCAGGCCCGGCTGCAGCTGCACCCTTTTCAATGGAAGTAGCGTCGCGAAGTGTATACGTGCGT
Organism: Tinea pellionella; assembly: GCA_948150575.1. Taxonomy (NCBI): domain Eukaryota; kingdom Metazoa; phylum Arthropoda; class Insecta; order Lepidoptera; family Tineidae; genus Tinea; species Tinea pellionella. The sequence continues at coordinate 5,358,809 of OX411248.1, read as the reverse complement.
GCGTACAATGGTATACCTATCACAAGTTGTCGAGCTGGTATTACTCCAAGCCAATATTGCAGTGATGCGTTCTGAAATATAGTACAATTTAAGCTCTACTTGCGCCACATAATTTAACCATTATATTTCCATGTAGCTTAACGGGCCTTTTGGTGCAACAGGGCCTAAGTTTATGTTTATGAACAAAATATATATAATATATGAGAATTGTAATTACAAAGCTATTCTTCTGTTCGCCATCATCAATTATCGTCGATATATATTCTGTTTGTTCAGACGATTCCGTATTGAAATCATTTGCTGCAATCGATACCCAATCAGCGGCAGCTGTTAGGACCGTATTTTCATAAATTTTCGACGATATTTTGGGATCACCAGATACTGCTATAGAAAATTCTAGATTTCTTTGCCGAAGTTCTTTGGATAAATTCAGGAGGAACGAGCTGAAGTTTCCTCGACTGGCAGCATCTACTACGCAAGGTTTCTGAAACGCAAAGAAGTGTTAATTACATTATCGTATTTTCATAAAAGTCTGGTTGATAGATATTCGTCTTACATGGGTACAAATAGGATATTGCCACGATAAATGTAATCCCTCAAACTTCCATTGGTCTAAGAATTTTATTACAGAATTGATAAATGTTTTTCTATTCTCTTCATTGGAGATGAGAATATTCCATTTGTCACCTTCAGAATCTTTTAAACCACCTATTCCAAGAATTATTTTCATTCCTGTTAATCGTAGGTCCGTTACTTTTCCATAGAAATCTGGAAAAATCAATAAATATATCGTAATGAAAGCGTTTCTCCTACGGTCGAGGAGCCGAGATATATCTTCTGCAATGAAATAGTGTTGACTTACCATTTTCAATGTCTAATTCAAGATTCCCTGGAACTACTTTATAAGTTTCATGATCGAGATGTGCCCATGAATAAATTATATGGGTACATAGCGATGCGTCAATTTGTTCTGGCCCATAACGACCTTCTCCTGATCTGTGGATATAATATTAGCATAATCTTTGATTTATTTTTTAAAACTAATTTGACTGGGTTTGTATACTTACCTATAATAAGCCCAGTTAGTGAAGTAGCAAGCGACGATTGGCTGTTCAGGAATGTCTTCTTCAGGAGTTAATCTTATGAGACCTTTATTGTTACATTGAGCTTTCTCCGGCCAATCGCAATGGTTCTAAGACAAGATAATTAGGTAGGTACTAGTAATTTGTTAGGACTTGGTTTTTTTTTCTCGTGAGGGTTTTGGCGGGTAACTGGACTGATTTTGTAGGCCTTAAATTATGGTTTTCTAAACTTGTGTTAATGTGTAATAACGGTGGATTATTCGTAAATATGTCTGTGTATATTTAAAATAGAAAAACGTAGGTTTTCGTTTCAACCAAAACTCCATTGGGGGTTCAATCCAAGATTTATTTATTACGATTTTATTAAAAATGTTGAAGATGAGGCTGAATGAAGAAGGTAACGTGACTATCGTAAATCTTTTGAGATTGGTACCTGATTCCAATGTAAAGGTTGTGGACAACTGAGTTGTACATATCGTCCATTGTTACAAAGGTAGTAATTACTGCAATCAACAGGATCTGATATATACGTGTAACCTGAACACTGTTTTCCTTCCAATGAATTCGCCTGTAACATGAAAAGTTAATGTTAGTTTATTGTTAATCCCGATTTATGAGATGAATACGATTTGTAGTGAATCTAATGTTTACATGATTTTCGTCCATTTCCCATTTAGTCGGTTCATGTTCTTCTTGCAGTATTTCGACAGCGATTGATGTTTCAGGATTCATAGGTGTAGTCATATCATAAGATGACGATGATTTAACTGAAAAAAAAGATGTAAAAATAAATTTCATCTTTGAATGTAAAATACCTAGATTAAACTTAGTGTGCCCTTAGGCTAAAAAATTTGAAGATACCAGGTATAGGATAACGGAATAATGATTACGAGGTGTAACTTAATAGTAGAATGATGAAAAATGAGCATAATTTTTTTTAATAAGAACTCCGGCATTAGAATATCACAAAAATTACAATAAAAAAAAAAGATATTGTCGATCGTATATAATGCGCCTTATTTTGGTGGTGATAGTCCACTTATTTGGAGAAGAAGTATCTATATCACCAGAGGGCCAAATACGGGGTCGCATTTACGCTGTGACAGCGTAACGCGATATCTTTCCGCCAATCAGATGATGTTATTTTCACCACCGCATTTAAATGAAGCGATTCTATTGGCCCTCAGATAGGTTGTAATCGAAATAAACTTACTTTCTTCTAAGGGACAAGTTATAGGTGCATCTTTCCCCCTCAATACATGATTGATATTTTTGAGCAACGGCGATTTTCCACAACCACAGAATTTTCCTGTAAAGTCATCAAGATCCATTGCCCAGACCATTCCACCGCCTAATCCCATAGCACGAACGTATTCCGCCTAAAAGGAGTCACACATTAGACCATATATGTAACACTTACAAAATTCATGTTAGAATAACGAACGTACCTTATGTCTAACCATAATATCGTCATCAAATGAAACCCATTGGTCTTCCCGAGTAGCGTAAGGACCAATGTTGCCACTAGGATCCTTCACCACCTTCCAACCGCGAATTCTAATTCTTTCACAAATCTGAAATATAACACCATAATTTACTTACTATTAGTACAAAATCTCGCTAAGGAAACTCATACAGGTTGTTACAAGACATGTAGCAAATCCGTGAACCGTGAAAAACTTGTATACATGGTGCGATACAATAATTCATTTTATATTTTAAAATTATTATTTTACATCATTTATTGGTTCAATATGTACTATTACCATTATTTGGTAAGCATTTTTTATTAAAAAAACACGAACATTGTCGAAATATGAAAAATGTTAATGCGACAATTGAAAAACGACTAGTGTCGCGGCGGCCTGTTTAAGCGATGTTACTTGTTGTGGTTTGATAAATATTACATGAAAGGTTAATAATTTAAAAAATAACTTGCATAGTTGTATTCAGTTGTGTAAAGTAGTAGTCGGTAGTGATTACAGGGAACACTGTCTTTATACAACCTATAATCAGTGCCTTCTTTTGCAGTTGAGGGGCTCTAGGCTCACACATACACACATGAAAAAAAAATTTTTTCCTTATTTTTTTCACACATACAGTATTATTTCAAATTCGTATACGCAAATAATGATCTACTATGGTATAAGAATATTATTTTTAGTATGATAAAAGTTAATATTAAATTATTCACCAATAAAAAAAAAAGTATTGTTTTTGTTTATATGAAAAAGAAAATTTGCTTCTCAGAGTCGGGGGCCCCCAACCGTGCGGGGCCCTAGGCTTAAGCCTATAGAGCCTACGCATAAAGACGGCACTGCCTATAATGGGTGAAGACGCGGACGGCACAAACTCAAATCCCAAGTCAAAAATACCAGGCTAATTCCAAGTTAAACCCGAAATGAATTAATGATCAAAATCTCGTCTAATAATCATCATTAAAGGTTCCGTACAATAAAAACTTACTTCATAAAATGCTAAGAATCCGCGTGCACGCGTCTCATCTCCCGCATCCCCTCCAGCATATGTCGGCACGCCAAGCCCAGTTTCACCTTGGACAGACAATGAGAATGATTGTCCATACAACGGTATACCCATAACCAACTTACGGCGTGCAGCTCCTTTTTGAATCCAATAGTTAATCGTGAAGTTCTGAAAATGAAGTTTTAGGATTTATATTTTGTTTAATATAATAATTTATTTAGAAAAAGAGAACTTGATAGCCTAATTAAATAAATAAATAAACAATGAAAAGGCCAAAAGTAAGTGAAATGGCCGCTGGTGCCTAAACTAGATATAATTTGTATCTCAGGCATACAAACATAAAAAAACATAATAGATAGAAATATCGTGGTGGTCAAAAGTGAGAGAATTGGACAGGATAGTGGGAGTTAGTTTTAATAAAATTGTTGGTAATAGCGTTTAGTTATAATTTGTATTTTCGCCGTCTAAATAGTGGGTTGTTAATAGTGGGTTGGATTTTCTTTTTTTGAGTTTTTTAACATGATTGAAAAGGAAAAATACAGCAATTTTAACTTGCTAAAGGTTCCGGGAATACAAAACGCGTAATATTTTACGCTTATAAAGTTTCGAGTACCAGTTAGTACAAAGTAAAACTTACAGCATTAAATGTTTTATCATCATCATCTTCCCTTGTGTACATAGGAGCAACATGACCAGTCTTTTTATCCCACTGCCCGTGATAATCATACGTCATAACCGCTATCCAATCTAAATTATTCGATAGTACTGGAACATCGTAACCTGAAACCAAATATGGGTTTTAGTGGTTAAACGCTCACGGCTAGAGTGCCATCCGAGGCACTGCTACCCAGCGCCGAATTTAGACCGGCGCGGGCGGCCCATAGGCAGAGCATCTTGTGGAGGGCCTCAAATCGTTTGTGGTTAACTCTTGAAAGTTTCTATTAAGTTCAAGGTAAAGAAGAGAGCAACTAAATAAGTCGGCTAACACAAAATTTAAAACGAAACTCAGTATTTTTTTATTTATACTGAGCCTTTATCGATTTAATTTAATTTTTTTGTGGTGTGATGGCGGCCCATAGGCAACTGCCTATGTTGCCTATGCTTAAATCCGGCACTACTGCTACCTCAGATAAATTAAAATATAAAATAATCAAACCTGCATCAATAACACGTTTGCTAGGTGATACAGCTGCTGATAAAAGAAGTCCCTTAGGTTTGAATGCTGTTCGTAATTCACGTACTAATTTAGCAAATGCTTGTTTATCTGAAGATGGACCTTTCTCGCATTCTACCTGTTAATTTAATTTTTAGATTTAATTAATCAAACACCTAAATTATTTTTGTAAACAAAGGTTTCTTCAAACGTTACTGTAACAAAGTTACATTGGTGAGATTTGTACACGTGTCTCATCGATTGTGAGTCAACGCCTTCTACCTACTGCTGACCACGGCCGCTCTTAAAGTGTTAATGAGTAGACAAATGATTCAAATTGAGATAATGTGTGATTTTATTTTCCCTCCAAAACTTTTATATCATAAAAAAAGAAAGAAAGCTTTACATAATCGGTTTATTTTTCTAGTATTTTAAAAAAGGCGTACTCAAACATAGAATCATGTCCGATTTTTCTTTGTTCATTCAGAATTGTGTATGGCATCTGACCGACTAGATCCGAGATCAATTTCTTTATCCGAGATCACAGTACCGTGCCCTTGAGTTAAACCTTTTTTAAATATTGATTATATATATGTTTGTACCTATTTTTTTAATATTACATTACCTGCCAGCATTTAGGATATTCCCAATCCAAATCCAAGCCATCAAAGCCATATTCTTCAAGGAAGTCTAAAGCGTGTACTATGAAAGTGCGACGACTCGAAGCACTGTTTACTAATCTAGAATATTTAGCACCAGCTGAATCATTCCATCCTCCGAGACCGAGCAACACTTTGACACCGCGACTCTTAAATGCGACTACCTTTTCGTAGAACTCTATAATGAAATAAAATAATAATATAAAAAATATTATTAAACAAATTATTCTATAGAAGATGTATTTTCGTGTATTCGCGTATGTATCCTTTGAAAACTTCCGTAAATATCATATTATATACAGCTCGATTACCACTCACTGACTCACTGACTGACATATATTATGAAGCACTTGCAGGGGGGTTAGAGGGGTGATTCTTTTTGGGGCGTGTAGGGGGCGGTCCCGTGACCCCGGGAAAACCTCGACTTTGACCGGAAGTGGACTCTGGACCGGAAGCGATGCCGATATCTAGGAAACGGTACGAGATGGGGCCAAAGTGCCGGAACAAAAGTCGTAGGGAATGCCCTCTAATATCGAAATCTATAATTTGTTTTTTCAAAAAAATTTTTTTTTTCAAATTACCCGAAAAATAACTTTTTCAGCGCCGCGAAGCGCGCCCAAAAAACTAGTCATATTATATAAAGCTCGATTACCACTCACTGACTCACTGACTGACTGACATATATTATGAAGCACTTGCGGGGGGGTTAGAGAGATGATTCTTTTTGGGGCGTGTAGAGGGCGTTCCCGCGACCCCAGGAAAACCTCGACTTTGACCGGAAGTGGACTCTGGACCGGAAGCGATGCCGATATCTCGGAAACGGAACGAGACGGGGCCAAAGTGCCGGAACAAAAGTCGTAGGGAATGCCCTCTAATATCGAAATCCATAATTTGTTTTTTCAAAAAAAATTTTTTTTCAAAACTACCCGAAAAAAAACTTTTTCAGCGCCGCGAAGCGCGCCCAAAAAACTAGTTACTTTCTAAAGTTACATATATTGTATTTAGGACTTGATTTGACTATTTTGAATGATGAATGCAACTTACTATTATCGATATCGGTCCAAGTATCGTGTGGTTTAATAACCAATCTCGTTGAATCCAAAACAGCAAATGCATAAATAATATGAGTACATAATGATGTATCTACGTCACTAGGGCTGTATTTTCCTGCGCCTGGTCTGAAATGAAAAACGAGTTGGTGTCATTCAGGGTACGTCCCACAGAAGTAAAGTTTTAACGCACTTTTCGGTTGGAATATTTTGTTACGATAATGTATAAAATTTACGAGTTCGGAATGTTTGTGAATATTTTTATTTTGTGTATTTGTAAGTTATTAACACGGTAATAACTCTCTAGAAAATAAGTTTTGAGTGTACTTTAAATTTTGTTAGCGGCGCTCATTGTCCTAGCTACGACGCTGAATAATAAAAAACTTCTCTGATTTAAATTTTTACCTGTACCAAGCCCAATTAGTATAGTAGCAAACGACTTTATATTCGTCGTCGTTCGAAGAAACTTCATTGCCGACGTAATTTGGTTTAGTGGTACTTTCAATATGATTTTCCGCATTACCCGTTTGGGGACATGGTGTTGTTGGTTTAGTAGGTTTCTTATGAATCGCTGGTGTAACAACTATATCATCATCATCCTCAATTTTAGGTGGATCTACCATTGATTCTGAGTGAACAGGATGCGAAGTACCCAATAAACCATTTTTAATTGTATTTAAAAGCGGATGTTTTCCTTGACCGCATCTGAAAAGAATAACGTTTGTGTTAATTTAGTTAATTTAGTCTTTATTAAGGGCATTGATTGTAATTTACCTGTTTCTAAAATCATCTAAATCGAGAGCCCAAACCATTCCTCCGCCAAGATTTAATGATTTTATAAAGTTCACTTTATCTTTAATGATGTCGACGTCATCATATGATACCCATTGATCGCCCTTAAACGCGTACGGACCCATACGCTCTAAAGGATCCTTAACCATTGTCCAACCACGATTTCGAATACGATCACAAATCTATAACAAAAAAAATTTACAAGACTTTACATATTTTTGGTATACCCTTAAATATTACATACAACATATATATACCTCATAATAAGCTAAAAATCCTTTTGCTTTTGTAAATTCTCCAGCTTGACCTCCTGCTCTTACTGGAACATTTAATCCTGTCGAACCTCTTCTTGAAAGTAGTTCTGGGTCTGTATCCCACTGCGTACCCATTGTGAAGGATTGTCCATAAAGCGGCATTCCCATTACCAATTTGGACGGACGAGCACCTTTTTCTATCCAATAATGCATGGTGTAATTCTAGAAGAACATAAATACAATGTGAGGATGAATCTAAAATACCTGATGATGAATTTTTAAATATAATATTTCTGGGTGAAATACTTGAACTACAGATGTTCGTGACCAGAGAAAGTTCTTGAGATAGAAATGAATTCGCCAGGATAGTGGGTTTCTCGGGATTTTACGAACGAAGTCACAGGTGGACTGCTTTTTAAATTTATATTAGAAGAAATAGAAATCTATTACTTACAGCATTAAAATATGTATTATCATCTTCAGGGTGATAATAAAGAGGAGCAACATGACCAGTTTTCTTATCCCATTGACCGTGATAATCATATGTCATAACAGCGATCCAGTCCATGTATTTGTCTAATACTGGCACGTCATATCCTAAATCTATTACTTTTTTATTAGGAGATACAGCAGATGATAAAAGTAATCCTTTAGGCCTTAAGACGTGAGATAATTCTCTAACTAAAGCTGCAAATCCTTCTTTATCTGAATCTGGACCTTTTGAACAATCAACCTAAAAAATAATGAATAATTAAAAGACTACTCTCTAGAGCACAAAAATGGTTTAATTTGATACAAACCTGCCAACATTTGGGGTATTCCCAATCAAGATCTAAACCATCAAAGTCATATTTCTCAAGGAACTGTACGGCGTGTTTAACAAACTGCTGACGAGCTGATGGATTGTTCACCAGTTTGGAATATTTATCACCAGCCGAATCATTCCAGCCACCTAGTGCTAGAGAAACTTTAATGCCATGTCTTTTGTGTGCAACTACTCGTTCATAGAATCCTGAAAACAACCAAAATTAAAAGTTTAGGACTTTAAGTATTAAGTTATTATTATTATACCCATTGTCTTACTCACTGTTATCATAATCAGTCCAAGAATCATGGGCAGTAATTAGGCCATCACGTCCCAAAACAGCAAAACCGTAAACTATGTGCGTACAAAGTTTTGGATCAATGTCCTCTGGTCCGTATTTTCCTATACCAGGTCTGTACCAAGCCCAATTTGTGAAGTAACATATAAGTTTGTATTGCCCTGTGAATATAAAGAATGATATACGATTAATTTCAAGATGAATCAAGGGTAATTTATTTTTAGCCGTTACCTGTCATTGGTTTAGAATTTGATTCTACATTAGGCAAGTTAGTTGTACTAATAACTGGCATTTGTGGATATAACAATGGATCTTCTGTCCGATTATGTGAAGTTGATACGGGAGATGATTGTGGTTTATCTGGTCCTGGTTTTATAATCTGTGGTTTAGTACCCTTATTTACACATTTAGCATTTTCAGGCCAATCGCATGTTTGTTTATCCTGAAATAGAATAATTAAAACAATTTTAAAAACTCCATAATGATTTAAAATTGCTAATGGAATACTGAATTTTTAATAAAATTTACCTCATTCCAATGAAGACCTGGACTACAAGAATATACTTCAAACTTTCCAAAGAGACAATGTTGGTATCGAGTACAATCATCAGGATGTGCAGAATATTCCCCATTTTCGCAAAAAGCTGTAGATTTAAGTATACTTATTAATTTTAATACTAGTAATAAATTTTATTAAATGTAGAAACTATATACAACATTAAAAATAGTAAAGGATAATGTAAAATTACTAATTAAAGCATACGGAAAGGTGCGTCAGTAAAATGATAGAAAAAAAACATGTAAATATTTATAGATTTTATTGTATAAAATATTAAATATTTTTAACACATAATTGGTAACTTTGTTAAGTAATACAAATTTGGCAAGACGCATGCTTATACAATCTTCTACCACAACTCACTAGCTTGCATTAACGGAGATGAGAGATCATGAGTTTCATCCTTCATGTTACTTGACGATGGCGACTGTCTTCTGTCAGTACAAGAATTGGCAGTAGGGAAGTCGCATTGTGACCTATCTGAATTCCAAACAAGCCCTGGTGCACAACTTTGTGTTACCAGCATACTGTTCACACAAACGAAGAATTTATTGCAAGATGGATGTGTGTGGTATGTGCCAGTTCGACAATGCTGTAAAAGTTATTTTGTTATTATTATAATATGAATATTAGAAGATTAGATTAGATTACATTAGAAAAAACAAAAGAAAATTTGTAATTACCATTCCAGGTCTAAGTAGTCCCTCAACTGGTTTTGGCGGCCTCAAATTAGAGCTGGGCCTTTTTGTGGTCATTGATGGTAATTTCATTGCCACATTTACTGTAAAACACATTATAAATTTAAATATCGTTCAAATAGTTGTTAATAAAAATTTAAACAATTTAGTCAAATTACCATCACACATAGCGTATTCAGCCCAGTCGCAACGCATTGTTCTTTTGTCCCAATGCAGACCAGGTGGACATAGTTGTCTGGTCCATTTACCACCGACACATTGAAGATATGATTCGCAATCACTTGATGATGCATGCGAGTCTCCAGCTCCACATTTTCCTCCCTCAATTTTCTGGCCTGAAGGTGCTGAATTTTTTTTGTTGAATTTAGAATTCTATCAAGTTTTTAAGTAGTTTATACTGTAAAATAGTACATACTTTTAGTGGGAGCCCTTGTAGGTGCACGAGTTGGTTTTGGTGCTGACGAAGAAGGTCTCTTAGATGATTCTGCAAATAAAGAATTCATTACAATATCAACTATTATTTTGTTCAATTTTTGATTTTTTTTTTTAATTTACCATCACATTTTGCGTATCTAGGCCAATCACAATGATTTTCTGAAGCACTCCAGTGTAAACCTGGAGCACAGTTCTGCATTATCCAAACAGATCCATCGCAGTGAAGATATGCGTTGCAGTTATTTGGTGCTGGCTTGTAAGTGTGTCCATTACACGGCTTATGTTCTAAGGAATCATCTTTAAAAAGTAATTAAAAATTATTTCACTACATTCTATTTTTGATATATATTTATTTATCTATTAATATATTTTAATAATTGTAATTACCATTAGAAGTCGTAGCAGGAGCCTTAGTGGTCGTTGTAGTTCTTCTAGTAGTGGTTGTCATAGGTTTCCTTGTTGTAGTAGCAGGCGGACGTTGGGTAGTCGAAGGTGCAACTGTTGTTGTCGTTGAGGAAATTTCTTCACTTGGCTTTCTTACTGCAATAAGTAGTCCGAAATAAATAAATGTAACTAAAAATTAGGGTACAATTTAATTACTGTATGTACCGGAACATTTAGCAAAGCTTGGCCAGTCACACCGATTTCCATCCTTGTTCCAATGTAATCCATTAGCGCAACGATTCTTTTGCCATCTGCCGCTAACACATTGAAGGTATGATTCACAATCATCTCTGACTTCATGGTATTCTCCTGGTATACAAGTTGCATCCTCGACGTCATCTGAAATATTATTATAATGTAATTATTGTAGACATACATGAGCGACCGTGGTCTAGCGGTAAGACGCGTGAACTCACGATCGATTAGGCCCGTGTTCGAACCTGGTTAATTCTCACCGGTACCAATGTAACTTTGGTTATGTTTACTTTGGCCGCTCAGTACGTATAGGCACTATTAAAGAGTGGTAGGCAGACTGATGATGGTTATTAACCCAGTCTGCCGTCCTGGGATAGTACCACCACTTTCGAATGTAACACTAGTAAAGTGACTTTGTCGCGTTTCGGAAGCAGTTTGAAAGTAGTTAGAGGAGTGTGCACTGTCAATCTGGATGGTACACGTTCGTCTCCTCAGACCGGAGATGACTGTTGTCCGTAGAGATTTCTCTGTAGTAGCAGGTGTTCGTTCATCCGAGCTACAATAAAAAAAAACTTGGAGTTAATAATCTTGTTGATTATGTATTTCAAACCTGTAACTTTAGACGGCGTTGTACTAGTGGTTGTTCTGATAGGTCGCTTAGTGGTTGTTGTGGTGGTAGTCGGTGCCTGGGTGGTAGCTGGTGGCCACCAAGTTTGAGCTGTAGTGGCCTGGGTCGCTGGAGGCTTCCATGACGGCCAAGTAGTTGTTGTTTGGTGCTGCCCATGGTTGTGATCGTGACTTCCGCCTGAACCGACAATTGATCCTAAAAATGTTGAATGTTTGTTTTAATTTATTGTTGTTTGACATATGACAACGCTCCGCCTGGTGTAAAGCTAGAGTGCGGTCCATAAATGGTACCTACAGAGAAATCTCTACGGTTATACCGGCTTGAGGAGACGAGTTGTACATAACGTGACCATTTATTTTTTTCGTCAAAACGGGACATTAAGTATTTAATGCAATTTTTACTCCCAAAATCAATAAATAAAAAACTTATTTTAACCTATATTTTGGTACCTATAGTTTATCTTTCACATACCATCAGATTCAACAGTGGTGGTAGTTGGTGGCGACGGAGTGACAGGTTCTGGAGGTCGCTCGCATGCTGAATGAGGAGGCGAAGGCACATTTCTACCTAGAGCTCGTCCCGCAGCCCTAAGCAACGGTGACGGTTCAGCGCAGCATCGGTTATTGAAATCATCTAGATCTATTGCCCAAGCCGTGACACCGCCCAGGCCTTGGCTTAAAGCCCATTTAACCTGAGAAATATAATATGAATAAGTAATGTTATAACTACGTAATACAATTATAAATGAAAGTGTGAATACCTTTTCAGTAATGGACTCAGGATCATCATATCCAATCCATTGATTATCTTGATATGTGAATGGACCAGCGTTGGGTTGACGATTAACTTTCCATCTCAAATTCTTAACTATATAAAATACAACCATTAAATTTGTTAATTTTTTAAATAACTAATTGAATGTGAAATCCTTACCTCTATAACATATTTCATAATAACTAAGCATGCCTGGTTGTTTTGTAAATTCACCAGGTTCTCCTGGTCCTGATGATGGCGAACCAGTGTTCTTTTTACCATCAGAATCCGTCAATCGGTACGACTGACCGTAAAAGGCAAGACCTAAATTCAGCTTCTTCGGATCTGCACCACCTGATATCATTGCTTTAATAGCGTATTCCTAAAAGTTAAATAGATAAGTCGTTATTGTAAAAAAAATGATAATTTTTCTACAAAACGCTTCATAAATATATCTTACAATTGAATAGTATGGAAGTGGATCTTTTGGTGATGGCAAAAGAGGAGTATGATGCCCAGTAACTGGTTCCCAACCGCCATGATAATCGTATGTCATTGCAGTTAGGAAATCAGCCGCTTTAGATAAGTTTGGTAGATCATAAGCTGATTCAATAACTTCCTTATATCCTGAAAGAGCAACTCCTAACTCCATTCCAGCTCCATGAAGTGCTTTTGCAAGCTCCTGAAATATTGTTTAATATAGATTGTTGTCATAAATAATTGGAAAAATAATGTTATTATACTACTTATATATTTCATTTTATTATACCTTTATAAATTGAGCAAAATTAGCTTTGTCAGACTTTGCTCCCTTTTTACAATTACTCTGCCAGCAGACAGGATAATTCCAGTCAAAATGAAGCCCTTGAAAGTTATGCATTCGTAGAAATGGTATGAGTTTCTCAATAAAATTAGCACGTGCTTTACTTGAAGATACCAATCTAGAATACTTGTCTCCTGCAGAATCTGTCCATCCTCCTATTCCAAGCATTACTCTGACATCTTTCAATGATGTTACTCGCTCGAAGAGATCTAAAGATAAGAAATACATTGAGTTGCAAACACAATAAATAAAATAAATTAAATTATTTTTGGAAACTTACTGTTATTGATGTCCGCCCAAGGATCATATTCTTTTACAATAAGGTCATCAGGTACTAACGAAGCATAAGCATACACAACATGTGTGCATAGTCGGGTATCAATATGTTCCGGTACGAATTTCCCTTCTCCTCGGCGATAAAATGCCCAACTTGTCATGTAGCATATTACACGTTTATCATTATTTTTATCTGAATATAAAAATAATAATGAATTTCAAGTTTTTATATACATAAATATCAAGAAGAAGTTTAGTGTTTAAGTAAAGCAAAGATAATTTACCTATAGTATATGTTGGTGAATCATCAAAATGAGGTTGTTCGTCATTATAAAATTGTTGCGTCTCTGTGTTATTGTTAATTTCATTAGTCTGATTATTTAAATAATTATTAGATTGATAATCATTCAAAACAGGAAAATGCGGTCCCTTGTTTTCATTATTATTTTCGTTCTCAATTGGAATTTCAGTATTAGTAGCAATTTGAGTTGAAACATCGTAGATATCTATATCATTGTCATTGATTATTTCGCCAAATTCATTATAATTTAAATTACCTCCATTTTGGGGTATTGTAAAGTTATTTTCATTATCATTTGTGTTTATATAAAATTGATTTGGTTTATCATTACTACTATTAGCAGCTTCATGTATTTCATCAGAAAAAATAGTTAAAGATGTATCAGTTTGCGCCGCGTTTAGCTCTTGGTTATAGGTATTTAAATTTGTATCTGAATTAAAAATTACCTCCCCAAATTGGTTATAGACTATATTATTTAAATCATCAGTATTTGAGAATACACTTTCCGAGAAGTTTGGTATTTGGTGATTGTTTTCGTTGATTATTTGTTGTTCATTATTGTCAGTGTTTATTATTGGTTTATTATAATAACATTCCTCATTTTTACAATCTGTATTAGCATTATATTCTGGTATTTTATCTTTATCGAGTAAAATGCCAGAATAGTAACCTTCTGTTGCAGGTTTATTTGAACTAATTTGATTATCATTGTTTTCTTCGTTATTGTCAGGTTGATTAGGATTAGCATTTGAACCAAAAACTATTTCACCAAAATTATTGAACATTATCGAATTAAAATAATCATTATTTTGTGATTTTAAATAAGATTTGTCGTTTCTATTTTCACAAACTAAAGTAAAGAAAGGAGAGAGAAAGTTAGCCAGTAGGCAATAGAAATATTATGAAATATGAAGAATTTTAAAAACAATAAACACTTACTTTTCTTCGTATCAGATAAACCTGAAGCAACCCAACGTTCTGATTTTGTATTATACGCATCTTGTGCACTATCATTCCACTGAAAGACAAGAGATAAGTAAGTATTTAAAGAATTTAGAGAAGTAAATATTTAAATATTTTAAAGTAAATACCTCAAAATCTGTTTCATACGCCTGTGACAAGAGCCGAGTCGCTTCTTTCACACTTATTCTTAAATTCTGTCCTGGCATACATTTTGTCGGATCCTGGTGCCTGTGTAACAAGAAATAATCATTATACTTTATTATGCTATCAAAACATAACGCGAGATCTGACGATGATTTTCCTTACCCACAAAATCCTGTAGATGGATCATAAAGTCTATCATCTTCGCATTCTAGTCTAAAGTTAGTTCGACCAGAGCAGAACTGGAAGTGTGCACAAGACTTTTCATCCGAAGCCAGATATGGGTTTGAAGAATCACAAAAACCAATTTTTAAAGAAGATTGAGTTTCTTGAAGAGGTTCCCCTGATTACAAAGTGACGTTAAATTAAATTCAAACATGGGAGGTAGCAAGCAAATTAAAATTTGTTAATTACCATTAAGAGCCGATGCAATTGTTTTAAGAATTGGAAAAGCTGGACCACATAGTCCTCTGAAATCATCCATGTCTATAGCCCAGGCTGCTGCTCCTGCTAATCCAGCACTGATGACGAACTTCATCTAAAGATAAACATAAATTAAATCCTTGATTTGCTTTGAAATAATTTATAAAATGTTTTACATTACCTTCTCAGCAACAGTTTTAGGCGTATCATAACTGATCCATTGATTATCAAATACAGCGTATGTATTTCCAGCTTCGTCTGTATCGCTGGAACCCACTCCTTCTTGTTGCGCCATACATATCTGTAATACATTTGAATATTTAATTTCTAATCGCCCAATATATTATCATAAAAGCTTTTAGGTTAATTTACCTCAAAATATGAAAGCATTCCTTTGGTTTGAGTATATTGACCTTCACTTCCCCATCCATCAGTCACAGCACCAGGAGATGGTGCAGTTGAAGCTGCTAAAGTATAGCTTCTGCCATAAAACGGTATTCCAAGTACTAGTTTGTCTGCAGGCATTCCGTGTCGAGTTACGTATTTAACCATAAATTCCTGTAATTAAAGTTTTTTTTTTATTATAGCTTGGCGTATGACAACACTCCGCCTGACGTAAAGGTAGTGTGGAGAATTCTTTACAGGCAGCACTTGCCTCCGCTGTACCTGGCTACTTTCAAACTGTTCCTGAAATTCGACAAAGTCACTTCACAGGTATTCAAAAGTACTACCCCAGGATGGCAGACTGTGCTAATAACCATCATCAGTCTACTCTACCACTAATAGTGGCTATAAGCACAGAGCGACCAAAGTCGAAATGACATCGTAACAGGTACCGATCGAACTTTAGCGAGGTTCGAACACGGGTCTCATCGATCGTGAGTCTTACCGCTAAGCCACGGCCACTCTAGTACACACATTAAATGTATTTTGGTCTCTCAAGATCTAGGATATACATTAAAATTCTTACAATATTATCATAAGGTCTATCTCGCCCTGCTGCTCCCGGATCTTTATGTAAAGCACTATGTTGTAATGCTCTTCTAGGAGGCTCATTATTCTTTCCATGTGTCATATCCCAAGCTTGTAGAATCGAATAATCTGTGGCTCCGCTTACTGCCTCAATATCGTAGCCATCTTCAATTGCATATCTATTGTTAAAACAGTTTTTCGCATTAAATATAATTTAGAAAAATAACAAATTACTAAAATAATTGTGAAACTGTTAAAATTACCTAAAAGGCGGCAGAACAGTCGATAATAGAAAGCCGTAAGAAGAGAATTTCTCTCGTAGTTCATAAAGAAGTGATGTTAAATGGCTTTTATCGTAGTCTTCTTCATCACCTAAAAATAAATCAGTACACAGATATGAGAAATAATTTAATAATAGAGAGTGGTAGGCAGTCTGATGCCGTCCTGGGGTAGTACCACCACTTTCGAATGTAACACCCGTGAAGTGACCATCTCGAGTTTCGGGAACAATTTGAAAGTAGCCAGGTATAACGAAAGGAGTGTCACTGTCCATCTAGATGGTGCATACTCGTCTTCTCAAGCCGGCATAGTGGAGGCGACTGCTGCATGTAGACATTTCTTTGTACTAGCAGTTGTTTTTTTTAAAGATTTGCGATTAAAAAAAGATGAAAACTGACCTGCGTAAGTCCAATGAAGATCAAGACCGTCGAAGTCATGTTCTCTAAGAAATTCCACAGCACTTTCGACAAAACTACGTCGATACATCGCATTTTTCACCATTTCGCTATACAATCTGTCTGTACCTTCACCACCAACGCTGATTAACACTTTTAAGCCTGGTATACGTTTTTTCAATCCCGTTGCAATTCGATAACCACCTTTAAAACAATATTATTGTTAAATTCTTTATTTCTATATTGCAGATGTTGTGCACTCTGATGTCGCTATAAATCAATCCTGTTATTCTTTCAAAATATCACGATTTAAATATTGTAGCTGTTCTAGTGTGCCACAGAAAAAATAATTCCCATATTTGACGGGTAGTTACGGGTAGACCACGGGCGATACAGGGTGCTTACCTTTCACAATATCATAATCTTGATTGCTGGACGTTACAGCATAAGTATGAGGGTGGATGGCTGCAAATGCGTAGTGGAGATGTGTGCAGGAATTTGGAACAAGACCAGCTGTGAAGGCTAATGGAGGTGCCCGATATGCCGCCCAAGATTCCATATAACAAGCTACTATACGCTTGGTAGCAGGTTCATTTATCGTCTGCTGCATTTCTGTGAATATTTATTTAAAACTGTATTTTAGTGTATCAGGCTTATAGTAAAGTACCGTTAAATAAATAAAGTTTCTTTAATAGTACCTTGTAAATTCGCATTTCCAAGTTGAAGTCGTTCGTCATTTTTTTCTCTAAAAAGTTAAAAAAATAGATAGATATATTATTAAATTATAATAATGTAATGCTATAGGCGACAATGGCTGAGTAGTTTAGTGGTCAGAATATCCGTGTGTATAACGTAATAGAAAGTCGCTGGGATCGAATCCCGCCTCAGCTCAGGCTGTTGTGTTATTCAATGTTCTTTGTAATTTAATAAAATAAAACAAATCTAGCATTTCAAATTCGAAAAAAATAAATTCCTATGCTAATATTTTTAGATAGGTATGTATAATATATTTTAAAAAATAAAAACAAGAAACGAACTTACTTATTAAGATAAGTAGCAGCTCCATAATATTTCTTTAAATTCGAACCTTCTTCAAGTATTACTTCACTATCAGTATTCTGTAAAATAACGACTAACTTACAAAATCACTCCCAGTAATAATTATAATTTACGTATTAAATAAAATACCTGATTTGATTTTATTAGAAGCAAATCCTCCTCATTTGATGAAGGTTCTGGTATTTTTTCTACAGCATCACGCAGAGGTACACGATGATCATCATTTTCTTCACGTAGGTATCTGCAAATTGTAAAAGTAACTAACTGTTATCCGTAATTTCTTATGCATAGAATGCGATTCCCGTTCCATCCCTAGAGAACCTTTTACATTGGTTATTTCTGTACCCCGCGTTTTACCCACCTTAATCCAGCAAAAAGCTCAAACCTTTAATCAAACGGGTCATCTAACGCAAAATTAATTATACAAAACAGACTAGTACTTCTTAAAAACATATTGGACAAACAAACATTCATGTTTATATATTTTATTAGAAGAAAAAAAATTATGCGAGTCTCGATCAAACTTCAATAACTGTGCAAAGTTGCAACTCAATAAAATGAACATACAAATCTTTATTTTTATCTAATATATAAGATAGACGTATTTAAATTCTACAATTAAGAATAAAGACTATCGCTAGAAACTCGATATAATTGCCTTTTTTTTAATTCATAGATAGCTATAGTACTCGTACAATACAATTAACGTTTTTATATTTACGATA
The DNA here is from genome assembly GCA_948150575.1 of Tinea pellionella. Taxonomy (NCBI): domain Eukaryota; kingdom Metazoa; phylum Arthropoda; class Insecta; order Lepidoptera; family Tineidae; genus Tinea; species Tinea pellionella. The sequence continues at coordinate 5,340,164 of OX411248.1, read as the reverse complement.
GAATATTCTTACCTCAATGGAATGCTCTCAACAGACGCTCTAATGGGAGCCGCTACTCTGTCATGTTCAGGTATTGCCTCAACAGCACTGCGACTGAATGAATCTGTACGTGGACTGGCTGTTGCTTGGACGAAAATTACCAGCACAACGCCAAACTGAAAATGATTTTCATAATAAATACAAAGAAACCGTGAATAGATAATTTTATAGCAAAACTTTCGAAATAACGTTTTATACTATTGTTTGGAATCGTAGTGCCACATGCCTCAAAAGGACCATAATATGGTTTTGTATTAAATTAAATACAAAAAATTCCGTGTTAGAATCAGACCGATCGATACCTATTTTTGTGTCATAAAATATCACAAAGATAATCGTTTAAAATGTAGCCTAAAATATTATCGCTACTGGTTACATTATTAAATTACGATGTAAGGAGAATGCCCATGGGAGAAATGGGCCCACAATTTTTTTCTTTCGTTTCACGCTGATTTTTAGGTAATTTTGTAGAGAAATAAATCTACATTCCTTATTATCAAATAATTTTAATTTTTTCACCTAGGTTTTTGAGTAATTAGATGTTTTCTGATGCAATATTTGAGGTTATTATTATTTTAAATGCTTTAATAATTGATGATATCTGTTTTTTATGTAATTAAACATCGTCTAATGATTATTTAATGTTGTGCTGATATAATTAAAATGAATTTATGAAAAAATAAGGTATTATTTTAAAATATTGTTTTGTTACCAAACTATTAGGTATCAAGTGGGCCCAAAAATGGGCATTCTCCTTTAATAGAAAAAATCGGGTCCTCCAATAAAGCATTCGTGCTGAGTTGTCCTGCAGTAAGGTGTCCGTTAAATTTTCATCATACGTAATTCCGAAAAGAAAACCAGTATATGACAAAAATTGTAATTAAAAAAATACATAAACGCTATTATAGTTTAAAAACCTTAGAGTAATGTTTAAAATGCAGTATAATGACACAGTTAACAGTTCATTACCAATTACGTTACGGTCAAGATCCTTTCTCAAAAGGACTTGAAATATTTGGCCACTATAAATAGATAATAGATAAATAGAGTTGTTTTGATGATATCTGATGTTAGTGACCGTTCATAGCTTGAATTAAAAACAGCTATATAAATTACGATGGTGACAATGAGTTGAAGTGTCATTATTAAGTTTATAACAAAAGGTTAAGCAAAAACTTATGACTAATACAGTCATACATTGTACTGAGACAACTCAACAATTGTATGGACATGTTTGATCTTCTATTGGCGCCGGTGATTTTGATAATGGATTAGAAGAATCGATGTATGTGTGGGCTTCAGGTCACCGACCGATTGATTAAGTATCGCACTCGAACTTTACGCAATTTACATAATAAATTCAAGATCAACACTTACTTAAGACTGGTCTGGTGCCGAACTTATTTAGTTTTCGTTAGTTAGCATATTTAAAAGAGATTAATTTTCTATTAGTGTTATCAAACTTGATAGTGTATTAAGCTGAATATAAACGGCCTTCAGTTGTGAGACTAATAAATCACATCGAGAGTTAAGACAAAGTAGGTTCGTTGACTCTTCTTCGGCAGAAAACAAGCCGATTTGCATACAGTTGGTTAGTGGCGAACACCATTCGGAGGCAGGTAGCGCGATGTAGGGGTCATCAGCCAAGAAACCAGTCCGCGATATTTTTGCGTGACATTTTTGTCACATTATTATTTTTGTCCACCCTTAGAGAAGAGCCCGATTATTCAACAATATTGAGACATTATTCTTTATGACACACTTAATCTTGGACCCTATTACGAAAGTGATGAAATGTAGTATTTAATGACAAATTATACCGGGAAACGATGCAAGATTCTTGTTCGAACACTTGACATGCTAAATAAGCAGTATGTGACAATGGCCTTAAAAAATAAAAGGACTAGGAAAGGTCGACGAAGAAGAATTATCGTCGTCAGCTCAGCCTCGATGACAACGTGAAATGCATACTTATTGTCAGGTCCTACTAAATTCATTTTATACAAACAATATATTATTTATTTTAAACCGCAATTATGTCACATATTGAATCAGTTTAAGCCGCGATTCTAAGGGTAGACACACCTATATTTATACCGGATTAAAATTCTGCACGATCGTTGTGAATTGTAAAGAAAATAAATAAAAAAGGGAGGTAGTTAAAATTTGCAATGAATATTGTCTTAACGGTTAATTATTGTTAGTTAACAATAAACATACAGAAGCTCGAACGTTATTTATTTAAGCAAATATTGATATTTGCGAAATATAACTGGGATTTTCTTTTTATTTAGAAGACGGTAAAACTTTAATAAATAACTAGCTAATTCATTATGTATGCAGGTAATGAAGAAACTTATTCAAAGAATCTTACTGTCTGAGTACATATCACGTGTGCTCTATTAAAATAAATGTTATGCTTATTGAAATTTATATGTATTAAAGGAGAATCAGACTTTTTTTACGACATTCGTGGCTATAAAGAACCTATCCATCTTATTGATTGATATCTTAAAATATTTAATTGTTTTAAAAATTTAATAAAACAATACATAAATGCGGTTGTTTAATCGCTAATGCTTATCAAATACCCATTATTCTACTAGCCTAATTAATATTTAATAAAATTTTCCTAAAATGAAACAAATATTTCTAGGTACTTACAGATAGCGCCTTCAGGCGCCCCATTTTGATTAAGTTCCTCTATATTCCCAAACTTATGTATTACCTGTATGAAAAATAATATTATTGTTATGTTAAAATATGAAAATTAAAAATACATGTACCTAAAAAATAATATTGCCTAAACTTAAATTTATATTTTTAAATATTAATAATTCGATAATTACCAAAATAAAATTCCAATATGGGGTTAATTTTAATTTCTTGTTATAATATATCGTGAGGCGTCTGAGCGGAGCGGCGCGCGTACAACTCTGTGTTAAATAGTCGTGTGTCGCCAAGCTTTCAATGATTGAATTTGGCACCCACGCAGATGAGCACTATCGCATGTCATCAGAAGAATTGTCGTATCAGAACAAGATTTAGAGCACTACCAGAAAAAATTAAAGGAACGTGAAGTAAATGAAATTATTGTTTTAATTCTTGGTAGAGTTTTTTTTTTTCACAATACAATTCCTGGTTTATTATTTTGCACGTAAAAAAAGACAATAGGTAATAACTCGACTGACTTAAACCGAAATACCGAAAAGTTTATAAACTACGTAGGTAATATTCGTTTTGTCTATACCTACTTCTTTCCTATTTTCTGTAATATTTAGGTAGCTTAGAGCTATCTACACTGTTTGGAAAGGAACAAGTCTAAAATTGATAACTGGTTTTATTACAATTTATCGACATCAATTATAAAAACAATAAAAATGTAATTTAAAGTAAATTGATTTGAATAGCTTAAAAATATTGTTCAAGTATTCAAGCCTTACAAAAAAAAAACATATCTGCAAATTATTATGTAAATTGTAAAATGATTTTGTAGTCTAACAAATATTTAAACTATTTAAATACATTATAAACAAATAAAGAAATCCAAAAATGTGCCAAAAATTGGTGGAAAAAAGCGATAAAATATTAGGCACGAGAGGACTGTGCACTGTCAACCTGGACAAAGAGCATCTCCTCAAACCGGCATAATGGAAGCGACCTATAACTGTTGATTATTCTGTGACAGCAATTTTCTCCTCTCATGAACGATGCCGGACTACAATATATATAAAAAGTAGACTTACAATTTGTATGAAGAATCGTTCTTTGTAATTTAATCATTTTGCACGGACACATATAACTAATAAATAAATAAATAATAAAAGTAATTGAATGTATTGCTGAACAAATGTGAAATTAAGTAGCAGTGTAATAGTAAAGTGGCGCGTACGCAGCTCTTATTGTACCATATAGTGATGTCTGGACGTTCAAGTTACGGACTCACTTAAAATATTAGAAAGACTACAATAAATATTTGAACAAATTTTAAAATATTTAAGTAAATAATTAGGTAGTATGCTAATGGTTATTATCCCAGTCCGCCGTACCACCACTTCCTGGGCTAGTAACACCTTTGAAGTGACCTCGTGAGTCACATTTTTGGATCAGCTTGGATATAAGGAGAGAATTGTGCACATGCCAAGCTTCGTTCCCTGAAACTGGCATAACAGGGGCTACTGCTTCCTGCAGTGTTTTATTTATTTATTTGTTTGTTTGGAAAATTTACAGGTGCAGTGTCGAGGAGATTTTATGTTTAAATTAATCATAATAACATCACTGCACGCTAAAATAATTTTCACTATGTACATAAATTGGTGGACTAAACGGATACAAAAAAAGAAAAAAATTGTATTAATAAAAACAGATAAAAAAAGCAACAATAAAATTAGTGTTACATCATTGCCTGTCGCATCTATACTTACCCGATTTAGCATACATTTTAGATTTAATGCATTTTTTAGAAAATTGTTGAAAGATATCAATATACATGTGGTGTTGTCTTTGCACTACATGCAGTCTAGTTCGCCTTTTTTTTTAATTATTAGCAATGGTTGCAAAGCATAATCAAAGTTTGAAAGTTAACTATAAAAAAACTAGTCATAAAAACTATTATATTTTAATTTCAAAACATTTTATAATAACAAGCAGATTTTCAATTCGACTACATATTAAAATTGTAATAAAAATAATAATATCGTTGTTTGCGGTTTAAACTTGAGAAACTCTGTCTTCAATTAGGTGCAGTAAACGTACGTGGTAGGTGCTATAGGACTATTGGGCGCTTCTACATTATTATTCAAGAAACGTACCTTCCTTTCTTCCCGCCATGTGACCACGCGTATTGTCACTGCCTAACTGTACAACACAGCTAAATAGGCCCTGAAATCGACATTGCCCTTATTCTAGTGTCGAGAGCTGACCTGAACATGACCTAGCTTCTTTCGCGGAAGTCTTATTAAGTATTTTAATTAAAATATTTTTACAGATATGGGCCTGTGTATTCAAATTAACATTTTTAGTTATTATTTTTAAGGTTATCGTAATGCTTCGGTTCCACCTACGTCTTACTTAGTGTAATAATTAATGCATTACATTAATATAGTCAAGATTTTAACGTGTTCTACTATACTACAACTTAAACGCTAACTCTAGCAAAGCCATAGCCATATTTTTGCCACGGTTTTAATGCCATAATTTTTAAGGGGCTAATTATCGCGCCGTGGTGGAGCCGTAGGATAAGGAAAAAATAATGCTGGCAAAGAATGTTAAAAATATATTTAAACTTTATTATTGAATTAGCGACATAAATAATCACATTCAACAAAAGTATGCAATGTGAATGAACTATATCGTATATTTTGTTCTAGAATAGTCTAGATACCAGAACCAGTTAATTTTATGAATTGGTAAAAAATATTTTCAATGTTAAGGGCGATTGTATTAAGATTCCCGCTACGAGTTGAAGGTCATGTGAAGGTCAAGGGAGATCGATGGCATTTTTACTTACTCGCGATCGTGAATACATTCGGCGGGTTCGAGATAAACGGGAACGCCCGCGTCGCCTTTACCGCCTATTATGGACTCATCTTCAAGTTGATTGACGCTTTAAGAAGTACTCGTAAAATATACCTCCACTGTTACTGGATTGTTATTTTTATTTATACAGCAATTGTCAGGGCATACTCGTCTCGTTATACCCGACCATTTACAAAATGAACCCGAAACGCGACGTATGGTGGTATAACCCAGGATGGCAGACTGGGCTAATAATAATCATCATTCTAAAAGTTACTAGAATTATTCGCGGTTTTATTTTTTAAAGTAAATGGACGACGCGCGCCGCTATTAGACCGCTTTTGTTTTTTTTTATATATTTTTTTATTATTCATAGAAATTATTTAAGCGACTTAAATTAATTAGGTTTACAAAATTTGGATTAATATGAAAATATTTTGGTACCTACCTACTCTATAAAAAGTTATAGCTATGATATGTTTTGATTGTGCGTCAACTCTTTGAAAGGTGTTCTATTCAACTCACATGATCTTAAAAGTGGTTTTATAAGCAACTAATAGGTAGTCATCATCTACGTTTTTAGTATTATATTTTTATTTCTTTGTTCTGATTTGCGCTTATCTGTGAGTTCTAGTAATTAAATTCTATTTAGTATTTAAAGTTATTTAGTATCTTGTGCTTGAATTAAACCATAAATATAATTTGAGTATGTTAAAATAAAAGAAATAAAACCGGTTTAAGTACGGAAATAATAATACAAACTCGACACGCGTCCAGACTTCAAAATCTTATAAAGTTTCTATTTTTATTAAAATTGTTTTAATAATAAAGTAAGTTTCGTTAATGTCACTATCAAAGATCACCCTTTTCTTTTTTACTATAATTTAGTGACACCGTTTCGTATCAATTTGCTGAAGATTTTGCATTTTACTAAATTAGAAATTGAAATTGAAAAATACAATTGGAAGCCATATGTGTAAAAACAATAAGTACCTATAGATAGAGACTTGGGGGGTAAATTTTGGCGGGCACTGGAGTTAGTAAATTATCGTCCTTGAGTTATTTTTCAAAGCTCTTTTTTGTGTATTTTAATAATGTGTAAAATGATAGTCGGTGTACTATAAATTTATAATTTAAGTGTGGGCAAATAATTCAAAACGCGTCTTTTCATTTTCCCTCCAAAACTAAGGAAATTTTAGTAAAATATCCACCACTTTATTGAAGCTATTTTTCACTTTATTAAACTTGAACTCAGTAGTGTGTGATTGTTCCTTAACTTTTAATTTTTAATTGGCGTTAATTTATTATTACAAATATTTACTTTGACAATGGTATTTTATTGTAATACCATTAAAAAAAGAGGAAAGATTTGGCGGTCACTATATAAACTTTGATGGGTCTGCTTATGCCATTTGGGCAGTATGATTATGTTTAATAATAATAATACTATTAAATTATTTTAAAATTAATAATTTAACAGAAATATGTCTTCACCGCAGCCAAAAGATTTTTTGTGTTTAATTTTCATCATAATTTAATACTTTAATTAATAAAAAGTACCGAATAAATATTTAATAGTGATTGTATTTATAATTTGGTACTATGTCAGAGATGCAAGTAATCTCTTTCTCGTTTGTAAACAAACTTGATAAGAGTCGTTAATTATCAACGCTTCAGTTATAAATTTAGCACAAGTTATTTTCTAAAAATGGTCAAATATAAGCTGTTTTTGAGTAAACGTGTGGTTTTGGAGGATTCTGAATTGGACGGAGGTGTTTTGGTGGATGAAAATGGACGAATTAAAAGTATTTTGGATAGAATTAAAGCGAATCAGTTGAAACGAGAGAATGATGACAACATTGAGGTGAGGAACAATAGATTTTTTTTTTTCACTAAGACGTATTAAACGTAACGTAAAAAAGTGTGTGGATCTAATGTGTATAAGTAGTAAGTACACATACAACACCTATTTTATAGGTACCTATAGATGATTCTACATTTTTATTTAGAAATATTATTTTATGATATATTTTTTTGAGATTTTCAAACGTGTCGTGCCCGCATAAACAACTAACTACTTTTTATTTAGACAATTTTTGGCCACAGTGATTAGGTACTACATTGTTTCCTAATTAATTTAATTGTTAATATGTTATAGATTATAGATGGTGGTACACACGCTTTATTGGCTGGTGTTGTCGATTCTCATGTCCACATTAATGAGCCAGGAAGGACTCATTGGGAAGGATTCCCGTCTGCTACTGCGGCAGCTGCTGCTGGTGGGATCACCACTGTTGTGGATATGCCCTTGTTTGTATTGCTTTAAATACTTCATTAAGAATTTTAAATTAACTCTTTCTACCCCTTTGCGATATTTAGGGTTGTCAACATTTTTAACGGAATTAGTTTCAAAAATATTTTAGTTATAGAAAGAGAAAAAAAAGTCATCAGGTACAATGAAATATGGTATTTTTGTGTACTATATATTTTTATATTTCTTCGATAGCTGTAATGCCGTAATTATAGTACCGTTGGCAACCCTGACTAGTCATAGGTAAAATAAAATTATGATAAAGCGTATAATTAATTATGTTATAGAAATTCTATACCGCCTACAACGACAATGGCTAATTTGAAAGAAAAGGCGTTAGCAGCTGAAGGTAATGTCTACGTTGACGTGGGTTTTTGGGGAGGAGTCATTCCTGGTAATCACGTAGGTATAACATTCAAGTAGACGAAATAAACTTAATTTTTAACTAGTAATAATTGATTTATTTTCTATAGGAATCTCTTCAAGATTTAGTAAAAGCTGGCGTGGTGGGATTCAAATGTTTCCTTTGTCCAAGTGGTGTAAATGAGTTTCCAAATGTCGAGAAAGAAGATCTGGTGAAGGCGTTCGCTGCGTTGGAAGGAACTGGATCTTTGTTGGCAGTTAGTTTATTCTTATTTTGTTCAATCTGATGAAATGAGTGTCCTTACATGCCGCCGCTATGGCAACACTTCGTCTGATATAAAGCTAGAATGCGGTCTATGAGCGGAAACAACTGCTACTGCAGAAAATTTTTTAAAGACAGTCCCTAAGGCGGTCCCCTCCGCTATGCCGGCTTGAGGAGACTAGTGTATGTGTGTGTGTAATATATATATTTTTTAGTTTCATGCCGAATTGGATGATGACAATACAGTGACGTCTACAATTAAAAATAAAGGTACGGTTTATTTTTATTAATTTTTAAATTTTAATGAAAATAACACTAGAAAGCTCCGGCTGTAGTGTGCGTGTTGAATTTTTATTTATTTAAAAAACTCATCATAATTATTTCATTAATTTAAGTATAAAAGTATAATTTTTTATTTTACCACAAAGACGCAAAATTTGCTTCACAATATAACCCTTAATTCCTTTATTAAATTACGATATACCTAATTACTGTTATTTTTTGTAGACCCTGAAGAATTCAGTACTTATCTTGAATCTCGTCCACCAGAGATGGAACTTAATGCAATATCATTTATAAACAGCTTGCTACCATCTACAAAGTAAATATAACTTTTTTTAATGTCTAAGATGTATAAAAGCTAGTCCTGTAGTCAGACAGGTATATGATTGCACACAGTTAGATGTTTTGCTTGAATGAGACAACTATTACCACAGAGAAATGGCAGCAGACATTGTTAAGCGGCCGTGGTCTAGCGGTAAGACGCGTGAACTCACGATTGATGAGACCCGTGTTTGAACCTCGCTAATTCTGACTGGTACCAATGTATATATGTACTCAAAGCCTATAGGCACTCATAAAGAGTGGTAGGTAGTCTGATGATAGTTATTTGCCCTGTCTGCCGTCCTGGGGTAGTACCACCACTTTCGAATGTAACACCCGTAAAGTGATCTTGTCGCGTTTCGGGAATAGTTTGAAAGTAGCCAGGTATATAACGAGAGGAGTGTGCACTGTGAATCTAGATGATCAAGCCGGCATAGTGGGGGCGACTGCTGCCCACACAGGTTTCTCTGTAGTAGCAGTTGTTTCCATTCATGGATCGCACTCTAGCTTTACATCAGGTGGAGTGTCTTTACAAGGTATATTTGAAATTGTTTTCAGGGTGCGCGTACACATAGTTCATGTGTCTTCATCTCAAGTGATACCTCTCCTCGAATCAGCTCGAAGTAAGCGTTTGGAGGCTGGCAATACTGATTGGTCTGCTGGTATTACTGCGGAAACATGTCATCATTATCTTACTCTTAATTCTGAAGATGTACCACGTGGACATTCTGAATATAAGAGCGCCCCTCCTATCCGTGATCAACAAAATAGAGTAGGTCGTTCAAACCAATGTCTTTAGAAAAAATGGTCGTGTGTAATAGGTTGCAAAAATTCAGGCACTCATTTGTCATTTCTTTAAAATTGCTAAAAAGTCCAATCAATAAATAAATTCCGAATATTTTATAGGAAAAGCTGTGGCAATATGTACGTGAAGGGAAAATAAATTTGGTCGTGTCTGATCACTCTCCTTGCACTCCTGAGTTAAAAGGCGCGAATAATCTCGAAGCTTGGGGTGGTGTATCTTCTGTGCAATTTGGTAAAGTCAAATCAACAAATACACATCAATAATACGTTTTAAGAATGAATAAATTCTTTCTTAGGACTGTCGCTATTTTGGACCGAAGCTTGTACCTGTGGTATAGGATTAAGTGAGATGTCCAAGTATTTATCGAGGGGTCCAGCAAAACTTTGTAGTCCATTAAGCAATCGTAAAGGATCATTAAAGCCTGGCTATGATGCGGATCTTGTTTTCTTTGAACCGGAAGCAACTTTTGAAGTTACGCCCGAGATTATACGTCACAAAAACAAGGTACAATATGAACTATTATATTTTTCATATAAAAAGATCCTGTATTTATCTTTTATTTCAGCTAACACCATACATCGGACGTGAGCTTAAAGGGAAAGTTGTTAAAACTTATCTTCGAGGACAACTTATCTATTCCAATGATGAATTAATTGGTTTACCAAAAGGAGAGCTGTTGCTTAATTACTATTAACTACAGCTTGCACAGGGAATAAATATACGCCTAATTTTTTTTTTTTGTTTTATAAAAATAATACCCAGTTTCTTCCTAATATTTAGATCGCCTAAGTACACACTTACATCTTTTACAACTTATTAGATAGAATAATTATAGTTATTAAATCTTTGATAAAAACGCCTCTTTTTGTTCATTTCTTCGTTAACTAATTGCAAAAGTATAATGTACGAGTTCTAATAATATACAGAAAAAGAGTGTTTTGGCGGGATCCTGGAAATAGATGCGGTTTGAATGATTTTCCTAATAAACCTGTATTTCTTCGCATGTTATGTTATGTTCTACGCATAATGTGTTATAATAATTATATATTAGGTGTTTCTGAACGTGCGTGAGTTTGAGAGTTAACAAAAAATAAAATGCGTTTCATTTCACTTTATTAGAAATAATTTTAAAATAAAACTGAAATGGAAAGCCTTTTGAAAAATTGAAATATTACTTAATACTAGATAACGCATTTTGAAATTTTTTTAAAAAAGACTAGGCTGCATGGGAAAAATCCTTTTGCTTTGAATGCTTCAATATAACGACAACAAGAACTTACAAAAAGGAAGCCGTTTGCTGGTTTTTTTGTGTTTGTTGTGATAGTATTTTACGTTTTCACTGTTACTTTGTCAAAATGGACATAATATTATTATAATAAATATTTAAAAAGTGTAATATCTCTCGGATGTATTTTTAAAAATAAAGGTAGTATTGATAATTCCGTGTGTACAAGTTTATGAACGATGAATTGTCTCAACTCAATTGACGTTTGTGGCGGGATGGGTTACCGGGCGATCTAACCTAAATGGTGTCAGTAATATTCTAAAATGTTTTCCTAGATGCCGAGTATTGTAAACGAATCAGACATGAGTCGACAAATAGATAATAACAAAATGCAATTGGAATATTCGGAGCTGGCTAGTCGCGGCCTCGATCGCTACGTTATTGCTGAAAACTCAAGGCCCTCGTTTTTGGAAGTATGTTATATGCTAATCATTATTGGATGAATTTATTTATATATGTTTATAGTGTCTAATTGAATTCTGTTTCAATAACTATTTTAAGATAACGGGAATAGCTCAACGAAACTCGGCAACATGCAGTGGCTTGAATGCTGGAGACTACAGAAATCTTGCTGCGTTGTTAAACCATTCAAATCTTTCTCAATTGAAAGTACGAAATAAAGTTCCACTGCCACCAGAAATAATGGAACATTTTGGACGTATCCTTTATATAATATTTTATAATTTTTATTGTGTAGTTTATTAAACATTTTACTATATTTTTCCTTAATATAAGATACAGATATGCAAAATCATTGTCTGATGGGAGTATTTCCTGAAATAAGTAGAGTTTGGTTAACAATTGACAGAAATATTTATGTTTGGGCTTTTGAACATGGGACTGATGTGGCATACTATGATGGCTTAACAGAAACCATAGTCAGTGTTGGTTTGGTTAAACCAAAAGCTAAAGTTTTTCAAAATTTTATTAAATATCTTCTAGTTCTTACAACACCTGTAGAAATTGTTGTTTTGGGTAAGTTTTATATTTATTGTCTGCAGGCCAACTGAGATGTAAATGCCAACAGTGCAGTGTATATTTGAGTTAGCGGCCAGCTACAATCAGTAATCCATGTACTTTACTCAGTTTATTCATGTTGTATGTCATTTGTCATCTGCTAAACACACACACACACACAAGTCATTTGCTAAATGACCTAGTCTGTGTGTAGTGTGTACGCAGCCTTAATTTGCTTAGGGATGGTTATGGGACAGCCTGCGCTGAGGTGGGAATCGAACCTACATCCACTAAGCTACATGGCTGTTGGCGCTTTAACAGACCTCATTTAGATTCTTCTGTTAGATTTCATTAAAAGAGGAAAAGTTTTACTTTTTTTTTTTATTATTTTACATTATTTACATTTGTTTAACATATCTTATAGGATCAATCTAGTACCAATGTATATTTCTATATTAGATATGAATTATTGACAGGTGTAACATTTACATCAAACCAAGCTGGGTCGGAATTTGAGGAGATGCATTTAGTACCGGACCCCGTGTTTATGCTAACAACTGATGGTGTCTCCATGATGTGTGTTAAATCTACAGCTAGTGGACGTATTTTCATGGGAGGCAAAGACGGATGCTTATATGAGATCGTTTATCAGGTAACTTTAATTATATGGTATGTCGGTTATTCTCGGTACTGTACTCCTGGTGATCTGCAGGAGTGTGGAGTCTCTTAGACTTCCTGTGAGATAATAGGTGGAAGCAGTGATCCGGAAACACCTCATGATCGAGAGGTCATCCATCCATAGCCACTCAATTGTAAAATAGGAGCCTCAATTAAGATTTGTCAATTTAAAAAAAATTAAAATAGCGTGTTAAATTAGTTTTGTGTGACCATGATTTCTGTAAATCTTTAGCCGTCAACTCAAATTGAAATAAATGTGATAGTGAGCTGCATGAAATCATTTGTTCAGTTAACTTATGGCATATTAAAATGCTGAATTTGGTATTATGATGAAAATTGAACATAAAAAAAATCAACTTGAGCCGAGTTTTTTTTGTGATCAATTTTCATCATTTCGTCATCTAACTTTTAAGGCACAATCTGGATGGTTTGGGGAACATTCTAAAAAAGTCAATCACAGCACAAGTAAATTATCATTCTTGGTACCCTCATTTTTGAATGCAGCTTTATATGATGAGGACCCAATAGTCAGGATAGAAATTGATGACTCCAGACATATTTTGTATACACTCAGTGAAAAGGGCTGTATAGAGCTGTTCGATATGGGTCATGATGGACTTAGTATAAATAGAATTACAAGACTGACTCAAGGAAAAATTGTTTCCCTCGCACTGGATATTGTTAAGTGAGTTTCTTTTTTTTTTAAATAGTTTATTGAACAGATATTACTTACTTTACATACGACAATGTGTATTTTTTTATATTGTAGCTTTGCATATGACAACACTCCGCCTGATGTAAAGCTACAGTGCGGTCCATGAATGGAAACAACTGCTACCTACAGAGAAATCTCTACTAGCAGTCTCTTCTGTTACGCCGGCTTGAGGAGTATTATAGATTGACAGATTTGTTTTCTATGTTCCCAAGAATTTATTTTTATTATCATATGTTTATTTTCACTGAAAAATTCAATTTAGCGTAACATCAGTTGGAAGTGCCATAGTTAATCCTAACTTTATTTTTCATTTTACAGGACTCTAGAACCAAACAATTTTAAGCCAGTAATCTCAATATCTGCAGTGGATCTATCTGAATCAGAATATTTGAATTTAGTAGCTGTTACACAGGCGGGGGCCAGATTATATTTTTCTACTATTCACAAAGAGTAAGTACTATTAATTATATAATAAAATAGAAGAATAAACATTTTTGAAAGCAGCCGAATAACGAAAGGAGTGTGCATTGTCAATCTGGGTTAGGCACATTCGTCTCATCAAAATGACATAGCGGAGGTGACTGCTACCTGTAAAAGTTTCTAGTAGCAGTTGTTTCCGTTCATGGATTATACTTTAGCTTTACAACAGGCGAAGTGTTTTTACTTTTTATATGCAGAGCTACAATAAATAAATAAAAAATTATGACAATTATTTGACAGTGAATAATGTAAATATCCCAGTCAAGTCAAAAATAACCTTGCAATGATGATGAAATCCTCACAAAAACTTTTAGTGGAGTTTTGGAGGGAAAAGACTTGTTATAAAACAGTTGTGCACTTTTATGCATGTTCACGAGTACTTAATATTTGGTAAACATATTTTCTTGTGTTTTCAGCATAACAGATAATATTGTTCTTGATCTACGTCCAAACAATTTGAACTTGGTTCATGTCAGACTACCACCTGGATTCACACCAAATGCTTCAGTACTCAAACCTAAACAAGTGTACTGCGCTGCTTATGATAATGGTAACATAATTCTCACATTACTTAAAACATGTCTAGTATTCATCTCATTAAGGTCCGATTGCACTGAAAGACCCGTTAAAGTTACTTTAACTATTACTTTTACGCTTACTTTGAAGCTAGGTTTACATTTACTCCACACGAGTTGCACCATCGTCGCGCCTGCCATTTTTGACGTTTACTTTAACGCTAACTGTAACTCCAACCTAACCTAACGTCAAATGTATGAAATGAAGCCACATATGTTTTTTCTATTATTTATTCGGGATCAGTCATCCTTTTAACGATGACGAATTTACAAGATATTGCAATGCGTGTGGAGTAAGTGTAAACGTTTATAGGTTTGGTCGTCGGCGTAAAAGTAATAGTTACAGTAACTTTAATGGGCCTTCTGGTGCAAAGCTGGCATAGTGGGGGCGACTCCTCTCTACAAGCTCCTCTGTAGTAGCATTTGTCTATGCACATATGCTGGGATACTGTAAAAAAGTAACGTCATGAGTCTACAGATAGGTGTATGTTTTATCCAACAGAAACGCTTCTAATGGCGTGTTCGAGTGGTGCGGCGGATGCGGAGATATTGTGGTGCATGTCACGTCTGTTGCCAGGAGACGCATCCTTTACAGAAGCACATTCACTGATGCCGTTGGATGGTCCTGTATGGGCTCTCACTGCACTGCCCTCACCTCATGTACTCAGCAATTCAACTGCACTCAGAGCTAAGAGAGGTATTTCTTTTTGTGACATATTTTCACCCTTATTTTTATAAAGAAAAGGTCTAATTTGCATTAACAATTCTTGCCGTTGTGTATTTAATTTTTTTAAAATTTACGGTTCTATAGAAGCATGGAGCAGTACTCGATGGGCTGTAGTGTCTGGAGCCGGTGCCGCTCTCATTGAAGCTGGCTCTTCTCCCGATATACTGAGGTCTCTGTTGAGAGACTGCCACGGACCTGAGGCTCAACCTGTTAAAGACTTCTTCCAAGTAAATGTTTAAATAATATTTTGAATAATATTATTTTTTATACAGGTAAAAATAAAAATAAATTTTTTTTCTAGTTACAAAGCGCTGAGCAGGCGTGCGCGTGCGCGTTATATATCGCATGCGAAGATCATGAGCCTGATCAGATTGTCAGTGAGTGGGCCGCACGGGCTTTCTTCATACACGGCAGCCAAGTTGTGCATTCTATGTATTCTGCTGCTGGACAAAATAGAACAGCGGAGAATTTATTAAGTCAGTATTGATTTTTTAAAGGCACACACAATAATCTCAAATTGATAGTGGTGGGCCTTGTATTAGTATTAGCATTTTTTTTAGGATCACCTGCATTTTCACCCCGTCAGATGTCAACACCAATGTCAATGAGAGTCCCACAATCTGGTAATCAAATGCCACAACCTGCACAGAGTCCATATCAACAAGGTCCTATGAGCCATTCTCAATTAGGAATGTCACCACCGAACCAAACATTCCGAGGACCTTTTCAATCTATGATGAGCCCAAATCAATTCAACCAATCAGGACAATTCAATAAATCATACAACATGATTCAACAACAGATGGATCCGACTTTGCCTATGCCTGAATTCACTGCAAAGCATAACGGTCTCTATATGTATGTGGGTAGAATCATATCTCCTATCTGGTTTATGAAGTGTGTTTCTAAATCTCTCACTTCGGAGAAGAAAGAATTTGTAAGTATAAACTTATAATTTAAAAAATTAATGGTTTTCGAACTTTTACTTCTGCAAATATTTTCTTATTTATTTTTTATTAATTTATTATTTAATTATGAAAAATAGCGTGAGCTGTGCGCGCGGATGTTCGAACCACTAAACAACACGGGCGTTGGTGCCTTGCGTGATCGTGTTGAAATTCCTCTACCTTTCCATTCCCTGCCAATTCCTGAAACTCCAATATATTTTTACACAATTTTTTTTGTTACAAAAAATGAAAAATATTGAGGATTGGATGAGATGTTTATAATGTTTACTTTTTAATATTCACACATTATTTGTACAAAAGAATATTGATTCATATTTATTAGTTAACTTTATTGGTTAAGGTATCTATTGGTTTGTAATAATGTAAAAAATTAATTACAGTTATCAAGTAATTTGAGTGGTGAGGAATGTGCATACATAGTGGCACGTTTGCGTCGACTGTCAACGTTTCTACAACGTGCTTCGGCTGCACCTAATTCGGATGAATACACATCTTTGATGGCACTTAAACAATTTTTAGGTATGTCATTTTGAATGTCTATATTGACTTTTTTTATAATGTACTTTGGCATATGACGACAAACTCCGTAATGTTAAGCTAGAGCGCGTTCCATGAACGAAAACAGCTGTTACTACAGATATATCTACAGGCAGCAATCGCCTTCACTATGCCGGCCTGAGGGGACGAATATGCACGATCTAGATTGACAGTGCACATTCCTCTCTCTATACCTGGCTACTTTCACACTGTTCCCTAAACGCAACAAGGTCACTGTGATCACGGGTGTTATATTCGAAAGTGGTGGTACTACCCCAGGACCGCATCCTGGGCTAGTAACCATCCTCAGTCTGCCTACCACTCTTTAAAGTGCCTTTAGGAACTGAGCGACCAAATTACATATGACAGAGTTACATTGGTACCACTCAGAAATTAGCGAGGAATGAACACGGGTCTCATCGATCGTGAGTTCACGCGTTCTACACGGCCGCTCTTAAAGCTGGGTTTAAAGGCAGAAATGTTCTTTGTTAACCTGGGCTTTGTACACTCAGCTCATCAAGCCGGCACGGCGGGTCCGACCCTTGTCTGCAGACATTCATCTGTAGTAGCTCAAACAATAATAATCTGAATTATTACAGTGATAGTGATTGAAATGCTTTGCTTATGGAAAGTGCTGACTGATCATCAATTCCATGTAATAGCTGGAAGTTTACCTCAAGAACAACAAAACGAACTGTCATCGGCTTGCTTTAGGTATGATTTTTGTTTTAATAATTTAATTCACTATTTCTTTATGAGTGATTATTTGCCACTTATCACAAGCATCATCTCTTGACGCCATTTCTACGCGGTACTATTTCTGACTTCGATTTGATTCAATTTCACTGTTTTTTTTTTTTGATAGACGAGTGAAATGAAAGTATTTTATTAGCATGGACATGGACTTAGCAGGCACTTGTTTGTCTTTAGACTCTACCATGGCTTCGGAAAGGAGTGACGAAAAGTCTGCCACAAGAACTCTTCAATTATAGTCTAATTAAAAAAAAAACAATTGAAGAGAGAAAACTAATAAAGCATCAAAATAAAGAAAATGGTTAATAATATTTGTTCAAATTTCAGGGAGTTATTTGTGAGCGGACAAGAAGTTGCGTGCGTCTTATTGAATTCTCTAGTCTCTGGATATCTTCGTGATAACGCATCTGTGGATGGAATATCACAGAAGTTGCGACAACTCTGTCCTACACTATACAAACAGGAGGACGCTACTTGCTCTAAGGTTTTTACTTAACACTTTCTATTGTAGCACAACATATGACAACACTCCGCCTGATGTAAAACTAGATTGCAGTCCATGAATGGAAACAATGGCTACTACAGAGAAATCTGAAGGCAGCAGTCACCTCCGCCATGCCGGCTTGAGGAGACATACTCGTCTAGATTGACAGTGCACACTCCTCTCGTTATACCTGGCTATTTTGAAACTGTTTCCGATACGCGACAAGGTTCCTTCACAAGTGTTACATATGAAACTTTTTGGGCAATATCTGCAATTTTACCCAAACTTTCTAGGGCATATTACCATTATTGGTGTAATTTGGTCCAAATAATGGCGTGTTAAATATAACATTTAACATTTACAGGCGAACGAATTATTACTCTTTGCAAAACAACAAAAGAATCCATCGGAACGTGAAGAGATGCTTCAACAAGCATTAAAATTGTGTATGGTAGGTTTTTTAAAATGTATTCTCTGGTAGCAGTGACAGAGTTAATAGAGTCGTAGGCTTGTAATTAATAATCCAAATCTTATCCCAAAAAAATTTCTACTGGTACTAATTTGCAGTATATTTACAGGATATAATTAGCTAACTTCGACTTTGGAGAACGTCGTCTCTATCGCACAAAGGTATGAGCGACAGAGACGACGCTCTATGGTGTACGGTGTCTTTCTAAAACTCTACTGCATACTGTAGCTTGTTATATGTACAATCAGCAAGAGGTTAGCTGTATCACCTCGAAGACTGTTTGCTTGTGCTGTTCTCCAAACTTGAAGTTAATTCAGTCAATTATTTTTATAATTTATAAAGTACATATAACATATGTACATTGGTACCGGTTTCGTCGATCGTGAGGTCCGTCCTCAACCGCTAGACCATGGCCGCTCATATAGTGGAAGTTGCTCTCTTTCATCCCAGTTGCTTAGATCAATAGAAATATGTTTATATTGTTGATATGTTTCCAGGATGTAGCACCAAATGTGAATTTGCCGATGGTGTGTAGTAAATTAGTATCGTCAGGATTCTACTCTGGCGTTGTACAATTATGCGTTGTCTGCGCTCGTCGTATGGACCCACAAGATCAGGCTCTGCACTTCTATAAGAGCGATCAACCCGCACAGGATAGGGAGGGTCATCATATGTATTATAGAAGGTATGGTTTTCTAGTTCTAAAAAGGTAATTACCCCTTTCGCAGTTCCAAATATACCATAAAGGAATTATCTTTTCCCACTATCCAACTTCTACTCCTTTTACTATCTTGGCTCATTTCTTATCCACATCGTATTAAAAACATACATCTGCTATCACAGCCTTCCCTATGACAGCTTGATGAGGCGAATGTGCAGCGTCTACGTTGACAGTGCACACTCCTCATGCTCTCAAATAATTAGCTACTAGGGCACTTCACTAGTATTACACTCTAGGACGGTAGACTGGTCTATAATAACCATTAACGCACCTATAATATTGCATTCTCGAGTGTAAGACCTGCGAAGTGACTTAGCCAGGTATAACGAGAGGAGTGTGCACTGTCAATCTGAATGGTGCACATTCTTCTCCTCAAGCCGGCATAGCGGAGGCGACTGCTGCTTGTAGAAGTTTGTCTGTAGTAGCAGTTGTCATATGCCGAGCTATAAAAAAAGAAAAATAAATGTTAGTGCTATGTACTACTGTCTATTACAGAATGGAGATTTACCGCGAAGTGTGTTCCGCTTTAGAACGGTTGTATGAAGATGCAATTCCAAAAGATTCTGGAGCACCGAAGTCACCAAAATCCCGTGAAAATGTGCCAGATGTTGTAATTACTGATAATAAAAGCCAGGTAAATTGGGGCTGAGTGCATTGAGCTCATTAATAAACTTTTGTTGGAAATAGGGTACTTTAATAGTGTGAATTATGAGTAGAATAGTTGAAAATTAATGTGTGTAAAAACAATTAAGCTGTCATATACTTTTGTAAGAATAAAACCTAAAAAAAAAATAGAATAAAGAAAAGGAGAATGCCCACTTTTGGGCCCACTTGATACCTAATAGTTTGGTAACGAAACCAAATTCTAAAATAATATCTTATTTTTTTATTAATTCATTTTAATTATATCACAACATTTACAGATCAATAGACAATGTTTAATTACATAAAAAACAGATATCATCAATATTATAGCATTTAAAATAATAATAATCTCAAAAATTGCCACAGAAAACATCTAATCACTCAATAACCCGGGTGAAAATATTAAAACTGATTGGTAATAAGGAATGTAGATTTGTTTTTCTACAAAATTAACTAAAAATCACTAAAAAACTCAAGAAAAAAATTGTGGGCCCATTTTTCTTAGGCAAATGGGCATTCTCCTTTCTCAGTCTTTTAAAGCAGACCATGAAAAATAATTTGCCTTTTCAGGGACGGAAATTAGTTATTGAATGTTTATCGACCAATGATGAGTTGCTGCATGTTGCTGTTTACGAATGGCTTGTTAGTAAACAACTCGGTTCAGGTAAATATTTTTATTTCTTATAAGATGTTGATTTGTAGTAGGCAGTCTGATGATGGTTATTAGCCCAGCCTGCCCTACTGGAGTAGTACCAGCACTTTCGAAGAAGTGACTATAGTGGTATATAGATATAACGAGAAGAGTGTGCACCGTTAATCTAGATGGTGCATACTCGTCTCCTGAAGCCGGCATAGCGGAGGCGACTGCTTGCTGTAGACATTTGTCTGTGGTAGCAGTTGTTAAAATCCTAATTACAACAAACGTACTGTCAGAGCTAGTAAGAAGACGGGACTGTAATTCAAGTAGCTGGAAGTTTTGTTTTTAGGTCTTGTTTTGTCTATGACTTGGGTCATAGTACGCTTGGCTTGTATTTTAAGTGCTAACTGAAAAAAGTTTTATTTTTTATTTTTATTGTAGCTCGGCATGTGACTACACTCCGCCTGATGTAAAGCTAGAGTGCGGTCCATGAATGGAAACAACTGCTACTACAGAGAAACCTGTGCGGGTAGCCTCCACTATGCCGGCTCGAGGAGACGAGCATGTACCATCTTAGATTGACAGTGCACACTCCTCTCGTTATACCTGGCTACTTTCAAACTATTCCCGAAACGCGACAAAGTCACTTCACGGGTGTTACATTCGAAAGTGGTGCTACTACCCCAGGATGACAGACTGGACAAATAACCATCATCAGTCTGCCTACCACTCTTTAAAGTTACATTGGTCATTGTTTTGTAATCTATTTACAGAATTATTGGCACTTGGTGCTCCACCTCCTCCCACTTTGCGTACATATTTACAAACCGCATCGGAGAGTGCATCGGCGCAGGCTGCCATACCGCTCTTAGATTTATTATGGAAAGTGTTAGAGATGTGTGGAGATCATCTCGGTGCCGCTACTGTGCTTGAGGGATTGGCCACGAGACCTGGGTGAGATATTTAATTTATAATGATATTTTAATTGAGATAATTTTATAATGCTTGATCATTTTCACCTACAAAATAATATGTAACTATGAAATAATATATAAGTAATTTTAATCATAAAAATTCATGAAATTTAATCAACAAATAATCTTTAAAGTAAAATATCACGTAATGCTCCAAGCTTTTGTTTTTAGTGACAAAAAGTAGTAATCAAAAATGTTTTATTCTTCTTAGATAATTTTGGAAAAATTAAATCAAATTAAATTTCATTTCATCATTATATTTAAATAATAAAAACATATTTCGATAAAACAATTGGTATTTTTTTTCGTACTTTCTTCTTATTCTTTTGCTTTAGACAGCTTTATAGGAAAACATTTCCTCAATATAACTAATTACGTATAATATAATTATGTGCCAGTGGTGGGGCGTCGTTGTCCGAGCGTATGTCGTGGTTATCGCTGGGTGTGGTTTGTGTACGAGGAGCCAGAGGAGGTGCTGTGGCGAGAAGACTCGAGGAGGCGGCGGAGGTTGCCAACATACAGATGGCAATCGCACATGCTCTCAATGCGTTACCACGTCCACCGCCAATGCAGCATATGCAACGGCTGCACGACGAGCTGCTGGAGATCACACAGGTACTATATAAACTTAAATCTAAACAAGAAATATTATAGTTGCTTAGTGAAGTGGTCTAGACACTTTTCGGGATCAGTTTGAAAGTAGCTAGCGTATCACTAAAGTAGTTTATTCCGTTAATTAATAATCAAGCATAGTGAAGGTGTGGGGTTGTAATTGCCTCCGTGGGATGCACTCTAGCTTATGTCAGATAAAGTGTAACATGCCAGATAAACTATCCTATAAATTATAGTTCTTATAAGTATTAAGATGTTAAAAAAACAAAAAAAAAAATTGTTATTTTGCAGTTATATGAAGAATATGCTGATCGCTATAATCTTTGGGAATGCAAATTGGCAATCGTACAATGTTCCGGTCATAACGATGCTCTGCTCGTCGAGAATATTTGGAGTAACATAATTTCTGAGGCGGAACAAGCTGCCAGAAATCTCACATCACCTGATGAAATGCTAGGTTCTGTACTTAGCAAAATTACATCGCTTGGAAAGGAGTATATTAATACAGGCCATTGTTTTCCATTATGTGAGTATCTGTCACGCTTTTTCCACAGGGATAGGCGAGCGATTAATAATAGGTAATTATAAATTATAATAGGGTTATCTAAAGCAAAAATATTTTTTCAAATTGTGCTATAATTTTGGAACGCATATGGGACAAACAAACAAACTTTTTATGTAGTAAACTATGTTATCATTCAACTAATATGTCGTTTTGGTCAAGAACTGTAAATCCCTCTTGTACATTTTCTCCAAAATATAACATATTTTTTTACAGATTTCATTGTTCGCCAATTAGAGACTATGAGCTGTAAACTTCAGGCGAACCATCGTTTGGTTTACAAAACAATATTGAATATTGGTGTATCACTCGAACAAGTACTGGATATTTATATAAAGTAAGTTATACTACAAATATTACAATTCTGACCGGTACCAAGTAACTTTGTTATATGTACTTTGGGCGTTCAGTGCACTAGCACTAGGCACTATTAAAGAGTGGTAGGCAGACTGATGATGGTTATTAACCCAGTCTACCGTCCTGGGGTAGTACCACCACTTTCGAATGTACACCCGCGAAGTGACCTTGTCGCGTTTCGGGAATAGTTTGAAAGTAGCCAGGTATAGCAAGAGGAGTGTGCACTGTTAGTCTAGATGGTACATGCTCGTCTCCTCAAGCTGGGCTAGTAGCAGTTGTGCTGCCCGTAGAGATTTCTCAGTAGTAACAGTCGTTTCCATTCATGGACCGCACTCTAGCTTTACATCAAGCGGAGTGTTGTCACATGCCGATCTACAAGAAGAAATTGCTTGTACTATTTTCTTAACAAAAAATCACAAATAAATAAATACAAATTGTAAGAGTGCTCATCGTCCTTTGACAAGGCTTATAGGGATGTGTTAGAAACGCCTTCGTGGAGAGTCTTTAGTAAACACTTGGACGGCGAAATTAATTGTTTTTAAATAACACTATGTTATATATTATATATTACACCTGTCATATATTATAGCTGCGTTAATGGTTACTCAAATATTAATAAACAGTAAGTCAGGTTTAAAAAAATATTATTTTCCATCTCAGATTGGTGAGCGTAAACGAACGAATCTGGTTAGCGAGCGGTGACGAGATACATTTGGCGAGGGTATGCAGTTTTTTGTTGGAAACTGTTCGGGAAGATGTCGTCTCGATGCAACCGCATGCGAGGAGGCGTGTGTTGGCGCGGTCTAAAGATCTACACGAAGCTGCCCTCTGCGCTTTGCAGGTACTTCATCTATAAGGATTACATATTAACCCGCCCTGTCAATGGATAGTTCTCCATTAGTCCACCCGATGTTAATTTAGTGTGGTCTATTTGTTTGTATACCGCAGCAAAATGTGTGCTAGGCGACAGTCGTCTCTGCTATGCCGGCTTGTGAAGACTAATGTGGGCCGTCTACATTCCACTCGTTATACCCGGTTACTTCCAAGTTGACCTGAAACGCGACCTAGGCCTTCATGGATCAGTCTGCTTACCACAGCACATTCTGCGTTAGAAGTTCGTGTTTTCGTATTTGTTAACTATCGTACGCGTCTAGGACAAGACGCTTTGGTATGCAGTTGCGCTAAGAGTAAATAAACACATTTTTATTACTTTATTACAGGCACGCCCAAACACCCAGGTGTTAGTAGACAAGTTGGCGACAGTGCAAGCGCATCTCGATAGATTGGATTAAACAATAAAAGAAAATGAGACCAATTATGATTCAATTTTTTAATTTAAGATTATTAAGAAAAATTAGGGTGACGTTGTTGAGGTTCGCTACCCACGGAGGTATTTATTTACCTTTGGACACAGTTTCAGTAATTTGTAAATGTCTCCGTGAAAAAAGCTTTAGGGCCAAGACACATCGAGTGAGTAATCGCTCTTCTAAGTACAAATTTCTTACAGTAACCTTTTATAAAAGCAGATTTTTTTAGTATATTTTATGAATAATATGCGTACCACTCGATGTGAAATGTCCTGTAAATGGCAGGACGAGTATCTTACCATCTTGCATTGCTTTGCCGGACGCCATGCGGGATTGTAAATGGACTCCCTTTAGCTTAAGTACACTGGCATGCAGAGAAATCGCTCCTCATGCTTAATTCTCTGTTCTTTTTTTTTTATTTAGTTATTATCTTCAAGCTGATATCGCACTCCTGATTAAAGACTATTTAACTTTAAAAATTTTGCTTCCCAAAATGAGTAACCTCATTTTAGGATTTGAATAATTATGCTATGATATACAAAATAATGGCCTTAGACCAGTGGTTCTCAACCTTTTTTTTAATGCGGCACACTTACGATTTAAAAATTTGGCGGCACACAAAGAAAAAGATAAGTTTAATAACACACTGCGTAAAATAGTTTATGGTAATAATTTTAGATGTGCTAAATAAAATAATATGTACTACAAAAATAACAGTACGTTTATTAAGGGATTAATTACAAGTTAATAATAAGAATACTTGTAATGCAATTTTTTTTCTTTAAATCATATTATTTAATAATATTAACATAATTATATTATCTAAAATTTGGCGGCACACAAAAGTGCCGCGGCACAGTGGTTGAGAATCACTGCCTTAGACCATAATCATAGTATTTTATAAATGATTTATTTTGTGTAATTTTAAATAATCGGATTATTATTATTAAATTATTTTCTTGATTTGTGAAAAGTTATAACAGCTTTGATTTATGTGTGCGAAATAGTTTTGTAAGATATAATTAAATACATAATTTTAATCTTGATTATTAGGTTAATAATTCGTTTAATTCAATAAATACCTTGTTGATTTGGATATAATTAGGTCTCTCTGCACGCCAATGTACATAAATAACAAATGTGTTACAATGGAATACATTCCCTAATACAATTAATTCTCTGTGCCAATAAAATAAATATAATAAATTGTTACATAAAATAATTTAAAAAAAAACTGATCACTATACATTCAATCGTTTATCGACATGTTGTACGATCCAAGCTTTATGGCGGCTCCGAAGTTAGGCAAAAGTCGCTGTGCCGTACACAAATCAGCGGGGTACGATGAAGGTGAGAGGGAAGGACTATTCATATTTAAAATTAACTCTTAATTTTATTACTGAAATGACTGTACCTGCGCGAAGTGGCGCTCGCAGCTAACTTCCGAGGCACCATAAAGTTTGACGACATCTATACCATACATTATTACTTAATAATAAAGAGATTCAGTGGATAGTGAGTTTTTGTTTAGTATTTTTAAAAGTGTTTCATAAGGCCCTTGCCACGTTAGGCAAAGTTCTGGTAGAGACCGCTCGTACAAAAATCTAATGTGGCAAAAGTTACAATTATCAAACATTATGTTTTAAATAAAATTAATGTGCAGAAATTTATTTAATGTAAATCACAATTTATCAATAATTCTAATCTCTAAAATAACTTAATTTTTTAAATGTATTTTCTCTATGCACTGTGGTGGAATAAAAGAAAACATTTTTCTATCATGTTTTATTTTTGTAATACAAATAAATACTATTTTGATTATTTGACTTTGTTTTATCGCTAATACTAACTAACCTAATCGACATAAAATTAAATATAATTATAGTTAAACAGACATCGATTTTAAGTATTTAAAGGCTGGCGTCCACTAGGGACGCATCGAAGTGTGCCGATGCAAATTCAAATCCGTTTCTTCGGCGAGCGAATCCGCACCGTATTGCCAAGTAGCAAGCCAGAAATTCACTCGAAGTAATTCTGGTTCGCCTTGACTCTGCTCCTTTTAAATGGATGACTTTTCCATAGTAAATACTCACTACACCATATATAACCTAAAAGTGACTGTGGTCATCTTTTCTCTCCTGTCACACTGGGAGCGTTATTGCATATCTAGTTGTCTATATCAATGCCCTACACGATAAAAATGTTTCAACACATCGAACTAAATCCTAATTTATAAGGTCCTTATAGTAAAGGACTAATTAAGCATATATTAGTCAAAAACCTGACTCCTTTGGACTAGAATAGTTGCTCTGGAACGTAGTCAATGCGCCTCCAGTTCTTGACGTCTACAAAATATAGGGTTCAGTTCAGTAATCTAAATAAAAATGGTCTTATTCGGAGTAAAGTAAAACTTTTTAAAAATTGTAATAAACACTCCGCCCGATGTAAAGAGTGTGGTCTATGAACGAAAGCAACTGCTACTGCAGATAAATCTCTACGGGCAGCAGTTGCGTCCACTATGCCAGCTTCAGGAGACGAGCAGTCTTGATTCACAGTGCACACTCCTCTCGCTATACCTGGCTACTTTTAAACTATTCCCTAAACGCGACAAGGTCACTTCACTGGTGTTACATTCGAAAGTGGTGGTACCACCCCAGGACTGCAGACTGGTGTAAGAACAATCAGTGCAGCGGTCTGTCTACTTTCCAATGTTATTTTGACAGCTAAGGTAAAGGAATTAAGAATAAAACGATTCTATTAATGAAGAGTCATTTTACGCGGCGAGAGCGTTCAATAAAATCCATACTAGGTCTGTATTAGATTTTACCTGCGCTCCGTCATCCGAATAAGTGTAGAAGCCGCTTTGAGTTGTCGGTAATCCAACAGTGTTCATCGGAGAAATAATTACTTCATTAAATGGATTTCTTGGATCATTATCAGCTACATCTTTCTTTTGTGATGTGTATGGTTGTTTTAATGCCTCTTTTGTAGTCAATCGTGAGCCAGGCCGGTAACTAGTGAACTCGTCAGGCGGAGGAGGTAACGAGAATCGGTCAGATTGTCCGACTTCCGAGTTATCATCGTTAATTATTTCCTTCATTAACTTTTGCCGTATCTTTCTTGGCATCGTGTAGAATGATGAACTCTGAAATTTTCGAATTTATGGAAATTATTCTTTTTTTTTTTGCTAAAGTGCGGACCTTGAACGGAAACAACTGCTACGACAGAGAAATCATGCACGCAGCAGTAGCTTTCATTATACCGGCTCGAGGAAACGAATCTGCACCATCCAGTGCCCACTCCTTTTATAATAAGTTATTTCTCAAAAATCATTAAGAAACTAAACGTCTCTTCTCAACATTAAGGAGATATTCTTCAAAACTTCCTCTAACCAAGGTCAAACTCAAAACCAGAAAAATATTAATAAAATCAATCATATTTTATTACTATAGGTAGAATTTAATCATAAATACTCACAGCTCTAGGTACATGATAATTAGGCACATTATCGTGTGGCATTTGCATCATTAAATGATCGCACATAGCATCCATATCTCGTCTCTTATTTATATTCTGCAACGAATGCACTCTACACGTTGCACTATGACCCAAAACATCCGTACACTTCACAGGATCATGATAATCTAAATCGTTCAAAAGTCTCGCTGAGTGGAAGGAACTCGAACGTCGGACGTTGTAGCCTTTCGGTAATGATCTCGGTGAAGTGACAGCACGTTTGAATGAATCAGTTCGGCGTAAGTTGCATTCGCTTCCGTCGTCACTCGCGTGTGATGTACCACAATTTGATTCTGCAAAATAATCATTTACTAATTTATAATATAATTAGTAGTAAAGAATGATATTAAAAATGGCGGCGCATTTATTTGTGCGACCTTCCCAGCCACGTTTTTTCTCCTTCCTATAACATGAGATCCTGCAAGCGCAGTGTGAAAGGGTATGTCATCAAGCCGGAACCGTGGATCGCACTCAAGACATATCGGGCAGAGATATGACGTGAAAAAAAAACAATATTGCCGTCTATATCCGGCAAATAAAGTTCACAATAATAATTATAATATTTTTGTAAAATGTTTTTATAGTAACTCGGAATGTTAAGTTCCAGCAGTAAGGCAGAAACAACTGCTACCACAGAAAAAATATCCCCAGCCATTCATTATGCCGGCTCGAAAAGACGAGTGTGCACCATCTATTGACTCTTCTCGTTATACCCGGCTACTCCCAAGCTGATCCCGAAACGCGACAAAAGTAGTGGTTCATCATTACCTTCATCAGTCTGTCTACCACCCTCATAATTAATACCTATATTATACCAGAGGCACTGAGCTACCAAAGTACATTATAAAATAGTTAATTTAGTCTAGTCAAAATTTTTGAAGATTTGACAATGAGGTCACGCCTTCAACCGCTGGGTCACGGCTCTTAATCCAACGCAACTTGAAAGAAAGTTTATAAAACCGCTAATAATTTACCGTCAGTATGATAAGCAGAGAGTGTGAGTTGCCGCTCATTCCTTTCACGGGCGCATAAAACAAGTCCACAAGCAGCCAGGGCTAATAACGCGACACCACCACACAGCGATAGTGCTAAAGTCGTTATGTCTGACACCGCACTTACTATTATTTCTTCTGTAATTACGAAAAATAATATTAAAATTTTGATTAAAAATGAATAGAAGAAAAAATAGCGGAAAAGACATCCGGTTAAACGAAGACGTGGAGGTTCGAATCACACCTCGCCTTAAGTTTTTTTATGAAGACGGTACTTTAGATTTTTCACACCCTCTATCCACGAAGGCGTCATATTATTAATATATTATAATGGTCGTCGGCTTAAAGGACTAGGTTACTGTTACTACACCAGAAAAAGGTACGATACAAATGTCAAGGCGTATTCGGTTAATAATAAACTTCAGCCTGTCTGCTACTTTTTCAAAGCTAAATAGGCAGGCGGTAAATGACTAAAGTAACGGCTAAAATTTTCAACGATTTTAACACGGTTTCGGCTACGGATACTTCAGTAAGCAGCCCAGGCGTTTGCTTACCTTTAAAATCATTCTGTATATCATCGTAGTTAATAATAACAATATCACTAGCACCCTTTTCATTAAGAGCATTTATTGAAATTTTATATAATTCTTGTGATGGTTCCTGTATTATAAATCTTGGTTCTAACTTTATAATTGACAGCAATTCGGAATTTGTATCAAATGATGTCACTGTTAAGATGAATTTCTGCAATTTTAATATTATCGTGAGGGTAAAAGAATATAAATAAATTTAAACAAACAGATAGCAAAGTATTTAAAGATTTTATTGTGAAACCAAGCCGCAATACAAAGCTGTGAGTTAACAACTCGCGCGTGTAGCAATGTCCACTTTAATTCTTAATTCCTGGATTTTTAAGAACTAACGTGTGGCTGAAAATCCATTATAAAGCTACATCAACTCTCCAGTCATTTCCAATGAATTTAGAAAACCAGGCATTTTATATTTTAACCATTCTCTTTGTGGCACTAAATAAATTAAATGAGCGATCCTTAAAAATAAGAAAATGTATTTTGTTACCTGTGGCAATCCACCATTATGCCCTTTATTGCAATTAATAGTTATATCGCGTAATGCATTCTTAGTAGCAATACAGTCTTCTGGTGGCTGTGGCGCAGTTTCATGTGTTAATAAAAATGTGCAGGGATAATGGGGACGTGTCTCTTCTTCACCGATGCCATTTAATGCCCAACAAAATACTGTTACTGGAAATTTATACAACTCAGAGCGGCCGTGGTCTAGTGGTAAGATGCATGAATTCACTAAATTTTGGCCGGTACCCAATGTAACTATGTTATATGTACTTTAGTCGCTCAGTGCCTATAGACACTATTAAAGAGTGGTAGGCAGACTGATGATGGTTATTAGCCCAATCTGCAATCCTGGGGTAGTATCACCACTTTCGAATGTAACACCCGTGAAGTGTAGTCACATTTTGTGGTTAGTTTGGGGTAACGAGAGGACCTTGCCAATGAATTGGTCTCCTCAGCATGTCTGGAGACATTTCTCTGTGGTAACAGTGTGGTTTCTGTATATTTTCTATATATTTACCAAAATTCATATCAGCAGGTCTCGAAAACTCAAATAAATTATCTGTACTGTTTAATAAAGTACAAGATTGTTCTTTAGACATTGTAGAAATGTTGTATACACCTGGCACAATCATCCATCGATACTCCGAAGGTTCTGGATTCGATGTTAATAAGCAGCTCAAGTTTAATGGCTCATTCTCGACAACACCGTATTCGAATATTGTATCGTTTGAACAAAATGGTGGGTCTATAATTAAAAAAATAATAAAAAAGTTATCAATTTTTTCCAATTTATTTTAAACGTTAAAATTGTTTTATTATAAAGTATAATACTTACACGTAACATCGAGTGTCAATGGTTCACTTGTCGTAGCACCTTCACTGTTAGATCCAGCACACACATATTCACCAGCGTCATGTTCAGATATATTCTCTATATGAAGACTTCCTTCTGTTATGCTGCTATTAATTATATTATCCTGAAAATAAACTAATTATGCGGCTGTTACGTTTGTTATGGTTAATTTAGATCCCCCATTTGGTTAGTTTTTTAAAGGTAACGAAACTATGCTTGTTTAGATTAATGTGGGTAAGGCTTAACTCATACGTACCACTTTCCAATAACAAAACAGTGGTTTGTGGGCATCATCAACCACCCATGACGACTGTTCTTGAAACTGACTATCATTTGTCGTTCGTCTGAGCGCTATCAAAACTTTTATTACTAATTTAGGACTCTCGGCGCACGACCACTTTTTTTGTGGATCTAATGTAGGCGGAAAGTGGTATGTGTGAATTAATCCTAAGTGTTAGATCGTTAGATAGTAAGAATTAATCCTAAGAATTAACCCAAAAATTTAGAATTTGATAGAAGAACCTAACGGTGAATTCTGAACGGTAAATGCCGATACGCGCCAATTAAATAGCCTAGTATGAAAAAAATAAATTTTTATTAAATCTAGAAACAACATTACGTAATAACAAAATATTTGTAAATATTTTTTACTATTTTATTCAAATACTTTAATTTTTTTTACCCAACCTATTTAATTTTGTGATTATGATTCTGACTTTATATTATTTGTGATTTATTTCATACGTGGCTCGCGGTCCTTTGATATAGGGGGCACTGTTGGAGTTGCTGGTCTCCCATAGGATAGAAGGTCCCGGATACCTCCCTAAGGTACCCCGACGCAAACCAAAACCAGCAAGGTGAGGTCTCTCCTCGGGTCACTTTGCTTTCAGAGACCACCTTTGATCACGGGGGCGGAGGCGGTAGCGGTGTAGCAAGCGTTGTCTCCTTCGCCCCGAGCCAAGAGCGATAGTCAGGGGTTGGACTGCCGCTTATTTACTTAGCTGGAATAGTGTTTCTTCCCGATGAGGTGGGGCCTAACGGCCGAGCGTCGGTGGGGTCGCGGATGAATGCGAAAGCATGTCCGTGACCTCACCATATGATGTAGAGGTTTTAGTCGTGTATACCCGGTAGTGGGGAGTACCGATTATGTTGGAACCTCGTCGTCTACCCCGTGATGGCGAGGCATCTATAAAATATTTCCCTCACGTAAAAAAAGGGTTGGTATTTCAATCCTTCCTTAATGATAAAGTGACTCAAGGAAGACGCCTTCTTAGGATATTTTAATAGAGTTTTAGAGACTTTACTGACTGAATTGAGTTACTGACCCTTAAAAGGAGTTTTGTCGCATGTGTAATACTTACTCCATGATACCAAGTAAAGTCATAAATAGTTGGATTTGCGCTAACAGTACAATTAAGCTCTAAATAAGATCCCTTCACGACATGTAATGTTCCATTATCAATATTCCCTTTGACGTTTAATTCTAATATAGGCGGATCTAAAAGAAAAATCGTTTTTATTATTTTTACAACAGAATATCCTACTTTTTTATTGTAGCTCCGCATATGACAACAATCCGCCTGATATAAAGCTAGAGTGCAGTCCATGAACGGAAACAACTGCTACCACATATAAATTTCTGCAGGCAGCAGTCGTCTCCGCTTTGCCGGCTCGAGAACACAAATATGCTCCATCCATTATTAGGGCACACTCCTTTCGTATTCCCGATTAGATCACTTCACGGGTGTTCCACTTGTAAGTGGTGGTACTACTCCAGGACTCCAGACTGAGCTAATTCATCAGTCTGCCTACCACTCTATAATTAATGCTATATTATTGGTACAAATCTATCAAAGTATATGTACATAGTTACATTGGTACCGGTCAAAATTATTTAGCGAGATTTGAACACAGGTCTCATCGATTGTGAGTTCAAATGCTGCTTGACGATCGTACTTATAAAATATATCTATTCATATCATATCTATCTATATTAATGTTGTTTTAAGTTTTAATCTAATTTGTTATTTTTA
This sequence comes from Tinea pellionella, assembly GCA_948150575.1. Lineage (NCBI taxonomy): Eukaryota > Metazoa > Arthropoda > Insecta > Lepidoptera > Tineidae > Tinea > Tinea pellionella. The sequence continues at coordinate 5,307,336 of OX411248.1, read as the reverse complement.
TGGTTTGGTGAGTTTAAAATAATAATATTTTTCCCAATTTATAACACCCTAAATTGAAGGAAATCTGCATAACATGCCGAGCTATAATAAAAAATAAATAAATAATAATAATAACCATGGACCCACAGGACAGGCTTTGCCTAGTGTGGGTCCACTGAACTCCTTGTTTTTTGTAAACTAAAAATTGTAAAATAAAATAAATAAATATATTATTTTCTCCTTAGAAATACTTACAATTAACAATCAAGGGTAATTTTTCTGCGCAAATATAGGTTTCGTTTCTATAATGTGTGTAACGCATAGTTTTTTCGGAACGCGGCCTAACGGCGGGGCGAGGTGAGGCGCGGGGACAGGGGACATTCCTCCTGGCGACGGCGTGGCGTGCGGGTGTCATCTCATGGCGAAGAGATAATTCTAGTGCTATACCTTTGTACTGGTGTTGTGTGTGTTATATTGGTGTTAATTATTAAAGGCGCTTGTTTAAAATCTGAGTCGTTTATATCTCAGAAGTGGGATTCCATAATAATACCACACGGCGGCCTACAAGTGAACTGTCGGTGTGCGTAGTGCGCGGCGGGTAAAAACCTGTTCGAACCTGTTTGGACAAGCGCGTGGCGGGCGGTCATCCTTTGTTTGTGGCGCGATTATATTGGCGGTGAACTTTTGTGACGTGTGTTGTTAGTGGTGATGGCGTCTAGTAACGGTGATGATGAACTTGATTATGAGCCCGAGGAGATTGGGTGTGACAATTTGGAATCGACGACGGTGTTATCGGTCGATCATGTGGTGGAGGCGTTACTTAAAGGTGGTCTGGCGGACAGCATAAAAACGAATGTGGCGACGGAGACTGCGAAGGCGTTACAGCAGTCCAAGGCGGTTGACTCCAAGACGGTTGAGTCTAAGACGGGCGTATCCAAGGCGGATGACTATAAGGCGAGTAATTCTACGGCTGGTGTCTCCGAGGCAAGTGTGGCATGGTTGTGTGCACCACAGGCGAAGGTCTTCGTGACAGGCGATACTACGAGTGTTCACTCTGCAGACTCGGCGTATGGTGTTGGGCTTGAGGTGGCTAAATAAAATTGATCAGCTAGGTTCTATCCACGGGTGTTCGGAGTACGAAAGGGTGTACTTCATGCAAGCGAAACTGAAAGGTGGTGCCAGGGCGTGGTACAGCAGATTAGACGATTATAATAAGTCATGGGCAGGCGGGCGTAAAGGCGTTGATACAGGCGTTCCCTAGGAAGCATGACTATGCTTAGTTACTGAGAGATGTTGTTTTCATACCAAGGTGCAGGGCGAGACAATGACCCGTTATTATCATGACGAAGTGGGGCTCATGGGGAGGTGTGACATCACAGGCACAAAGGCGATCTCGTGTCTCATTGATGGTCTACCCTCTGTTCTGGTGGTGATTGCGCGGGCGTTGCAGTGTGGTACAGTAGGTGAGCTGTACTCGGGATTTTTGGCGTTCTGTGTGACAAGTATGAGATCCCATGTGGCGTAAGTGCTGGATCTGGTGTTGTGAGGAATCCAGGCGACACGTTGAAGAGGCGTGTAACGGTGGGACGTGATACGGCGTAGGACGTGAAGATGACCAGACTGGCGAATGCAAAGGTGACATTTGGGGGTATCCGGTGCGACAACTGTCAGATGCTTGGTGACCATATTGTTAGAAACTCTCCACATGTTAAGGCGGAACGGTGCATGGGGTGCGGACAGGAGGTGGGACACATTCGGTTTCAGTGCCCGCAACCTACTGGAATGGCGAGCGGAAGGCAAGGTGATGTCTCATACAAAAAAAGGTGATGGGCGGACAAATCTAGCAACCAGGTGCGGTTAGTAGATGTAATTAATAAAGGCGTATATTAACATCAGAAGTGAGCAGAACATTATACGGTAAGAGTGTATTGACACTTAGGGTGGATTTAATGTGTTGCTATCTTCTGCAGTGTTAAAGGGCTTTGGTGGTAGCTCTTGTCTGGCGAGAGGCGAAGTCAATTTGACTATCAAGGTGAATGGGGTGAGTCTAGACATCAAGGCGTTGATATTTGACTGTGACCTCTCTGGCGCTGACATTCTGTTGGGACAGCCGGCGTTGGCTATGGCGGGCGTATCTAGGGCGGTTCGTGATGGCAAGGCGCAACTATCACGCACTGACGACGTTGACGAGGCGAAAATGCTCCTTCAGAGTATTAAATTAGAGGGCGATGATCTGACTGGCGAAAAATCAAGGCGAGCTTTGTTGAAGCACTCCATTTCACTACTTCCAGGCGAGGCGGCGGAGGTAGAACTTCAAATTGAAGGACTGGAGCCAGGCGAGACGTGCGTTATCCCGGCGAGGCGTTTTAAGGCGAAAGGCGTTATACTGGCGAATCGAACATTCTTAATTCGGGATGAAGGTGATAAGGTGTATATGAACGTATGGAACTCAGGGCGGCATTCTGTACGGTTGGAGGCGGGTCATGTCTTGGCGAGGGCGCTGCTAATACAGGAGGATGTAAATGTGCATCAAGTAAAAGTGAGTGTTGAACCTTCCTTAGTACGGGGAAAACTTGATTTGGGAAATATACGGGTGGGCGTTGTGAGTGATGGTGAAAAGGCGAAATTGTGTGAATTGATACGACGAATGGCGATGTGTTTCTCATTGAATGATGGTGATATTGGCGTGACTGAGTAGGTACAATGCACATTAATCTGAACTCTGAGGAAACTGGTGATAGGCTTTACAGATTGTCAGTTGTTGGAAGAGAAAAGGCGAGGGCGAAAGTGCAGGCGTTGCTAGAGGCGGGTGTCGTTCGTGAGAGTGATTATGAATGTGCGAGTTCTGTTGTGCTTATACCTAAAAAGAATGGCGATGTATGTGTGGACTACCGGGCGTTGAATGATATCACGGTGAAGGTTAGGTATCCCCTACTGTTGGGGGAGGATCATTTAGATAAATTGGCGGGAACATGTTTTACGTGACTTTGGATATGGTGCAGGGGTATCATCAGATACTTATGGGCGAGGAGTCGATGAGTATTTTAGAGTACAGTTTGAATTGGTGTATGCTCTGGCGGTATTTCAAAGGGAAGTAAACAAAACGATGATGATGATGTTCTTATTCCTTTGGCGTCTGTTTCAGAGGGGCTGGCGCTGTTAGAAAAGGTGTTAACTTTGGTGGCGAATGCAGGTTTAAAATTGAACCTAAGTAAATGTGACTTTTGACGTTTCAGTATTTGGGTCATATGGTGAGTGCGAGCGGCGTTCGCCCAGGAAAATAAAAGGTGCAGGCGGTCGAAGATTTTCCAATACCTGGTAAGGTACATGGCGTTAGACAATTCAGGGTTCTGGAAAGTTATTTCAGAAAGTTTGTGCGGGACTTTGCTGTAAAGGCGAGATTAGTGACAGATCGGGCAAATAGGAGTATTGCGTGGCGTTGAGGCGAGGAGCAGCAACAGGCGTTTGAGTTTCTTAAAAAGGCGTTGGTTGATGGTTTTAAATTGGTATGTATAACAGTAAGGCGGAGCGTGAATTGCATATCGGTATTAGTAAACTAGGTGTGGCGAATAATTTTATTGCAGAAACAGGCGAAGGGCGATTTGAAACCAATCGTTTATTATAGTAGGGTAACTACAATGGCGGAACAACTGTGGCATAGTAGTCAGTGAGGCGTTTTCGGGTGTATTTAATTGGTATATCATTTAAGGTGGTGACGGACTGTGCGGCTGTCAGGGCGACCATGGTGAAAAAAAGACTTAGTTCCTCGCATTGCTAGATGGTGGATGGCGTTACAGGAGTATGATATTACTGTGGAGTATCGGGCGGGACATAAGATGCAACACGTCGATGCACTTAGTCGTAATCCGGTGATGGTGAATGTTGTCAGTTTGACCGAGGCGGATTGGTTCCTTACTGTACAGTTACAAGATGATAAGGCGCAACAATTGGTGGCAAGTTTGGCGAGTGGTACAGCAGATAAAGGCGTGGTGTCTTCTTATAGGGTGTTGCAAGGGCGTTTGTATAGGAGAACTCTGGTTGGCGATAGATTATATGTACCATCTATGGCGAGGTTCAGCCTTCTACGAAAGCATCATGATGATGTTGGACATCCGGCGTTTGACAGGTGTTTAGGGTTGATTAAGCAAACTTATTGGTTTCCTAAGATGGGGCGTTTTGTTAAAAAGTACATAATGGCGTGTATACAATGTGCTTATAACAAAGGCGAATATGGCAAGGCGATAGGTTTATTGCATCCTATTGAGAAAATAGCTATCCCTTTTCATACTGTGCATATAGATCACTTAGGGCCTTTTTGTAAAAGCAGGCGTTGCAATCAATACTTACTCATGGCGGTCGATGCATTCACGAAGTGTACACTGGCGAAACCTACTCGAACTTTAAGATCTACTGAGGCGATATGTAGACTTAGAGAGGTGTTTGGCGAATTCGGGTACCCAAGGCGAGTTATTTCTGACCGCGGACTGGCGTTTACCAGCAAGGCGTTTGCTGAATTCATGGCGGAAAAAGGGGTGAAGCACATATTGAATGCAATCGCTACCCCGAGGGCGAATGGTCAGGTAGAGAGACAGAACCGAACCATTGTGAGTGCGTTGGCAACGAGCACTCTTACTGAGGTTGAATGGGATAATACTTTGTTCGACATAATCTGGGGTTTAATTCATACTGTCAACCAAAGTATTGGGTGCTCACCAGCACAGCTGATGTTGGCGCACAATGATGGTGTTAATGCGGATCTGTCCGGTGCTGTACAACAGGCGAATGCACCGAGGGCTGAAGGCGAGACTTATGGCGATATTAAGGCAGCTCTTCTCGAAAGGCGTGGTAAGGCGAGTACCAACCTGGCAAAGGCGAGGCGTAAGATCAAGGGTGTGTTTGATCGAAGGCGGAAAGTTGCAACTGCTGGCGCAGGCAGGCCACTGCGAGTGGGAGACCTGGTATTATGGCGTAAGGCGGGTACCTATGGTGTTGAGAAAGGTGTGATCAAGGTGATGAATGATAGGCATGATGGTCCTTATTGCATGGAGAAGGTGCTACATAATGATAGATATGTGATAAGACCTGTCAACGGCGTGCGAGGCTATAATAATTTCAAGGCGGCGATGGCGTTGGATTCATTAAGGCGTTATATGAGTATACCAGCGGGCGCCAGTGATTCTGAGATTACTGACAGTGATGGCGAAATCACAGATCGTCAGAATCTCATCGATTTACTCGAAAGTTGAATTAATGGGGACCTTAATTCTTTCAGGATGGCCGACTGTAACGCATAGTTTTTTCGGAACGCGGCCTAACGGCGGGGCGAGGTGAGGCGCGGGGACAGGGGACATTCCTCCTGGCGACGGCGTGGCGTGCGGGTGTCATCTCATGGCGAAGAGATAATTCTAGTGCTATACCTTTGTACTGGTGTTGTGTGTGTTATATTGGTGTTAATTATTAAAGGCGCTTGTTTAAAATCTGAGTCGTTTATATGTGCGTTTGCGCAACATGAGATGTATGACTCGTCGTATTCTCGGATCATAAGTAGTCGAATTTCACTTACTACCAACCGCTGGGATCTCTCCTTCTAGGTCATATGGAAATTTTATACTAAATTACGAGATTGTTGTACGTTTTCTGTATAACGTTGTTGTTTCTCTTCATTTAAATTATAACATATTAGCTAATAAATGTTGTAATTTAAAAACTTAAGAAAATAATTATTTTCTTAAATATTTTCTAATTTAGAAAATCAACCTAAATATAATAATAATAAATTTTATTTAATAATAAAGCTTTCGCGATAATAAGCCTCATAAAACATGTTCGTAGACAATTAATTTGTAAATAGTTAATAAGCATCTATTCTTGTTTATGCTTATTACATTGTGTGTAGATACTCTCAATTAAAATTATTTTTTACTTTTAGGTGATTTTAGCGGTGTATTTAAAACTATTTAGAAGTCAGTACAATTTTCTTCGGAAATGTTTTTAAAACTTTTATTTGATTTATTTATAATTAAAAAAGAATAAAGCATACCGTGATATTTTGTTCCAAATTAAACAGCTTATTGTCGTTTAACATCCAAACAATATCTGGCTGTGGCCTCGCACCCAACACTCGACATTGTACACGTATTTCATCTCCAGCTTTTACAGCACCGAACCCAGCACCGTTAGTTTGAGAACCACTGATGTCGTTTATAGCACGGACTGTTACTAATTCTGGTGGTACTGAAAACGATTGCACCACTTTCAAGTAAGATAACACCCGTGAAGCACATTCGTCTCATCAAGCCGGCATAGTAAAGGCTACTGTTGCTTGTCAGAAAGTATTTTTTGTTCATGGACCGCACTCTAGCTTAACATCAATTGAAGTGTTGTCATATGCCGAGCTACTGTAAATTTGAGAAGATTTGTGAACTGTTCGGGAGTCGACGTTAATGCAAGATATGTATTATGAATAAAAGCAAGAATGATCTATGGACGGCAGGCTGGACTAATAACTGTCATTAGTCTGCCTACCACTGTTTAAACAATATATATTTAATATTTTTTGGGGCTTTTGGAGCTAATTTTGGGGCTCATAATAGTAATAACATAAAAAAGAGAAGAAAAACTAAACTAACTTAACTAAAAACCTCAATATTAAGGACGCTATCGCATTTTTGACACATTCGAATTTGGGTCACACTACGACATTTTACTTACGCACACATTGATACAGTTTTTGCCCGACTTTATATATTACCTAACTAATCTTGATACTTGAAGATATTATTTGATTAATTTTAATATTGTTAGCTTGTGAAATTTTTCAATTGCATTTGGTACGCGCAGGGTATGAAAGGACTGTGGGTGCTCCTTTTAACCACGTTTACACTATCAATACTAAAATGTAATTGCTAGATTTTTTTTAATTATTAGTTTTTAAAGATGTTCAAATAAATCAAGCCGCAATAACATCGCCAAAACAAGTGCGCTTGGAAGTCCATCAACTGTGAGTTGAATGCTACGAAGTAGTTTTTTGAACGAACATTGCTTGTTTTTTTTTTTAACAAATAATGTTGTCATAATGTTATGTTGATATTAGACCAATAAATGTCAAAAAACATGTCTCAAAAAAAAAGTAAAATATCATATCAGAATGATGTGATGAACATCTGGTCTGCGGGGATGACGCATTTCTTTTTACACTGTGTATAGGTGTAAAAAGACAGACGGCAATGCCATTAATCACATGGTACACTACTAATGCTAAAACTTTATTGAAAATACCGCGTCAGTATACGCTATAATCTGGTTCGCGCGATAGCTGACTGTTTTTGTACAGCCTGTATACAGGTGAATTTTTCAAGTGAGCTTTCATGACCCAATCTTAAACTATAAAAGACTAGCTGACCCGGCAAACTTCATACTGCCTCAGGATCAATAAATAAATAAAAAAGCTGAATGATATTTGCAGAATGTTTCAACTTTAGTAAAAAATGTGGTCAAAACTTAACCGGAACAAAAAGAATTCGTAATCAAACCAAAAAGAAATAAATTTGAATTCTGAACGACTTTTAAATTTAATTGATTTCTGAACAGCGGTACAATATAAACGCAGTAGTAAACTATATTAAATACTTTATTTGCTATTTTCATTTTATTATACCAATTAAATTTTAAGTCATGAAATTTCTGCAGGCGGCAGTCGCCTCCGCTGTGCCGATTTGAAGAGACGACTGTTTACCATCCAAGTACTTCTTTACCTGGCTACTTTCAAACTGATCCCGAAAGGCGACTAGGCCACTTCACGGGTGTTACACTGTAACTGTAACTAACTACCCTAGGACAGCAGACTGGCTTATAATTATCATCATCTGCCCACCACTCTTTAAAACTTGACTAAGTATTGACTAATTGTCTGCAAGATACTCGTATATATTTTTAATTAATTTATAATTATTTCGTTCCTAAAAATTTTAAGTGCGGGCCAGAAAGAAAAATTACTACATTCCCACGAGAAATACCGACCTGAACAGTATTCGTGGTTCATGGGATTGCTTTATGTCTTTTTACACTCTATATATTTTGAAAAATTCTATCAGTCGTCATTATGTATTAATAAAAAACCTTTTAAAAAAAAAAGTTGAACCGACTTCAATAAACACTAAAAGCACTCAAAAGTGAAAAATAATTTTTAACAAGAGTATAAACATAAACACTAATAGGTTAAGCCTAAAAAAATAGATTTAAAAAAAAAAAAAAAAAACACTAATAGGTGTTTATTGTGTACAAATTAATTGTCTACATACCTGCCACATTTTTGGAGTAGGTGCCAAGCAAACGTTTATAGATATACTTGATATCTAGGAAGATATCCAAGTGTTCCTATCCTGAAATTTTGAATTGATATAGCTTGGCACCTACTCCAAAAATATGGCAGGTATGTAGACAGTTAATTTGTACATAATAAACACCTATTAGTGTTTATGTTTATACTCTTGTTAAAAATTATTTTTCACTTTTGAGTGCTTTTAGTGTTTATTGAAGTCGGTTCAACTTTTTTTTTGAAAAGGTTTTTTATTTTTCCATTTTTAGGGTAGCGGACCAAAAACAGCAAAAACTCCATAATAAACGTACAAATACTAATCGTAGTTCAAATGAAATAAATCTAACAAAAAAGAAACTCGTACAACCCCTTTAACCCCCTTTCATATAAAATTTCGGGAAAAACTGAAATACACGTTTCGTTATTTATGTTGTGTGTAGAGCAAATATACTAAAAATTAAGTATATCTGACAAAAAAAATCAATCCATCTTATCCCGTTTCACCCCCTTCGGGGTGAAACGCATGTTAATTGTTTATATTATATTATAGAGCATTATTTAATATGTATTTGTCACTAAAAATATTGATTATTTTCACCCCGTTTCACCCCCTTCGGGGTGGAAACGCAAGTTTCATTATTAACGTGGTTAAGCAATCTGCTGTTTCGAGTAAATCTGATTTTAAAAAATTCAACCAACTGGGTAAACCGTTTCACCCCTTTAGGGGTTGAATTTCAAGAAATGCTGAAACACGTGTTTCATTATTTATTTTGTAAAGTATGTATGCCAAATTTCAAGTAATTCTGACTAAAAAAAATCAAACCCATTTTGCCCCATTTCACCCCCTTAGGGGTTGAATTTCAAGAAATGCTGAAAAATGTTTTCATTATTTATGTTGTAAAGTATGTATGCCAAATTTCAAGTAATTCTGACTAAAAAAAAAATTCAACCCATTTTGCCCCATTTCATCCCCTTAGGGATTTAATTTCAAGAAATGCTGAAACATGTTTTCATTATTTGTTTTGTAAAGTATGTATGCCAAATTTCAAGTAAATCGGAGTAAAAAAAATTTACAAACTGACTTTTTGTTCCGTTTTACTGAAAAACTGCACGCTGTGCATCTTAGAAAAATATATGGGACCACTATGGGATGCAGCTTAACACAGTACAATTTGAATCATTGAAATCGGTTCAGCCGTTTAAAAAAAATCGATGAACATACATAAAAAAAAACATACGCGACGAACATATAACCTCCTCCTTTTTGGAAGTCGGTTAAAAAGTGGATATTCGTAATCACCACCTCTAAAAACTCCAAAATAGCGAGATGGTTAATCTCTTTTTTTTTATTAAAAAGTGACATCCGCCATCTTGAATTTAAAATTATATTTATTATTATCTTTTTCATTATATGAAAAATGTGTTTATCCCTGATACCAAAAAGATAAATTTCTTTATTCTTAAATTAGGTTGTGGTAGTAAATCATATTTATTGCGGTCGAAAAAAGTATCAAATTTTTGCAATCATAGTATACAACTCGGAGTCGTGTATTTACATGTATTTGATTTTTGCAAAAAAGCGATACACCCACCCGTTCACGAGCGCGTCCGAGCGCGGACTGACCAACCGCGTCAAAATTTTGTATGAATTTTTTTCTCTATTTTTATTATATTCCCGATAAATTTAATAGTAATTTACTGAAAACAATATTATAGACACCATGCATAGAGGACTATATAAGCTACAATTTCTTATGATTTTGAAGTAAAAATATGCTCTGGATTTAGTTATAATGGTACCTAAACAGACCCCATTTTTTGTCATTTTCGGTGATTCTTGCGATGGTAAAATCGTATTTATGGGAAAATTTTGTATGGCACTATACAATTTTTATGCCTTATTTCTAGAGATGAATATATTAGCTATAATTTTATACTATGACATCCTCACAGTTGTGTTCCCTGATTCAGTAAATGGTACCGGAAAAACATCGATTTTTGTAATAGCGTCCTTAAGACTTACAATACAAATCCAGTGTAACATCAATTGTGAGTGGTTTAGAAACATTGTTATTTTGAGCAGTGCAGGTTAAAACCAAACCATGATCTGTAGATTTCAGTGGACCATGTTCCATATCAATGCGTATGCGCCGATCTGATAATGGAGTTCCAATTTTTTTGTACACAGAATTTCCTTTTAACCATTTGATAGAAGGTTGAGGTTTACCTGTGGATATTTTTTATCAAATAAGAAGAAATAAGATTATATTTTTTAAACTAAATTAAAAGATTTCTACGCGGCCATCATGGTCCTAGAAAATATCAAAACGTGCACTAAATAATCTCAAAAGTATGGTACTCGTATGATGAAAATTAAACAGAAAAAAAAGTTCGTCAACAACTAACTTAAATGTAAAGTAGAACTTGCTAGTATTAATTATTAATAATTAATTAGTATGAAATGATAGAACAGAGAAATTACGAATATGTGAAACCCTAATGCCTGTGTAACTTAGCGGTCAGAGCATCCATACACAAAGCGAAGGACAAGGGTCCAATTCCCACCTCAACTCAGTGTCATTTTTATCATAATTTAAAAATAACAATTTTTTTAATTGGTTAAATGTCCACGCAAAAGCTAAGTAAATATTAAACATGAAACTTACCACCAAAAGCCACACAGAATAGATGTACAGTATCACCCACGTAAAATGGACCAATGACTTGATTAACAGGAGATTTGGTAGTAGCTGTTGCAACTCGCGTGCCATTCTCGTGTACTACCCACAAACGCTCGGGTGGTTCTGCATTCATATAAACGTAATGCTTTTAAAGAGTGGTAGGCAAACTGATTATGGTTATTATCTCAATCTGCCATTCTGGTGTAGTACCACCACTTTTAAATGTAACACCTATGACGGACCTCGCAGCGTTTGAGGAATCATCCCTCAAGGGGGTAAATTAAGAAATCAAATAGGGAACCCAACATTTCTCAAGTTAAACGTATACGAAGCAGTCAACAGCTTTTAAAGTACAATACCCATTAATGAGCCCACTTAATATTAACCCAATTGTTTGTTTACACAATATACAGGTGTCCCGTAAGTAGTGGTGTCAACGATATTTTACAGATAGAGGGGTAAAATACCGTTGACACCACTACTTACGGGACACCCTGTATAAAGCTCGATTACTGACTGACATCAATTATGGAGCGCTTGCTGGAGCGCTATGGAGATCTTTTTTTTTTTTGATACGTGTAGGGGCGCTTCCGTGACCTCGGGAAAACCTCGACATGTTCCGATTCTGAAAGTCCGTTACGTCCAGTTCCGGAACGCGTTATCTCCGGAACGGAAGGAGATAGGGCCGAAGTGTCGGAACAAAAGTCTCTCTCTAATTTCGAAATCGGATTTTTTTTTTTGAAAATTTTGTATTTTCAAAACTACACCCAAAACTCTTCCAACGCTCGCAAAGCGCGCCACATACAACTAGTTCTAATATAAAATCTTATTTTTTCATTAATTAATTTCAGTTATATCAACACATCGTTTACCAATCAATAGACAATGTTTAATTACATAAAAAACAGATAAATATAATCAATTTTACTGTTAAAGCATTTAATACAATAATAAGCTCAAATATTGCATTAGAAAAAGTTCAATTACCCAAGGGTAACAAAATTGGTCAGTTGGTGTTAAGGAATGTAGATTTATTTTTTAGAATCGTAAATTTTGGACAAACGATTTGGGCTCTTAGGCAAATGGATAATAAAAGTATTTAAAAGCATGACAACTAAATTAAAATGTTAGTGAGTCTGTATATTTGTATTGTGTAATATTTTATTATAACAGCAATATTGTTCCGGTGCTGGCTTCCTCATTAACTCAGAACACCAATTAGTGCTCCGTCAGAACTAAACAAATACCTACTTTTTTCGGAAAAGCTATGAACTGAACTGATGAAAGTTAAATATTGATAGACAAGTTTAGTTTTTTTTTGAAATTGTAAATTGCTGATTCGTTGTTGTTTAGTAACTCTATCCTTATATAATATTATAAAATACAAAGCCAGTTTCTTCCTTTATAACTGGAAAACCACTGCTTAATGGTGTGGCTAGTAGGAAGGATCCGGCACAAATGTACACCATTCAGGTAGACAGTGCACACTACTCTCGTAAATGTTATAAATAAACTTACCTATGACATGTACGTAGACATAAGTTTTTTGTGCCGGTGATTTAGAGAAATCAGCTATGCAGTAATAAACCCCGTCGTCTCTTGGTAGTACATTGTACATAATTAAATGATAAATATCTCCCTTACTCAATCTGTATCTATCTGATATCGGTCTTCTTGTATGCGGTGGATTCGGTATGTCATCGTATGGACGAAAGTCTTGACTGCTGGTACACACAAATTATTATGGTTTAAAATAAACAATAGCAACTAGAGTATAGTTAGGTGATCATGTTCACTCATAGACCGCCGCCTGATGCATTATAAAAAAAAATATTATTGGGAACATAATATTTATAACGGACATTTGATGTACTTAAAAATAATATCATCTTTTATTTTTATTATTACTTTAAATAATTATAAAAAACGCAAATACCTGTATATGGCTGGAGTACCAGGTTCAGAATCATTCCTGTACCAGGCTAAGAAATTGAGACGATCGTCTGGAGTCGAAGATTCAGCTAAACATGGTAACTCAGCTACGTTACCAACGATTGCTTCGACTGTTTTATCAAAATAAAAATAAATCAATAACATTTTCACCAACCAACGAGAGTCCTCATAACTGATTTAAAGAAAACTATCACTGTGAGATATGTCACATCAAAATATCGTTAATTCAACGACGAGCGGAGAGTGCACTGTCAATCTAGATGGTGCATATTCTCAAGCCGGCGTAGTGGAGGCCCGTACAGATTTCTCTGTAGTAGCAGTTGTTTTCGTTCATGAACCGCACTCAAGCTGTAAATCAGGCAGAGTGTTGTCATATGCCATTGACAATTTAAAAATTCAATAAAACGGCAATGGTCTAGCGGTAGGCGTGAACTCACGATCGTTAAGACCCGTGTTCAAATCTAGCTAAACTCGGACTGTTACCAATTGATACAAGCACTAACTTATTAAAAGCATTAGAAAAATAAGTATTAAGAAATTCCACAAACTTATTAATGGTTAAAAAATCAAATCCATTAAATCCTTACCAGATTTGTAGATCTCTTGCGAATTAGCGAATCCAACAAAAACAAGAATAAACCATTTCATTTTTAATATTATTATAAAATATCGTGTCACATATCAACAAATACCGCGAAGGGACATGCGTTTCAATTGACTACTACAATAACAATAACGTCCGTCTGTTGGCCGCGACACAGCTTCCTGCTGACGACACGGGCTCCCTCCCTCTCAAATAGCCGGCAAAAATTTACCTTATATTTTTTAATTGGGGAGGCCACAACAATTGGGTCAGTTAACTCGATTTATTTGCTTACATAGCAAAGCGTATTTTATTGAAAACAGATTGCCGGCTTCTATGCTGCAATGGTTAGCTTGCCCGTTTTAAGAGTGGCTTGGCCGTCCTGGGGTTACTATCACCACTTTCGAATGTAACACCCGTGAAGTGACCTTGTCGCGTTTCGGGAATAGTTTGAAAGTAGCCAGGTATAACGAGAGGAGTGTGCACTGTCAATCTAGATGGTACATGCTCGTCTCGTCAAGCCGGCATAGTGGAGGCGACTGCTGTCTGCACAGGTTTCTCTGTAGTAGCAGTTGTTTCCATTCATGGACTGCACTCTAGCTTTACATCAGGCGGAGTGTTGTCACATGCCGAGCTACAATAAAAAAATACCAGTGGAAACATACGTGTAATTAGCATTCCCGTTTATGTTTCATCCCTAAGGAACCTTTTTACCAAAAACATGTCCCTTATAAACAGGCTATCTAATGCAAAAAAAAATCAAATCAGTCTGGAAATAGTTCCGGAACGCATATGGGACAAACATTCACTGCGATATAAAAAATAGTAAAAAAATAAGCACCTATTTAAAAAAAATGCATGTACACAAATGTTTCCGAACCAATTTTCTAAAGATATATCAGAAGCTATTGAAAGCATTTGTAAGCAGTACAAGAATAACTCTAAAGATTAAGACAAATTCATGGGTGTGTGATCGTAACACGCGTTCAGAGCACCGGATATTTGCTGACCCCGAAATATGTCACAAATAACAAACTTGTTTGTTTTAAATTAATACATCTAATTGATATGTGAGTAATGTTAACAATTAGTATAAATAAAATCAAACAAATGTTATTTTAATAACTTTATTTATTTTTTACAATAACCAAACATTACAATAGAAAAAATAAAACAGATTCCTCCTAACGTTAATATTAGGTGCTTACATATCAAATTGGCGTTTTTCGTACTGGCCACTTTAATCACGATTTTCTCCTCTTTGGTAAGGAATTTCAAATTCAAATTTTCACAGCTATTTACTCATGTATTTATCCTTCGATGACCGTCATTCATTTGTTTTTTTTCTTCTGTTTTTTTCTGTTTGCGTCACTCATTTTACAAAATGGAAAACTTAAAATATCGCATTATTTACGAGTACGAGTTCCGCCGTGGCACTAGTGCTGCGGAAACGACTCGAAGGGTGAATGATGTGTATGACGGACATGTCGCAAAAGAAAACACAGTTCGTTTTTGGTTCCAACGTTTTCGTTCTGGAAATTTCGACCTGCAGAACAAGCCCCGTGGACGGCCTGAGACCCAAGTTGATAATGAAGTATTGAAGGCTATTGTGGAAGCGGATCTATCGCAAACCACGTCCGAGTTAGCTGCAGGCTGCGGTGTTAGTGATAAAACTGTTTTAATTCACTTGAAGCAAATTGGGAAGATTAAAAAGCTTGAAAGGTGGGTACCTCACGAATTGACTGAAGCAAACCGGCAAACGCGCGTCGACTGCTGCGTTACATTACTGAAACGGCACAATAATGAAGGTATTTTAAACCGAATCATTACCTGTGATGAAAAATGGATTCTTTACGATAATCGAAAGCGCTCAGCGCAATGGTTGGATCCTGGCCAACCAGCCAAATCCTGCCCCAAGCGAAAATTAACCCCAAAAAAGTTACTTGTAAGCGTTTGGTGGACTAGTGCCGGTATTGTTCATTACAGTTTTCTCAAATCTGGCCAGACTATTACGGCTGATGTCTATTGTCAGCAATTGCAAACCATGATGGAAAAGCTAGCGGCTAAACAACCTAGGCTGGTCAATCGCTCCACGCCACTGCTGCTTTACGACAACGCTAGACCACACACTGCACAACAGACGGCTACCAAATTAGAAGAGCTTCAATTGGAATGTCTAAGACATCCTCCGTACTCCCCGGACCTTGCTCCAACAGATTACCATTTTTTTCGAAATTTGGACAACTTCTTGCAAGGGAAAAAATTCAACTCTGATGGGGCAGTCCAAATCGCCTTCACAGATTTTATTGATTCCCGTCCGACTGGTTTTTTTAGTAAAGGGATCAATGAACTACCTATGAGATGGCAAAAGTGCATAGAAAACAATGGTTCTTACTTTGATTAATTAAATATATTATATTTAAAAATATTCGACTTTTTGTTCCTCCCATACAAAACGCCAATTTCATATGTAAGCACCTAATATATAGGCTGCGACTCGCGGTTCAAATAACATCGTCTGATTGGTGGGGAGCTTTCGCGCCACGCTGCCACGGCGTAAACATAAACTCATATTTGGCCATCTACCACAGATGAAATGTACGATACCTCAGCTATGCCGGCTTGATGAACCGGAGAAATATCCAGTTTGATAGTATACTCTTCTGATTATACGTGGCTATTAACAACCTGATTCCGTAAGATGGCTAGGTCACTTCACGGGGGTTCCACTTGAATCTGGTGGTACTATCCCATGACTGGACTAATAACCATAAAAACTTTTTATAAATAATATAATATTTATGACTTATTTGAAAAGTCAAAAATCAAAGGAAGATAATATATCTGCGTAATTCTATTTTTTTTTAATCATAAAAATAAACATTTTAATTAAACAATAACATTAATATGCTAAGTTTTTGGCCACATCATCTAGGCACAGTTTTCGATTCATATACTCGAAACAAAACATTTTACATACACTTTAATTAGCTCATACGCCCACATACATTGATTCATTCATAGCACCCGTCCGTAATTACATGAATTTGGAGTTTTTTTAAGGTGCCGCGCGATAGCAGTCAAAGGATGCTGGAGGAAGAAATTGGTTTCCCATTACTCAACTAACCAACTAAACTGCAAAAGACGATCAGAAGCCTAAGTACGAGTATAGATTTACGCTATCACGGCGTAAAGTGAGTGATCCACCAAAAAACGGCTTCATTTGAATTTTTTTTACCTTAGTGGTCGAAATAATATTGTTACGGAAACAACGGCTGCTAAAGAGAAATCTCTGCAGGCAGCAGTAGCCTCCGCTATGCCGGCTTGAGGAGACGAGCATGCACCATCTAGATTAACAGTGCACACTCCGCTCGTTATACCTGGCTACTTTCAAACTACTTCCGAAACGCACCTTGTCGCGTGTTACATTTCACTTCACGGGTGTTACATTCGAAAGCGGTGGTACTACCCCAGGACGGCAGACTAGGGAAATAACCATTATCAGTCTGGTACGTCATTGTATATTGTTTATGTTGCAAATATATGTATCAGGGCTGACACTTAAAAACTAATTTGAAATATACTAAATTAGAATATAATATTAAATCAATAATAAAATCAATGGCAGTATGCGGTGGCGCGGATGGTGTACACTGGGCCGAATCATACTATATCATAAAATAAGACTTAACTCGTCAAGCAAATTCCTGACTTGCTACAAGCAATATGGCAAACCATATTTTTACAACACTGTATGTAACACTGCAACATGTTTATTTTAAATAAATAATAGGATTTGTCTATGTGTGACGTATGCAGTAGAAATGCGAATCAATCGGACGCGCCTCTAGTGGACGCCAGGCTTCATCATTGGAAGGAATTGGAAGATTTATAACTCCTTTAAGCTTCTATAAAATAACACAGCCAATGTTCCAATAGCAACAGTACCCATTGTTCCAATAAATATTTTCTTATAATTATACCTCCCAGGGTTCTTTTCATATTCCTGTAAAAACATTTATCTTTAAACTTGTGTGCAGCAAGAGAATTTTTGCTCTATTTGTGTTACTAATTATCACAACATACAGCCGCTATTATGCTAAAAACTTGTTGATAAAAGCAGAGGTCCTAAATTTCGTGACGTCACATTTCAAATATAATCTAAGTATCAAAACAGTAATATTAGATGTGAAACTGCAAAATATGTTACATCACACTAGGGAGGTGCAGGGGAGGGGAGCCTCATAATTTTTTATGGATGGCCCCTAAGCTATTTTAAGTTTAACAAATGGAAAAAAAACCTCAATCAACTTAGCTTATAGGCAACACTTACTGTCATTTCAATGTTAAAATAAATAATAATAAATTTACCTTAAAATGAATAGAAATAGTTTTATCAATTGAATTCAATATTGTATTTATTTCCCGGATTGTAGAGAGTGCTATATCGGAAGTGTATTTATCTCTATACAGCAAACAATCTGGTAGATTTTTGCGCTTTTTTACGGATAATGTATTCGCAAGTGTACTCAGATATAACAAATGTAAATGTGATTTTGTTTCTTGCAATATTTCAAGAACTTCAAGCAGTCCCAAGCTTGAATAATTTGTTCTGCAAAGTCATTCAAATATTAATAACTATATTACAATTCACCAGGAACCCCCATGGAGGGTCTGCGTGCGGAAACCAGCCCGGAAAACTCAAGACTCAACTATATTACAATAAGATGGTTATTAGGCCAGTCTGTCATCCTAAGGTAGTATTTTTTTTTTTTTTTTTTTTTTTTTTTTTTTTTTTTTTTTATTTTGGCACGACATGTGACCTCGACTGGTCTGATGGTAAACGCAGTGGAGGTCCATGAGCATTGACGACTAGAGAACCGCTCGCACGGTGGCTCCAGTCGCCATCACTATGCCGGCCTGAGAAGGTGCTTTTTCACGCTCCGCTTGAAGGATCCAAGGTGAAAGGATTGGGAGAATACATGGGAGGGCAAAGCATTCCACTTGTCAATTGTGCGACACAAAAAGGACGCGCCGAACCGTTTTGTTCGGCGACCAATTCGGTCGACATAGTGTGAATGCTTCCCCCTCCCAGTGCGGGTGTTACGGTTGTGGAAGGATGAGACAGGTATAAGATTAAAGAGCTCTTCGGAGCATTCACCATGGTATAGGCGATAGAGGACACACAAGGAGGCTATGTCCCTGCGAAGTTGCAGGGCCTCTAAGCTCCCTGTGACCTCTGAGTCGCCTATTACTCGGACAGTTCGACGCTGCAGTGAATCCAGGGCATCGAGGAGATACTTGGCAGAGCCGTCCCAGAGGTGCGAACAGTATTCCGCGCAGGAGCGAATCTGCGCCTTATACAATAGAAGGCGGTGCTCCGGCGCGAAAAACTGACGCACCTTGTTCAGGATGCCAAGTTTACGAGATGTTGTTGTAATTGCTCGCTCGATGTGATCCCTGTGATTCAAGTCGCAGCGAAGTGACATCCCTAGGATGTCAAGTCTGTCCGAGGCACCAAGGGTGATACCCCGAAAAGTCGGAAGAGGAGAGAAGGGGGACTTTTTCGTCGAGAACGCGCAAACCTGAGTCTTGCTGGCATTGAACTGCACCAGGTTCGCGTCGCCCCAAAGAGCAATGCGTTCTAGGACCCGGTCCAGTTCAACAACAACAGACTCTCTCATCCCGTCGATTTCCGTTTTACCGGCTGCGGGGCAAGATATGTATCGCCCATTTTCAATAGTACCACCATTTTCAAGTATAACACCCATGAAGTGATCTAAAGACTTCGGGAGCAGTCAACTATAATGAGTGAAGTGGACCCTCTTAAGCCGCCACAGTAGCGGAGATACCGCTTGACATGAACAGACAATGAGCAGATTGCCCTGTCAAACTCCCCTGTACTATGCATGAATAAATATTTTTATGATAAACTTGTCATTTATTTTTTATTTTAATGGCTGTACTAAGATAGCGCTCGAATCACAGGCATTGGGCGACCAGAGTACATATAACATTTGAACACAGGCCACTTTGATTGTAAGTTCACACCTTGTAACCGCTAGACCACGGTCACACTGAATATATTATTTACCCGCAACTTTGTCCAGGAGAATATAGGAGAGCTATGGGAGGATGTATTTTCCTATGAATTCCTTAGAGGGAGTAATAGTATCCAGTCATAGTTCTACAAAGCTATATTAGGATATGACATGAAATTTTTCACTACTACAACATCAAATGTATAGTAATACTATTGTTTATAAAATTTAGTATATCTTTTATATTATATTATATTACACACCTTTTGTAGCATTCCTCGAAAATAGGAAGATTCTTAATTTCATTAAGAAGTTTAACTCTAATCTCTTTATCATCTACTCCTAATTTTATGAGATCTTCATCTGTTAACTCCACTAGTGCGCTTTGTCCAATATTCCGTCTCCTATATTTAAAAAACATGTTTTGTAGTAACTAATGTCACAGAGAATCGTATACGGGCAGCTTGTCGCCTCTACTATACCGTTGAGGAGACAAGTGTGCACAGTCTATTGACAGGACACTCTTCCACTACACTACATTTTCATCATTAGTTGCATTACTGTAAATTAGTTACAAAATAACATAAAATTTTACCGAGATTTGAGGGACAGTTTGCACCATTGACTTATGGTTCAAAAGCATAAATGCAATTTTGGTATTCCTTTTATTAGATATTTTTTTCTAAATAACGGGTTATAAAGGGTTGATTTAGTAATAAACAAAGATTTGGTACTTACCTAAAGATATCTACGTATTTTTCTGCATCTATTCCTATTAATAAAGCACCAGTAGTCAAATCAAATTGAGTAGGGTCTGTACTCTGACCTAAAGGTATTCCTTGCAAGGTTTCAGTCATTTTTATTGCAGTAAATCACTACACAAAACCAAATACCGGCGAAAACCGCCGAATTTTGGCCAAATGCCTCTTTTCAATGTACGTCTTTCAAAAGCGTTTTGTTGTTGCAAATTTAAAAAAAATCAAGTATAATTTTTAAAATAAAATTACTTAATCAGTCAAGTACATTAATAGTTAAACAATACAATAACATAAAAGAAGATCATTTAAACATAGCAAATTAACTTATGGCATTACTATGTATAATATATATTAATAAATTGTGTATTAACATTATAACTATGAGAAACGAAACGCAATCAAGGAAGCACATTGACGTTGAGGAGATAGCGCTAATGTGGCGCTAATTTATGAACAGTGATTATAGAATTCTTCATTATCTTATCTTCTTTATTTTGGTGTACAATGGATATGTATGTTATACATACATTCATTAGTTGGAATCCGTAGCCTGATTAAAATTTAAAACAAACGATCTAAATCAGAGATAACATTTTATTTTAATCAACATTTTACTACATTTAATTCATAATATCATATCCACAATTATGACATAATTTCATTTTGCCTACCTATTTCATAGAGATATATACACCTATTTAAAGTTTTAGGACATTGTAACTAAATTTTAAGATTATTGGTACCTAATAAATGCATTATTATATTGAGCGTAGACCAAACTTGGTCGTCATGTATAAATTAAATAATTTTAAATTAGGTAAATACATATAAGATATTTTAATTTAAAAATCCTAATTATAATCTAGGTAGAAAATTATATAAAAAGAAAATTGAGCAATCACTGGCCTACATAAATTAAATTGCTTTGGAAATTAGCATTTCAACTAACTACAAATTTATCCGTTTAAATTATCTACAATTGCTTTGACGGCTTGCCATGTTTCCTTTGCGGTGGGCTCTATTTGTGATCCGGGGAGAAGAAAGCCATATGGACCGAAAGAATCTCGTAAATTCACATGGTATGAATATTTGACTCCGGCACGCGCTTTTGCCCAATCGTGTGACATCCCTGATGCTGGCTGACGTATTTCCGCAGCTGTGCCAACCTGAAAAACAAGTTAATGATTAAATAAACAATAAAATGAATAGGTTCAATTATGAGTAGAAAATGGTCAAAGAAAAACGTATAAATACATATCTATAAGGAAAATAGCGTTCAAGTTTATTAACTCACTTGGTATTTAGTTCCGTAGAGATCGGCGAGAGCGGCTGTGGCCAGTTTTCCCATTTCCATTAAAACCCCATCGTCGGAGAAGGGTGCATGCTGTGCATGTGAGCTTGGAACCAGCCAAGCTTGAGAGTATGCGTGCAACGATATATAAACCTATAACAAGATTATAATTATATACGTAGGTACTGGCGAACTAAAATTAAAGAGAGAGGAGAGATTTAGTAATCTAAAACAGAAAGAAAAACATTTTATTTTAATTTATATTTTGTAGTAGTTTGGAAGTAGTCAGGTACCAATAACGAGAAGAATGTGCACGATCAAGTAGGATGGTGCACATTAATTCGTCTTTTCAAGTCAGCATAGCGGACGCGATTGCCTGCAGAAATTTCTCTGCGATAGCATTTGTTTCCGTTCGTGGACCGCACTTTAGCTTCATCATCAGAGTGTTGTCATATGCCGAACTATAATAATAAATGAGTCTTGAAAACAAACGCGGTGTTTTGTATTACGTTTTTAAAATGTGTTTTTGTAAAAGAAATTGGTATTTGTTTTCAATTTGACTGTTGTACTAGGAGACATTATTTATGCTTTATTTTCCTATTAATTATATTCCCAAAATAAACAATAATAATTTAAATAATAATCAAGAAGTAAAATAAGAGTTTTTTTATAAACTAACTTTCCTGATATTATAAATGGTGTGTTCGTTAATAAAGTATCGTTCGTTAGTGGGTAGCGTTTTTGAGTTAATTTCCTTAGAATTAAATATCATCAATATCAACAATGTCAATAAATAAGAATCTGAGACAAGAATAACACCTAAGTGACGCTAAGTCTTTGATTGATAGACAAGGATGTGTCAATTGATGCTCAAAAGGTGTGCTAAAGTGTTAAAAAATCAAATACTTGAAAATTTCTAAGAATAGCTAAAGCTATTTGTGTCGTTGTCAAGCCATATGCACATTAG
Source organism: Tinea pellionella (assembly GCA_948150575.1). Classification (NCBI taxonomy): domain Eukaryota; kingdom Metazoa; phylum Arthropoda; class Insecta; order Lepidoptera; family Tineidae; genus Tinea; species Tinea pellionella. Next base: position 5,284,766 of record OX411248.1, on the reverse strand, counting down.
TGTTAACGTGTTGGCATATACAAAAACACTTATTTAGAATAGAATTGTCGATTGACCGAAAGATTAGCAATTTTGCTTCCTAAAGCATATGTATTAAAGTTTAAATTCCTACAAAGATATTAGTGTTTTGAATAGGTAGCTATAAAAAAATCTTAACCTTTTGTGTTAAATAAGCAAATTTAAAACAACAATAAGATTACTTTCTCGAATGAAAGTAATTGTTAGTATTGGAAAATGGGTTTTTATTTATTAAAAATCGTGTCTAAATGTAAATATCATTATCATTCTACGTAATTCCACAGAGGATACAAAATCCTGTATTTTTCCCAAGCATGAGAAAAACTATTTTTAATACAGTCGGATTATTACTCGTAATAAGTAAGCTCAAAAAGTGCTGTAGGAATTTTGATTAATTTTTTCACCAGATTAATTCTAATTAAATTGATTCACGGAGGAAAATGCGTATAATTTATAATTATAAAGGTTTTGAGTAAATTGATCGAACTATGCTTGAAAATGAACTATGTTCGTAAACATGAATTTGAAAAAGAAATAAGTCCGTGTGTAAGTCTATTTTTTACCTTACTGTATTATTTTGAGTGCTACATCTAAAGTAAAAGATCTGGAGTGTGACAAAGTCATCTGACCCGCTGAAATTTAGTGTGACAATCAACGCCACAACTGCCATTGAATAACAGCACCACTTTTCACCTAGTGGTATTTTTTATAAATAAATTATGTAATCAAAAACATAACTATTCATTGCCAAGGTTTAAAGTAACAAAAGGAAAGCTGTCGAACAAGTCTAGATAGTTTATAGACATTCCCAAGTTTAAATCTAGTCCAATACTATGTCTATAAGGGATTCTAGCAACTTGTCAAGCATTTGATACAAACAGTAATTATCTCGGGCGGCAACTAACAGCCTCTTTGCTTGTTTCTGCCAGTTTGTTCCGCCATCATTTTAAACGATTTGTAGACGATTTAGAAATATTATATACGTATTTTTACTTTTTTTAACCCATGTGTACCAACGTTTAACAAGGGAGCCATTTAAAAAATATGTTTTTACAGTAGCTCGACATGTGACTATACTTCGGCTGAAACAGCTGCTACCAGAGAAATGTCTGCAGACAACAGTCGCCTCCGCTATGCACACCAATTTTTTTTATTCCCCGCCAGAACGACAGACTAGGCTGATAATAACCATCACCAGTCTGTCTACTGGAGTGTGTATGGAGTGGGTTACAATAAAAATTCAAAGCCACCACTATTTGTATTCTATTATTTGAGAAGTAAAATTTTATTCCTATTTTATTTATTTATAAAATATGTACATACCTTCATCCGATCTCTATGTTCTGCTAAAAACGCAGAAACGGCCCTCGTTTCAGGTTCACTAAAGGGATGAGGTCCAGCATATTGGTCAGAACATGGATCCTGAGACGCTCCAGCTTCGCCCCAATGATAATCCCAGTTCCTATCTGCGTCCACACCGACACATTCCGTTCGACCCCAGTTCCATGGAAGCCTGAAATTATTGGTAATATAAACAATTAAGTAGAAAAATGAATTAGAAAAATGGGCCCACTTTTTTTTTTCGAGTATGTCGATGATTTTTACTTAATTTTGTAGAAAACTACTTCCTTATTAGTTTTAATTTTTTCACCCGAATTATTGAGTAATTAGATGTTTTCTGATGCAATATTAGAGGTTATTATTATATTAAATGCTTTAATTTGATGATATCTGTTTTTTATGTAATTAAACATTGTCTATTGATTGGTAAATGATGTGTTGATATAATTAAAATGAATTAATAAAAAGAAACAATTATTTAAGAATATTGTTTTGTTATCAAACTATTACGTGTCTAAAATGGGCATTCTCTTTTTAAATATTTAATTTTAAGATAATTTTTTTCAAGATAACCAGTTATAGCAAAATTCATATTTAAAAAAGACAAATTATCGATAATCATCTAATTTTCAAAAATCGCTACGCACATGATAATGCGATTCGACTCGGCGCGGCTCAATTTTTTTCTAGTGGACGTCAGGCTTAAGGTCTATGTGATTGTTTGTACATTGTTGTGATATACACGTCTTCAGTTTCATACGCAATTACTTATCGGTTTTTATTAAACATAAATCTTTTCGCTTGGCGACATCTTCAATGATTACTATCATTAGAAAGTTATATTACATTATAACTTACAGGATCCAACTTTATCTTTGCTTGTTTAAAGACATATTTTTATTATTTAATTTTGATGAAAAACAAAAAAAAAGTGAAAAATTATCTAAAAGTCGCCGCGCATAGAATCCCTGGTGGGAATCAAACCTTTGTCCCAAAGTTAACGCTTCAAATTTTTCTAATCTATCTTTTAACCTTCCACTGTTGGGTTAATGTTTATTTATATATGTAATATTTACAACACAACTGGCAGTTACTAGCAGTTTGCAAACTCGCAGTTGAGATACACTACAACTCGTATATTAATTATTTTATATTGTATTTTTTTTAATTTAAAATAATAATATAATACAAAATAATTCAAATGTTGAGCTTGTTATTTACATAAGACTCATGCCATGGAGTTTATTAAAAATGGAATAAGTAATATTCCAGAGACTTTCCGCAAAAGTAAATAACGTTAGAAGTTTAAAAATTTAAAATTAACTTGTTAGTTTTATCTACAGAGATAATCTTGTATCCGGCAATAACACACCTTACAGTACGGTACAATTCACTTTCTTTCGTCTGTATGTATTTGTCACCATACCTACATTCTCTTAGAGTGACAAAATTTAAATTACGCTGTTTTCAAACTTTATTCGCGTATATATACTTTTTATACACATTAGTGGATCCCTAAGCTTGCCTATTAAATCGAATCAGAAAAAATCACTCACCCCAAATATTTGATGAAAAAACATTAATTAACTCTTCGCATTTTCCTCTGAAACTATTGGCTTTAATTTTAATTTTGTAATCCTAACATCAAATAACAGCGATATTCTTTTTAAAAAATCTTATGATGTTTATTTTTAAAACCTTTGAACAGCTATATCTCAAAACTTTAAAAGTGCGACATGGCGATTTATTGTTGTATGGCGACGATAATTTACCATGAAACTGCGTCCATTAGGAAAAAAGCCGAGCCGAGGAGAATTGAAGCGCATCATCGTTAACCGAATATCTGGCTTACTACGTGACAATAAGGTGCAATTTGCATACGATGGACGCACGCGGTGGAAATATGATTTGATTCGGTTTCTAGTGTAAGCCAGGCTTTCTGGATAACAAAATCACTCAAACGATACGATACTAATAAAATGTATAAGGAGCTACTTACCATCCAATGTAGTAGTCATCCGTAAGGTCCGTATACCGGGAACGAGTTTTGCGCCAGAGTCGGTCATGAGTGTGGGAATGTTCATAACCATCCGGATTCACTACTGGCATTATGTAAAAGTCGGCCTGCTCCAGAACCTCATGCTCTATTCCTAAATATAATTTGTATCAATAAGTTTGCGACTACTAGATTTACAGATACACGTGTATGTGAATTTTTAACGGAATTCAAAAGGAGGAGGTTATCAATTCGTCGTGTATTTTTTTTGTGGCGACCTTCCCTCATATCTCCATCGTTTTTATGATTCTTTTTTTTTTTAAGAATAACTAACTTATTTTTATTTTTATTTCATGTTATGTTATCATAATTTCATATATTTTCATTTTTTATGGATTTTTTAATTTTTTTTATTATTATTATTTTAGGGTTACGTAATAATTATTTTTTCTACTTATTAAGGGACTGTCGGCTGCCACTTGCAGCTTAGACTTATCCTTTTGTGGGTGGCAATGTTTTCTATTATAATGTACGCTTGTTTTTAAGACGCAATAAACTTTTTGCATTGAAATGTTTCTTATTTAGTTCCATTTTTTTTTTCAATGTTAACTGTAACAGTTGTATAAATAAACTGTTCATATATATTAATTTGGTTTACCTATTCCTTTTTCTCCTTCAACGAGTGTTTTCAAAATCCAGGTAGCCACAGCAGGCGAAATCCACTCACGACCATGAGCACCACCTTCTATAAATACAGCTGGTTTCATTCTCGATCGAAGTCTCCATTTTTTCTTCTTTTCTTTATTTTCGAATTCTTTTGATAGGCTTTCGTTTGTTGGTATAGATATCTGTAAAATGATGAAGTTTACAAAATGCTATGCCATGATTCTAAACTAGGAATACAATGTGCTTCGGGTATCAGGGTCAGGATTACGAACGCCCAGGGGTCAAAAGCCAATCGACAGTTATCACTTGATCGAATCAAAAACAAAATATATAAGATTTAACGTTTCAGTGTCACCGAAGTGAGAACTAAACGTCAAATCCCATACGCTTTTGACTTTACCCTCAGATCCTGAACAAATCTTTAGAGAGGTCTGTGGTTTAGCGGAGAAGGCATGAAGTCACGATCAAGATGTACTTTGGTAGCTCAGTTCCTCTTCATAATAATTTAATCATAGACACTAGCTTAGTATGGCCATTAAAATACATTTGTTTCGCCACGGAATTGAATTTCCGCTTAATAATAGACGGGTGTGCTAACCACTGCAATTTTTAATATTAATTAAAGCAAGTCCCTTATAAATTCTTTTTTAAATAAAATTCTCATAATTTACCTTAACAGCGATGAGCGGCAATCCCTCAGAAGACCTACCCATAGGTTTTAATTCAACTATATCCGAATACGAATGCTGCAAATATTCTAAATAACGTAACATATCAGAATAACGATGGTAACGTTTCCACGTCATCGGATGACCACGTACTTGTTCTAATTCTAACCGTTGTTTCTTCGATAAACGTGGATTCTCGTACATAATTGCTTTCTGGTATAAAGGAAAAACAAAAGGTCATTATTTTGAAAGCTTACATAGTTATTTTTAATAGAGTTTGACGTATATTTAATGATACAATGATGTATTTTAAAAAGTCATCAAATTATATAAACATACACATACAATGTTCTGACCCTTTAGGCAACAGTGTCCTAGCCTAGCAGTAGCACCTGAAACCTTAGCCCTGCAGGCTATAAGTACCAGGACAAGGATTTATATCACAAAGAGGCTATAGCTCCGAAATAAATATTTTCTTTTTACATAATAACGAATCCATTGTGCAACTTACCTGAAGATCCCATATAACGACGTCAAAATCAATTTTAATTGACTTCAGATGATCTTTTATGTCAGCCAGCAAATCAGGTGGTACTAATAAATCTGTTGAGCCATTAATAGATGGAGGAGTCCACCACATCACTCCCGATCCTTGTGCTTCATCCTCCAAATCCAATAATTCATGTACTTTCCATTGAGCGTCAGGATATGTACGCAATAGTTGATAGCCTCTATAATTTTTCTTTAACGATTTCTTTGGAGTTTTTTCTAAAGAAGAAAAAACCATTCAATAAAATTATCGCGCCAAGAATTGAGAAAGAGACGTTACACATAAAAAGGACGGATGTTAATAGATTTACGCGATAGTGAAAGTCTTGAAAAGGAAAACCTAGAAGAACGTTAATATACCAGGCGTAATGGTCTAAACTGTAGAGCCGCAGAAGTTACTCGGCATCTGGGCGGCAGGAGGCAGGAGGCAAGAATGGAAAGCGTTATCTGCTTAAGAATCTTAATTAATTGGATTGCTATTGCTACTATTTCAGAGTTTTAAAGTGAATTATCGAAAAGTTTGACTTACTAGTGTCATTAGCAACAGGTATGTTGTCATCTTCCTCAGACTCTATTAATTTATAAAACCAGTTATTAGTCTGAGTGGTGGTTGGAGGCATTGGCGTAGTAGTGGTTGCTTTTGTATTTTTAGACTGATTTTCATTGAATAAACTACCGAGCCAGCTGGTCGGTGAAAAACCATTGGAACCCCAAATCCAGTTAGAAATTCGTGTGAAAAAACCTGCAATTGTAATCTTTATTTACCTTCTTATATACTTATGATACTTTCACTAGCTAGAGTATTTTTAACTCTAGTCTAGGTTTTTGTTTTTGGTATTTTGTTCAGGATAAACGAGGATATTTTTCAAGCAAAGATAAGGAATAACTTCCAATCGTGTTATATCCTAGAGTCTAGGACCTAGACTGTCTGGCTGGCTTTATGCCACTCATGTCGTCGTAAAAAATAAAGAGTATCAGGCCAATCAGAAACTAGCTTCGCCTATCAGCTTACCCTATATTAGTACATGTGTATGTAAGTGGTGGGCAAAAAGTAGATGCCCATTATACTAAACTATAAACTTTCTCAATATTTTTTTAACCACATTCCACTTGTGTCCCATGAGCAGAGACAACTGCTCCCACAGAAAAATGTTTGCAGGCAGCAGACGAGTGTGCACGGTCCAAGTTGATAGTGCATACTACTCTCGTACTAGGTCACTTCACGTATATAAGTCATGGTATTATCCAAGGATCTCATCTGGGTTATTAATGATCATCAGTCTCTTTATAGCTTACTAGTCTAAAAATAAAGCTAGTTCTGTAGACAAAGCCAATGGCTAGCTTCCTATAACTCAGCTTAAAAAACTAGCCTTTGACCATTATCCTAGGACAAAAGTCAATCGACTGTTGTCACTTGTAATCACTTGAGTGACAGCGAAACGTCATATCCCATATATTTCGATTCGATAAAGTGACAAATGTCAATTTGCTTTTGACTTTAGCCCCTGGACTTTAGAGATTGAAAGCAAATACCGAAACTGTGTCAACGCAGAATGTGCGGTATGTGCTCTAATTTATATGCGATTATTTTGTCAATTGTACTCGTCTGTGACGACTGAAGGTACGCCTCATTATATAGTCGGCCTTAATTAACATTTGTTAGCGACGAGAAATGGTTTAATTATATCATTGTATTATGTTTTTATTAAGTTCGTATGACTAATCCTAATTAGTTAGAATTTTATTTTTAAACATTCATTCACACATATAAATCCTCTCAAATAAGCTCAAGAAGTTGTTTTATTGTTTTATTTTCATATTTAAAAAACGAACTTTAATCTTTAAAAAAAAAAACTTGACTCTTAATTTTAAAAACTTAACCTTCAAGTTATTAATTTAGATTATATACGTGTAGAATCGATTAAGCAGTATTTTGTAGAAACCACGGAGTTCGTTGCTGCATTCATGGGCCATAATCACTTCGGAGCGTAAGGGGGAAGGAAGCTCGGTGAAACTCTGTGTCAGTGGGGCACTAAGCACGAGCGAAGAATCGTGTGCGAGCGAGAGCCGCTGCTAAGCTGCTAATGGCGTTCCACCCTTGCATTTTCTTTGATATAGTTGGTGGTTAAACAAACTTACCTGAAGTGAAGTTTGACCATAATTATACTAGACGTTGCATCCGAAGAGATTATTTTACTTGGTAGTCCATTTCTCAATGTACTAGGCATCGCACAATATTCAGAGTCAATAAATCTAAAAATTACAACACTATCTCCCACCACCTCCCTAGTCTATGCGCCGCGCCACGCCACCTCGATCTTCATTCATTTCAGAGATATCGTCAACTATTTCATTATAACCTTCGGGTGTGCAATAGTCACTGACGGGTGGGTGGGTGATGAATCTCTTCGGATGCAACGTCTAGTATAATTATGGTCAAACTTCACTTCAGGTAAGTTTGTTTAACCACCAATTATACCACGACGTTGCATCCGAAGAGATTATTTTACTTGGTAGATGTTCAGCGCCAACAGAATGAAATAGGTGAAAGAGATATTAAATACCTGCATATAATTATCATATATTATATTCTTTACAATCGGTCCAGAACCATTCATCTGATTCACAACAGACCGTCTCAAAGGATAGAACCAATTTCTATTCTCTATCTCACTCAAGATAAGTGTATCTATTATAAGATTTAACGAACATAAGTGTATTTCCAGACCATCCTGCGGTAATAATTAATATTTAATAATTTCAATGGACAAGCTTCTCTTATTAGCTGCTCTTATAAGTTGATGCGAGATGCGTCCTATGTGTTGGACGGAAGTAGTTAAAACCACCGTGTTATTGTGAAAGAGCTTGCATTATGAAATAGTTTTTCTGTATGAGACATATTGATCTTTTTTCTTTTATTTTATTTATTTATTTATTTTTATTTTTTCTAGATAAGAGAATAAAGTCTTGCAGGATAGATTGGGGTTTTTGGGTAAATGTCCTTGCATACATGATTTTAATATGAGATGTCATAATCTTAAAGCTACTAGAGCTTTAATCAGTTAATTTGTTTAATGCTAAGTTCTCGTTAGGTTTGCATTCCGTTAAGAGATAAAGCGCTTGAATAAAATTCGAAGTTGGTGGATATTTAGGAATTATAGTTTTTATTTTAAAAACACCCATTACGAATGAATGACGCATTCGTTCTTTAGTAAAACTGTTACTCAATATTAACGCAAGAGCTGAACGACAACTATATAAAATTGAGTATCCAGTCCATTGTGAAATTCCGATGTAAGAAATTTTAAAATGATAGGAATTTCAATGTTGTTTTATTTACAAAATTGCCAATATTTCCTGTCAACACAACTATATTAATATATTATTGGATAATAAAGCTCAAATTATTTCATATAATATTAATGACTCCACGGTAGGTCGTTTTCATAAAGGATCTTTAGTTCTGATAAGAGATAGTAGTAGATCAAGATTAGACGTCAATATTAGAGGATCCGACTGTAATTGTAAAAAGAGCGGATACCATGGTTGGCTTGGCCAATGGCACTGCAATTACGCCTGTCGTTTTGTCATCTTTTTTTTTTTTTTTTTGCTGAAACAGGAAAAAAGCTTAAAAATAATAATTACTCCCTCTAATATAATGGCATCCATATTGCAAGCCTCTGAGTCCTGCTTCCAGGCGAACCTTTGTACTTTGTGTTAATTTTACTTATTATTGTTATTATTTTATCTTTAAAAATAAACAAATAAAAACACCACAGGATGTCAATATTGAATTTACGTGATTCTTAATCAGGTTCTTTTTTTTTTTTTTTTTTTGAACTTGATATATTATGTCAAGTTGTGAAGTTATATTCCTTCACATCGAGTCCAGATTTCGAGTAATATTATTTAAATGTATATACTGAAATATGGTGACCATATTTATTTAAATATAAATGGCCGTGGTATTATTAATCCGTAACAAAATATTAATGTTATTTGAATTGCTTGCAAAACATTTTTAGGCGTGAAAAAACCGCTTTCGTTTAAGTAAATTAAGTAGAAATTACTTTCAGTTATATCCCAAAAGACCACTTCTATCATTACTACGAAACAAAATCCTTAACCTGTCTCTACCGTCCGTCTCTAATATAGCATTTTAAATATATATACATATATATTCTTTTCCCCCATTCCATATTTGAGTGTGAGATAAGAGACTCCATCATAATTATCATTAGATAATTAATTACCCAATCAGAAGTATACGTAAACACGTGCAATCGTAGGACAGGCGGAACGTAAAACACCGAGAAATCCACAAATTTTCTTCTGGACGACAATCTTTGTTTGGAAACATTTTAGACACAAACACCTTAATGCGCTTTCGCCAAGGGCAAGGCAGTCGCAAATATAAATCTTCAAAGGTCTAAGAATATCTCCTTTGAATTCGGAATAAGCTTGCTTTTTAAATCATAACAACGAAACTTAATGTCTCCAATAATGTTATTGTTGGCGAGTTTGGCAATCTAAGGCAATCCTCCTGTGTATAGTATATATCGTCGAATTATTTATAACCCTCATTCGAAGTGAAACCATTACGGATCTTAGTAGTTTTGTAAATACAAAAAAGGATAAACCCAACTGTAGGCATTGAAATGCAAAAATATTATGTTCAAATATAAATCGTGAGTATTTTACTACTAATTTTGCCCACAGGAATAAAAAATACGTATCTTTTAAATTGACTGAAGCCATAAAGCAATTTTTTGAAGTTTAGTTTGTGACTGTGAGTTTATCCTCCATTTTGAAATGGTATGTAGGAATAAATTTATTTTTAATATTAATATTGATTAATATAATATTAACTTGGCTTCCCTCGTCAAAACAATTCTAATTGTTTACTTTCATTATTGTTAAGACTGTTTTTTTTTTTTAATAAGTCATCTGTGATATAAGTTGATTAAAGGGAATCTAGAATCCCTTACATATTCAAGAAAGACAGGTCATCTGTTAGAACAGGAGTTGAAAGAATAAACAATCTATTAACATGGAGAATTCCCTCAGTCATATTTTGGGAATTTTCGAGTCCTCGTCGAGGAGTTGTGATGTTTGTACGAGGCGGATGCTCGACCGTGCAGTGTAACATATCTTAGCCCTTGCTTGCTTGCTATACTTGTGAACGACATGGATGGAGGTAGGCCTCTCCAATTTACCCGATTGAGGTAAATTTGCCATCATTTCTTCATATTTGTAAGCCCTCAGCTGTCTTTGAGACTTCACCCATTGAAATGGTCTTTCTTCAAAGATGTTACTAACAAAATTTTTATTGAGGGATGAGATACATAATTTCTTTCTAAATCTTTTCCGGAATTTTAGATTAATTCTAGATTCTCGGAATGTCACAGTCTAAAAATACGTGGCTAATGTCAGAAATCCTTTAGCAATTTTATTTGAATTCTTATGAATTATTGTAGTCGTCACGTTGGTGATGACAGTTACAGCAATACCTACTCCCAGATAGTTCGGTGATCTGCGCTAATATTTTATCTTTATTTCTTTGCAGTGTCACTTGGTACGGGTACTATTTCTAGATTTAACACCCATTTTAAAATTTTTAGAAATTAATGATTTCAAAAGATCTCTTTAGTCTGCTCTCCTTAGTAAGGCCGTCTATCAGAACTCTTCCCCAACGTTTAGCAATCTCAACTGGCATCCTAGTTCCGAAAAAATCGCTGATTGGCTTTAGTATAATCCAGCGTCTCCAAAATATCTTGAGGGAGGGATGTGCTGGGAATAGGTTCTATAATAGCTGTACTTGTTCAATTATTGGAAAAGTGTTCACCTTGTGGGTAACTTTGCGCATCATGTGCGATTGTTGGTCTTTAAAATATCAATGACCTTATTCTTTTAACATGTGACATTAGCATGTCAGAATTATCATTATACGAGTAATACGTGACCATAATCCAGGCATATGATCCATATAATTGTACAATACATACAATACTATGTGGTATATTGCTACATCCCCACGAAAGTTTAACATCATTGAGCGTAATCACATTACGATACGAGACTGGTTTGTTATCAACCGTGACCGCATCAGGGAGTATAACATTTTTACATTAATAAAATTAATGGTTATACAATGTATATATACCATACTATGTAGTATGTTGGTACACCCCCACGAAAGTTTCACTGCATTGGGCGTAATCACATTGCGATACGAGACTGGTTTGTTATCAACCGTGACCGCATCACGGAGTATAACATTTCTACGTTAATAAAATTAATGGATATACAATGTATATATACCATACTATATGGTATGTTGGTACACCCCCACGAAAGTTTAACTACATTGGGGGTAATCACGTTACGACACGAGACTGGTTTGTTATCAAATGTGACCGCGTCGCGGAGTAAATATTTTTACATTAATAAAATTAATGTTTATACAATACGAGTATTTACATATATACCATACTAAATGATATGTTGGTACATCACCCCAAAAGTTTAACGTCATTGGGCGTAATCACGTTACGACACGAGACTGGTTTGTTATCAACCGTGACCGCATCACGGAGTATAACGTCTTCATTTCATTTTATTTTATTTTTAATAAAAACAAACATCCATGCAATTTGTAGAATATATATAATATATATATACAATACTATGCGGTATGTTGGTACATTCCCACATAACTTTAACGTCCTTGGGCATAATCATGTTACTACCCGAGCCTGGTTTGTTATTAACCGTGAAGTATATATATTTATATATTTATTATTATTACTATTATTTTAATCTCTTTTTTTTATATATAAAAAATTATATTTATACAATACCATATTATTATGTATATCTTGGTTTTTGTCATTAATATAAAAATTAATATTTTTGGTTATCAATTATGATCACGTCATAAAGTATAACCATAAAACCATTCAGATGTTTTCTAAACACATGCCACATAACCTAAAATGCTAAGACCAAAAACTCACAAACAAAAAGGAAAAAAGTACATTACATGTGAGCAGGCAATAAAAAATACACCATAATATAATGAGTATTATTTTCAATATAAGTTTATTATACAAATAATAAACGTGTACAAATAGGAAACATGTACGCCATGCGCCACGTCAACGCGCTGTCATGTTTAAAATTTAATACGAAGTAATAGTGACTCACCGCTACTTGTAACCGAAGATTACTCGTATTCATTATTCTTTTTGATTTTTCAATAATTCAAATACTATTATTTAATGCGAAATTAAACTAGCTAAAACCTACAATATATCTATAATTTAAATAATAAATAGTACTTAACTATTTTGTGAGACGTGTGTCGATGCCCGCACAAAAGAAACGAATGAAGATCGAGGTGGCGTGGCGCGGCGCATAGACTAGGGAGGTGGTGGGAGATAGTGTTGTAATTTTTAGATTTATTGACTCTGAATATTGTGCGATGCCTAGTACATTGAGAAATGGACTACCAAGTAAAATAATCTCTTCGGATGCAACGTCGTGGTATAATTACTGGAATTACCGGTAATGTTGATAGCAATCAACTGCACTGGTCGACATAATCGTATACTGACCACTGCATGTCAACAGCAACTATAATTTAAACGAACTGTCTGCTATGGTTTAAGTGAGGCGGTTCGAAAGTAAAACTTTTATCATAGTGATACGAGTATATTAGGTACATATATACTTATACAGGGAGCCCAAAAATTGCGTCATGGCTTCAAAATCTAACTTTGGCCTGGCTGTTTATTTATCTTTTAGGTCCAGTTTTTTTATGGTACCTAGCTCGCCACATTTCAGCTCTGACTGATGTTAAGCTAGAGTGCGGTCCAAGCACGAAAAAATCTGCTGCCATAGAGAAGTTTCTGCAGCTAGCAGTCGCCTCAGATAAATAGAGTTGGCAGATGTTCTGGAAATCCGGTTTTTGCAACCGAACAATAGTATGTAATTTTACTAACTTTTGAGGTTGTGTTATTGGTTTATAAACTTTATTCGTTTTTTTTCTCAACATATCTAACAACCCTAGATATACGAGTATACCGGATGAAGGGTACCATCCAGGGTTTGACAGTGCATACATCCTTCGTCATACATGGCTACTCCCAAACGGTTCCCGGAACGCGACTAGGTCACTTCACGAGTGTGTCACTTAAAAGTGGAACTACTAACCCAAGATGGCAGACAGGCCTAATAACCATCACCAGTCTGTCTACTACTCTTTAAATTTATAAATACCTACAAAGTTAATAACGCTTTTAAAATTATCACTTTCCACTACTTTCAACATTCAATAGCGTGAATTTATCCAATGACATCACATTTAGTTCAAGGTAAATTGTTCTATTTCTAACAAAAGAAAAGACTGACAAAAAATTACTATCATTAGATGAAACAAGAAAGTGTCCAATTTATTTATTGCACATTTACTAGGTAATAGAAGCAAATACCTATAGCAAATTATAACATGTATACTCGTATATTTCTGAATATACCGATCCTAGTGTTACTGTGAGCGTAATCTACATTTTGTGAGAACCTTGGACATTGTGGTGAATCAAAAGAGTACTTAAAAGTTGAACTACTGTTGTTACCGGATGAATACCGGAATAATTAACAGCCGTGCTCCAGCAATAGATGATGGACCTCAAGATCTATGACCCTTGTTCAAACCTCGCTCGTTTTTGACTGGTCGTTCAGTGTCTGTGATACAAGCACTAGGTTAGTACAGACATTTATAAAAAAAACGCAGCCATAGTGAAACTTATTTTTAAGTGTTTGTTTGTCCCGTTTGGCCCGGAACCATCAGTCCGATTTGAAATTTGTACCCAATATTTAATATTATACTCAAGTCCTTCACACATTATAACTTACTCACAAAATCTTTGTCGTTTTGTACAGTTTAGCTGCCATTAGCAGTGTCGTAGGTTTTGTTTTATACCCGCCGCAAATAGCTGAGAAAGCTGCGACTTGGTGACTTGCGGTCTGGACCATCACTTTTAATGATTTTCATACAAAAGTATTAGAAAATACTTAATAACAATAGAATGCATACTTAGTAACTAAAATTTACATGGACATAATGATTGGACACCGGTCATCATTTTCAGAGTCTGGACACGAATGCAAAACGTAAATGAAAGTTAAATTTTATTGCGCTACATTTATCGTGTGTAAAAATGTAAAATTTAGTTGTTTTCGTGACATTTAATTCGCAACATTAGACGATAATAAACATACAATACAGCGCAGTCTCCCCTAAACGTTTACAATTAATAAAAAAATGATATACAATTTTCTACATACGAGTTTACCGCATATTCGCTGATACGCTTTCGGGATTTACCTAATGTGAATCGTATGCCTCGGTAAATAGTGATGCTAATAATAGCTCCATGTAATATATTATAAAATGAACAAACACTATATTCAATAGGTACAATCAGCAAAACTAACGCTGGCGCACTTAAGAAAATAATCGTCGGAACTCAAGAACATAAGTCACGGAACTTTTCAACCTCTTTTTCAGCGCCGGATTTAGACTTCGGCGGCCCATAGGCAGAGCATGTTGTGGAGGCCCTCAAATCGTTTGTGGTTAACTGTTGAAAGTTTCTATTAAGGTCAAGGTAAAGAAGAGAGCAACTAAATAAGTTGGCTAACACAAAATTTATTCAAAATTAAACTAGAGGGTTTAATATTAACTAGATTTTTTTTTTGTAGTGTGGTGGCGGCCCATAGGCAACTGCCTATGTTGCCTATGCTTAAATCCGGTACTGCTCTTTTTAGCGATGTAAACTTGAATGTAAACCGATTAATATTGATTGGCTGTTGAAAATCACAAGTTAAAAAAGTGTTAAGTTAACCTGTTGCTGATGGTACAAGGTTATATTATTGTCTTATATAATATTTACAATGCAATTTGCAAAAAAAAAGTAAGTGGATAACTTTAATTTACTTTCGAGATGCAGAACGATATGGGTAATTATGTAAGAAACCACCAACCACATCGATTATGTTGAGATAAAACAGACAAGAATTTTCACGATACCATTGGTGAAATGATCTTATTTTCTTTTTTATTTTTAGCAAACGAAACAGCCATATTTCACTCTCACTTCGTTTTACTTTTCAATACTTTTATATTGATTTGTCATTTAAATCGTGACTATTGTCTATCGATTTACACTGTCCATTTTCGTTCACAAAGACATAAATTAAATTATGATGGAAATTGAACAAAAACTCAACATGCACACAGTTTTAACAGAGGTGAGATTTTCATTATAATTTTAAAATAAATAAATACCAAATTTATATGTCAAAAATTAATAAAGAATTATTGTACTAATTGTAATAAAATAGGTATTAAATGTTAATTAGTAAATGTTTGTAATTTTACAGAAAACTGTTAATTTAATGCCTATAAGAACTTTATTAATAAAAAAACATCTGCAATATTCGTATATTACAATAAACGTAAGGAAACCACATACCTGAAAACCAATAAGGTCGTGTTGGTTTTTTTGTTTTCTTTGATTTATTGTTGGCAAAGAAGGAAGATATCCATCCGGAATTTTTCGGTGGACAAGTAGTTTTCTTCTTTGGTGGACTTTTTGTTGTTTTTGCGGGTCGACGTGTGGTGGTTCGTTTTGTGGTGCGAATTGTGGGCCGTGGTGTGGTACGGACCGGTGTTCGGCGCGTAGTCGTGGTGGTCTTTCTCACCGGTGGATGTTTCACAATTCGTACCGGTTCTATTGAATCGTCGAGTTCGATGACTAGGTCCTCTTGTCCATGAGCCGGAGGTCTTTTCGTGGGTGATTTATGTTTTGTATTAGGTTTCCTGGTCACAATAAAATTTGTATAGCTCTCTATATTAATAGTGGTTGTCTTAACGATATTTTTTTTATTTTCACTTTTAGTGTTTTTCACAGTCGCATTAACTACGGGCCGTTTAGCCCTCAAAATAACTTTGGCACTATTAGGTTTAGGGGTGCGTACCCGAGGTGGCACCGTTTGAACGCGTCGCGGCGGTTCGAGGGACTCCTCATAGTCGCTCCAATCGGCGAAGGGGTCGAAGGAGTCCGAGTCGGAATCGAAATTTTGCGGTGGGCGTGCGGCCATGGCCCACGCCAGCAGCAGTGCGAGCAGCGTCAGGCGCCGCGCCATGTGTCGGGCGAGTGCGCATGGCGACGTGCGCGACCAGTGTGTCCGCCGGTAGTTGACAACCCGCCTTGCTCTACAACGCTTTCGAGTAGCCTCCACCACTCGACTACCAGGTCGTCTTCCCTTACTGCAGTTACATTTGAAAATCGTTTTCAGGAACAAATTTTGTCGATTGGTTTTAGAACCCTCTTCAAACTCTAAAAGTAAAACTATATCTAGCTAAAGTATTATCATATGCTATATTGATATACATGTATAACATAAGTAACCAAATATAAAACACACTTTCTTCTTATTATTTTTTTTTTAAAGTATTTTTCTAGCTCTATAAGGCGAAGTTAGTGCCCTTGGGTACTTTGCACCAAATCTTTTATGAAATATAATTAACACAAAAATATTAGAATGTAAACAACATTGTAAGTGCGATTATACGACAATAGTAAGCATAAGTGCGCTAAATTTCACGGTCGGTTACACCAATAGGTATAGTTTTAGTGTTAACTCTGTAGTATAGTAACCATAGGAACAGGTTGCAATGCAAATGTGCCAGTGGGTTATCAGGCAGACCATTATTATAACTATTAACATTATTCAATGAGTTTTCATATAAATAATATACTTTCGAATTATTTAAGAGTGCAACCTAATTTTCTACTTTAACTCCGAAAGTATTAACCATAGTTATCAATAGATTTCGTAGAAATGAGTTCTTGTGAAATAATCTTACTCAAGTGGTTTTTTTTTTTGGAAAGTCAGAATATTATGATAACAAATTCAAAATGTTTCTTTTTTATAAATAGATATAGAAGATTAAAAGATATTATTAAAAACACTTCACTACAAGGTTTCGGAAAATTTTATTTTAACAGTGTACGAAGTAAAGATGTAGACAGAGTGAAGATCAACCCATTCGCAATATGAATGTGTACTGTCAACCTGGTCTGTGGATATTCTAAAGGCGGCACAGCGGAGGCTGCATGCAGACATATTTTTTCCGTTCTTTAGGTTAATCAGGCGGAAAAAAATGTTATTCCGAAAGATATCTAGTACATGTGTTTATATTACTCAACGTTACTCATAAGATGAAAAGGTTATCGTTAAGATTATGTTTGTGTATAAAAAGCTGGGACTTTTTTTAGAGTACTCGACCACACTCCGCCTAACTTGTGCGCATTTTAAATATTTCCTATTTTAAAAAATTTCAGACGGGAATTAAAAAATACATGTTATTAGAAGTGAAATCTCGAAATGGTTTTCGATTCAGCATAGTTTAATCTTTTCGGACTTTCCGCGTTAAAGGGAAACTTCTAACGTATTAAAGGTTTATTTTTCAGACAGAGTGATCATAAAATTTCGTTTCACTCTCGCGAATCAATTACGCACTTAATAAATCAAAAAATCTATTGTATCGAATTATGCATGAAAAAAAATTAATAACTCATATAAATGAAATGCATGTATAATGTAATTAATGATGGCGAGATGTGATTTCAATTTTGTTTTGCGAGTTGAATAGTGTCTCGCGACGAAGTCGGTCGTCGCTTCGTTCGCTTATCGCCGGAAAGTGTGATCCGGGGCAACTACAACTTGAGCGAGGGCAAAGAAGTTCAACACGTCCGCTACGATCACAGGTGACACAGGTCATTGCCGTACTAACTTATATTAAACTATACTTTAACCCGTTTAGCAATATTAAATATTTTTTTAAATTATTGTTGTATGTTGTTGTAATAATTGCACACGAGATCTGTAGAGTAGTGGTTAGCGCCGCGGACCCGGGGTCTCTTCTCACAACCAATTTATTTTATAAATATTCTTTATATAATAATGCCATATAGAAATAGTAAAAAGTGTACAAAATACAGTTAAATATGTCAGAAAAAATTACACAAAAAACGTTCCAACGTGATAATTGTTTATATGAAGTAAACAGTTATTATTACTCTCAGTTATTTTGTTAATTTACTCTTTATACAAATATTTATTATTAATAAATTGTAAACGAACATTTAGCTGATTAGATAGATATAAATAGAAAGTTCACTTAATATACAATCAATACGGAGTGTAGAAGGACTGCGGGCAATCCCATGAATACTACCAATACTAAAACGTTATTCCAGGGTTCGTTTAAAACAGACAGCAGTCGCCTCCGTTCATGGATCGCACTCTAGCTTAACATCAGGCGGAGTGCGGTCATATGACGTCCTAAAATATATTTTTTAAAATAAATCAAGCCTATCGTTAGTTGAATGACCTCGCGCGTTCTTCGAGACCGTCGCGGCACCAGTTTAATGTTTCGATGATGATAATGTTTTTTTTTTTAAATAATGGTACCAAAATGTTATGTTGTTGATATTAGACCAATTGCCAAATGCAAAAAAAAAAAATTAAAAATTTAGACTTCAAAAATAAAAAAGAACTACTTACAAATGATGTACCTGTATATATACAACTTTTGGTTTTCGGGGGGTGACGCGACGCAAGCCCTTCTACATCCTATATTTTATTAATTGTTAGAAAAATTAATAAATTACAGATATTAAAATAAAATGATACTAAGATGGCAAAACGTACTTATTATGGCTATATTTATTCGTTGCAACCGAGCTGAGAATACTCCGGTCACAATTGAATCATCGGACAATGTATCAAATACGCAGGGAACACCTGAACCCCAACTTACCACCACAAACAAGACTGAGATCTATAATAATGTCACGGAAAGGGTAAGTTTAATTTATTAAAACTTCAGTTACAATGGCCCCTTTACATTGAATCTCCAAAAGAGGCTAAAAGGGCAAATGTACCTACGCACTACTCAATTAAAGAATGTGATCGTAGATGGCGGCGCAACAAAATAGTTTTTTTTAAATTCGTATTCGTGAATGTTTCGAGCAAATTAAATAAAATTACGAGTATAAATGATTCTACGAAATGTTACAAAAGAAGAATTTATTGAACATGAAATTTTCTTTTTGCTGTAAAAAGTGTGTATGTAGTGTATGTGTAGTGTGAATATAGACAGCAATGAGCCATCTCAAGAGATAAATAGAAGCATTCGCCATCTTCAATTTTCAATTGACTGAGCTATACTCGCGTCAAATTTTATGGCGTCTCGGAAGTTAGCTGCGGGCACTATTTCGCGCAGGTACAGTCAAGTTTACAATTTCAATTTGTGTACTGCGCAGCGACTTGTGCCTAAGTTCGGAGGTATTATATAAGGTATTATACCAACGTTTCAAACGCTCTGCCCACTTCATTTATAAATGAATGCTCTAGTATGTTTATAATACATACGTTTAAGAAATAATTTGTTATTATAATTACAAATTGATTTATAAAATGTATCTGTTCATTATTTAACAATAAAAAAATGAAAGTACAGTCACTTACATTGTTATTAACATTACTTACATTGTTATTAACATTACTTACATTGTTATTAACATTACTTACATTGTTATTAACATTACTTACAATGTTATTAATACCGTAATATTTAAACATGAAATATAAACGTGTATATTTTGAACGTAACTAATCGATTACGCCCTGTCATAATCAGCTGATAACGCGCGTGAATTTCTCTAAAGTTAACTGATAACAATGATATCATACCACAACATTTTTTAACATTCGATATTGTTTATTTGCAATGTGATCACATTAATAAATATTAATATGAAATAGTTTGTATTAAAATTTAATATGGACTCGGTAAGTTTGAGCTAATGTTTCTCTAATCGCAACGATATTATTATAACCCAAAATGTACGTCGCGATACGTAAATACTTGAATAAGCATTTGAACGCTTGTGTTCTTCTCGACCGGTAACCTAATAAAGTTGCAATAATTTTTCCCTCTCTAACGAAAATAATATTTAAATTAAAATTTAAAAAATATATACAGGGTGTCCCGTAAGTAGTGGTGTCAACGGTATTTTACAGATAGAGGGGTTCAATATCTAGAATATAATTTGGTGATTTTTTTTTATACCTTCTGGTTTAAAAGTTATGACATTTTTAAAGAATTATCATTTTTTCCCCCGTTTTATCACAAAATAATGTTATAAAAATTTGTTTACAATAATTTTCACTGATATTTTTATTTAAGTGGGTTGAGAAAACACAGGGCTTATTAATTAAAATATTATTTGTAACCAATTCATAACCATGATTAAATAAAAAATTCAAATGTAAACAAGATTTAATTTATAAAATTTTAAGCAAAATATTTAAACGAAGCTGGTGTAAAAAAATTGTATGTGAGGTTACGGGACCATTATTTTAATAATATCTACAATTCATACGGACTTTAAAAACGTATAATAATGTTCACTGTCATTTTAATTAAAGTAATTTTTCAAAGTTAAACAAGCTACAAAGTACTATTTGTCGAAGAAATTTCATTATTACCTTATGCGAATTCCAATAAAACCAATGTAAATAGATACGGATAAGAAAACAATTTATTAAAGTAAATGCTCAAAATGTCTCCCTCTAACTCTAATGCATAACCGACATCTTCTAATAAAGATTCTCCTGATATTTCCTAGGGCTCTTTGATTATTTTTAATTCTTTCAGACACGATATTCAATTTTTGGCGTAGTTCATATTCATTATTATTACATGTCTCATAAAGAGCTTGTTTAAAGTTAACAACAGCAGACTGATGATGGTTATTTGTCCAGTCTGCCATGCTGGGGTAGTACCACCACTTTCGAATGTAACACCCGTGAAGAGACTTTGTCGCGTTTCGGGAATAGTTTGAAAGTAGCCAGGTATAACGAGAGGAGTGTGCGCTGTCAATCTAAGATGGTACATGCTCGTCTCCTCAAGCCGGCATTGTGGAGGCGACTGCTACCGCGCAGGTTTCTCTGTAGTAGCAGTTGTTTCCATTCATGGACCGCACTCTAGCTTTATATCAGGCGGAGTGTTGTCACATGCCGAGCTACAATAAAAAAAAAAACACCATAATTTACTTAATAATCTTTGTTTTAATAGTAATCCGGCATGTGATTACACTCTGCCTAATCTACTTTAGGTACATAATCTCTGAATGAAGTATGAGTGGAAACAGGCGTCAGTCTGCCTACCCCTCTTTGAACATCACTAAAGTCAAATTAAGGAACCGAAATGAAAATAAGGTTGGAACTACAAGCTGTTAGTATCTTACAGTGGGTTAAGACGTGAAAAAGTGCAAATTTCCGACTATAAGAATTCTTAAAATCCGTCCTGTTATGGGAATACATTATTAAAAATCGACGCCCATTTGTTGTATTTATGTCGAAAAAACATTGTAATTAAAATGATAGTGATCATTATTATACGTTTTTAGAATCCGTGTGAATTGTAGATATTTTTAAAATAATGGTCCCGTAACCTTACATACAATTTTTTTACACCAGCTTCGTTTAAATATTTTGCTTAAAATTTGATAAATTAAATCTTGTTTAGATTTTAATTTTTTATTTAATCATGGTTATGAATTGGTTACAAATAACATTTTAATTAGAAAGCCCTGTATTTTCTCAACCCACTTAAATAAAAATATCAGTGAAAATAATTGTAAACAAATTTTTATAACATTATTTTGTGATAAAACGGGGGAAAAAATGATAATTCTTTAAAAATGTCATAACTTTTAAACCAGAAGGTATAAAAAAAAATTACCAAATTATATTCTAGATATTGAACCCCTCTATCTGTAAAATACCGTTGACACCACTACTTACGGGACACCCTGTATATACAGGATGTCCCGTAAGTAGTGGTGTCAACGGTATTTTACAGATAGAGGGGTTCAATATCTAGAATATGATTTGGTGATTTTTATTTATACCTTCTAGTTTAAAAGTTATGACATTTTTAAAGAATTATCATTTTTTCCCCCGTTTTATCACAAAATAATGTTATAAAAATTTGTTTACAATTATTTTCACTGATATTTTTATTTAAGTGGGTTGAGAAAACGCAGGGCTTTCTAATTAAAATATTATTTGTAACCAATTAATAACTATGATTAAATAAAAAATTAAAATCTAAACAAGATTTAATTTATAAAATTTTAAGCAAAATATTTAAACGAAGCTGATGTAAAAAAATTGTATGTAAGGTTACGGGACCATTATTTTAAAAATATCTACATTTCATACGGACTCTAAAAACGTATAATAATGTTCACTGTCATTTTAATTAAATTAATTTGTATATATTTGTATATACAGGATGTCCCGTAAGTAGTGGTGTCAACGGTATTTTACAGATAGAGGGGTTCAATATCTAGAATATGATTTGGTGATTTTTATTTATACCTTCTAGTTTAAAAGTTATGACATTTTTAAAGAATTATCATTTTTTCCCCCGTTTTATCACAAAATAATGTTATAAAAATTTGTTTACAATTATTTTCACTGATATTTTTATTTAAGTGGGTTGAGAAAACGCAGGGCTTTCTAATTAAAATATTATTTGTAACCAATTAATAACTATGATTAAATAAAAAATTAAAATCTAAACAAGATTTAATTTATAAAATTTTAAGCAAAATATTTAAACGAAGCTGATGTAAAAAAATTGTATGTAAGGTTACGGGACCATTATTTTAAAAATATCTACATTTCATACGGACTCTAAAAACGTATAATAATGTTCACTGTCATTTTAATTAAATTAATTTGTATATATTTGTATATACAGGATGTCCCGTAAGTAGTGGTGTCAACGGTATTTTACAGATAGAGGGGTTCAATATCTAGAATATGATTTGGTGATTTTTATTTATACCTTCTAGTTTAAAAGTTATGACATTTTTAAAGAATTATCATTTTTTCCCCCGTTTTATCACAAAATAATGTTATAAAAATTTGTTTACAATTATTTTCACTGATATTTTTATTTAAGTGGGTTGAGAAAACGCAGGGCTTTCTAATTAAAATATTATTTGTAACCAATTAATAACTATGATTAAATAAAAAATTAAAATCTAAACAAGATTTAATTTATAAAATTTTAAGCAAAATATTTAAACGAAGCTGATGTAAAAAAATTGTATGTAAGGTTACGGGACCATTATTTTAAAAATATCTACATTTCATACGGACTCTAAAAACGTATAATAATGTTCACTGTCATTTTAATTAAATTAATTTTTCAAAGTTAAACAAGCAACAAAGTACTATTTGTCGAAGAAATTTCATAATTACCTTATGCGAATTCCAATAAAACCAATGTATATAAATACGGATAAGAAAATAATTTATTAAAGTAAATGCTCAAAATGTCTCCCTCTAACTCTAATGCATAACTGACATCTTCTAATAAAGATTTTCCTGATATTTCCTAGGGCTCTTTGATTATTTTTAATTCTTTCGGACACGATATTCAATTTTTGGCGTAGTTCATATTTATTATTATTACATGTCTCATAAACAGCTTCTTTAAAGTTAACAACAGCAGACTGATGATGGTTATTTGTCCAGTCTGCCGTCCTGGGGGTAGTACCACCACTTTCGAATGTAACACCCGTGAAGTGACCTTGTCGCGTTTCGGGAATAGTTTAAAAGTAGCCAGGTATAACGAGAGGAGTGTGCGCTGTCAATCTAAGACGGTACATGCTCGTCTCCTCAAGCCGGCATAGTGGAGGCGACTGCTACCGCACAGGTTTCGCTGTAGTAGCAGTTGTTTCCATTCATGGACTGCACTCTAGCTTTACATCAGGCGGAGTGTAGTCACATACCGAGCTACAATAAAAAAACCATAATTTACTTAATAAACTTTGTTTTAATAGTAGTCCGGCATGTGATTACACTCTGCCTAATGAACTTAAGGTACGTAATCTCTGAATGAAGTATGAGTGGAAACAGGCGCCAGTCTGCCTACCCCTCTTTGCACATCCCTAAAGTCAAATTAAGAAACCGAAATGAAAATAAGATTGGAACTACAAGCAGATAGTATCTTACAGTAGGTCAAGACGTGAAAAAGTGCTTTCCGACTGTTAGAATCCTTAAAATCCGTTCTATTATCGGAATGCATTATTAAAAATCGACGCCCATTTGTTGTATTTATGTCGAAAAAACATTGTAATTAAAATGATAGTAAACATTATTATACGTTTTTAGAATCCGTGTGAATTGTAGATATTTTTAAAATAATGGTCCCGTAACTTTACATACAATTTTTTTACACCAGCTTCGTTTGAATATTTTGCTGAAAATTTGATAAATTAAATCTTGTTTAGATTTTAATTTTTTATTTAATCATAGTTATTAATTGGTTACAAATAATATTTTAATTAGAAAGCCCTGTGTTTTCTCAACCCACTTAAATAAAAATATCAATGAAAATAATTGTAAACAAATTTTTAAAACATTGTTTTGTGATAAAACGGGGGAAAAAATGATAATTCTTTAAAAATGTCATAACTTTTAAACCAGAAGGTATAAAAAAAAATCACCAAATTATATTGTAGATATTGAACCCCTCTATCTGTAAAATACCGTTGACACCACTACTTACGGGACACCCTGTATATTAGGTAAATGTTTTTAAATTTTTTTAAATATATTTATGCTATTATGTTAACTGCCGCTGTCAAAATTTATGGCGTCTCGGAAATTAGCTGCGTGCGCTATTTCGCGCAGGTACAATCGAGTTTACAAAGGACAATGCCAATTCGCCTAAGAAAAATGGGCCCATAATTTTTTTCTCGAGTTTCGCGATGATTTTTAGTTAATTTTGTAGAAAAATAAATCTACTTCCTTATTACCAAACAGTTTTAATTTTTTCACCCGGGTTATTGAGTAATTACATGTTTTCTGATGCAATATTTGAGGTTATTATTATTTTAAATGCTTTAATAATTCAAGATATCTGTTTTTTATGTAATTAAACTTTGTCTATTAATTCGTAAATGTTGTGTTGATATAATTACAATGAATTAATAAAAAAATAAGAGATTATTTTAGAATATTGTTTTGTTACCATAATATTAGGTGTCAAGTGGGCCCAAAAATGGGCATTCTCCTTTACGGGTAGAGCGGGAATGTGCCCTTCCCTTTAACCTTCATTGTGCCCCGCTGATACCTCAATTTGTGTACTAGTGCCTAACTTCGGGGCCGCCATAAAGTTTGGTTCGTACACAGCTTTTGATTGGGGAGTAAAACCTGTAACCCCTCGGCCACACTCGTCGATGTGATGTGACGTGTAGTGCGTGGCTATTTTCTACAAAATTTCTCTTCTGTCAAGGGTCTCAAGTCTCAAGACCTACGCATTTTTTGCCATATACTCGTATTTAGTAGTAATTGATACTTTGTACGCTTATTGCATAGATTAATGATTCGTCTTTGCCCGCGCTACGACCGCGGTATAAACTGTATACTGTTTGGTATAAGAATAAAGGACAATGCCCATTCATGAGCCCATTTCATATCGAATAGTTTGGGAACAAAACAGTATTCTAAAATAATATCCTATTTCTCATTAATTTATTACAATTATAATAACACATCGTTTACCAATCAAAAGACAATGTTTTATTACATAAAAACAGATATCATCAATTATTAAAGCATTTAATACAATTATAACCTCAAGCATCAAAAAAACTCAAATTCAGGACACGACTCCTGCCTGTAGAGATTTCTCTATAGTAGCAGTTGTTTCCGTTTATGGACCGCACTCAAGCTTTACATCAAGCGAAGTGTTGCCATATGATGAGTTACAATAAAAAAAAATGTTTTTTTAGGTAAATCGTTCTATTGAAATAATTGATGACTCATTCGTTCTGGATGGTAAACCGTTGCGTCTTGTATCCGGATCACTACACTATTTTCGAGTACCATCAGACTACTGGAGAGATCGCTTACGTAAATTCAAGCAGGCAGGCCTCAATGCTGTCGCTACGTATGTATTCAACTTTTTTTTCTAATTATTCTACGTTGATATTAAATGTTTTCTGCATACTTATAAAAACAGTGAAGAAAATAAATTCTCCCTACTGCTCTGCCTACACTCACTTGCCCAAAGATCGACTAAAAAAGGCCTTACAAAACATTTACAATAAAGAGTATACAAGTATAAAAAGAGTGGTAGGCAGACTGATTAGCCGAATCTGCCGTCCACATTTGAATGTAGCATCCGTGAAGTGACTTTATCGCGTTTCAGGATCAGTTTGGCAGTAGCCACGTATAACAAGAGGAGTGTGCACTGTCAATCAATGGTGCACATTCGTCTCCTCAGGCCGGAATAGCTAAGACGACTGCTGTCTGCAGTAATTTATCTGTAGTAACAGTTGTTTTCGTTCATGGACCGTACTCTAGCTTTACATCAGGCGGACTTATTCAGTCATTAGATATAAAGGTTTTTTTTTTAATAATTGAATAGTTATGTGGAATGGAGTTATCATGAACCGCAAGAACGGCAATATAGATTCGAAGGTGATTACGACTTGGTTCAGTTTGTGAAGTTGGCTGCAGAAGAAGGTCTTTTAGTTTTACTTAGACCTGGACCTTATATTTGTGCTGAAAGGGATTTGGTAAGATTTTTAACTTAATTTAATAAATCCTTTCTACCTTTCATTATTTAGAGCATATACGGAACAAAAAAACATTAATCCACGAGAGGTGTGAGGGAGGGTGCACATTTTTCTCCTCAGGTCGGTATAGCGAATGCGACTGCTGTTTGTATGACAGCTGTTATTTCCGTTCATAAACCGCACTCTAGCCTAGGGGGGTTTACTATGAAAATATAGATTAGGTCATAATAAAACTTTCCTGTGGAAAATGAGGTTTAGTTTTTCAAGTTTGAACTAATTAAAATATTTTTTCAGGGTGGATTTCCATACTGGCTACTTAGTAAATATCCTAAAATAGGACTCCGAACGACAGATCCAGGTATTTTTGATTTCCTTTACATATTTTTGCACATTTAACTTGTTGCTATATTCGAGGCAAAGGGAACGTTGCCTATGCAGCTTAGCCTTTAATTAAGTGCCGCCCTCGTCCGAAAGTGTCATCCAATTTCACGTAATAAATCTTTTTAGTTAATCTCCTTTCATGCATTCTTTCCAAATGACCGAACTACCTTAGCATACTCCTTTCCAAAACAATACTACATTAAACTCTTATTAACGTATATGTTTAAAGTGAACAGTTTGATAGAAAATAATATTGTTTCTCTTTTTCGAAATTTCATGTTTGATTATTGTTTTATAATGATCCTATTTTTGGATTTGTTCGTTAAATTGCTTGTTATGGTATTCACGGTATATACAGTACCTATACTTATATGCTATTTGTCACGGCTAGTGGACTAGCGAAAATCCCCCGAGTAGGTACACTTAGTGATGATACTGAATGGATGGCACTATAGAAAGTTAGCATTTGAAGAAATATATAATAATAAATATAGAGTAGGTATATAAGTAGGTATAATGGGTATTAATACAAACTTTCAGGCTCTTTTTTATTATTGTAGCTCGGTAACAACACTTCGCCTAAAGCCTAGTACAGACTTACGAAACGTAACATGCAATGTAACGTCAAAGGTGCATTTCATAAGTGTGGACGTAGCGCGCGCACGATCCTATTTGCATCTGTTTCCGGCATGCGCGCGGCGAACATAGCTCAGTCTGCCGAGTACACGGCGAAGCCATTGTTCGCGCGCGTTCCTTAGTCCACAGACACACAACCACACTGGCGTTCCGTGCACACTGCGTGCCCCTTTGTGTTCGGCGAAAAAACTTCGTGCGCGCACAGCGTCCACACTATGGGAATTCTGTTACATTGTATGATACATTACGACAATGTGGACGGCAAATTCTTTCATTCCATGTTACATTGCATGTTACTTTTTGTAAGTCTGTACCCGGGCGAGAATACGGTCCATATACGGAAACAACTGCTGTAACAGATAAACTATAGGTAGTAATCGCCTTTGCTATATCGCGTTAAAGTGTGTATGTGTCGCTTATTGACAGGGCACAGTCCTCTCGTTATACCCGACCACTTTCAAATTGACGCCAAAATGCTTCGCGTGTGTTCCATGTTAGACTTGGAAGTGGTGATACTGCCCCAGGACGACAGACTGAGCTAATAACCATCATTGTACTGCTAACCGCCTTTTCACTCTCCTTTTCGTGTTTATTTCAGATTATATGTCCGAAGCTAAGATTTGGACCGACAAATTATTTGAGTTAATGACCCCGTTGCTTTATGGAAATGGCGGACCTATCATTTTAGTGCAAGTATGTTTGTTTATTAAAAACTTTGTTGTTTAAAATTTTCAATTACGTAACTTTTACGTTTTCGTTTTTGTTTGAAGCACCGCAATATGAACCTATTGGTGAGAAGCAAAAACAAAGTTACTGTATATCAAATTTTAAAAACGTGAATGTAAAAAATAATATATTAACTAATTAAAGGTAGAAAACGAGTACGGTAGTTATGCATCTGATAAAATTTATATGGAGAAATCTCGAGATCTATTATCAGCTCATGTTGGAAAGAACGCATTATTGTACACGACAGATGGAACTTCAAGAAGATATTTCACAGCAGGTTCTGTTGAAGGCGCACTCACTACTATTGACTTTGGAACTGGTAAGATTTATTTTATTTATACTATTACATATACTCAATCCGCCTGATATTAAGCTACTTGAGTAAAGGCAGTCGAACTGTTCAGTTAAAACTGAACGTGTGTAGCCTGCTTAACAGCGCGCAGTCTCTTTATTTGTTATCTTTTTTCTCATGTCTTGCAAAGTCAAAATTGTCAAAAATCAAAGTTGTTAGCGTTTTCAACTGTAAAAATTGTTTACGTGTTTTCCATAAAAAAACGAAATACAGTAGAATCCGGATATAACAACCTTCAAGGGACCGGCGATACTATGTCGTACTAACCGGATGACGCACAAAACGGCAGGATTATTTATTAGGTACATATGTACATGTATGTACTTAACTTGCGAATACATATATGTTATAAATGCGAAAGTTTGATTAATAGTTTGATTAATTAGCTTTGAGTTTTTTGTTAAACTAATTTGTTTTCCCTACTCACCGCTAGAGTCGCATTGTAATATTTCGCTGTGTTTGTGCTCTTAATTAATAATAGAATCGTCTGGTTGGCTAAATTAACATCTATTCCTACGAGTCTAAGTTAATATTGAGTAGATCTTTGATTTCGTATTCACAGGAAACAACGTTTCTTCAGTGTTCGCGAAACTTCGGAAATTTATGCCTAAAGGTCCATTAATGAACTCAGAGTTCTATCCAGGGTGGCTTTGTCACTGGGGTGAAGTGTTTCCTATAGTTAACACCAAACCTATTATAGAAACTTTGAGAGATATGTTAAAAATGGGAGCCAGTGTTAATTTTTACGTATTCTTCGGTGGCACCAATTTTGGATTTACGGCAGGTATGAACAATACAAAATTCACGCAATGTTATGCGTGCCATCTATCCGCAATTTATAAAATAATAGATATTTGATTTAAAAACAGATGGCGCTGTTTTATGTTCTTTTTATGAATCTGTTTCATATCTGCTTCGATTTTAATTACTTTAAAAGAAGTTTTTTTTTTCAGGTGCCAATTATTTTCAGATTTATCAGCCTGATATTACTTCTTATGACTACAATGCACCACTTGATGAAGCTGGAGATCCTACACCGAAATATGATGCAATAAGAGCTGTGTTGGAAGAGGTAAATCAAAGTTCTGTTTCGTATATAAATGGGGTTGATATAACTAACTTTTCATTTATATTTCAGTATTATCCAGAAGTAAAAGAATTACCACGACCTGTAATTACGAAGAAGGCTGCATATGGCCCTGTAACTGTACAACCATTTATAAGATTGTTATCGCCAAACGGACGGGAAACATTTGGAAAGAAATATGAAAAAGTGACCGGTCCAGATTTACCGACTTTTGAAAAACTTTGGCAGAATTCAGGATTCGTACTGTATGAGACGAATGTTGATTTTAATGATACGAATACTAAAAATCGATTATTAAAAATTCTATCTCCAAGAGATCGAGTTTATGTATTTGTTAATGATGTAAGTTATAAGTGATATTATTTTTAATTTATCTAACTAATGCTAGATCATTAATTCAAGAATGAACGACAGCTATCAGTTGTGAGTTGAATGACCTCGCGCGTGCTACGAGGCCGTCACGACACCAACCGTACATCAATTCCATTTACATTGCTTGTTTTTAACTTTTCAGTGTTATTTTTTGTTTTTAAACGTAGTAGTTAATATTTGATCTGTGAATGTCAAAAATTATGCAAAAAATAATTAAAAATTATGATAATAATAATAACAATTTCGTTATTGCAGTTTACAGTGTTATAGAAATACAAAATCATAAATAACTTACTGCAATTGGCGGCAATTTTATAAATAAAAAAGAAATATTTGTACCCCTCTTTTTATCATCACGTACGATATTGTGTCGTTTTTGTACAATTTTTTGTTATAATTTAATATACCTATTTGTAACTATTTCAATGATAATTTTATCCAACAGGAGCTGAAAGGCACAATTAGCCGAATGCACAAAATATATAGTTTACCACTCATGATTAAGAAGAACGACAAATTATCACTTCTAGTGGAGAATCAGGGACGGATTAATTATGGAGATAAAATACATGACTTTAAGGTTTTTCTAATAAGATTTTTTATAAGTATATGGAAGTTTGACATGTAATTGAATTACCCTGAAGTCGCCTTCGCTATGTTGCAAAGACTAGATGACAAAGCATACTCGCCCGGCTACTTTCAAGCTGAACCCGAAGTGTGAGATGATTCGCTGATAGCTGTTAACGCAGATCGCGATCAATTATATTAAACCATAAAAGTAATTACAGGCTGATAAACTTAAAATGAATTTTAATGAAATAGGGTGGTTAAATAGTATCTTAGCTGAACCTTTTTCTGGTTTGAAGTGTAGATAGTTTAAGACAATACAATACAATACAATTTTTACGCCTTTTTCCCACAGGGATAGGCAGAGACAACGGAACGCCACTTACCACGATCCTGACACAACACCCTCGCTTCCTTCACATCCACAATTCTCTTCATGCACGCCCTACGGTTATGGGCACTAGGCAGCCCAGCTTTCATGAGGATGTCTCCTATTTGATCAGAAAACACCCTTCTGGGTCTGCCTTGTTTAACGCATCCATTCACATCAGATTTATATATTCCTTTCGTCAATCTCCTTTCATTCATCCTTTCCAAGTGCCCAAACCATCGAAGCATTCCTTTCTCAATCCTCGTCACTACATCATCATTCAAACCACATCTATCGCGCACAACACTATTCCTCATTCTATCCGCTATCGTGACTCCACATGTACTCCTTAGTGACCATAGTTTAAGATTTAGGTGTAAATTGGTATATAGGTGTACTTAATTAAGGTTATATTGGAATTGGAGGCAGGCGGGGAATAACGCTCGAAATTAAAATAATAACAATTACAGGGCATTTTGCAACCAGTGTATATAGAAAAAGAAGTTCTTGGTGGAGAATGGACACTGACTGGATTTCCACTAGAAGAACTACCCCAGTTTGATAACACAGTCGCTATTGATTGCAACCAAACGGTTTCAGGCCCTGTAATGTATGAGGGTTCCTTTACAATCGATGATAAAGCGCCTTTAGATACTTTCTTAGACACAACAGGCTGGGGAAAGGTACGTGAACTGAAACAATGTTTATTTTTTTTACTATCGGCATTAAACCACACGAAACCTGATGTTATGCTAGAGTGCGGTCCATGAACGGAAACAACTGATACTACAGATAATGTTCTACATGCAGCAGTCGTTTCCGCTATGCCTGCTTGAGACGAATGTGCATCATTCAGATTAACGGTGCACCCCTCTCGTTATATTTTTAAATCTAATATCACAAATAGCCACGTGGTTTTTTTCCTGGTATCTTTGAATACTTTCTTAGACACAATAGGATGGGCTATGTCAACAAAAATGAAAACGTGTTTTTTTTTTTCACGTTATCACGTGTATTTTTTTTAGTTATTAGGTTAAAGTAGACTATTGAGTTATTATTAACTCAAATATTTTAGACCACAGACAATATAGACACTAAAGACGGGGAAAACTATGTAAACATAAACAGAAATAAAAATGTGGTTATTTTATTTTGCTTTTTTTTTTACATTTATTTCACAAATGACCACGCGATTTTTTTTTTATAATGCTATTGATATTCGTGCTCAATAGAATTTATAACATGAAATATTATTTCTCTATTGTGATATTTATTTTCAGGGTTACGTATGGATTAATGGTCATAATTTAGGAAGATATTGGCCATTAAAAGGACCACAGATAACGTTATATGTGCCAGGAATATGGCTAAAATCCGGACAAAACAATATACACATTTTAGAACTCGAGAAAGCTCCTTCTGATCATAATATTACTTTTATTGACAAACATATTTGGAGTAAACCCACGAAAAAGTCCAAATAAAATAAATTGTTTAGGTATTTATTAGAAAAGTAAGGTCTCCTATTATTTTTTCATAGAAAATGAAATTTATTCACAATCGATTCACAACACTCACGATCGATGAGACCGGTATTCGAACCTCGCTAAAGACCGGTACCAATGTAACTTTGTTATATGTACTTTGGTCGCTCATTAAAGTGTGGTAGGCAGACTGATGATGTTTATTTGTCCTGTCTGCCGTCCTGGGGTAGTACCACCACTTTCGAATGTAACACCCGTGAAGTGTCCTTGTCGCGTTTCGGGAATAGTTTGAAAGTAGCCAGGTATAGCGAGAGGAGTGTGCACTGTCAATCTAGATGGTACATGCTCGTCTCCTCAAGCCGGCATAGTGGAGGCGACTGCTGCCCGGACAGGTTTCTCTGTAGTAGCAGTTGTTTCCATTCATGGACCGCACTCTAGCTTTACATCAGGCGGAGTGTTGTCACATGCCGAGCTACAATAAAAAAAAAAAAAAAAACTTTACTTACGAGTAGGTACTACGCTGGATAGGTTGAACAATTAGCTACTTTTCCACATTTCATTTTATATGAAAAAATTAATAGGAGACCTTACTTTTCTATAACCCCTCTTATTATCTATTTAATTTTGAATAGTTTATGAACAATTTATTTTATTAACTAGGTATGCTCTAATAGTTGACGATTGCCGATGAATGTGCCAACTTTTAATGTATTAAATTAAACTTTATTACGAATTTATTGTTAAATAAAATATAATAATTATATTTGTGTTTTTTTACACCCCGCCCTAAATTGTCCATGTTTTGCACTAGGTATTTTTCATATAGCAAACAATTTTAAAATATTTATTTTGTAAATAAAAAATATATAGATTAATAGTTATTAGTTTAAGTATTTTCATTACATATAATTTAATCATAAAATAAATCTAAAAATTGAATCTTACCTGTTGTTGTATGCGTGTTAATTTTTTTCTATTCAATTTTATTTTTCTACTATTTTAATACTTTGTTCCCTTTGCTTTCCCAGAATGGAAGAATTTACAAAAAAAATAATAATAATACAAATCTAACATTTAAAATATCAAAATTATTAAAAACAAAAATAACCGATAAAATAAAGTATAGAAGATAACA
Source organism: Tinea pellionella (assembly GCA_948150575.1). Classification (NCBI taxonomy): domain Eukaryota; kingdom Metazoa; phylum Arthropoda; class Insecta; order Lepidoptera; family Tineidae; genus Tinea; species Tinea pellionella. The sequence continues at coordinate 5,250,672 of OX411248.1, read as the reverse complement.
ATATCATCCGAGCACAAAATCAAAGAACTCACTGATTAATTAGGAATTTACTACTTAATAATTCAAATATTTTATTAGCACCGCGCCCCTTTCATACTACCTACTTATAGCATACCAATTACCATATCAAAACGAACGTCCTTCAAACTCAACTATATTGTGTGTAATAACAGCCGGTTCATATGAAAATTTAATAGTTTAGAATACCTAGGTACTTGCTACAAGTTCATGTTTATAGATGTTTATAAAGCAAAATAAATAAAACTTTATTTTTCTTATTTATTGCTAGTGCCTTGTATCACAGACTCTGATCGGCCAAAGTAGAATTCTTATTATAAAAATGTAATTAACAATTAGCAACAATGGTCTCGCTGATATGACGCACTATCATCTGTGGTTAACTTCATGTCGTTATCAAGTTCATAAGATAGACAGAGTCAGCAAACTGAAACATACATGTAGAAAGAGACGACATGAGATCGTGTAAAATGAAGGTCACGATCAAGTATAGCCGACGTCGGACGCGTTACCGGTCTGTTGCCTTGTATGAACAAGCAACAGCGGACCGTTCTTAGAGAGAGCGGGGAAAAAACACGTGGCGGGCTGGCTATCTACGGTTACACACGTGAGTTCGGATTTTTTACATGAATTTAATAAAAAGAGTTCAATTGCATCTCTATTAATAGTTGTTTACGAATTTTGAACAATTCTGCGATGTGATAATTTATAGGTTATAAAACGTGCCGGCATGGTATATATTACTATTTATGCATAATAATGAATAAATAATGTAAATTTGACCTAAATCATCCTATTAAATATATTAGTACTTAATCGGCTCGTTGATTAAGTTAATTAATTAAGTAATAAATTCTGCTCGTTAGCACTTTATATTAAGTAAATGTAATGAAATACATATTTTAATCACTTGTATTATGTATCATGCCAAATATTTTGGATCAAGTATCAAATTGAACTGACATTCCAGTTCAAATCGATGCTACCAATCAATATAACGATAAAATTTATTTTTTCTTAGAATCGATAAATTTTCTTTAAAGATCATACTCAATAGTAATGTATTGTGTGGCAGAGATGCATAATTTCAATTGTAAGAAATTAACGCTACCTATAAACGATAGTGCTATATAGCTGCTACTAGATGGCAGTACTGTTGTTTAAGAATGTTTTGTGGCTAGGTCCTTAACTTTTTCATTTGTATTAAGATCGCTGAAGAGTTAAGACCCGCTTGTCCACGACGCACATGGTGCTATATTAAAATAATTTTTGATTATTTACACTCGAAAACATCTAATCGGCTACGATAAATTACAAGTTGCGTCGTGGACAAGTGGGTCTTAACTATTTTTTCCGTAGTCCGCGTTCAGTTATCAGCGAGTGTGGTTAAAGTTTTTGCCACGAGCTTAAAATTCAAGCGATTGGTATATTGCTGAAGTGAAAGCTACCTGTTTATACTGAAATACTAGACTTTTACGTGAGTATTATTGTACCATAATTTAATGTATTTTTGTCAATAGATGTTTATGTGTGTGTTAATTACATGGTGTTTATTAATTTAATACATATTTGAATCAAAATATTATTACAATATATTATAACAAAATGTGCAAGCAATGTGTTTTCAATTGTTAATAACAATTTGTTATAGTTAATTTAATACAATACAATTGTCACGCCTGTTAATTTAACTTAAGCAATTATAATTTTAATTTAATGTGTTTACGATATCATCAATTAATAAATGAAATTATTTATTAAAAAAACTATATATAAATAAATAATTAAATCGACGTTTTATTATTACGACATATTTGCGAGCACATAAATTAACTAAACTATAATTGCTTAATTAAACTAACTACAGCCATTTATTATTTATTATTTATATTTTTGTAAAATATGTTTAAAATATAATATTTGAATAAAAATTTAATTACGTTAATTTTAAAAACGCAAAGAATAATAATTATTTCATTATTTATTCATCATAGTGTGTTACGAAATTAATTTATAATGACGTAAGTAGGTATATAATATATTATAACAAAGACGTCTCTCGTTAATGAATCTGCGGCCATCACTACAAAATTGATGAAATTATTTAAAATGAGTTCTGAATCATAAAGGAGAATGCCCATTCGCCTAAGAAAAATGGGCCCACAATTTTTTTCTCGAGTTAGTCGATGATTCTTACTTAATTTTGTAGAAAATTAAATCTACTTCCTTATTACCAATCTTTTTTTTTTCACCCGGGTTTTTGAGTAATTAGATGTTTTCTGATGCAATATTTGAGGTTATTATTATTTTTAATGCTTTAATAATTGAAGATATCTGTTTTTTTTATGTAATTAAACATCGTCTATAGATTAATAAATGGTGCGTTGATATAATTAAAATTAATTAATACAAAAATTAATTAATAAGACATTATTTTAGAATATTGTTTTGTTACCATACTATTAGGTATTAAATATTCTTTGAAAATCAAATCTAAGCGGCTCAATTTTTTGTCAATTTTAATTTTATATGGCATTATAACAATTTGCCAGTGTCAAAGTAAATATTTGCCAAACCTCCAATCGATTTTCATATATGGTTAGAGTCCTATGTCCTCATGGATGATATGAGGATCCAGGATCTAAAGCCTTTAATGATGACTAGTAGTAGTACTTAAACAAAAATCGTCAGTATCCATGATAGGTTTCAGAGGTAAAAAAGTGGCGTAACCGGTAAACGTAAGGGTTAAAATTCCAATTTTAACTTAATTAGTTTTATTTACGATCAACAGAACAATGCCTGTGGAATCTGTAAATGAATTAGAAACACCATGTTGTTTGGTGTTGGCTGACGGGTCTGTCTTTCCTGGAAAAAGTTTCGGAGCAAAAGTCCACGCTGAGGGTGAAGTCGGTAAGCTTTGAAAAGATTTTTTTGCGATCCCGTTAGAGGTTTGAAACAGGTAGAAGAATTATACCTATTTAAATATTCTATTATTTACGATGCATGTTGGGATAAACAGTGTAGGTACCTTTACCTACATGAATTTTTAAACCGCGGTACATGAACAGAAACAACTGTTACTACATATAAATTTCTACAGGCAGCAGTCGCGCCTGCTATGCCGATTTTGGAGACGAATGTGTACCATTCGGATTGACAGCGCACGCTCTAATCGTTATACCCAGCTACTTCCAAAGTGATCCCGAAACGCGAAGAGATCACTGTACGGGTGTTACATTCGAAAGTGGTGGTGACCGACTAGACTTATTAATAACCATCATTAATAACAATCAACAATAAAGGTACTAGTACCAGAAGTAGATAAATGATTTTTTTTACAGTTTTTCAAACTGGTATGGTGGGATACCCAGAATCCCTGACGGATCCATCTTACCACGCTCAATTGTTGGTGCTTACGTATCCTTTAATTGGCAACTACGGTGTTCCAGATGAAAATGAAAAAGATGAATATGGTTTACCTAAGTAAATATAAGTTTTACTCAATTAATAATTTGGCGATTACTTGTACAAGTTATCGCGCGAAAAAAAAATTGTATTTCTGATGGACTGTAGTAAGCAAAGAACAATGGGCAACTCCCATACAAATTTTTGCTGACATAATTTTTTAGCGTCAACACATGAAAAAATATCTAAAATATAGAGTTTGAATTTCTTAATAACTATAATTCAAGTTTTACTAGTAAAAGTACATACATACATTTTAAAGATATTTTACTTTGAACTTTTGGAGGTTATGTCTTGTGGACATCGAAAGTGTTAGGCAGAATTGTAGCACAAGATACACAGTAATATGTCGTCGTAAATATCAGATAATCGGATAATCTTTAACAAATACTAGTCAGTCACAAAACACAGAAAAACAAAACCCGGAAAACAGCAGACGAAACAACGAAACAAACACCAAGTCGTCATTTGAATTTCTATATTAAATTATGATTTTAATTTCAGACTTGGATAGACCAGTAGCATAATTTGAAAAAACTACGATTTTTTTTATATGTAACTGTAATAACGACTTTTGAAGACGCTTAAGAATTCAGTCAGCAATTTTTTGCCCATTGTCCTTTGCGGAATCATAAAATAAGCACTGAAAGATTATGTTCATTTCCACGGATAATTTACATTACAAAGTGCCAATAGAATCTAATAGTGTAATAAAAAAATTAATTGCATGTTGATGTAAATCTGTAATATTCGAGATGGACACGTGAACACTGTGTAGCTTAGTGGTCAGAGAATCCATGCACAAAACGGGCGATCTGTGTGTACTGTGTGTATTTTTCTGTTTATAATTTAACAGTAACAATCACAACATTTGAATATGTATTTTTCACATTGTATACCTAATTAAAATATCTAATTCCAGATGGTTTGAATCCAGACGTATATGGGCAGCAGGCTTGATTGTGGGTGAAGCATGCTCCCGCGCCTGGCATTGGAGGGCACGCAGAACTTTGTCCCAGTGGTTGGAATCAAAAAATGTGGCGGGACTCACGGCAGTGGATACCAGAGCCTTAACTCGACGTCTAAGGGAGGGTTTTACACTAGGTCGCATTGTACAAGGTGGCCCTCCCGTTCATCCCTTACCTCCTCTCTCCGACCCAAATGTACGGAATTTGGTAGCTGAGGTATCAGTCAAGGTTAGTAAAATAACTTCATTTTCTTTCGTAGCTCGGGCATATGACAACATTCCACCTGATGTGAAGCTAGAGTGTGGACTTTGAACCGAAATAACTGCTACTACAGAGAAATCGCTACAGGCAGCAGTCGCCTCCACTATATCGGCCTATGGGGACGAGCATGTATTATCTAGATTGACAGTGCACACTCCTTTCGTTATACCTGGCTACTTTCAAACTGCTCCCGAAACGTGACAAGGTCACTTCACGGGTGGTACATTCGAAAGTGGTGGTACTATTCCAGGACGGTAAACTGGGCTAATAACCATCATCAAATGTGTTTTATTAGCCTTGAATGATTATTTAATTTTTTCAATTATTTAATGGTTTTCCAGGAACGAGTTGTTTATAATCCTAAAGGTGAAGTCACAATACTAGCCGTCGACTGCGGTTTAAAATACAATCAAATTCGATGTCTCATATCCAGAAACGCAAAAGTAATTTTGGTACCATGGAATTATCAAATAGATACAAGCGAGTACGACGGGCTCTTCATCAGCAACGGTCCCGGAAATCCAGAAATGTGCAGTAAAACTGTAGACAATTTAAAAAGAATAATCAATGATAAATCAATTATTAAACCTATATTTGGCATTTGTCTTGGTCACCAATTGTTAGCAACAGCCATTGGTTGCAAGACATTTAAAATGAGGTTAATATGAGTTTATAATAATAATTAATTTAGTTTTTATCTCTTCAATATGTTCACTAGTTTACTAATTTGAATGATTTTTCAGCTATGGTAATCGTGGTCACAATTTACCATGCAGTCATAATGGAACATCAAGATGCTTCATGACATCTCAGAATCATGGATATGCAGTTGATCCTGGCTCATTACCGAATGGCTGGAAAGTTTTATTTACAAACAAAAATGACAACACTAACGAAGGGATCATTCATAAATCAGAGCCATTTTTCAGTGTACAATTTCACCCGGAACATACTGCAGGTCCGACAGACTTAGAAGGACTTTTTGATGTATTTTTGGAAGCCGTTAAAGTATATAAGAATAAGGAAACTTGTGTGATTGATAACATGATAACGAATACATTTAAATTCCAACCAATTATTCATGAAAGGCCTAAGAAAGTTTTGATTCTCGGGTCTGGCGGATTGTCCATAGGCCAAGCTGGGGAGTTCGATTATTCCGGGTCTCAGGGCGTGAAAGCCCTCCAGGAAGAAAAAGTACAAACAGTGTTAATAAACCCGAATATTGCTACTGTTCAAACATCCAAAGGATTAGCTGACAAAGTATACTTTCTTCCTATCACTCCTGAGTACGTAGAGCAAGTCATTAAAGCGGAACGTCCTACCGGTATACTTCTTACTTTTGGAGGACAGACCGCTCTGAACTGCGGTGTCGATCTGAAGAAAGCAGGCATTTTAGAGAAGTACAATGTAACAGTTTTAGGCACACCTATACAATCCATAATTGACACCGAAGATAGAAAAATTTTTGCTGAGCAAATTAATTCAATTGGAGAAAAAGTAGCACCTAGTGCAGCAGTGGAATCGGTCGAAGAAGCTTTACAAGCCGCTCGCAATATAGGCTATCCTGTAATGGCACGTGCTGCGTTTTCGTTGGGTGGTTTGGGCTCTGGATTTGCCAACGACGAAGAAGGACTTAGAGCTTTAGCTCATCAGGCTTTATCATATTCTAACCAATTAATCATTGATAAATCTTTGAAGGGGTGGAAAGAAGTAGAGTATGAAGTGGTTCGCGATGCTTATGACAATTGCATTACAGTGTGCAACATGGAAAATGTCGATCCATTGGGTATACATACCGGGGAATCCATAGTGATCGCACCAAGTCAAACATTATCCAATCGAGAATATTATATGCTGCGGAACGCTGCCATTAAAGTCATACGACATTTCGGTATTGTGGGAGAATGTAATATCCAATATGCATTAAACCCAAATTCAGAGGAGTTTTATATCATAGAAGTTAACGCCAGATTATCGAGAAGTTCCGCATTAGCTAGTAAAGCGACCGGATACCCTTTGGCGTATGTTGCTGCCAAATTGGCGTTGGGCATACCATTACCTAATATCAAAAATTCTGTGACAGGTGTGACGACTGCTTGTTTTGAACCGAGCTTAGATTATTGCGTTATTAAAATTCCTAGATGGGACTTAGCTAAATTTAACCGTGTTAGTACGAAAATCGGTAGTTCAATGAAGAGTGTCGGAGAAGTAATGGCTATTGGAAGAAATTTCGAAGAGGCATTTCAAAAGGCGTTACGAATGGTCGATGAAAACGTAAATGGATTTGATCCAAATATTAAACTAGTCAACGAAAATGAACTTCGAGAACCAACCGATAAGAGAATGTTCGTTTTAGCCGCTGCTTTGAAGCAAGGGTACTCGATAGAAAAACTTTATGAATTAACAAAAATAGATCTTTGGTTTTTGCGAAAAATGAAAAATATAATAGATTATTACAATATACTTGAAAACAATGGCGATGGTACGATTAGTATTGATGTTCTCCAAAAGGCTAAGCAAATTGGATTTTCTGACAAGCAAATAGCAGCTGCCGTTAAAAGCACAGAGTTAGCGATTCGAAAATTAAGAGAAGAATATTGTATAACGCCTTACGTAAAACAAATAGATACTGTTGCTGCCGAATGGCCGGCGACTACAAATTATTTGTATATAACATACAATGCTTGCACTCATGACCTTGATTTTACTGGGGAGTATGTCATGGTACTCGGATCAGGTGTTTATCGTATAGGTAGTTCAGTTGAATTCGATTGGTGCGCCGTAGGATGCTTGAGAGAACTTCGAAATCAAGGTAAAAAGACAATAATGATTAATTATAACCCAGAAACAGTGAGTACTGACTATGATATGTCAGACAGATTGTATTTTGAGGAAATTTCGTTCGAAGTAGTAATGGATATATATAAAATTGAAAACCCAGAAGGTGTAATATTGTGCATGGGCGGCCAATTACCCAATAATATAGCTATGGATCTGCATCGTCAACAAGCTACGATCTTAGGAACTTCTCCAGATATGATAGACGGCGCTGAAAACAGATTCAAGTTCTCACGGATGTTAGATCGCAAAGGAATTATGCAGCCGAGATGGAAGGAACTAACAAACCTAGAATCTGCTACGAGTTTCTGTGAAGAAGTCGGCTACCCTTGCTTAGTGCGTCCATCATACGTACTGAGCGGTGCCGCTATGAATGTGGCACATTCTGGCCAAGACTTAGAGGCTTATTTAAAATCAGCGAGCGATGTGAGCAAAGAACATCCCGTAGTTATCTCAAAATTCATTTCGGACGCCAAAGAAATAGATGTGGATGTAGTGGCCGCCGATGGTGTGTTACTGTGCATGGCAGTGTCCGAGCATGTCGAGAACGCTGGAGTACATTCCGGCGATGCGACACTCGTGACTCCTCCTCAAGACATTAATGATCAAACTTTAGAGAAAATAACAGAAATCTCGAGAGTCATCGCGGAAACGCTCGACGTGACTGGTCCTTTTAACATGCAACTTATCGCCAAAGATAATGATCTAAAAGTGATTGAATGTAATGTACGAGTATCGAGATCTTTCCCGTTTGTATCAAAAACTTTAGATCACGATTTTGTAGCAATGGCGACGAAGGTCATACTAGGTTTGCCCGTCGAACCTGTCAATGTGATGGGCGGTTGTGGGAAAGTCGGTGTAAAAGTACCACAATTCTCATTTTCACGGCTCGCAGGAGCTGATGTTACATTGGGTGTTGAGATGGCTTCTACTGGAGAGGTAGCATGCTTTGGTGAAAATCGATATGAAGCCTATTTAAAGTCTTTGATGAGTACTGGTTTTAAAATTCCTAAAAAAGCTATTTTGCTATCCATCGGAACATTCAAAGTAAGTTAAATATAAAATAACTTATTGTTTTTATTTATTTTAAGTTTAATTTTAATCATATCGTCTTTTTTCAGCATAAAATGGAACTACTGCCGAGTGTAAGAATTCTTCAAAAAATGGGTTTTAAATTATATGCTAGTATGGGCACGGGAGATTTCTATACGGAACACGGGCTCGAGGTTATTATGCGATAATTTTAAATTATAAAAAATATATTTAAACTATAATTTATATATATTATGATTGAATTTCAGGTGGAAAGTGTACAATGGACTTTCGATCATATTGATGATCTCGAAGATGTGCGATCCCATGGTGAATTAATGCATTTAGCAGATTTTATGGCTAAAAAACAATTAGATCTTGTTATAAATTTGCCTATGAGAGGTTCATCTCGCAGAGTGTCATCTTTCAGTACGCACGGATATAGAACAAGACGCTGGGCAGTAGACTACGCAGTACCGCTTGTCACTGACGTCAAATGCGCTAAGCTTCTTGTTCGGGTGAGTCAATTACAAACATAGTATTGCAAATCGGGGCAGTAAAGGAAGAACCTTAACTGTTGCAGCTACACGAATATTGTCTTAGGAGACTATTCATAATTTTTTTCTTAGATTTCTCACTTTTTAGTACTCCTACCTGGGTCGGTCCATAGAAGTTTTTGATCAATTGATATAAAAATAATTGTGGAAATTTTCTTGTTAAATGTACATATTTTTGAAAATCTGTGAATAATTATGAAAATTTAACGAAAAATTATGGATAGTCTCCCAAGACAACATTTGTATAACTGCTACGGTTAAGGTACTTCCCCTTACTGACCCGTTGAAAGCTAATGCTCTGAATGAAAATTGCAATATTATTCAATACATAGTTTCTTACATGAGTAATATATTCTTCAGGCGATGCAACAGTGCGGTGGAATACCAGCTATGAAGACACACACGGATTGTATGACTTTCAGGAATATTGTCAAATTACCAGGATTTATCGACGTCCATGTGCACGTACGCGAGCCAGGCGCTACAGACAAAGAAGACTTTTCTTCGTGCACCGCAGCCGCTCTCGCCGGCGGAATCACATTAATCTGCGCCATGCCAAACACTAATCCGCCTTTAACAGACAGAAGTACCTATGATTACGTATCTGCGCTCGCCCGTGTCAGTGCGCGATGCGACTACGCATTGTTTGTGGGAGCATCTACAACGAATTGCGAGACTGCGGTCGAATTAGCACCTCAAGCTGCCGCTTTGAAAATGTATTTGAACGAAACTTTCTCCACATTAAAATTGGACGATATGACAGTTTGGCAACGACATCTCCAAAATTGGCCCAAAAAACTACCTATTTGTGCGCACGCCGAACGTGAAAAAACTGGAGCTATAATCTTAATGGCCTCACTTCTGGATCGACCTATTCATATATGCCACGTCGCACGTAAAGAGGAAATATTAATTATAAAATCGGCTAAAGAACGAGGACTCAAAGTTACTTGCGAGGTTTGTCCGCATCATTTGTTTTTGAGTACAGACAATATTGATCGAATCGGTCAGGGACGAGCGGAAGTCCGTCCAGTTTTATGCAGTCCCGATGATCAAGCAGAATTATGGAAAAATATGGATATTATTGATATTTTTGCCACGGATCATGCCCCGCACACGGTGAACGAAAAAGATTCCGCTAAACCGCCTCCAGGATTCCCCGGATTAGAAACTATTTTACCCTTGTTGTTGAACGCAGTGAACGAAGGTCGCTTAAAAATGGAAGACATTATAAATAAATTTCATAAAAATCCTAGAAAGATATTTAATCTTCCCGAACAGCCAAATACGTATGTAGAAGTCGACATGGACTATGTATGGACGATCCCATCCGCATTAGACTTCACGAAATCCAAATGGACACCTTTCGCTGGAATGAAAGTGTGCGGAGCCGTGCATAGAGTGACTTTACGAGGGGAAATCGCATATGTCGAAGGACAAATATTAGTGCCTGCTGGCTTCGGGCAGAATATACGCGAATGGCCGGCGCCTAAGAAACCGGTTACGCTTCCGAGTGAGAAAGCTGAAAAGGATAGCCGCCCGAATTCTGCTTTAGATTTGAATGTGTCTGGAGATGCTGCTCGTTTTAGTGATGGCGAATTCGAGTTCGAACCGAGCAGACATAGCGACTCGCAAGGGAAACTGAACGTTCATTTCAACGACATAGCGGGACTCAGAAGTATGTCGCCATTACCAATAATGACCATGAGACAGCGCTGCGATAGCTCCTCGTACCCAGCAGCGTCGGTCACGCAACGACAAAGAAGTGATCTATACGGCAAAAGTATACTAAGCGTGGATATGTTCAACAAAGACGCGTTGAATGATATCTTTAATCTTGCACAATTCATGAAAACCGGTGTCGGTAAAGGTCGTATGTTGGACGACATACTGCGCGGTAAGGTGATGGCATCTATTTTCTATGAAGTGAGTACCCGCACCAGTTGCAGTTTTACCGCAGCGATGCAAAGATTGGGAGGGTCCGTCATTCACACAGATGCTACTAGTTCATCTGCAAAAAAAGGAGAAAGTCTAGAAGATAGTGTAACGGTTCTCGCTAGTTATTCTGATGTCGTAGTCCTGCGTCACCCTGAACCTGGAGCGGTAAATGTAAGTTTTTGTTATACATGATTGGTTTTACCTGCATTCGTTTATCGTTCTTAATAATACATACTTATATTTATCTAATAATTACAGCGCGCATCGAGGCATTGCAGAAAGCCAATAATAAATGCCGGTGACGGTGTGGGTGAACATCCTACGCAAGCACTACTCGACGTGTTCACTATTCGCGAAGAAATCGGCACCGTCAATGGGCTCACAATAACGATGGTCGGTGATCTTAAGAACGGTCGAACTGTACATTCCCTCGCTCGGTTACTAACACTATATCAAGTGCAACTTCAGTATGTCAGTCCACCTGGTTTGGGTATGCCACAACACATAATGGAATATATCGCATCTAAAGGGATATCTCAGAAAATGTATGATCGCTTGGAAGACGTTTTAGCTGATACTCATGTGCTGTATATGACGAGAATTCAGAGAGAAAGATTTAGTAGTCAAGCGGAATATGAGAAGGTCAATATCGTTTTATTTTTATGTGTAATTAATTTATCACATTAATATGAATTAAAGTATTTTTGTTAATATTTACAGGCTCGCGGTCTCCTCGTAGTGACTCCTCAATTGATGACCCGTGCTCGTCGTCGCATGGTAGTGATGCATCCGCTGCCACGTGTTGATGAAATATCGGTTGAATTCGATTCTGATCCCCGTGCCGCTTATTTCCGTCAGGCAGAGTATGGCATGTATGTTAGGATGGCCTTATTATCAATGGTTGCTGGTGTCAACCCACTTATATAATTAGTTTTAGGAATAATAAACTTATGCGAGACAATTATTGTAAAGGACAATGCCTATTTTTGGGCCCACTTCATATCTAATAGTTTGGTAACAAAACAATATTGAAATACCTATCAATAGACAATGTTTAATTACACAAAAAAACAGATATCCATTATTAAATCATAACCTGAAATATTGCACCAGAAAAAGTAATAAATAAAATAAAATAAATAAAACAGATTAGTGATAAGAAATGTAGATTTATTTTTTTACAAAATGAATTAAAAACGATCGATAAACTCTCAGGCGAATGGGCATTCTCCTTTCCAAATAATTGTTATTATTTTGTTATTTTATATAAGGAATCATAATATTTTTCAATGTTTTATTTAATATTAATTCGTACCTATACACGTTTATTACTACGTGAGGTTATTCTTGCTAAAAGTTATTTTTTCATTTTAATTACCTTTAGTGTTTATTGAAATCGGATTTTTTTTTAAAACGTTTTATGTGATTACAAGTATAATTAAATAAAACAAAAATTGTGTGCTGTGAAACAAATGTAGGTACTTTTATAATAATTTCATTACTTATGTATAAATATATAAAATCGACTGCTGATAGTTGAAACTGGATTTTTTTTTATATTATATTAACATTTAGTAAGTATTATGTGATAATTTTAAATATTTAGTTTCGTATTTTCAATACATTTTTATGACATTTTTGTATGCTATCCTAGTAACGAGCTTACGAAGTCTTTAATTCTATTATTATACTGCAAAACAATTCTGTCATGCGCTGTTAATTGTTTATGGACTAATTGTTAGAATAAAACAATAATAATTGAGTATCAAATTGTTTGTTCATTTTTAAATGATATCTGCTCTACTATTATTTAAAGAAAAACCGAGTACTGGATTCTGATATGAATTTTACCAGAAATTATACAATAATAAACTTTTCTGACATTGTATACCTTCAGAAAGTCTGTGATAAATTCAATTTTTATAATCGAAAGATACTATTTTTTTGAAATTATTTTTTGCCTTTTTATTTACTCTGTAACCTCCTACATTTATTAATTAATATCAGCTAAATTTCAAATTCGAGATTCACTTAGGGTCGTTTGCACCAAAAGGCCGGTTAAAGTAACTTTAACTATTACTTTTACGCTTACTTTAACCATTACGTTTACATTATGGTTTAACGGTAAACGTTTAACGGTCGTCATCGCCGTAAAAGTAATAGTTAAAGTTATTTGAACCGGCCTTCTGGTGCAAACCACCCTTAGGGTAATTTACATCCTTGCAGTATTTACCAACGTTCTGCTAATGTACACATTTAATGGATTTTTACATAAAAATATATATTAATTTTTTATCTAAAAAATCTATAATCGTTTTATCTAACTTTTTTTAATTTTTCAAACAAAACGATCTTAGAGCAAATATCACATTTAGTGCAAGTGACAGCTAGAAGGACAACATTGATAAAGTTGCAAGCAGTGGACGCAAATGGGAAAACTGCGACTCTAATCGCCCCGTTCGACGCTCGCAACCGACCCAGTATGATATTGCACTTGTGCTTAGATAGGTACAGATATCTAGTAATACGTTTGTTTATAAAATACTGCATAGAAAAAATTAACCTAAAATGCCAAAGCCAAACTATCTTTCAATTGCTATAACCTTGATTCTTCCAATGACTCTGAGTCATCTTCTGTCAGCTTAAGTATGCTGATTCTTCTTTTTGCTGCATTGTTAGTACTAGTAGACGGTTGTGGATGATCATCAACAAAACTGAATGCTGAATAACCAGGTGAATCAGTAGGAGAATCTTGGTTTGCCACATTTAAATTTTTTGGTGGACGCGGGCGAATGGGTATTGGTTTAGATTCTACTCTAGTAATATCTCTTGGTTTACTTTCTCTTCTGTTGGGTATTTTGTACCCGCTCTGATCAATAAGCATTCTATGGCATTCCGCTAAATCTTCTCGAATTTGTTCAAGATATTCATTTGCAGTAACATCTCCACCGGGTTCTTCTAAAAGTAATCTGCATAAACGTTGAGCTTGTTCCAAGTAGATAACAGCCTGTTTGATAGCCTTAAATTTTTCACTAAACCTCGCCATTGTTATGAAGTGAGGTATGAAAAATTCTAATACTAAACGTCTCCGCTCTGCTTCCATTTTAGGTGGTAAGATAAACTGAAATAAATAGTATTAGCGAGTTTAAATATTATATTAGTGACCTAAATAAAGTTAATTAATTTTTATCGAACATGTTAAAATGATAAAATATAGATATTGAACATTTTTTAGATTGAATTCTGAGAAATACTTACATTTCTATCTATGGCGCTTTCTATTGAAGATAATATCCTAATTTTTTTTGACTGTCCTTGTGCTTTTCTTCTTTCTTGTGCTTGACGTCTCACTTTCCATTGGTAATCTTTGTCTCGTGATTTGGCCCGTTCCCAGATATTGCCACTAGTGTTGTCGTCTTCACTTTCAGATGACGATTGTGGCCTCATAACGGGAGGCAAATTTGGATTAGCTATACGTAAAGGATTTTTACACGTTAATAAAATATATAGTCTATTAACATTTAAGGGAGGATAAAAATCCTTTCCAGTATATTTAAGCTTTTGTATTGCGCTCAAAACATGCATTACGGGCGATTGCAAAATATCATGTAAGCGCCGCTGCAATTTCAGAAGTAACGGGGTAGGAATGCCCTTAAAATCATTACATGACTCGACGAAATAATTTGGCAATCTGGAACGTCCAAAATGATCATATAATCCACGCAGAAAAATTCTCAAAGATTCCCCGAGTCTGTCTTCTGGCCACTTGGCTAAATTATCTTCACATTGCCAAAACAGATGGTTCTTAATGTGACTAGAGTCAATTCCTATTTTACATGATTCACTTTCCATAAATGTTTTATGTAGCGCTAGAGTAAATAGATAGCATCTGATATGGGAATGTGCTAAGCAACTCTCTAAATATCTTTCAGCCGCCGGGAAGGTAATTTTCCATTGAAACTTTTGATTTGGATTAGCTCCGCGTTTTGGTCTGAATCCGACTGGTGTCAAAAGGCAACCCAAATTAATAGCTTTGGTTACCATGTTCTTTGTAGGCCATTGATAATTTAAATTATTTCTTGGATTAACTATGACCTTTCTCTCACGAATTATCCATTGATTTCCGGCACTAGGCCAGGATGCGATGATAGCTGGAATTATTTCATAGCTACACTTCACGTTAGCTTTCATTGTGTCACAATAAATACTGGAACCTTGCGTTAACGCATTATTAATAGCGTCTGATGTTAAACCTAGCGCCTTACCCAATTTTACCATGAAGTTATCAACAAAGTTGGTCATAAAATGTACAGAGCTGAGATAGTAAAATATATCATATAAATCTTTATTTATATTAGCTCGAGATGCCCGCTTCGGAAGAGGACTATCGTCATCGTCTTCGTCGCTCGATTCATCAAGGGCGCGGACTTTTTGAATAGCCCAACATTCGTCTGATAAAACACCGGAACTGGCCGATAAGTTTGATTGAAGACTTAGTTCTACCCGCTTTGGTGTTGTAGATTCAGTAATAGTTGAGTAACCATAATCAGACTCTGTTTCACTAGATTCATTATTGCGGCTCGAATTGGACCTGTATCCTGATGTGCCCTCGGTATCTTCAGACAAATTATTTTCTTTATTTTTCTTGGTATTTACTTTGCCAATATTTCCTTTTTTAAGGATGGACTTTGTCACAATGGCATCTGTGTCAGCTTTCTCTAAATTGGTAATCGAGGTTCGCCTTTCCTCTTCTTCTAACATTATACTCATCTTCCGCATAGATTTAACATTTGAAATATCTGCCTTAATTGCCGCTGAGTTGAATTGTATGTTTGGACCACTTCGCCTTCTTCCTGATAAATCCACATTATCAATTCCAAAGGACATATGTTTCTCATTAGAAATAGTTTCATGTAATCTAGATTTAAACGGCTTTTCAATAGATATTGATTCGTTTATTCTTAACTTAATACTTCGTAACAAATCCTCTCCTTTGTTAGGAAATGATTCTTCATTAGAGTTCGTCGATTCTTTTCCAGATTCAGTATAAATACTTTCATCCGAGACTGACGGATTTTCTGTTGAAATTACTTCCGATTCTTTATTCATAGCAGTACTCTCTAGGACTTCTAACTTCTTCAATTTAATATATCCTGTAAATTGATATAATTCATAAATTCTCCTGTAATATTATTTCATTAAAATTAAACATATCAAACACCGCTTTTATTATCTATTGGAAATAATTATTTCTATTTTAATCTATGTAATTACCTGGCTCCTTACATTCTTCAATGAGCAGTTTGTAGAATGGTGCATCGAGAACTGTGCTGTAATCTGAAATATCTCCCGGCTCACTAGCTTCGACATTATCGTAAATGACGAATAGTCGCGGGGAACTAAGGGACTCTTGGTGTCCTTTACGCCGTGAATACCGAACATGTTCTTGTACACACTCAAGTATACGATCTGCGAAGAACACGTGTTTGTGATGACGCACCATAGCTTCATCGATGCGATGCTCGCGATCACTAATCGGGTTAGTTTTAATTTGACGCATTTCCCTGAAAAACAAAAACTTATGGCATTAGTTACATTGTTAGGTTAGGCCTATGTATGGACCACTAGATAGAATCTTTCTTTGTTCTCAATGTAATTTTCAAATAATATATGACATCAATATTTCATAGATAACAAATCAAGTTCGAGGCAATTTATATAAAATAGATGTAAAGATACAAATTATCAAGTTTATAATTATTTTATATCAACCGTCATGTGATTTAAAACACTTCGTTTGATGTTAAGTTAGTGTGCAATCTAATTACGGAGACAAGAAATCAATTAGCGGGAAGCAGTTCCTTTCGCTATGCCGACGATTGTGCACCACCCCGGTTGATAATGCACACTCTTCTTATTAGAGCTGACATTTTTTTATTGTAGCTCAGCATGTGACAACACTCCACCTGATGTAAAGCTAGAGATAAATGGAAACAACTGCTACTACAGAGAAATCTCTACCGGCAGCAGTCACCTCGACTATGTCGGCTTGAAGAGACGGACATGCACCATCCAGATTGACAGTGCACACTTCTCTCGTTCTATCTGGCTACTTTCAAACTTATGCCGAAATTCACTTCCAGTCACTTCACGGGTGTTACTATTGAAAGTGGTGATCCTTTGACTCTCTTGTTATGCCCCGGCGACTTCCAAGTTGATCACGTAAGGCGACTAGATCACTACGTACGTTACATTTGGAAGTGGTAGTACCAACCCCTGAACTGGACTAAAAACTTTATTCAATCCGCCTAGCACTCTGAAAAGCGAATATTGCAAGAGTGGTAGGCAGACTGATGATCGTTATCTGCCCAGTCTGCCGTCCTGGGGTAGTAGCACCACTTCCGAATGAAATACCCGTGATGTGACCTTGTCGCGTTTCGGGAGAAGTTTGAAAGTAGCCAGGTATAGCGAGAGGAGTGTGCACTGTGCGTACTCGTTTCCTCAAGCCGGCATAGCGGAGGCGACTGCTGGCCGTAGAGATTTCTCTGTAGTAGCGGTTGTTTCGATTCATGCACCGCACTCTAGCTTTATACCAGGCGCAGTGTTGTCATATACCGAGTTACAAAAAAATTATATGTATCAACTTTAGGGTAGTATCCACTCTTCTTATAAAAGAGCTCGTACCGATAAATGTACGATTACTTCCCCTTGCCCTTAATTGAAGTGCAACATGTTATCACTTGCGATTACTATCATTTGGCAACAAGATACCTATCGCTTTTTTTAAATAAAATGTATGCATCATTAAAGTATTTTTTGAACATGTAATGACTAAGACTATACACTGAGGCTTATCGTGCATATTCTACGTTCACAGTATCTACTGTTAGTCGTACGCTTATATGACGAGACGCCTCCGTGGATAGTTGTGCTTACGCAAACAAAACTATTACAAAGTTACTACGAAATATGCGAATTATCATAAAACCAGTGCTTAATTCATCAATCAATATTTATAAGTAATTAAGATTTATCGATTGTTCTTTCATTTGATCAGCGGCATTCATAACAATAATAAAAGGATTATTACCAAAATGCAAATTAGATAATGTTAAACTTCAATCACAACAAAGTTTAAGCGGGGCATACTTATCACAATAATATTATCGTGGTATTAAATTGCAAACTCGATTACACCGCGATTCACAAAAATACATGATTAATAAACACACCTTTCATAGTTTTCGAAGAACTGCACTGAGAGTAGAATGTTATTTAACACAAAAGCTTCACTGTCGTTCGCCAATTGATACCGCATCAGATTAATTGCGTCTTCATCATAACTCCTAGTTGGTTTGGCAGAAGTCGGCATCTGAGCTGGCGTCACCCTACTCGTCGATGGCATATCAGGCACGACAGGTACCTTCTTCCCCTTCCGTCTGTTTGCAAAATTAGCATTTTTCAAAGCTTCCTCTAAATTTTTTTCATCCAGAAATTTCTCCCGCCCAAAAAAATTCTCCGGCTCTTTCCCGTTCCGTTTTTTAGTATTACAATTTCCCATTCTTGACGCCAAGTTTATCTATGCATACTCGTAACTGGCTTTATCATTATCATTTCACTGGGAATGTGCGTTCCGCATGTATTTTCAGCCCATACTGAATTATAATTGTCAATTCGATTGATATTCTTTGATTAGTACTATCGAAATGAACGTAATCTCTTTCTTATCAATACGACTGTGGTGCCGATTTGCACAGATTTTTAATTAAACTAAATTAATAGATGTTTAAAAATAAGTTTTCAACACTATCAACAATCTACAGTGGATTTGGATTAGTCATTTTATAAATTTATTGTTTTATTACTATTGTGTTTTCTTCTTAAGTATATGATAAATAATAGGCACCTGATTGTATCAAGATTTACTCGATATGTTATATTCATTAGATACAATGAAATAATTAATAATCAATGACGAGTGAAATTGATTAGGAAATTAAAAATTATAAATTCCTACGATAATTTTTTTAACTGTTTTTCCTGTTATGAAAATTTCTTTCTTTTTTATATTACTTTACAAGCCTGTAGAATATTTTACGTTTACAACCGCTTAAAATAAGTTTAATAATTCAGCATATCAAGCTTAACATGAGGAGCTTTGATGATCAGGAACTTAAGCAAGAGTTAATGGTAGCTTGATAGAAATCTCTGCAGATAGAAACTGCTTTCTCAATATTAGCTTGCTCGTACGACATTACCATCTACATTTGCACACGTCTGTAGATACGGAGAGAGTTTAATAAATATATTATTTTTATTAAATACCTTTAATGAAGTAAGGATATTTTCCCAAAATATTTAATAAAATAACATATTTTTATGCTAACACTTTCCCGTCACACCTATTATTTATTTGACTAAATAGTTAGTATTTTCACAATTAAAAGTCACACTAAGTAGGTCTAAGATAATAAATAAAACAATAAAAAATACTAAGAATTAATCTATATTTATATTTCTTCATAACACAAACTATATCCTTAAAAATAATTAAATTTAAATCTGAACTATAAATAATATCACATTTAATTCTCTGATTCCTAATAGTATCAGTGGGCTATTTAAATTTAATTGATAATGGCAAACAATACACTCGAAAATCATAATAAATTTGTTGATAAAATTTTAAGTAATTAAAGATTCAATTCCTCCTAAAGTATGTGTTTATTTTCACGGAATAGTTCGTAATATTTCAGCTGGAGCAACACTTTGAGCTGTTTCTTCCATACCTTCTGCAATTCCTTCTTCATCATCTCCTATTTGAGGCTTCGGCCGTCTTTGTATTCTTAAACGTTTTACTTCATCCATTTTCTCATCTAAGATTCTCCTAAAATTTAATTAAAAAGTTAAGCCAAAAGAAGTATTTGTAATTACTATAGTAAAGTTTAAAGTACCGTATTAGTGACAACTTTTTCAGTTTTCCTCTGTTGTTTTTAGTAACTCGGCATGCGGTCCTTAAGTGGCAATAGAGGCAGTACTCCCCACCGCCTTGCCGGCTTAAGGAAACAAATGTGCACCGGCCTGATTACCTAACAGTTATACCTAACTACTTCCAAACTAATCGCGAAAAACTACTAAGTTACTTCACGGGTGTTACATTCGAAAGTGGTGGTACTACTACCCCAGGACGATATCCACCACCATCGCTCGTCGGTGGAGAGTCACCGAACAAACAGTAAAAACAAAACTGTATTTATACAAATCAATTTAGACTTTACTTACTGTTGACGACAATCGAATAGGACACTGTAACCGACAGGTGGGTCGTTGTCTTGGGGTCTCGAAGAACAAAACTAGTAAAAGACAAAGAAACACATATAATAGGTATATTAAAAAAATACACAAGGTCGTCTGAAGGACAAGCAAAATAAATATAAACAAAGCAAGCAAAAGTAAAAGCGCGTCAATCAAAATCAATTAACGCAAATGTGTCAGAGTGACTTGAAACAAAATTAAACAATTAAAGTTATACACAATGAAACTATTTACAAAATAAAGATGAGAGGCAAGGCCCGATATGGCGCTTGCGTATCACCGAAAAGTACGTCAGGGTTGACCCAAGTCCGACTATCCCGCAGGGCAACCCTATCGATGCGGAGGCTGTTCCGATACGGAAGCGGCCGATGCACCGGTGAGTTACACCCGAGTAAAGTTGGTCACGGTGTCAACACTGTTTACCCTTCTTCAATGATAATACCTCAAAGTTGTTCCAATGCGGAAGCGACTCACGGTCTTATCGTTGGAGAGGTCCCTAAAGTCTAAGCTGGTCCGTTGCGGGCGCGGCCTCGACTGATTTCTCACAGCGCCAGCACCCGCTTATATAGCCTTTTTTTAGTTGAAGGTAGATTCGTCTTCATATTTCTTCAGTACGGCCACCTCTTTTAGTTGAAGGTAGATTTGTCTTCACATTTTAGCGCGGGCCTATTCTGAGTTGGCGGTAGATTCGCCTTCATAATATAAGCGCGGGCCTATTCTGGTCGGCGCCGATTCTTGTAGTTGTTACAGTCTCCCCTTCTACCTCTGAAGACGTCCCGGCGAGGAAGGTAGGACGTTGATTGTGGTTCTTAGGTACTAGGCTGGACAATGGGCTGGTTGCTGGCGGCGCGGCGTTTAAGTTGCCGGCGACAACGTGAGGTAGGTTCGTCACATTGTAAGCCATCTTCCACGACTGTAGGGTGGTGCGCAGTCTCGTTGTGATGCAACTCGGGCCGTCCTCTACGGCGTGTGTGTGGTTCTGGCTCGCCTTGGTCGTTTACTATGGTTGCTGCGTCGGTGTGCTGAAGCCTTGGCCGTCCTCTACGGCGAGCGTGCAGTTTAGGCGCGCTGTTGCCCTGACTGTCGTCCAGGGTTGCCGCAGCGGTGTGCTGAAGCCTTGGCCGTCCTCTACGGCGTATGGGCTGCAGTGGTGTTGGCAGGTCTGTGGTTACCCCGTGATAATGGACCAGGGCAGACGCGTGGTAGACCCCAACAGGAGTGTCAGGTTTTTCTGGATCTGCAATTTCATAAGAAGTTGGCCCATGAGATTGTAATACAATGTAGGGCCAATCTCACCAATCTTCCCGTGGGAGTATTGAACGACATTCGCTTCACTTTCTGTTGTTGAATAGTTTCTTTCGGCTGCTGTCAGAAAACGGCTGGCATATTCGTCAGGATGCTCGTCTTCTCCCTCCCCTTGGACTAGAACTGCTCCGAGAGCGTAGTTGCTGGCGTCGGTTTTCAGTACGTAAGGTTTGGTGTCATCAGCTTGGCGCAAAACAGGCGCCGTAATTAATTTTTCTTTTAGAAAATTGAAAGATTGTTCCTGTTCCTTCGTCCACTTCCAGACAGCGCTCTTTTTCGTCAAGCGTTTCAATGGTTTTGCTTCATGTAAAAGATCATCAATGCGCGGAATCGGGTACGCATCGAATACTGTAGCGGAGTTTAGCCTGCGATAATCAATGCAATGGCGGGTCCCTCCGGACTTCTTGGGGACCAAAACAGCTGGTGCAGACCAAGGTAAAGATTCTATGATGCCATCTCGTAGCATCCGTTGAGATAATACAAACGCGTATCCCTCCGGACTTCTTGGGGACCAAAACGACTGATGCAGCCCAAGGTGATTGAGAATTTTCTATGATGTCGTCTCACATCATCTCGTCTATTTCCTTTACCAGCATTTCTTGGCGTGGTTGTGATAACCAGTACAGTGGTACTGCAATGCTGAGCTTCCTTTTTATTATCGGGTTCGAAGTCATCAGTTTGTGTTCCTATTCTCGTTCGCCAGTTTAAATTCTTCGGCCACTAAGTTGGGCGTCAATTTGTAACAGATGGGTCCGTGTTCGGGCGCCAAAATTTACTTCTTCGGGCCCCACGTTGGGCGCCAATTTATAACAGATGGGCCCGTGTTCGGGCGCCAAAATATAACTACTCTGGCCCCACGTTGGGCGCCAATTGTAACCGACAGGTGGGTCGTTGTCTTGGGGTCTCGAAGAACAAAACTAGTAAAAGACAAAGAAACACATATAATAGGTATATTAAAAAAATACACAAGGTCGTCTGAAGGACAAGCAAAATAAATATAAACAAAGCAAGCAAAAGTAAAAGCGCGTCAATCAAAATCAATTAACGCAAATGTGTCAGAGTGACTTGAAACAAAATTAAACAATTAAAGTTATACACAATGAAACTATTTACAAAATAAAGATGAGAGGCAAGGCCCGATATGGCGCTTGCGTATCACCGAAAAGTACGTCAGGGTTGACCCAAGTCCGACTATCCCGCAGGGCAACCCTATCGATGCGGAGGCTGTTCCGATACGGAAGCGGCCGATGCACCGGTGAGTTACACCCGAGTAAAGTTGGTCACGGTGTCAACACTGTTTACCCTTCTTCAATGATAATACCTCAAAGTTGTTCCAATGCGGAAGCGACTCACGGTCTTATCGTTGGAGAGGTCCCTAAAGTCTAAGCTGGTCCGTTGCGACACCTAATAAAAATACTCCAGCAATAGTCAGTAAAACTAACATTGTGACACCGATAATTGTTGCCACTGTCACTGATGGTAACTCGGGTGACATGGCTGTTACTGATACTCCAGGAGTTTGGGTAGCCGCAACAAAATCTGTAAATTAAACAAAAAAAACTTCAAACATTTTCTATATTTTATTCAATAAAATGTGTGTAAAAATACCTACTACTAATCTGTCTACCCCGATGCGACAGTTCAACACACATTAAAAAAAACGGTTTAAGCGAAAGCGGATCGTCGAACCATTATTGAAGATTGAAATAAAACAGAATTTATTGAATGTGCATTGTAAGATAAAGAAACAGAAAAAAATACAAAGTCGAGTTCATTATGGTATAAAAATGTAATAATGTAACATGAACCCGCTCAGTTGGAAGGACCCCCGATGGATATCATAACTCAATGACAGTCGTGATGATTAATATTTGAACATACCGAAAAAAATTTAATGAACTGAATTATGTGAAGAAAATAATAATTGGGTAGGTACTTATTGCAAGTTATCGTTTTATTTTTTAAATAAAGAAACAATATATATCATATAGGTAAATATTTATATTCTTACCGTTATCTCCCCAATCTGCAATTTGACCTTTTAACGTTTCCATCGTTTCGCATTTACTTGAAACCGTTTAATTTATTCTGTAACAAATATTTTAAGTTTAGTAATCTAGTATAGTCGAATTACGCAAAAAAAAATCATAAGAATAATACTAGATATATTATTTTGATAAATAGTATTATTAGGCAAAATAACTTAAGATAAGAAAATGGCTGCCGAATGTCGGTAGCACTAATCATCAAAGTACAATAGATAATTCATAATTCAATTGGATATTATTATTTTTCGTAAATACATGAATTGCATTTACATTTTTTGACAACAGACTTGAGTTTTGAGAAAAAACATAAACACTAAATTGTTTTTATTTTTAAATCTCAAGTATCCGGTGATTATAACGCGACCTTAGACATTAATGTCTGATTCTTGACTGAAAACTGACAAGTAGAATACTATGATGTAAGTGCCTAAAATCATCTTAGATTGCTTTATTTCACATATAATGACACCACTTCAGTGTTATCTTATCACTTAATACTAGAGTCTCGTTTTAAAATCCCATACAAAAGACAACGTTTGATGTTATTTGAGATGATTTGATGTCGATGTCGCGGCTAAATTATCGATAATAGGGTAATTTTCATTGCACAATTCTCGGTACAGTCGGGATATTTATATAAGTATATCTTTCAACAGTTGAGTCTGAACGTTCCTCTTAATATTTTAAACCCGCAGGTAACAGCTGCTGTGGTTATTAAATTATGACGAAAAGTAAAAAAAAAAAAAACAAAGCATCTGTGCGTCAAGCGAAGATTTTGGGTGTGAGTTCGATACTCGTGTATGCGCAGCGATTTCTTTCTGTTCTTCATTATAATTTAATAATGTATAAAACATAAATTTCAAAAGACATTATTTAGCTGGTTATTTTTTTATAGTTGCTTGACACGTGACTGTGACTACACTCCACCATGAAAAGCTAGAGTGCGGCGCCTATGAGAGCTACAGAGAAATAACTGTGCAATAACTAAATTAATTCGACCAATAAAAATCGGTTTACAACCATAATTAGCTAAATATAAATGTGGGCGTATATCATACTGTGAGTTGAAACAATTATTCTAAAGTGTTATTGTCGATAGTGCATACTTATCGATAGAATAATTAATTAATTATCACGGCGCAATGGCTACAGTATTTGTTTTTTCAAAAACTACAATTTCTGCGTACCATCCACTCCTGCTCACAAACATATAAATATCTGTATATTTTGAACAGTTGAGGAACCTGGTTCTAAAATGAAGGAGCCCTTTATCGAATAAGATGTATTTACATCTTTGTACATATACTATACGTTCTCAACCGATACCTACCGCAGCCACCACATAATCTGATTCAATGTCAATAGAAATAGCTGGGCTGGAAGTACTTGTACTCCTCTAGTACAGCATAACTAACTACTGACTTATTATTGTATATTGACATTATAATTGGAACTAAATTTAAAACAATAAATAGGACATCAGCGTCATATAAAATTCTTAGACTGGAATTTAGATTTGCGTCCTGAGCTTCGGGGCTCCGGTGCATCAAGGCATGCATACTCATAAACATCATATAACGTCATAAAGATTCGAATGTTCAAGGAAATGTCAATAGCATTGTATCATGCTTCCTATTGTTTGTTTTATCGTTGAATGTCCTGATATCCGCCGTCAAGCTCATTAGTACGTGACTAGACTCGACAGTTCAGTGTTACGCTAGCATTTTATCACGTTTTGAAATATTTACCAATAAAACCTTTCAACGTAGGAAAGTTCCGATTAAACGTAAACAATTACAGCAATCACAATCTCAATACTGACGGAAAAAAAGCAAATACGAATAGTTACGATAAACATCCTTTTCGTAAATAACACAATACGAATTATTGTACAAAAATTTCTCTGTGGACTGCACTATAGCTTAATATTAGGCTGTCTCATGCCGAACTACTATATGAAAACTGTAATGAAAAAAAAATCCATACTACGACTATTTTACGGCTGATTTCAAAACGTGAAAATAAGGTCATTATTTAAACGTCTATTGCTACATTGTCAATAAGACTTTAAGAGTTCCAGTGACCTAGATTTCACTAGGAAGTAAAACAGAAAATCACTACTGTCGTTTTGACTAACGGTATTCCGATTTTGTATATTTGCAATGACTTACAACTCAATGCAGAACACTCGAATCATCAATTATTATAATAAAACGATTATTATTGTAAAAAGTGTAGAAAGACAGATAGCAATGTCACACTACGAATGACAAAGCGTTATTACAAGCTATATTTTAAAGATTAATAAAGTTAATTAATTAGGTTGTATTTTAAAAGATTTTGTGAAACGTCAAGAATCGCGCTTACATTGTTTGTTTGTGTTCAACGATATATGTTTTTTTTTACTTTTGGTTTATGGAGTTGCAATATGTTTCCTCCTATGTATTTTCATCTCACACTGCCAATGTTGCACAAAAATCAGACAACTTTAAAAGCTGAGCTGATATGCCGTATGTCATCAGATTTTAAAAGACATCACTATAAAACTAGATACAGATGGTGAGGTGAGAGAGTGGAGGGACCTCGCAGAGCCGTGATATGTGGAGGGGCGGGAGGGGGAGGTCTTTGTCCAGCAGTGGAACAGTAAATAGACTTATAATAATAATTTTAAATGCATAATTTAATGGTTCTCTTGAAAGTGATCGTTTAAGACACAAAACAATTATCTTTTTTTTCGATTTATCAGTACCAAATGTGCTTTTGTTCCGGTATTTTTTATTTGACCTTTACCACTCTGTTTGAAGATCTAAAAGCAGACAAGGATATCTTCAATGTCCTACGTTTACCTAAGGGAACTGGGTCAAGAATAATTTACATCAATGGCTATTTACTCGAAGATTTATAGTGAAATTTATATATTATTGACTAGCAAAATGTGAAATTGGAAGAATCGTAGGTAAATTCAATATTATATTCAACTTGGCGAAAAAGAATCTAACTTTTTGTTATGATTAGAAAGAGAGAGACATGTGTGCGTAGTAACAATCAACAAACTATCAAATTGAATACATAATTTCAATTGTTTTTTCGAATGAATCGCCAATCGCTAGCTTTATCTTTACGTTGAACATTCAAACAACATTCCTACAACATTCGTTCAATCTTTACTGATATTGAAAGTCACAGATTTTTGTCATTTTTGATACTTATTTTCAGCGAACTTAAGAAGAGTGTTGTAAGTTCGCTGCTTATTTGTCACAGATGCAAAGTTGGCTGCGAATAGTCCCTGTCCCCAATTTATACCGTTATTGTATTTCTTTACGATATAATAATACTATGTTATCGTTTGACTACAGATTAAGTACTTTTTAATAAAAAATGTAAACAGGTTTTTAAGTATGTTAATAAAGATTAAGGAAAATTGCAAAGATTTTTAGGTAGTTATCTATGTATATTATTCTATAAGTAATTTATCATTTCCAAGTATAGAATTAGAAATAGTGATTGTGTTTTAAACTTACGTAAATAGCAGACTCAGCGGATATTGCAATAGCACCTTTCACTCTTCAATTAACAAAAACACTTTAATAATTCAACCGCACGGTATTGGCACTAAATTTTTTGGCACAGTGCCCAACACAGGGTTTGTGTAAAGCGTTTTAAAGAAAAAAAGGTTTTAGTAAAAATGCGCGTACGCAACCACTCACCACTCGTAAGAGAGGCGTTGAACTGACGAGATCTACAGGCCGTAGTTGCAGCAAGGTTACTGGTTACTAAGTGGTTTGCCTCTGAAATTTGATCTTTATGCGTTTGTATTAAAGTTTACCATATTTTGTGAGTAATGTTACTGTGATTCGTGTTGGTTCTGTTTCCTAACATTTCGGTGATACTGGTACAGCATACTGTTGGAAAACACCCGTGTTATCAATTTCCGTAGTTATAGTCATAGCAAATAGCAACTCTGATTATAACAGAAATCACGTACAGTTTTGTTCATTACGGTATTGTTTTCATAAAATACGTTATTATTTTTAGAGGGGCAGGCAGGATTCTGTCTACCATCTACCAGTCTACCATCATTTCAAGCACCAGACTTTCAAGTGGAATCAGATGGCCAACCGTGAAGAAATCTACTCGTGTAGACCAGTTTGGTGACTAGAAACTTAGAACCAAGTTTTTTTTTATTATAACTCGGCATGTAACAACACTCCGCCTGATATAAGCCTAGAGTGCGGTCCATGAATGGAAACAACTGCTACTACAGAGAAACCTGTGCGGGCAGCAGTCGCAGCCACGACCACGGCTTGGTGACACGAGCATGTACCATCTAAATTGACAGTGCACACTCCTCTCGTTATACCTGGCTACTTTCAAACTATTCTCGAAACGCGACCAGGTCACTTCACGGGTGTTACATTCGAAAGTGGTGGTACTACCCCAGGACGGCAGACTGGACAAATAACCATCATCAGTCTGCCTACTACTCTTTGTGATGGTCTGTGATGAAAATCTGAAAAAATCAACGTGCATACATCCTGAGCTGTCATGGGATACGAATCCACGCCCTCCGTTTTGATTTGATCTGACCTAAGCAGTCATTGGCGCTTAACGACACCGCGTCGAAATTTCTCTATAGTACAGAACTCAGCGAACTTAAAAAGCAGCGCTTAAAGTTCTCTGCCAGAACTTAATTACTGAGACAATAAGCCAGAAATGTTTAATATTAAGGGGGCCTCATTTTTGAGTCATACTGCCTTATTTCACCCATTCATTCCTACATTCTGAATCATATTATCATTACAATAGCTAACGCCCCTTTTTTACTTATTACGTCTGAATTAACACGTGCTTAGTGCTCTCTGTTGCGCAGTTATCCCGATTGACGGGCGAAAATCTGTATATGTATTTTTAATTATCAGTTTAGTGTTTTTACTTTTTAGCTAGTGCCTATAAGCCTGTATCTATACACACATTGGTCGCTAGAATCTCGGATGTATTATGTTTGTTGCCTTTGCCCTAATACCTGTAGCACAGGGAGTTTATTTGAAGTCAGGGCATTGTTGTATGTATACCTGTATCTATTGTATTTATTATTAAAAAAAAGAAACACAAGCAATTTAACTGCAATCTCAAGCATACTATTGTTATAAATTAACACAAAGAATGACAATGGAAACCTTTCCTTATTTACTGTTACGCCTGAACGAAATGGAATGACTTTGTTTTAGCTAAAGTTTCCCAAAGAGTCAAGGAAGTCTTTTTAATTCAAAGAAATAAACGTTCTGATTCATTAAAATTGAATTTCCGCAACAAATTAATTGAATCAAAATAGTGACGTCAATAATTTACAACTATTAAAAAATATATGTACTCATTAAGAGCTACTAATTTATAACTAGGTAGATAACTAGTCGTTGCCCTCTACTTCGTATACGTACATACAATCAGTATTATACGTTTAGCGTTCCCGTTCCGTATCTGAAAAACTTTTTTAGAGATTATAATTAATAGCAGGCACGGCTCGATTTTCCCGAACTGATTGAAATTGATGAACCTTTAACCCTCCCCACATACCAACCAAGACGAGCTGGTCTTCCGTGGCTCTACGGCTCATATCTGGATACTTGGATGTAACAGTGAAACAGGATATTTTTAATCAACGCTCGGGGCACTTACCCCGGTTTGCCCCGCCTTAAGTCCGGCCCTGTAAATAGCTGTGCCTCACAGTTTCACCCATGTCAACTCGTTGTTTCTAAGAACATTACAATTTTATGTCTACACACAGATTGACCTACTTTTATATCAACTCTGTATTTCTATTTTCCTTTTATATGTTGCAAGTTATAGACTTACCTAAGAATTTCATGGAATTCTAGATTATCCGGTTACGTTTCATACGCGCGTGTTATGCGTCACGTACGGTTCCATACACTTACAATAGTCAGTACGCAGTACACATAATTTTGTGGGTATCAGTATTATATGAACACTCAACGTAGGGTCATACATTGCTGCACGCCACGCATTAAAACCCAAAACGCAACCATTAAAACTTGCCTAGGAAACCAAGCATGATTTTTTAAATTTATTTACTCGTATTGTAGTTTGGCGTATTATGACAACACTCCACCTAATGTCAATCTAGAGAGCGGTCCATGAACGGAAAAACTGCTCCACAGAAAATTTTCAGCAGTCGCCTTCGCTATGCCGACTTGAGGAGACGAATGTGCACCATCCAAATTACATTGCATATTCTTCTCGCTATAGTACCACCTACTATTTATTATTCATGTACTAAGACAGGTTTAATACGAAAGCAACGAAAGATCGTGGAAGGTTCATCCACGTCTTAGCTATCAGGCTGACCTGATGGCATCTGACGATATAATTTTTATCCATATTTTTTAATACATAGCTTGCCTAGGTAAAAAAATTAATCTTAACAGAATTTTTTGATAATATTCAGGGGTCTTTTTGTGGTTTTATGTGTTTCTCGGTTTCCCTTCAGACCGAATCAGTCTTCGCCACTGTATCCTAATCAACAATGACGTAAGTAACCGGGCATTAACCGATAACATACCTACCACATTATTTTTTTAACAAATAAAACCACTTTTTAATTTACCAACGCAATAAGGCCACGTGTAACGGATACAATTAAAAGAAACAATTTTATTAAATTGATAACAAATTGTTAATTTGAAGTAAGTACATGACTAAATTATGTACTTAAAAAATAAGCTCATAGGAAATAGGCCCTTATCTCTATTGATATAATGCTTATTACATATTTTGAATATTATACAAATAATGTTTTGATTGATGATTTATAGACAAAATACTATTTATAGTTTTATTGCCATAAACAAAGCTATTAAATCTAACTTACCAAGTACATAAACTTCAAGTCTGGCAACAAATTCAAATAAAAAGTAACTTAACACTCTCTTTTGCCACTCTAGGGATCGTGACTCCTCTATTCAGTCAGAATCAGCTGTGACTGTTTTCCTGATGGAAGACGGCATACACCGGCATCTCTAGATTGCTGACCACCATCCATTGTAGGGTAGGTAGGGTCTCCTTTATTGGCCCAATCTGCCAATCAAAACTACTATTTCTAACTACCACTTTCAAATGTAACAATCGCGAAGTGACCTAGTGGCGTTTCTGATTCAGTATAACGAAAGAACCTTGCTCTAGTCGGGACGGTACACATGCACAAGCCGGCATAGCGAAGACGGGTGCTGCGTTATGACATTTATCTGTGGTAGCAGTTATCACTTAATAGCAGGCGGAGTCTGGCGTGGTAAGCTACTAGGAATAAATTACATTCTGAGAGTGTTTGGCGCGCTTTTGCCCGGGAAGGTTGAGGGAGTTTTTTTATCCCTTTCTTTAATTAGTTTAGTGGTTATTATTGTGTAAAATTGGTGTTATTTTGCGTAATTTTAGGCAGCGCTTGTAAGTAATTGTAGAAACATTAAAATTCACTCTATATGAGGCAACGGAAGCGGTTTTTTTTGTGGTTATCCCTCGCTGTGAAAACGCTTATTGTGACGTGACTGGGTGAATTGCCGCCAAATACTCCAGGAAAGCGTCAAATTGTAAAACACCATTGCAATTGGATGCAAAAACATTAAGAATTTACTTACTACTCGACATTGGCAGAATTGTCGTTGTTATGACATTTGATGCCATTTAACAATGGAAGAAGAAGAAGCTACTATGAATAAATTACATTTTGGGTTGACACAAAGGAGATCCTAGTTTGTGGGCTTCTAGCGCGTATTGATAAAAATATAACCAATTTATTATAGTATGTAAGGGTATGAGGAACGATCGATATATATTCCATTAATTAATTTAGATATATGGTGGACCTATTTCCCATAAAAAGAAAATTGTCCCTTTGCTTATTGTTTTTAATCATGACAAATCTATAACTGAACGCATTGTGTACGTCATAACGTTCATTAATCAATCACATACCTACTCGTATCAAATTTCTCCATGTTATTTTAATCGTCGCTCGGCATATGACAACGCTAATGTAAAACTACAGTAGGGTCCATGAACCTGTTTCTGCTATTACAGAAAAACCATATAGGTACTTCAGAATTTAGGTTATAAAGCCAATTAGATAAGACCAACCCCACTTCTATTCATAAGGGATATGCAAAGGATTTTATTAATAATGGAGTATAGTGAGGACGATAAAAAGGGAATATATTTAAGGATTCTGAAAAAGAGAAATAATAACTAAATAAAAAGTCGATAAATAGTAACATTAATAATTTATTAACATTTGTAAATAATAAAAAAGTAATTACAACACTATAATTTAATTGAGTGTAAGAAAATAACAATGCAATAATTCCATAAAAGAAAATAAAAGAAAATGTTATGCCCCGTACACTAAAGTCAATATCGCAGCTCCAGTTTCGCTCAGTGCTGGTTAGGGTTGGCAGACTTTTTTTTTTAAATTATTGTAGCTCGACATGTGACAACACTCCGCCTGATGTAAAGCTAGAGTGCGGTCCATGAATGGAAACAACTGCTACCACAGAGAAATCTCTACGGGCTGCAGTCGCCTCCACTATGCCGGCTTGAGGAGACGAGCATGTACCATCTAGATTGACAGTGCACACTCCTCTTGCTATACCTGGCTACTTTCAAACTATTCCCGAAACGCGACAAGGTCACTTCACGGGTGTTACATTCGAAAGTGGTGGTACTGCCCCAGGACGACAGACTGGGCAAACAACCATCATCAGTCTGCCTACCACTCTTTAACCTTCCTAAATATAAATATCGCTCGACAGTCGAGTAAGCATGATTATCAAATACTGATTTTACAAAAACAGTCTCAATGGAACGTTACTCTTAATTAAGTTTACGAGCCCTAGCTAACTTAGTAAACTATGACAAACTATATGATAAACAAAATACAGTGTGAATTCGATTTAACGACAAACTCCTTAAAACGTCGATATTACCTGACTATGGTTGGTTTACATTGTTGTCCATACAATGATACACTCTATGTAGCATCACACCAACTCTAAATAACGACCACAATATGTCCTTATTAAACAATAAACACTACATTCCAGTTGCCAAAATTAATAAGAACTGCAGCTGTGTACGTTCTTTTGTATGGTTTAGCCCGTATTTACCTTGACTGTCGGCATCATACAGATCAAAGAATTTGCAGTTAGGTTGTTATGCATAATGTTATATATACTTTATTGGTAAATAATATATTAGTAAAATAGTATTGATTTTTCTTCTCTCCATTTAACGACAACTCTCTATAACGCTATAAAATTTCGGTGTCGCTATATAGAGTTTACACTGTATATAAAAAAAAAACAAAGAAAACAAAAGACAAAACAATTATTGAGCTTTATACTGATCGTAAATATTTTGGAACATATCGCGACAATTCAATTTAACTTTCATTTTTGAGCACAATAAGAATACACCGGACAACTTTCTATGTAGCGAATAGATTTCTTCGGGAGGTGGGCATAGCCGATGTGTTAGGATAGTTGGCACGAGAGCTTGAATTCTGAAAAAGACAAAGGTGGTGTAAAGAGGCTACACAGACTAATCATGGTTACTCCAACCTGAGGTAATACTGGTTTTTAAGTAATTACAATTAAAAATTCAGGTTTATCGAGAACTGCTACCACGGAGAAAAAAGCAGGTCGTATCCGCTATGCCGGCTTGAAGAGACACGCGTACCATCTATAGACAGGCACACTATCATTCTGCCGGGTACCTTCAATCTGATCCCGCTATGCGACTAGGTCACTTCACTTTTTCATGTATTATGAAATACTGCATGATTCCAGCACGAATTATCTAAATATAATCCTAACCAACCTCTTTGTTGTTCTTTGTGTACCAAAATCGAACTCGCCTGCATCAGCACTCGTGAATATTTCACCCATTATCATTATTGAGTCTACATGAGCCTCCTCCATTATCTGAAAATAAACATACTTGACTTAACAATCAAGTTTAAAGATAATTCAATACTTAAGGCGTATCGTCATTACATGTAATATTTCTATGTAAGCATATAAAATAATAACAATACTTCATGTAGAGAAATTGGTATTTTTATTTATTGTAGCTCTGTATGTGACAACACTCCGCCTGGTTTAAGCTAGAGTGCGGTCCATGAATGGAAACAACTGTTACTATAGAGGAACCTGTGCAGGCAGCAGTCACCTCCATTATGCCGGCTTGAGGAGACGAGCATATACCATCTAGATTGACAGTGCACACTCCTCTCGCTATTTTATTTTTTATGTTTACAAAACAATATTCTAAAATAATATATTATTCTTTTATTAAAATATTTTAATTATATAAACACATCATTTACCAATCAATAGACAATGTTTAATTACATAAAAAAATATTACATCAATTATTTTTGTTTTTTTTATATAATAAAAACCTCAAATATTACATCGGAAAACATCTAATTGCTCAATAACATGGGTGAAAAATTAAAATGATCGTGAAAATCAGAAAAAAAAAATTGTGGGCCCAATTCTTTCAGGCGAATGGGCATTTATAATCATCTTCAAGTTTAGTTCTTTTAGTGTTTTGCGTTTTTGTGGTTAATAAATTGATTTTCATACCTTAGACTCGTACCCTGTGAGGAATTTCATCTGCTTCGACATTCTTAGTATAGCATCTCGATCCCCGTCGGCGGCTGCCTTAATTATCTCAATGTATTGATCCATAAACTTTTTAGAATATTCTCTAGTTGCACCAAAATCTAACAGAATTACCTGAAAAGAAAACAAATTAAAATGTTTCAAGTTTATTGCATGCCTTAAAATCTCCTTTCAATTGGCTCCTGTTATATGTTAGTTAACAAATTAAAAATACTTTTTACAGTAATAGAGTTCCATCCAGAGTATATCCAGTATCTCGGCATCATTGGTCCTTTGAGCCGGAGCTGATGTTAGGAGTTTTGTGGTGGATTTGAGTTCTTATGGTAATAAATTATATAGTTCTAATCACATTTTTTTAAATTTTACACTACTTAAAACTCTCAAAATTGCCTATTATAAGATGAATTTAAGAATATAACAACTGGCTAGAGTTTTGGCTACTATCTTGAGATATTAGGTTATCCGTTAAATTATTTTCCTAAACTTGTGTGTCTTCGAGTGTCAATGTGTAATAATGGTGGATTATTAACCATTAAGTGTCCGTGAACGTGCGTGAGTGCGGGCAAACAATTCAAAAGAAAAGAAGATGTGTTTCCATTTTCCCTCCAAAACTCTGTAGGAAATTCCAATAAAAATTCTACTACTTTACTAAAGCAATTCTTGACTTGACTGAGACTTGACCTGACTGTTTAGTGTGATAAATGAATGCTCCGTGATGCACTTATTGTGCATTTATTATAAAAGAGTTGATGCAAATTATTTACTTTGACACTGGCAAACTATTATAATGCCATATAAAATTTTAAAAAAAAAGAAAGGCTAAAATTACCTTTTTAGTATAAGGATTATAAAAGAAGTTAGCCCAATTAGGATCAGTTTGCATACATCTAAATAGAAACATTTCTCTTAAACACAGTTCCATAATACAATGAGCTATATTATGTTTCGTATTGTAGTCTGCTGTGAACAATTTATCTAAAGGTAGGCCTTCAATTAATTCTGTTGTTATTACTTCTGGTGCGCAGAGTTCATCTGAAAATATTCACATAGCAATCTAACAAAATCTGGAAGACATTGACCTGCCTGTATTCGTCACTGCTATATTGATGCTCGATCGATTCTAGGAATGCCTTAGCATTCATTCGGAGTACGTTCTGCAAAGAGGAGGACAGAGTCCTGGGAACTTTGAGTTGAAACACTTCTAGCGTACAGAGTAGGTGGCCTCAAAGTAGTAAAAACTAGTAACACCAGGTCAGTAAGTTGAATAGAATAATCTTACCAATAACTTCAGGAACATAATATTCGGGATATGGTTGCAATAAGTTCCTAAACTTTGTAGTACATTGTGCTTCTCTGGTATAATCAACTTCCCAAGCCAATTCCTTCTTGGCAACTTCGACAATATTATCTATAAACATTCCTTTTGGGAATACATTCCATACCTAATAGAAAAAAAATATATATTATTAAGATTTCCGGAATTATGTATTTGTTAAATTAGATAGAATACGGTCTAGAAACAGATAAATTTCTACAGGCGACAGTCGCCTCCGCTATGGATCCCCGGGTCGAGGAAACGAAAACCATCAGGTCTCAGACAATGCTCTTGTTATACCTAAACCAAAGGGATCCTGATCCTGCGGCATAGTCAGTTCACGGATGTTACATTTAAATATAGTGGTACTACCCCAGGATGGCAGACTGGGTTAATAACCATCATTAGTCCGCCTACTACTCTTAAAGTTTGGAATGATTAAAAGCTATGATACCAGAAAGAAAACAATAGACAGATAAGCATACAAGCTTATTTCATAAGCAGAAATACTTCGAAAAAATGAAGCTTACCTTCAAAACTCCAATTAAATTATCAATATCACTATTGATCCCTTTAGCGACACCAGGATACTGCACTTTCATAGCGACCTCACGACCGCTATGTAATACAGCACGATGTACTTGGCCTTAAAAAAAATCAGTTTAAATTATAGACCGCAAGTCTATGGTATTTTAATGAACACTGTCATCAGTAAAATTATTGACGTCTGGTATCACATTAACCAATCAATGATTAAATTACCTATAGAAGCAGCAGCGAAAGGTTTATTATCGAAACTATGCAATCGATTCCTCCATTCTGTTCCAAGTTGAGACATCAGAACCTTTTCAACTTGCCAGGTTGGCATAAAGTCTGCAGACTGACGAACTCGTTCAAATATTTTTTGTAATTCCGGCGAAATAACAGTCTCGTCTTGTATACTGAGTAATTGTCCAACTTTTAATGCCGCACCTGAAATTTGCTTATTTATTTATTAATATTATTATTGCTAATAATATGCCTAATTTGTTTGTATAATACTACTCCGCCTGATGAAAAGCTAGAGTGCGGTCTATGGACGGAAACAATTGCTACCACAAAGCAATCTCTACGGACAGCAGTCGCCTCCACTATGCCGGCCTAAGGAGACGAGAATGCACCATCTAGATCCAGACAATGCACACTCCTTTCGCTATACCAGGCTACTTTAATACTCCCGAAACGAATCAAGGTCACTTCACGGTTGTTACATTCGTAAGTGGTGGTACTACTAGGTGACAACGAAACGTCAAATCCCATATATTTTGTTTTCGATTTGATCGAGTGACAACTGTCGACTGGGTAATGACTTTAGCCCCTGGGAC
Organism: Tinea pellionella; assembly: GCA_948150575.1. Classification (NCBI taxonomy): domain Eukaryota; kingdom Metazoa; phylum Arthropoda; class Insecta; order Lepidoptera; family Tineidae; genus Tinea; species Tinea pellionella. The sequence goes on along the minus strand of OX411248.1, from coordinate 5,213,554 downwards.
TCTCAGGGACACTCAAGGTTCGTATGAACCCAATGCCACTTGAAGGAACACTTTTAGAGTTTTTGTCAGTAAACCTTCAGAGGTAGCTTGAAGTGGGAAGGTTTTCCTAAGTTAAAAAAAGGTATTTGCGAATATAATATATGTCCAGATACAGACTCAGCCTATCTTCAATCTCATTCTTTACACCAAGTTACACATATAATTCAACTAATAAAAAATATATTTGGACATATTGCTATTGTAATCTGAAACCAAAGTAAAACATACAAACCTCTGACTTTGCATAACGTATCAACAATTCTTTCAGCATTAGCAGTCGACAAGAATGCATTAGAAAGCGAATCATTCTCCGCTCTGCCGGTCACAGAGTTCAGTGTGTTACGTGCATATTGAGCTACAGTACCGACACCTAAACCAGCAGCCAGACTTCCAAAAGATATTACACGTCCTATTCTTGATGAAGGTACCACACGCGCTTTCGAATTTTCACTGAGCTGTAATTAAAGATTATCACTTAATTATGCATATTATATTTAAAAAGAAAGTGCCAAGAGAACTTGCATAGCCCAAAACCAGAGGATGTAAATAAGAAGCTCCTCCACTGATATCGAGAAGGACATATCACTGGACATGTCAAATAACCAAAATAATCCACAACCAACGCTGAATGGCCTTCCTGTGAATAGATATAGATAGATACTGTTTCAGAGAGGAGTTAAAAAAGAAATATGCACATTAATTATTTAATGCTCTGCAATTTAGCATTGAGTGGCCAAAGTCTTACCGCTAGACCGTGTGGCTGCTCTAAATGGATAATACAGAAGGCAATAATTGTCATAAGTTTATTATATAAAAAAATCTACAATTATATTAATCTTAACAATAAATAATGTAGCTCAGTTCTGTAATGGATAGATGCAAAAACCTTGCATGCTCTTAAAGTCAACTATCTATGTCATTTACTAAGAAATTAATACAATATTATCATTGTTTTAAATGATAGCTTGGACTTTAAAAAATAGTAATCATAGATTTTATTTTATTTGCCATTATTTCTCATATTTTACTCAAACTTTATTGATTAATAAAGCTAGGACCTACTTATTTATCGTTTTATTTAAAGTTTGTATATATTTAATTTATTAGTTAAAGTAATTTAGAATACTTACAGAAACTCTCAATTTCTTTACAGGAACTAACTTGGGTTTGTTATTTGTAGATGAAGACGGTGCCGGTTGGACTACTATAGGTTCATTTCTATTTTCTGAGATTTCTTTAGACTCGTGAGAAACTGGTGTAGAGTCTAATGGGACTTGGGGTATGTGGGTACCTGGGTGGGGTAAACCACCCAAGTAATTATCATCTAATGTCCCAAAAGTCTTTTGAAATTCTTTATTCAACTCTTCTATTTCATCTTTAAGATTAGGATCCATCTCTGTTCTGTTTTCTGAACTACTATGATAATTAGGTACATACAAATTCATATACTGTCTTAAGCCGTGAACAACTACATATGCCTTTTCCAAAGTGGTGCTTAGACTATCTGGGGATGGTTTATAGGTTGCCATGTTAGTTGGACAGTTTTCAAATAGAGTTTTAAATGTCGAGTTACTCCATATTAATTTTGTTGCTTCCATTTGTGAATTTATACCAGATTTTATTACAAAACGTAATCCCCGCACCACTCCTATTATATCATTAATATTTGTCATTTTTGCATAGCCTGGAAATGTGAGTTAGGGTTAGTTTGTTGTAATTAAACTTATTTTACAGCTGTTAGTATTATAATGTTTATTAGAGGTTATGGCAATTTGTTTAAATTGTTAACGAGCCCTGCATTGTTTTGATTACATACATTTTACTAAATCCCTGCATATAAATTATTCAATTATTATACTAGATATTAATTACAATTAAAACAATTGATATAAATTATTACTTAATATATTATATACAATATACATGCTGTTTATTTTAATTCCTACAAGCTATATTAATACGTTTATTAACTCTTACCTTAAATAACTCCTACAGTTAGCCTTCAATTAGAAAATTTACGATTTTTTGTTGAAAACTGAATTATCTATTCAAAACATGTTACATAAAATGTAAAAAAAATGCACTTTTAACGTTTAAATTAGTAAAAGATAAAACAATATAAAATCAAGCTAAGAAAAATATTAATTTGCTAATATTTTATTTACATATCTATTTAAATTACACTTTTTTTAAAAAACTTTTCACTAGCGAATGAAACGTATCTCCCACAGACCATACGGTATAAAAAATACTATTTCCAATGAGTAAACGGTCGGATGACAGTCTTTCTTTCTTTAGGATTATATGGTATTATAACAATTTGCCAGTGTCAAAGTAAATATTTTTTGCATCAAGTTAATAATATTGTGCATCACGATTCATTTATTCATCATACTAAACAGTCAGGTCATATCTCAATCAAGTCAAAAATTACTTCAGTAAAATGGTATAATCTTTACTGAAACTTTATACGGAGTTTGGGCGGGAAAATGGAAACATATGTTCTCTTCTTTTGAATTGTTTACCCACACTCACGCACGTTCACGAACACTTAATGGTTAATAATCCACCATTATTACACATTAACACTCGAAGAAACACAAGTTTAGGAAAATAATTCTAGACAAATAACCTAATGTCTCAAGATGGCCGCCAAAACCGGGATGACAGTCTGCGGATGACACTTTGAAATAGGTATGTTCTTTATTTTATTCAATTACATCGGACTTTGAATTTAATTTGGAAAATCGTTTAATTTAGATATAAAAATTAATAATGCCCAGCAATTATCGCAAAATAAAAAACTCTTTTTTAGACTAGTTGGTCAACTACCAATTTAAATTTAAATATAGGTAGGCAATAAATAAAATAAAAAAACAACTAAAAAATAATACATATATTTTTAAAATTATATAACATTTACTTACACAATGAGGCGGACTGAGGCCTGAATAAATATTTCCTTATCGAAATAAGAAATAAATATCTCAAAAAAAAAAATACGAAATACGATCATGATTCGAAAGGAGAATGCCCATTTGCATAAGAGAAATAGGCCCACAATTTTTTTCTATAGTTTGTCGATGAAACTATTTTATTCAGTTCCTTTCAGCCAATTCCCGTTCTTTCTCTCAAAGATCATAAACCGCTGTTGCCTGTCGCTGTTGGCTGTTTATAATTTTTTTTTTATAGTAGCTAGGTATATGACAACACTCCACCTGATGTAAAACTAGAGTGCGGTCCATAAACGGAAACAACTGCTTTTACAGATAAATCTCTAAAGACAGCAGTCATCCCCGCCATGCCTGCTTGAGGAGACGAATATGCACCATCCAGATTGACAGTGCACACTCCTCTCATTATACCTGGGTTCATTCAAACTGTTCCCGAAACGCGACAAGGTCACTTCACGAGCGTTACTTTCGAAAGTGTTGGTACTACCCCAGAACTGCAGACTGGGCAAATAATCATCATCAGTCTGCCTACCACTCTTTAAAAAATGCTATATAAATATTTATAAATGCAATAAAATAATGAATTAACCAAGTTTTATGACTATTTTAATTCTTGTAATAAGCTCAAGTTATCGGTATCCTTTGTAGTATCTATATGAGATGTAAGCATCGACTCCATGTAAAATCCCGACGACAACGCCAATGTACTGAAAAATTAATAGAATGTTACTTAGATTCTTTAGTATGGATAATTTTCTACTAATTTTTTTAAATGCCTTTACTAAACTTGCTTGTATCACAGGCGCTGAGTCGCTCGTACAATGCAATGTACATATAACATAGTTACATTCGTACCGGTCGGAATTTTAGCGAGTTTTGAACACGGGTCTCATCGATTATGAGGTCCGTCCAAGAGGACCGCTAAATTATGGCCGCCTTAAATTATATTGGGGGCTCTTTTAGTTGAATACCTTGTAACAATTTTTTACGATCGATGAGACCCGTGTTCAAATCTCGCTAGCAAATACAAATGTTATTACGTACTATAGTTGCTCAGTACAAGCACTTGCTTAGTATTTATTATTATATTTTTATTATAGTATAGCCATTTATTTAAAAAAATATATTTCAAAATTTATATCTATATTTTAATATTTTATTTTGACTAATTACAAGTCCAAATAAAATATGAAGAGTTTTATGGGTTAGAAGGGTTTTTTTTTCATAAAATGAACCCATAAAATAATATTATGGTAGTTGTTTTCTGATTTGTGCGCAAAACTTACATAAACTGCAGTCATAGCTGGATAGGCCGAAATCATAGTGAATGATGCATATTGCGGAAATATATTTACTATTACTCCCATATACGACGATGCTGATAAATATAAAAAGCAAGCCACAGAGTTAAAAAGACATTCCTGAAATAAGAAACAGAGGTCATCAAACTTCATGTTCAAGATCAGAGGCTGAGCGGATGAAACTCCAGCCTCTGGCACCAGCCTACAACTCTTAATAGTGTCTATAAGCACGGAGCGACCAAAGTACATATAACAAAAATTGCATCGGTACCGGTCAGAATTAGCGAGGTTCGAACACGGGTTTCATCGATCGTGATTTCACGCGTCTTACCGCTAGGCCGCGGCCGCTCTTATTTCATGTATATGCGTTGATTCTCATCATAATGTATAATAATTACTTCAGCAATTGAATTTGGAAAAAGAAATATAAATACTACATCTTTAATTATTATTTTTGACTTGTTTAATGTTAAACAATTGGATTGGGTAGGTTCGTATAAATAATAAACATTTTGTTATGCTTGTTTCCAATTATTCAGGCGCACAGTATAAACTGTAAGTAATAAATAAGCGTTTTTTGTGGCGCTTTAATGAGTTGATTTTATTCTTGCTTTTATTTTTTAAAACTTTTTATACTTTAATTATGATTAATTTAGATTAAAAATTATTATTGTACCTACTCAACTGCGCGATAAAATCTATGTTATTTTTAGTACGTGTGTTTTAATTGTTCAAATACTGATTAAAATAATTAATAAAAATACTACAATTATCAGTGATTATTTTAAAATTATTGTTGTATGCACTTAACAAAAGATATCTTTAATTTAGGTCATAATATAGATTGTATTAGTGTCATTGTCATTACGCGATTTTTATAATCCCTTTGTTTTAATGCACTTAATATAGATTGGCGATGTCCGTAGCCGAGTTTGTAATGGACGTTTATTTCATCCATAAACGTTATTATATATATATATTTTATAATACGCACTTCTTAGGGAAGAATAAAGCAAACCACAAAGTAGCGCCCGTTCGTACCTTATCTCAATGAAAAAGCTTCAGTAATAAAGATATCTCCAATTTGTAGTGAAATAAGTGCAAATAAAACTAATTAGCAAAGCGCCCCACTTTAAGTGGCGCCCAAGGCACATGCTGCTTCGTTCTAGGTACGCCACTGGTCCTTGTGATAAAACTTACAAATATAGATTGGCGTATAAGCCCTTGTGACTTTGAGGATAATACGTAGCAAGAAATAAGAAGAGCTGTCGTCAAAACGCAAGCTGATGCTGTTGTAAGAAATCCATGAAACGCTGGTCCTACTCCTGTAGCTTCAGACATTCCATACTTTACTAATAAACTTTGACATAGACCTCCCAACATCTGAGAATAGAGAAATATAGTCGTTTTATTAAATAATCATAATTAAGAATAATTTTAATAGGTGATGAAACCCTGTGGGTGACGTAGGCTATATGAGTATCCTGGATTCGAAATTACCTAGACAATGACACGAATGATAAGAAATAGAGCTTGAGTGCAAGAAATTATGAGTAGCTACTTTTTGGAGCTGAAACAACCCGGCAGAATTGTGAAAATAAAGACTATTTTTGCGTACGACGGACGATTCGATAAATATATTTTAAATGTGATGTAATTCTTATTAATTTATGTTTCAGATTGTGCAATAATTAAATTACAAACTTACGGCTTCAGCTAGTTTAACAAGTCCATGTTGTGAAGTTAGATAACCTAACTGTATGCACTCGAAACATCTGCAGCAACAGCATTTAACACCTCCACTCCCTCCACCGCTGGTGCCAGCTGGCATCCTCACTATAGTCGGCCCACGACCACGACTCATTGTATTTAGAAATTACTACTGACACAACTGAATTAATATGATGGTAAACCGAAAAAGTAGCACTTTTAAGCTGCGTTTTGTTGCTCTTTGTTCTCAAAGTTCGGAAGTTGTGAAATAAATAAAGCACAGACACAACCGGACGGGAAACATGAATGAGTTCAAAACACTTTACACGGTCAGTGTTGTTAACAATATTATATATTTAGACAACCGGGATTAACGAGAGTTCGCCGAACCCCATACTCTAAATTCCAGACGCCTGAATCTTAGCAAAATATTTTTTTCACAATTTGTAACATTTTTCCCATTATTTACAAAAGAAATGTGTTACACACGAAGAATACTGAAATCTACTACAATTTTAATTGATGAATCGTCGCGTGCGCTCCCCGCATGTGGTGACTTGATCTTATTTTTAGAAACTCGTGCTTCGAGGGTGTCTTCTATTTTTGTCTTATTTTACTAGACACTAATAAAAGATCCCTTTACTATCTATGACCCATATTTTCCATTTTCAATTTATTCTCCTAAAAAATGTGTACCTATCTATTTGGTGTGGATGCACCATAATAAATACTGAATACTGTGTATAGTATAATAATATTCTATGTATCGGGTTTAATATAATAAAAATAATTGAGACATAATATCTGAAAGTTTTAATCTTGTATACGTAAACATTTACAAAAACGTTAAAAGTTACAATGTAAAATATACAGTTTAATTTGTAAAAGTACTTAAAATAAATAAAAGAGGCACTTACTTTTACGTTTAAATAATACCTTATGAAAATATATTCCGTTTGTAAATTCATCAAAAACAAGAAATAATCGAAACAAAACAAGGTCTAAAATTAATTTAAAATGCAAAACAAAATAATCAGATAGTATTCTTACAATAACATTATAACAAAATACAGATAATATAACAAAATATAAAATAACCAATTAAGAAATTAATTTGAACAAATCAAACAATAAATAGCAATTTAACAAGATTTTTTGTGGTTATGGCACATAGATATAATATCCAATCCACGTTACTTTAAAATTAATATTACTAATAGAAAAATGTGTACCTTACACATCAATTAAAAGTAAAATAGACATATCCATGCTTCCAAGTCTTTCTTGGATTTTGTGCGAACGTGTTTTATTTAATAATAAATAAACTAAAAAATAATTTGCAGCTTATTATTTTAACGCAATAGTAAACCGCATAAAATCTTTTAATCTTAAAGTGTTTTTAATTTGGTATAATTATAGTAGAATAGAAGTAGCTGTAGCAGGGTTATAATGGCGAAGTTATATTCCACGATAGGTTCTATTGGCGAAGAATGTGCTCAACAAATATAATACGGATACAACCAATCCTATAATCTGAAACAATATAGATATTATCGGTTATTTTTTGTTAATTGTGGCATTTTTAAAATGATGAATTGGTTTATTATTAAATTTTAAATTGAATGAATAAAATCAACGCGCTCACAACAGCCTGAGCTGAGATGGGATTCAAACCCACGCCATCCGCCTTGTATACGGGATCCGGCCATAGACTCAATCAGGGCAAAATTCGAAATTATTCTATTATATCTTTTCATTAGCAGCTCTTCTAACTGCTGCATGAACATTATAACTGTCTTATTTTTTCAATTGTTTTTGTTCAATTTTCATCATAATTTAATAATACAATAAGATGCGAGCCGGCATAACTCATAGACAGCACTCTAGCTTAACATCAGACGGAGTGTGGTCACAACGTCGATGTACAATTTGTCAATTACATTAAATTTTAAAAAAAATAAAAAAAGGCTCAAAAATAAAAGTAAATAATTTACCGCAGCCGCTAAATATGGTTCGTAATCATGACCATAATCTTTCTTCCGATGATTCACTTCAATAAGAAGAGTCAAACTGGCTGATAAATACAAAACAAATGCCACCGCATGGAATATCACTTCCTGAAAAACATTAAAGAAAATAATGTAAACTGTATGTTTTAAAAATTAGTTCAATTTGTATCCACCCCTTAGTCAAAAAAATGAGATGGAACTTCATTATATACGAGTAATATTACCATATATACTTCGCACATATTTCTATGGACAGCGAAAAAAATTGTTTTTACTATTTGCGTCTAATAAGAAATGTTACACACTGTATATCTGATACGCGCCAATCCTAAACCTCAGTTTAATTGACTAGTGTAACAACTACAAGAATCGGCGCCGACCAGAATAGGCCCGCGCTTAAATTATGAAGGCGAATCTACCGCCAACTCAGAATAGGCCCGCGCTAAAATGTGAAGACAAATCTACCTTCAACTAAAAGAGGTGGCCGTACTGAAGAAATATGAAGACGAATCTACCTTCAACTAAAAAAGGGCTATATAAGCGGGTGCTGGCGCTGTGAGAAGTCAGTCGAGGCCGCGCCCGCAACGGACCAGCTTAGACTTTAGGGACCTCTCCAACGATAAGACCGTGAGTCGCTTCCGCATTGGAACAACTTTGAGGTATTATCATTGAAGAAGGGTAAACAGTGTTGACACCGTGACCAACTTGACTCGGGTGTAACTCACCGGTGCATCGGCCGCTTCCGTATCGGAACAGCCTCCGCATCGATAGGGTTGCCCTGCGGGATAGTCGGACTTGGGTCAACCCTGACGTACTTTTCGGTGATACGCAAGCGCCATATAGGGCCTTGCCTCTCATCTTTATTTTGTAAATAGTTTCATTGTGTATAACTTTAATTGTTTAATTTTGTTTCAAGTCACTCTGACACATTTGCGTTAATTGATTTTGATTGACGCGCTTTTACTTTTGCTTGCTTTGTTTATATTTATTTTGCTTGTCCTTCAGACGACCTTGTGTATTTTTTTAATATACCTATTATATGTGTTTCTTTGTCTTTTACTAGTTTTGTTCTTCGAGACCCCAAGACAACGACCCACCTGTCGGTTACAATTGGCGCCCAACGTGGGGCCCGAAGAATTACATTTTGGCGCCCGAACACGGGCCCATCTATTACAAATTGACGGCCCAACGTGGGGCCCGAAGAGTTACATTTTGGCGCCCGAACACGGGCCCATCTATTACAATTGGCGCCCAACGTGGGGCCCGAAGAATTAAATTTTGGCGCCCGAACACGGGCCCATCTGCTACAAATTGGCGCCCAACGTGGGGCCCAAAGAATTAAATTTTGGCGCCCGAACACGGGCCCATCTATTACAATTGGCGCCCAACGTGGGGCCCGAAGAATTAAATTTTGGCGCCCGAACACGGGCCCATCTGCTACAAATTGGCGCCCAACGTGGGGCCCAAAGAATTAAATTTTGGCGCCCGAACACCACCCATCCATTACAATTGGCGCCCAACGTGGGGCCCGAAGAATTACATTTTGGCGCCCGAACACGGGCCCATTTGTTACAAATTGGGGCCCATCTGTTATACTAGCTATTTTATTTTAAATATGCCTCTAAAATTTACAATTTCAAGTGAACTACAATACCATATAAAATTCTCATCGAAAGACAATAAATAAATAAATACTTACATAGAGAGTTTTAGCAATAATTGAAGACGTAGACAAGGAGAAAAGGCACGACGTAAGGAGACAAAAAGTCCCAATAAAGAAAGCCACAGTTATTAAGAAGAAAAACAATTCCGGACGATTGTTAGTATTGTACCGATAAGTAGCATATCCGTGTTCCCAGTAGTAACCTATTAGACCAACACATACCGCACCCAGCAACTGAAACATTAATAAAAACATGTATATAGTCTTACTCTTACAGCTTATGGGTTTATGAATCCATGCGTACTAACTGAGACATATTTAGTCAAGCCTAAAAGATTTAAGTCATTTTCAGTCAGTCACAAATAGCAGCTCAAAAGTGCCTTATAATTAGAAATAATTTTAAGAGACATTCTTAAAAGAATACGACCGAAAAGCTGACGTTATGTTACTTTATTTCATGCAGATTTCATGTAACACCACTACGGCGCGCGGCGCTTTTAGTAAGACGCCCTTAGTTTTCCACCTGAATTGAATCAAAATTGCGCTCCTGCTTTGAACTCACTCCACTGAGGCCATGATTATATGTGTATATGTATATTGTATATAGAAATTTGACCAGTTATTCCATCTCGTCCCTGAGCAACTACGCTTCATGTAGAGACCTTAATATTATGTAAATCAGAAACCGACCTTGTTTCCATATTATTTTAATGCTTTAAAGTATTAACTATAATAATTCATTAAATTTAATTCTTCAAATGAAATGCTACAACTTTTATATTCGCTATAAATTACTAACATGATATTACTCATTGCAGGTGCAATAATTTTGTTTACTTATTAATAATGAATCACAGAATTATTAGAATTAGTGTAATAAATTATAAACCACAATAACATCATTGAGCTATATTAGCTTTTCGCTTTCGCAGTCTTTAGTAAAACTTTCAACAGAATTTTGAAGAGAACAGAAAACCGCAATTTCTTTAATTTAAAATGATAATTTCTAGAATATTTTACGATAATAATCTGTAATTATAATACAAATTAACTTTCGAAAAAAATATTTCAAGAATTCCCGTTTTTGTTGACCCAAATTTCGCGAGAGCTTTTGAAAAAGCGCAGCCTAACATGAAGTCTAGAAAATTAATTATAATAAATCCCTTTAATCTTAAAGTTTAAAAGAATTTTTATTACCATACGAAGGTTAAATGACATCATTCTAACTTACTAGAGGATAAATTAACTCGACGTAAATATTATCATCTACCCAACAAACTATGACGTCACTTCCATGATTAACTTAAATTTTTATTATGTCCGAATATGTAGAGAACAACGTAATAAATAGTAATTAAAATTAAATGTCTTATTATTATTTCCTGTTATTATTATACAATTTTAATTAAGTTTGTAGGGAAGTATGGAAAAATGTATATATCCAAACTAAAATTCCCTGCATTAGACAAAGATCCGACCTAACTAGAAAAAAAATTATATCTTATTTATAAAAAATCAACATCTAGTTGACCACAACTAGATACGCGTTTAAATAGATAAATTAAACTAAAATATTACATTTCTTTCTTTCTACCGGAAATCAAACCCGCGACGTAACAGACCGCTGGATGCTAACCACTGCACCATAGATGCCATGAATAATGAATATAAATAATGGAGAAAACACGATCATTCGGCCCTTCCATTGCACAACGATTCTATTTTACGCAAGAGGAATATGGGTCAAACTGGAGATATGTATAAACAACGATATTATAAGCCGAATTAAAATATGAGATTAGTGTTTTTAACACAAATATTACTTTTTTTTTTATTTGACTTCATATAAAAAAAACACACCTGAGCGTCCATACATTTTGTTTTACAACATTGTTTGAAACGTAGCAAATTTATGTTGAAATTAAGTAATTTTATAACTTTCTCAGCACTAATTATTATCGCAAATCACTATAACAAACAAATAGCTATAGCACAGAATATATAAGTAACCCGTTCAAATGCAATTTTGTTTTAACTCACCAGTTCAGCTAATTTGAGTAAACCAGGCGTACTTTTCAAATAGCCACTATTGATAAACAAAGGCGTGGCTGTAGACGTGGTGGTGGTCCTCGTTATCGTCACCGTGTGCGACATTGTTTACACTGGAAATATTAGAAGTAATTAAAGATATTAAATTAGATTCATGACTCAGTATTTGAATTAATCATAATTTAATTATTTTAAAATAACTTAAATCATTATTTAAAAAAACTTTAGATGTTAAAAAGTATATAATTTAATTTATATTCTAGGACGAGTCAGAAGTCACATATATTTTTAAATACCAAACTTTAATAATTATTTAAAGGTGAATATTTATATTACTATTCCCCAGTCGTCAGTGCTCATGGACCTCCGCTGGGCTTACCATCGAGGTCACATGTGTCAAAGTAAAAAAAATAATAAAAAAAACTATCACAAGAAAGGTAATAAAACATAATACTCAGATCTGATAACGGCCTCCCGATTTAAAAGCCTTTAAAAGAACCTACACCTTGTTAATAAATTAAATACACAAGTAAATTTTTATGAATAAAATTTTGTCACAAGTTTGTGACTTATCCAGCAGTATAAAAATTTGCTTAAATAATTTTGTTTTAAACTCTAACATAAACCTATTTTAGACTTGGTATTATTGTTTTAATATGCTGTAAGCTTCTCTCATCGCCGAAAATGGCATCATTAGGTCAACGTGTTGGCGTGGCCACGAAGTTTATGTGCCGAGGCCAACCGCCAACGTATGGGAATTGCATGCACCTCGGTAGCTATAGGTATCCATGCTACATACAACACAGCTGTACCGTGAAAACAAATTTTATACATATTTATTTTACATTCTTACAAAAATAACTTTTCCTTAATCGATTCTTTGGAAATTCATTTGCGGATTGAGTGAATCGGAGACTATCCAATAATACAGATAGATGCAAATTGCAAACCCTTCCCGTTGAAGACTACGAAATCGAAAATAAATAGTGTACAATTATTAAAATTCAACAGGTGTAAACAAACCTAAAATAAGATAACCGTTTTATGCCCAAGGGAACCAAGTATAATTAATTAATCTGGATTTATTGATGAGAAATGAACGATAATATAGTTTTAACTGAATTAAAAGCTTTTATACGATTTCGCCGCGACCACGATGGCTACAAAGGTCTTGAAACGTTCAGATTAAACTAAAGAAAATAAACACAACATAAAACCGCACATAATATACATAATTAAGATGTAAAAGTTTTTTTTTTTCAAATTATGCCGAGCCCTGATTGGTATCGGAGCGCGAGCGGCGACCATTTATAAATCCTATGGCCGTGTTTAATAAAATACCCGCAAGTATGCACATTTTCAGTCTACACGACTCTAAATTAGGTGAGCACTAAGCATGTTATCAAATATTGTAATTATTAGCTTTATAGCGTTGCCGGTACTTGTATCTTTAATAATAGTAACAGTATTTCCTATAAAATATTTTGAAAGCACTGAGCACTTTTCATTTACTACGCAGGGATTACTTGCGGATGAAAATTTAATCCGTATTAATTTCTTCTTAATACCTACTAATTGATTAAATAAATTTGTATAAAAATAAAATAAGTGTTTTAAGAAAAATATTATTTAGAAAAACTCACACAAAAAAAAGCTTGGAAGAAAATTCTGGTGAGAAATTGGAAACGTGTGTGCTTATTGAATATCACAACAGACTGAGAGATCGAGCGAATAGTGCGTGAGTCACGATATACCGCGCTTGCGAAGTAAAGCGATGACGAATGCACCGGCCTCCGATATCCTTCAGTTTATTCAGATATTCGCATTAAATGTAAAACGGTTCAATTTAAGGAAAACGTTTATTGAACACATATTATGAATATAATAGCTATAGGTATTGACGTATTTTATATCGTATTTATGGTGTCCTGTAACTCCTTTGACAGTGTCATATGAGGAGTACAGTGGGGTCGCATCTCAATCTCCCTAAGGTACCCCGGCGTGAAACAAAACCAATACGGTATGCTCTCTCCTCTTGCCACACTCTGATTTCATACAAACGGTAGTATTATATTAAATAAAAATAATAGTACTTATATCTTAAAAAATACAATAAGTACGTTGTTATTTTCGCTAAAATAAAATTTTTCTTGCAAACTCGCCAACCTGTAACCTGTAATTTAGGTTTTAAAGAATAGCATGCAAGTTTTTTTTTATTAATTACGTGTTTTGCATACAATGATTCGATTACATCACAACGAACGCATTGACATTCCGTACCTATTGTGCAACATGTAAATCGACCAGATTTCTAAGGTCATAATTATAAAAAAATGTCAACAAATTCTGTAGGATAAATAATTAATTATGTAGGCTTTATACGGTAGAAAGAGAACATAGGACCATTATACGTTGGAGCGTATCGTCATAGACGCGTATAATATTAACTCATTTATTTTTAAGGCCTGTACTAAGCTATAACATAGTTACATTGGTTCCTATCAGAATTTAGCGAGTTTTGGTCAAAGATTGCTCTTGATTAGAGGGTGGTTAGGTAAATAAATCAAAACAATAAATTTTTGTTACAAATTTTATTAACTTTATACAAATTTGTTAAATTATGTGAAATTTCACTTAAATAAGAATAAAACTTAATTTAATTTCAAACGTGTAATGCTAAAGAACTTAAAAATAAATTATATTAAACACTTTATATTATGAAAAATATTATAATATGATTTTTTATAAATTATTTAATGAAATTGACCTCTATGCATAAACAACTTTCCCGACAGTACATTTGTGACTTTGCAAATCCACACTTTTAGAGGCAATAACAAAAATATATTATCTCATTTCTCTTTTTTAACATTATAATAATCAAATCTCTCAAATATAAATCATTCTCACGAGGACTAGGTTATTTATTCAACGCTGGCAATTGTTTTTTCTAATAATTTTAATAATTTGTGAAGGGGTTAGCACGTCATCCAGTTTGTTATCCGTAGATCCTGTTCAACTCTTATTCGAAACAATAATTTATATATGTATAAAAAAATGAAACAGTCGCAGGAAATGAAAGGAAATAAAAAAAGATTAAATAAAAATTTGTATACACTGTTTTCAAACCGTTCCATAATAATGTTATTCTGCAGCATATATATGTATAGCATTTCGTCGCCATTTGTTTTTTTTTAACTTTTTTTATTAGATTAGATAAATTAGATTGCCAGAGTTCCACATGGGCAACAGACAAACATTTCAGTATGTTATGTCTATTATAAAATTATTGTTGTTCTTTTCACGATACCCTGTAGGTACAGCGGATCCTAATTTGGGATCAGAACATTGCATACATTTTTTTTATTGAAGCTCGGCATATGACAACACTCCGCCTAATGTAAAGCACAATGAGTAGAAACGACAGCTACCATAGACAAATCTGTACGAGAAGTAGTCGCCTCCATAGCGGCCTGAAGAGGCGAGTATGCACCATCCAGAGTGACAGGGCACAGTCCTCTCGTTATATTTATTTTTTATTTGTTATTTCCGTCATTACAAAATACATATTAAAATGTTGTTAAGTTTTCTACCAATATGACAAAATTATGCATAGAAATTATTGAGTACAAGTGTCCTTAACTTTCTTTTTAAATTAGTACAACATATGACCTCAATCAGCCAGACGGCTTGGTCAGTCGAGACTCGTGATGAGGTTGCAGCGGCCAAGTTTACAGGGTGATCTCGGCCACTGCTTATTATGTTATGTTATTATGACTACTAATCCCGTTATGCGACAGTAAGACCTGATTTGTTGATCCTTGGTTAAGTTTATAGTAAAATTTACTAATAAAGCACCGGGATTTCCAGTGGATTTCTTTCTGTCTCGGATCAATTAATTTGGTCTTATTCACTCCATGTGATTTATTTCGATATTTTTAAATTCAAAAAGCAATCGTCTTAAAATATAACAAAACATTACCACAAAAAATATGCATAATAAAAATCTACTAATTCATTCATAAAAAAAGTATTTACAACATGTAATTATAGTTAATTGGGATTTCTATAATAATAAAAAAACTTTAATTCTTGGATTTTTAAGTGTTTTAAAAAGTATTTTTATAGTAGCTCAACATGTTACGTGTTATGTGCGATCTATGAACAGAGGTAAGTGCTGAGACAGAGAAATGTCTGTAGGCAAGAATTGCCTTCGCTATGCCTACTTAAGAAGAGGCTTTATAAGCGACCAAATTCCAATAAACATAATACTCGTATATTGCAAAAATATATTTTATGAATTATTGAGGATTCTTAATTAAAAACATATAGTGGTATGGTGGGCGGTGCCTGATCAGGGGAGAATGTTACGCGGCGGTTGTACCAACAGCGCCTTTATGTTCCTGATAGAGCAAATACGTGCTACCAGCGTATGCTAAAGTTATGAACATGCCAAAAACCTGGAACAAAAAAAATTTGATGAACTAATATTTTAACATTGAGTGTCATTTTTCTTGTTTAATTTTTATCCTGAGCAGCCAAACTACATACAATATAGTTACATTGGTACCGGTCAGAATTGCGAGGTTAGAACACAGGTCTTCGACCGTGAGTTTACGCATTGTACTGCTAGACCACGAATAAAATAAAAAAAATATTATATTTTTCATTATTAAACCAAGTCGTATGATCGCACTCCGTCTGATGTTAAGCTAGAGTGCGATGGATAAGTGGAGATGACAGCTGCAAACAGCAGCCGCATCCGCTATGGCGGCTTAGTGAGAATCTCAGATTTTCTATCTTTTTAATAAACGCCTTAATAAAAATAATACTAACAGCTGCTGCGATACTGCTGCCATAGAGATGTCCAGGAACATGTCCAGGAGAAGCGAACTGAACGATGAAAGCGATGAAGTAGAGTACAGTCTGGATTGCGGTGCTAATTAATTCCTGGAATTTGACAAAAAAAACTTAAAATTTCTGTTTAAAGCATAACAAAATTATTTTAATTTTATGATCACTATCACGTGAGATCTTTAATAATAGCAAAATATCTCAATATCACTGTCAAAATTGTATAAAGATAACACAAATAGATATAATATATTTATTTTAATTATCAGACATGTTTTAAAAAGACGCTAGTGTATAATTCTTTGCGACAAAGTCCTGCGAATCAATAACAGCGACCATTCGACCTTGGCCTTCAATTTATACATTAAAAACTATCGTATATTTACTATTTAAATCCTGATATAAACGCGAATAACACCAAGCCGCAGTTGGAAATAAAATATTTCACATTATAGAAATTTATTTATTTAAAACTTAGTGTAGCGTGGACACAAACGAACTTAATGCTAATTAGCATTCTCTTCCAGCTAACCTCTGTGTTCATACTTATCAGATCCTTTCATCAAAAAATTTTACACTATTATTATCATAGAGATAGATAGAAGTAGAAGTAGAGGGGCAAACCTCATACATCGGACATGAAAAAAGCGTAAGCGGCTTCAAACGATTTGACAATGTTGCCGTCAAGTCAAATACTAACTAACAGAGAACCTAAAAGTGACTACGGTCATCTTTTCTCGAGCGTGAATGTCCACCATCTTTAACGAGCCACGAGAAGTCACGATCGACAAGGAGAAAGAGTGTCAGTAATATGAAGTAATGATACGTACCGATGCAACCCAGTTAATAGGTAATTTGAGTGCTTCTCTGATGCTGAGAAGATATACAAAACTCCACATGAGGGTGGTGATGAAGGACGTCACCGCCACGAAGCAGAACCAGCCGGAGCCGCTCCAATGATTACCAGAAACTAACGCCATGCATAAGATGCCCAAGATCTGGAAATTGAAAAATACGGAAACAAATTAGAAACTTTGCAGATCATTCGTAAATTAGTTATTAAATAATAATCAAACTTAAATATTATTAAGAAATTATTAGAACAAAAAAGTTCTATCAAGTATATATTAATAACTAGTTTTTTGGGCGCGCTTCGCGGCGCTGAAAAAGTTTTTTTCGGGTAGTTTTGAAAAAAAAAATTTTAAAAAAAACAATTTATGGATTTCGATATTAGAGGGCATTCCCTACGACTTTTGTTCCGGCACTTGTGCCCTACCTCGTTTCGTTGCCGAGATATCGGTATCGCTTCCGGTCCAGAGTTCACTTCCGGTCAAAGTCGAGGTTTTTCTGGGGTCGCGGGAACGCCCTCTACACGCCCCAAAAAGAATCATCTCTCTAACCCCCCGGCAAGTGCTTCATAATATATGTCAGTCAGTGAGTGAGTCAGTGGTAATCGAGCTTTATATAATATGATGATGGGGAAGGTCCAAATAATTATAACTGTCTTTTATTTCCCCATTCAAATAAAAGTAATATGGCATGAATAATTTGAAGATATTCATTTACGTAATACGAAGCTCAGACAAGCAATCAATTAGACTATACTGTTTAAATGTCACATTATTAAGAATTCAGTATTGTAGCCTATATACTCGTACATATCTACATAAGCCAGTACAGATATATACTTTTCCAATTAGAACTTATCAATAATCTCGACACATTAGTTGATACAAAAACTTTTACGAAAATAAAGTTCTTTATTTTTCAAATAATTGTTCGTGATGTTGCTAGTAAAGAGCGGTAGGCAGGCAGACTGATTATGGTTATTAGCCCAGTCTGCCGTCTAGATGTAGCAGGTTCTATAAAGTCGCGTTTAGAAGTAACCAGGTATAACGATAGGATATGCGCCGTCTACCAGCTACCTAGATGGTGCACATTTGCCTCCTCAAGCCGGCATAACGGAAGTGACTTCTACTTGCGTTTGTTGACGTTTTTCTGTGATAGCAGCTGTCTCCTTTCATGGACCGCACTCTAGTTTCGACTCAGGCGGAATATGATCACATAAACAAAACTATTTAAAAACGTAATTTTATGAAAACAACGGACGGACTTACGCAAAAAACGTATAAAACTTAAAAATAAAATTACACATTTTCGTTTTTATTTGAAGAAAAAAGAACGTTTCTACAAAAATTCTAATGAAAGTTTCTTAATTACATTTATTTGTTACATAAACATTACAATTTGTCAGAATGGATTCGGTCTACGGTTATTTGGAGCGCAAATCGTATTGTTCATAAATATCGATGCGGGGAACGAGTTGCGTTAATCCAGTATGACGAATGCTTAATCCTTTTGTATTTAACAAATAAAACAGTTTGCTAATTATGTGGCTCAGAGAACACTTCGCCCGATGTTAAGCTACGATCCATTAACGAAAACAACTGCTACCAAAGAGTAATTTCGGCTTGATGGAGCTGAAATTAACCTCACCAAACAAGAATAGAGTAAGATAAGGTTAGTGCCCCAGGGTAAAAGAATCTTTAATGAACTTTGTTAGTGAAATAATAGTAGATCAAGACGGAAAATTCGCGTAAAAAAACTGAATTTTTCTTTGATCTTATAAGTACGTATGAGACGAATGTGACCATCCAGATTTGATCCAGTGCATACTCCTCTCATTATACTCGACTGCTTCGATAAACTCATCCCGAAACGCGACTAGGTCACGACTCACGATTAATTACTCGTATTATCATATAAAGTTTTGTGATGATGTTTACATGTTATGTAAATAAACTACATGTAACCTACTTGGGCAAATTTAATTACACAAATATTTACAGCATAAAAATAATTAAAATAAACTTTTAGCAGTTTGAAAAGAGATAAAAATCTCAATAGTTTCATTGAATGAATATCTACTCAAGCAAAGAAACAAACATCTGTGAGAGATTCGAAGGTAGGTATTTATTTAAAACGAACGCCGACGATAATATAGTGCTTATAACCTTGACGACTCGCATAATATTGTTTGATACTTCAACCCACTCCAAATACGGATAACATATCGTTCACAAATGATCCTTTTTAATATTTTGTACCTATATAGAAAGAAGATAAACTTAGTTTAGAGAATCAAACGATTTTTTTTTTCAGTTGATAATAATAACTTTCTATAGACTATTTTCCCCACAAATATGTTATTATTTTATTAGATTAAAGACATATATCAAACTTTTACTTTGAAAGTTGTGAAAACCCATCAAGTTAGATTGTTATAAATATACCTAAGTAATATTAATAATAGTTAATAAAATCTCTAATAAAATTGAGCATGCGAGCAATAAACAATAGTATCTCATCATTTAAATTGTTATACGTCTATTATTATATTGCTCTACATTTTATATTTTTGTAATACATTTTATTCTTAAATTTTAATATGGTAATTTACTTCTTGTGTACGTACGTGTGTTTAGTGCCTTGAGTTACTTTTATTACATCGTAAACGGCACGGTTTACAGTTATTAATATTATCAGATTTTATACATCGATAGTTTTCATGAATTTTTATTTATATGAACAGTAAAAGACGTGAGTTTATCTATATTACGCATTTATTTTATAACAAAATAAGTAGACCCACTTTTATAATAAGTACACTTTACGATAAGAAGTGTTAATTATACATTAACGTCATCTCAAATCGTCAATCTATTAGTGCCTCGAAGATAATTTAATTTTAATGTGTTCCATTTTTTTCGTTGATGTGGATATAAAATCTAAAACAAAGAGGCTGTATTGCCTGTAGCACGAACAACAGGGGCTAAAGTGAAAAGCCTATCGACAGTTGTTACTTGATCGAATCGACAACAAAATATATGGGATTTGACGTTTCGTTATAACCTAGGTTTTGACCTAGGATATATTGGACTGACTTTAGCCCCAGATTTGCTTTGATCACATTTTCTTAGTAACACCACAGCAGAACTGTCAGAAAAGTATTACATTATTAAAAGAAAACTAGGTGATTAAAATTAGTATAAATAAAGACAATCATTATTAATATTAGACTAGCTAAGTATCTCTGAAACAAACCTGATGTGGTGTTGCCAACAAAATGAGCTCGAAGCAATTTCATTCAGAGTCCTACCTACCATTCGTCGAAACTCAGTAATCTGTTCGTGCATAGAGGACATTTGAACCGTCAAAATGATAGTTGTATAAATAAAGTGTCACTTGAGAGCACTACTTTATACTAAAGATTCTAATAACGTTAATGAATCATAAAGATTATTGTTTGTAAAATTGCGTAATAAGGTCATGGTTTGTGACTTCATCTACACGATGTAAAAACAATAGTTAATCATTCTAATATGTTCCAGTCAACGATCTGTATCAAAGCATTACGCAGTTTAAACGTCCACTCGTAATGCTGTTTTAATTAGATATTCACATTCCAGTTGTTAATTTGTAGTCGAAAAACGTTTATGTAGAAATAGCGGGTCTAATAGCGGAACATACCAGAAACCACTAAACACACCGGACTAGACAAACTGGATGTCAACCGGTTATCGGTTGCAGTCACCGCAACGGGTAACCGCAGCCTTAGCACCGTCCTAACAGCTATTCAGACGCTCACCGAACACATCTATTGTAAATTAACTCATATAAAAGAGTGAATTAAAATAAATACTGATAAATTTATATACGCTTTGTGTAAGTTAGTCAACTGCAAAGTAGCGCTGTCTAGTCGTAAAGAAACAGTAGTTAAAAGGTCTGTCGAGGAATTTCGATACGGTCATGTAAAGCTCCAATAACTGTGTATTTTAGTGGTCAGAATATTCGCGCGCATTGCGAGGCAAACGGATTCAATCCCAATCCGCCTTGGTGGAAGTTTTTTTAAAAATCATATTTCGTAATTCAATAATAAAGAAATCCAGCAAATAACAAATAGAAATTAATATACATATTTAAACTTTTACGCTCATAAGATATGCATGACATTGGCGTGTCCCCAAAACGCAGTTTCGTACAGTCGACACGTACACGTAAGGCGTACTTTTTCGTGGAGAAAGTTGCTCGTCACCATACGACGCGCCCGCAATTCTGATGCAGGTTGCCCTCTCATGGATTCACAAACTATTATACACTTCAACGCGTGACAGTTTCGCTCCAGATACACAATCGTGTCCGGATTTCCGTTGTAATAAACAGCGAAAGTGCAAATGATGATTATCTACGTTTTAAACAATGGTACGAAAGCGGAATAGTTGCAAGCTGTATTTTGGTCCGAGTAATCCTTATCTAGCGACAACAGAGGCTTATCATACACATACACACTAACAATATATATATACTACACACATATCTTTGTCAATATAGTAAATTAATCATAATATTTCAAGTCTTTGTTCTTAAATTTTGTTTCACTCAAACTTCAAAGTTAAATTACATAAGAATCACAAAGTACTTATTTACCATTGTTTGGATTACGACTCGAGTGTATATTAAGGTCTAAAGAATAGTAGAATTGATGTGCCGAAATATTACGAAGTTTGTGCTCCTTTCATTTACCACAACATTCAAAGAAAACATTTAAACAATGTGCGGCAAAAGTGAAAATTCTGACCGTACTTAAACTTATTAGTGCATTTAGTGTAGAAATAGAAATCTCATATTTCATAACTTATGTACCAATAAATAACGTCAAAGTTAATAATCTATTTTAATACATCCTTTATTGCTAAGACAGCTGCCAAAATGTAATAGGATACGAGTGATTTAACAGGTGTAAAGTGTGAAACTTAAGACACCCTCAATAAACCAGTTCATACCTAATAACTTTCAATATTTGAATTCGTTATATTTAAAGTATAGTGATATTGATCAAAACAATCAATGAAAATTGACAAATAGTATAGGAAAGGAAGCTTTGCTCAATAGCGGTTGGAGGCGCGTGCGCAAGCCATGTCGTTGACCCCGGCAGCGCCCTGTAGTGCCCTCTATAGCGGCATCTGTTGCACTCATTGCATTCTTCCGCATAGTACTCCGTCAGGATGTCCGCTTTGAAGGGCACGTGCGACGTGAAAGTAGGCAATTTATCGACATCGATATCATTGGAATTATAGTCACATCTCTATGTTTCTTCATATTGACTAAGATAGGTATTATTATCCAGTGTAATAGCGTTACATGTCTTCCGCAATAAAAACTCTTAATGTTCACAAGTGTTGGTTCTACACAAGAGAGGCTGCCACGGTTCGCCGCCTCAGAGCTCGTGAGTAACGGCGTCATCCAACCTATGATGCAGCTATCACGTCATTCTCATGCGCACAATAACAACATGAATTATATGTTTTAAAAATTGCTCATAACTATTAAATTATGATGAAAATTGAACAGATTTTTTAGAGCGACCGTGATCTAGCGGTAGGACGCGTGATCTCACGGTCAATGAGACCCGTATTCAAACCTCGCTAAATCCTGGCCGGTACCAATGTACTTCGATTTCTCATATTATATTATAATTATTAAAGAGTGCCATCCTGGATTAGTATCACCGCTTTCAAGTGCAACACTCGAGAAGTAACCTAATAGTGTTTCGGGTATAACGAGAGAAGCTTGGCCCTGTGAATGCAAGGAGCATATTTGCCTACTCGAGCACAGAGGAGGCGACTGCTGCCTGTTAGTTACTCTAGCTTAACATCCGGTGAAGTGTGATCAAAAGCTGAGCTTCTACAAATAATAATTATAATTACTCATTACTATTAAAAAATTCATAGATACCTCTGATTCCATTCCCCCTCCACCTCCTCCTCCTACCTTGATACCAAACGATGGACATAATTTCTTTGTCTATTCACTTATACCAAGAGCTGAACAGTGAACATGTATTTTGGTAGACAGTCGTCAAGTTTTATAGTTTTACATGTTGCGGGGGTAACATCCGCTTCCCACACATGGTTTACATCATCGTCGTATTTTTTTTCTTATAACTCCATGTTTTTTATAATAAGACTGCAACTCGCATTTGAATTATAACTTTTATAAATTTCTAACAAATAAAAAATACTTTTTTACAGTTGCTCGACATTTATGGCCACAGTTCAGCTCAGTTCATTTATGGCTAAAGTTAAGCCAGAGCCCGATCCACAGGATTCCCTTCCGCAATGCCGGCTTGAGGAGACGAATGTTTAGGTACTATTAATTGACAGTGCATACTTCTCTCGTAATACCCGGCTACTTTTAAGCTGATTCCAAAACGCGTCTAGGTCACTTGAACACGTTGGTACTACACCATGACTGTGAACCGGTATAAAACGATCTTCAGTCTGCCTACCACCCATTTAGAGACACTGTACGACCAAAAACATATGAAAATTTACATTGACACTGGCAAGAATTTAGCGAGTTTTAAACACAGATCTCTTGGATCGTGAGTCCACGCCTTCTACCGCTTATAGCACGGTCGAGTCAATAAAAATTACTAGTATCAAAATATTATTTATATGTGTAGGTTAATATTATTGGTTATTAATATAACATGACTATAAAGTTTATAATGTGAGTTCTTAACGTATTTTAAGAAAATTGCGTGGATTTCCATGACCCGATTCTGAATTATGCCGTCGTTTAACCGGGCAACAAGGGAAACACGACAGCAAAGCGGCGACTTACTAAAATAGACACCAGTTGCTGAAGCGTTAGTTAAATATAAACAAAAGAGTAGCTCATGACATAATGGTGGATAATGTGATGCCGGGAATACAACATAGATGAAAGAATAATGCTTAAATAATGGCTGTTTGAAAGCGGCGTCTATCAACAATACACATTCTGTCTAAAGTCGTCACTGATTGATACGAACGCTCTGTCATAACGATGCGATTTTTATCATAATCGATTAAAAGTGAAATGAAAAATATAGCTATCAGGTCAAAGAACTATGTCGCCTAAAATAACGAAGCTTCAGGGCCGGTAATTCAGTCCTTCCTTATTAAGGCGAGACACTCAAAAAATTGATTAATTTTTATGTTATTTTAAATATGTACATTGTACAATAACTATGAGCTCATTAAATGCGTAATGTCGTTTTTGATTATTTCACACATCGCCACTTCGATGTTATCAGTGAGATTACCTTTGTTTACCAGCTGACTGAGTCAGAATTGAGTTATCGACCCTGTCTCTACTCGGTTTGTCCAATTAACGAAACAAAAAGTAATTTATGTGTAGCAGGCGTCTGAAATTGTCCTAATTTTTTTTTATTGTAGTTCGGCACATGATAGCACTCCACCTGAAGATAAGCTAGAGTGCGGTCGGCGAAACAACTGCGACCATAAAGATTTGTTTTTTAGTACCATAAAGAAAGAAAACAGACACGTCCACTATGCCGGCTTGAGGAAACCAGATTACACCATCTAGACAGACTGTACTACCTCAGGACGGCAGACTGGACTAATAACCTTCATCAGCCATACCACTCTTTAATAAGCGACCAAAGTACATAATAACAAAGTTGCATTGGTACTGGTCAGAATTAGCGAGGTTCGAACACGGGTCTCATCGATCGTGAGTTCACGCGTCTTACCGCTAGACCATAATTAATATCAAATTATACGTATTACGCAATAGATAGTGTTTTAAGCGTTAAACCCCTAACAACTTTAGTGTCCTACGTTCGTACAGATAAACTAGCTATTATTTCTAAACAAATACCTCATTATTTAGCATCATCTATTATGCAACGCAAACTGCACCAAGGTTTACATCGCACACAACGTTACCATAGGTGCTGGTAAATTTATTTACTGAGGAAAAAACTTAAACTTTACTTATTAAATTATGATGAAAATTGAATTACGACCTCCGCTGAGGACGCTTTTTTGTATTAAATTTTAATCATAATTTAATAAACACACCCAATGCCTAAAAATTATTCAATTATAACCGAAAATTTACTCAGCCAAATAAGTCCTTTAAACTGTCAAAGTAACAGTTGTAAGCAATCAAATGTTAAATAATAAACGATTTATAAATCTCACCAAAAGGCTGATTGTCGTAGAACTTGTTCATTGAAAAATAAAAAAAATGCAAATATTTGTTAAAATATGCACAAAGTCTAGACTTTTACCATAACTAGTTGTTACTAAGTACTGTTATAAACTCTAAAGGCTTTTTATAGTAGTCCGGCTTGTGACCGCATTCAGCCAGCCTGCTGTTAATACTTCTTGACCGAAGACAACAGTTACCACAGACAAATGTTTCAAGTAGCAGTCGCCTCCGCAGTCCAGGTTGGCATAGTCCATTCCTCTCGCTATACCTAGCTACTTGCAGACTGATCCCGACTAGGTCACTTAACGAGTGTTACACTTGAAAGTTTTGGCACTACACCAAGCGCCAAACTCTTCATACATATTTCGTTAATTTTTTTAATTGTAACTTGTCATATGACAACACCCCGATGATGTTTTGTATGTGATGCAAAGTTAGAGAACGGAAACGACTGCTGCAGACATAAATTTCTACCGGCAACAGTCGTCTCCGCTATACTGGTTTGAGGAGATGAATATTCACCATCTAGATTGACAGTGCACACACATAACCTGGCTACTTCTAAACTGTTGCCGAGATCAAAATAAAATTACACATATCTATATAATAAAAATCAATTGCTGTTCGTTAGTCTCGCTAAAACTCGAGAACGGCTGGACTGATTTGGCTAATTTTGGTTTTGAATTATTTGTGGAGGTTGATGATGTCCAGGGAAGGTTTAAAAGGTGAGTAAATATGAATATATTTAAACTCGTTCAGAAATGATTTTTTATTTATTGATTCTGAGGCGGTACGAAGTTTGCCGGGTCAGCTAGTACGTTTATAAAAGAGAATAATTTTCTTGAACTAACTTTAAGGGAATATTTTTTATATCTGTAAGATATAATAACCTTTCAACATCTAGGTACTAATATAGACCTTGTAAATAAAAGATTAACACCATGCCGTTTATTACTGACTTGCTATTTCTCACGTCGCGTCGCGTTCAACATACACACAGACGCATCATAATTCTGTATTGAAGACAGAACATTATTTATGGTTTGAATTGCAAATGGATTTATTAGTATTATTAGCCTACCTATTCATTAGGTAGGCAGACTAATGGTGGTTATTAGCAGTCTGCCGTCCTGGAGTTGTCTGTAGTACCAAGTGTAACACCCGTGAAGTGACCTCGCGTTTCGGGGATCTTTGGAAGTAGCCAAGTATAACAAGAGGAGTGTGCATTGTCAATCTGACAGTGCACATTCGTCATCTTAAGCCGGCATAGGGAGGCGACTGTTGCCCTTTAACTAACATCAGGCGGAGTGTTGTCATATGTCGAACGATAGTGAATAAAAAAAACAGCGACTCCTAACCTTCCCTATGTAGCCGCGTTTCTAGTAATTTATTATACTAAATCAGTGCTTGTCTATTATCACTAGTCCCGTTATTAGAAAATAATAGTAATAAATATAAATATTTTTTATATGAAAAACTTAAGAGTACCTACGAATGGTCGGTCGTTAATTCCAAACTTGTTATGAAAGTGCTCTAGTGAAGTGAAACTTGAAAATACAACTTGATCACATATTACGGCTTGTTTCTGACATTTTGATCATTAATGACATTATCGATGATCGATCTAATCTAGCTTTTTTTGAAGTAGCACGTTGGGGTTCGGGTCATCATGAGCCGCCTCCACTATGCCGCCCGGTTTGAGAAGTGTACCATCCATTGACAGGACACACTTCCCTCGTTATACCAGGCTACTTTTTTTTTTATTGTAGCTCGACATGTGACAACAATCCTGATGTAAAGCTAGAGTGCGCTCCATGAATGGAAACAACTGCTACCACAGAGAAATCTCTACGGGCTGCAGTCGCCTCCACTATGCCGGCTTGAGGAGACGAGCATGTACCATCTAGATTGACAGTGCACACTCCTCTCTTATACCTGGCTACTTTCAAACTATTCCCGAAACGCGACAAGGTCACTTCACGGGTGTTACATTCGAAAGTGGTGGTACTGCCCCAGGACGACAGACTGGACAAATAACCATCATCAGTCTGCCTACCACTCTTTAATAGTGCCTATAGGCACTGAGCGACTTTACAACTAGATCACTTCAAGAGTGTTCTTGAAAGTGGTGGTGATACCCCAGGAAGCAGACAGGACAGACAGACAAACCATCGTCAATCTGATATATCACTCTTTAAACTACTTTGATATTCCTTTAACTGCTTCATTAATGACTAATTTTATTTCATTATATCTAGTGCAAGTAGTGCAAAATTAAATAGATTAAGTAAAATTTTTAAAAAAAGTTTAAAATTATTTTGAAGATTTTTTAAACCAGTTTTATTTATTGCCGCTTAAGCTCACGATTGTGGATGTGGATTTTTCTTTATTTATCTCCCTTCAAAGTTTAATAAAACAATTATCAATTAATTAATTATATAGAATTACGTTTCCTCTTCATAAACGCGTATAACCGATACTTTATAATTTCTACAACACAAATGTAAGGATGTATACGAAAACATATAGATACAGAAAGATATAGAATTAAATTAGTTAAAAACAAACTGGCATAATATGATACCTTGGCCTAAGTTTTTCTTTTAAAAAATATAACCTAAAAATGTTCTAGAATAGACGATAAGAGGAGCAATAAAATAAAAAATTGTTGCTATATTTAATCAGTGTTTTTTTATTATAAAAACTTCACAAAACCCTTCAATTACCAAGTAATTTACTTACTTATATTCTTTATTAAAAAAAAAAACAAATTAGATTGTTTTTCATTGAACTATAGTCTGTTATCAAAGTCGGTTATAGACGGAGCAAAACTTTTACGAACGTTCGACCGTCCGTCCACATGTTTATCTGAGAGCCACTTTCGTTTTATGTAGCCATAGCTTTCTCCAATCACGCGTTTTGACGTGCTAATAGTGATACCCATATTATATTTGGCACTTTTTTCCAACCAAATATAAACTTAATCACACATGCAAAAAGTACCTTTTTTTAATTGTAGCTCGACATGCGACAACACTCCGCCTGATGTAAAGTTACGAGTGTGGTCCATGAATGGAAACAACTGCTACTATAGAGAAATCTCTACGGGCAGCAGTCGCCTCCGCTATGCCGGCTTGAGGAGATGAGTATGCAGCATCTAGATTGACAGCACCTGGCTACTTTCAAACTGTTCTCGAAACGCGACAAGGTCACTTCACGGGTGTTACATTCGAAAGTGGTGGTACTACCCTACTTTAACAAACAATTCGACATTTAACATTTTTTTTTAATAAAGAAAGTTTTAAATTAAATATTTGAATTAAAACAAATAAAAAAGTAGTCTACTATTATAATCCGAAAGTTGTAAGACAACACACGTTCGGTGGATAAATATAGACCGTGCCATCTGTTTAAATACCAACGGTACCGTGAAAATGAATGAAACTTCTAAACAAATTACAAAAATGTTACATCTATATATACCTACTTATATTCCATTTGCATTTTTTTTCCTGTTTACAAGTTCCAATGCGTATAACTTTTAAATTGTTGCTATTGTTTTGCTCAAGGCAATAGAATCATTGTCCATGCAGCATTTTTCGGTGGTGGAATCTTTAAGCGAAGTTTTGGAGGGAAAATGAAAACATTTGTTCTCCTATCTTTCCAGATCCAGACACGTTCACAAACACTTAATGGATGATAAATATAATAATCCACCATTATTACACATTAACACTCAAAGAAGTTTAGGAAATTTGATCTCTATATGGCCGCTAAAACAACAATGTTTTATTAATGGCAAACTAATATTGGCCATACAGGATTGTTTTATAATTGTTATTAGCACTAATCTCCAGAATCCCGCCAAAATACTTTTTAATAAATAGTGTTGAACTACGTGACCAAAGAAAACTTTTTTATTTATAATTCTTATTAAAATTTCTCTAAAATAAAAGTGGCGTTATTTCATAAAATTTAAGTTACTGTTTTGGTCCTAGTTTTTTTATTTAATGAAATAATTCTCGTGCTTTACGATTTAAAAATCACAGAAACATTTTCACAGTAAACAAAACGTCGCCGTCTCGTCGTGTTACAGTAATATTATTTCTAAGAGTGCTAAATTGTAAAATATTCCACTTAGTTCACAAGTTACCAATTCGTGTTAAAATGGTGTTTCTCTCACAAAAGAAGGGGTTACGTAAGCCCTACGCAATATTGACTCACACAATAAGAAAATATTCATAAAAGGTCATGTTAAAGTCGAAGTACCTACGAGTGGGTTGAATTCGTAATACCGGTCAGTTATATCGAAGGCACTCGAAGGACGTTTCTACGATTAACAGGCTGACCCGTTTTATGTAACCCAAAGAAAACATCATCACCGTTCGTTTCACTGTTCGTTTCTGTTGCACAAAATTGGACAGCACATGAATTATACCATCGTTTCTCAACCATTTTTATGTCGCGACCCAGGAAAAAGCCAAAAAGTTAAATAAAAAGTCTTGCGACCCCGTAAATTAATAAATAATAATATGTATGTACTTGCTTGTGAAATATAACTAATAAAAGTTTAAAATGAATTCTATAAATTCTGTGCCGTAACCATATTTGTTTATTATAGTGATTTGCGATAATAATTAGTGCTAAGAAAGTTATCAAATTACTTAATTTGAACATAAATCTGCTATGCTTCGAACAATGTGGTTAAACAAAATGT
Organism: Tinea pellionella; assembly: GCA_948150575.1. Classification (NCBI taxonomy): domain Eukaryota; kingdom Metazoa; phylum Arthropoda; class Insecta; order Lepidoptera; family Tineidae; genus Tinea; species Tinea pellionella. Next base: position 5,183,195 of record OX411248.1, on the reverse strand, counting down.
ATGGACGCTCAGGTGTTGGCTTTCACCTTAATAAACGAATATTATGTACCTATATGTATGTAGTTTGCATTTGTTATTTTTCAACAGCCTGCGTCCATCTTTAAAAACAAATTCGACCCCCCTCCAAGGGTCGCGACCCCCCGCTTGAGAAACGATGCATTATACTACGACATCGAATTGCAACTCAATTTCTGAGCAATTGGAACATGTAAACATGCTTTATTATTTTTTATATTAAATATGATATTTAGAATTAAAATAGTGTGAATCGAGGAACTTTCGCGTGTTATGTTCAGTCGTAAATGAGTCGTACTCGCATTGGCGCCATGTTAATTCCGACATTACGTACTAATTGAAAAGGTCAAGACCCAATAGAATACAATCACCCCACGTTCGACAACGGTTTCTTTTCAAAGATTATCTTTTATATAAATAAAATAATAGATAAGAATAAAGTGGTAGACAGACTGATGGTGGTTATTAGCCCGATCCGACATGGCAGGAACTAGCGTAGTAAAAATATTAAATTTGAGTAATACATGATAATTTTATTAAATAAAATGTTAAATATGCAAAGAAAAATATGATAACGAAATGATGATACATTTAATTTGAGTGCGCAGGTGACAAAGTTCCACCAACCGACCTATCTAATCTACATAAAAACATATGACTCAAAAATCTTAATGATGTTACTAAGATACGTTTAGAGATTTCACAATCTTAAAAACCTAGATTATACTTGAATGTTATACTATTTTGGTCAAATAAAGACTGTACTGTACAGTCAGTATTGTTTAAATCATATAATATTTTCATTTTATTCTAATTAGGTACTATAATATTGTCACCATATAAAATTAGGTATTTTTCCGTAGTACGCCTTTCTTGTTAGACGTAAAATTAAACCATATTATAAAAACACGCATTTAATACATGTAATAGCATTTATTACGAAACTTTTTTTAGTTTTTATTTGTATCTATTTAGACACAAATAGGTGGGCGCCGTTTTCAACCACATCCTTTATTTGTTCAAATATTATTTAATAGCTCTTTTATAAATTACTCTTATTTACATCTTATTGAGAAAATAGCAATAATGATTTGTATCCACCCAATTGTGCTTAATTATTTTAATCAAAATATAATTCGTGTTTAAATTGAAATTCAATTAATACCAAACTGAAATTAATAAAATATAATCAAGAAGAGATCTAAAGAAATATTTGGCACTAAATTCTAATTTAGTTTAATGCGTTTTCCGGTGAATAATATTTGTATATTTATTGAAAAGAAACATTAAAACAATTTTAATACATACTCGAAACCTTAGTACTAAATTTTGATTCGATATTAAAATTTGTTTACCAAGGCAACTAGTAAACAATTATTTGCTAAACTCATATCGGAATCATGGTTAACCCAACGTTGCTGATTCTAGAAACAACTGCTGCTACTAAAGGCAGCAGTTGCCTTCGTTATGCAGGCTTGAGGAGACGAGTGTTCACCATCCAGATTTACAGGACGCGCTCCTCCTCCTGGTTTGAAAGGGAGGGTACTACCCGGGAAGCAGACTAGGCTAATAACCATCATCAGTCTGCTTACAAGTCTTAAAACTCGGAGATATTTGATCAAACTCGTAAATAAATCCGCATAGCAACTAGAGGCGACAATTATAAATAAGGTGAGGACCCATGACTGTATCACTTCACTCTACATCCCGAGACCCTTTTAACCTTATTAATTTAAATTAATAACAATTATTCAAGTAGTAGATGACTAATCCTAGTCTATTCAAATAACAATACGGATAGATCTAGTTTTTTGGCGTGATAGATATCTACCGACTTCAAAGTTACGTTTTTATTTACAGTTTTGTCATTATTGCGTCACAATTATAAAAAAATACACTATTTCGCACCGGTACTTTATCTAAACAGTGGTAGGCAGAATGATTATGGTTATTAGCCCAGTCTACCGTGACCTGGTAGTACCACCACTTTCAAGTGTAACGCCCTTGTCGTTGTCGCGTTTTGGGATCTGTTTGGAAGTACTCTGGTATAATAAGAGAATCTGCCCTGCCAATGGACGGTGTACACTCGTCTCCTTAATACAGCATAGTGGAGACGCCTGCAGTTATTTCTCTGTAGTAGCTGTTCTTATTGGTCATCACTCTTGGATGGTACACTAGCATAGTGTGGCCATAGACCGGACTATCATAAAAAACCATAGATTCCCGACATTCCTAAGTTCGGCTTAGCTGGATCCGTTCACTCAAAACAAACAAAAACAATGAAATGCGTTGAGGTCCTCATGTCATGCAACTGGTACCTCGTGACCTTAATGTGCACCTGCTATTCACACGCGTTGTATTGTTCAATGAGTGAGTGCCTTTATCAAATAGGTCGTAAAGAGATTTCTACGTCACCATTTTTTTTGAATTATTTGCAATTATAAATATAAATATTAATTAACGCCGAAAAACTTGATGCTCAAAACCTGCATCTTTCATGATAATGCAACCTATGACATCATTTGTATTTATGTAAAATAAAAACTAAAATTTAATTTTCTATCATTAATGATAAATCAATCGAGAAAAACATTAAAGATGCAATTAAATGTCGTTGTTCATAGTGAATTAAATACTTGGTAGTGTTTTTATTACAGCTACACATAATGCACACCTCTGCATTCGTTGTTTCCAGCAACCTGCTGCGCCCGCGCTTTACACGCCCCCGCCTCTCCCCGCGGACCCTGCTGCCTACCTACTGACCTCCATGACAAAACCGTTCACAACACTAACCAAATGTAAACAAATGACCTCATTTCTTCATATAATGAACCTTTTCTGAGGGATCGTTTGAAGTCTACCTATTTCTGATGCATAGAACCATTGATATATGCATAAAACTCATATTGAGAATTGGGATACACAAATCTAATAAGAAATGCTTACCAGCTCAATTATCTTCAGTATGCCCGGTGGAGTCCTGAAATAATCGATATTGAATTTCAACCAGTCCAAGGCTCCTCCCTGTTGAGGAGGTTGTCCCTGCTGTGGAGATGTCTTGTGTTCCACGGTAACTACGGTTTCTGGCGCCATCATTTTAAAATTTTAAATACAACGAATCTTTGAAAAGAATTCAGTAGACACAGACACTATCACATGTATTCTTGAACACTAAACGGACGATTATAACATTTTCGTGAACACTTTACTGGTTCAATTTCGGTTCGACAGTCGTGGAAAGACGTCATGCACACGTTCTACCGGCGAGTCGTATGATGACGGAATGCCTCCGTGCCGCGCAGTGAGGAACGAACGTTGCCGGCTACCTATTGCTCAGTTTGTCGATAAACTAACCGAATTTTATTTATTAATGCTGGCTATTAGATCAAGTATATTTAATTGAACAGGCTGAACGAAAAGATTTTTACTGTAAAAAATAATTTTCACCAAATACCAAAATAAATTATGTAAAATATAGCATTCCTCATAAAATATCTATATTATTTACACCATTATACACGAACTATTATGTGTTTAAGAAAAAGTCGATATAAATAAACTAATTAATAATTAACATCACTATTAATATCGTAGACGACGATACCACCTACAGCGTTCTTATTTAAAACACACAGCTACGTTTATTTACCCTTTTTACGTCTTTAAAAACCTTTAAAAACTATTTTAAATAAAAAACAGTCCCTTCACATTTACGGGTAAAGCCGGGATGAGATGCGCTATATTTGTTTTTGTTTGGCAGATGTTGGAAATAATAAGGAATATCCATGATAACATTAAAGTATAATCCTATTAATCTACCTGTAACAACTATTATTGTACGCCAGTATACCATATTCATTAATTACACACTTGTTTGTAACCGTAATAATAAAGTAACGGAAGAATAAAAGTTTATGAAGTTCATTGATAAAAGTTAGTGGCGCCATCTAACTAATTTGTAAATAATTATTAGTTCAGCTCTTCACCACTCTTCATAATGGCGCTACTGATACATTAACAATTTTAGTTCTGCAAATCCTCAATCTCCACAGTGGCGGTAGTGATGTGTTCAAATTTTAGTTGCGCCATTGACCAAAGGCTTAGCGTGGCGCTATTGATGAATTTACCATTTTTGATTGAAAGCACATAAGAGCAGTGTACATTTACAATTTGCATTTAATTTTTGTAATAGTTACCATTTCGTTGTTGCCAAAAATGATAAAAACTAACTACTTACTGCTCTGATTCGAGCTTTTAAAACTTTTTAAGTAGATAAAACAAGATGAATTAAACGATTTTGCGTTACAAAATTACATCATTATAAATTATATAATAATCACTTGTACCCATAGCCCTACTCTACCCAATCCTATTTTAAAAGTAATTTGCAATTTGAATTCTGAATATATCTACTTATATTCTCTGTTCGGCAGTAGTAGCATCTGCAGGTGAATGATTCAACACATGTGTCACTATTGTGTCTCTCTACGTCTACGTGGAAGTTCTAAAGAAATTTCTATCAATTAGAGTGCAAGTTTTCAGGGTTTTGATCATTTGGAAATATGTCTTAAGGCCTAATTTATTGACCCACAGATCTGCAGCATAGTAGTTTTAACAATTATGACAGCACTTTGTATTAGATTTCTGTTAAAATAAAATAGTCCTAAAATTGTAACTAAAAGTATGGAAATAAAACAACTTTGTACATGTTTAAATGTATTAGCTTAGAAAAAGAAACCTAAAATCTTCCCTCCAAGATGTTTCCTTCTGGCTTCTTCATGATCCATGATGCCTCCACTAGTAGTCAATACAATATATCTATAAAAAAAAGAGAACATTAAAAACAAGTTATTTAAAAAAAGAAAATTATTGAATTTATTATCGGAATGTTACAGGAAACCTAACTTATCATTTTAATATCTATTCAATAAAGAGTATTGGCATAGAGGAGGTGATGTTACTTGTATATTTCTGGTAACAGCAGTGTCTGTTTATGGACCACACTCTAGCTTAACATCAGGCTGATGTGTCAGATCATAAAAAATCATGATATTTATAAAAACATCGAAAAGATTTTTAAAGCATTTTGTTTTTTATTGTAGGTTGGCATGTGACAACACTCCGCCTGATGTAACGCTAGAGTGCGGTCCACGATGGAAACAACTGCTACTACAGAGAAACCTGTGCAGGCAGCAGTCGCCTCCAATATGCCGGCTTGAGGAGACGAGCATGTACCATCCAGATTGACAGTGCACACTCCTCTCGTTATACTTGACTACTTTCAAACTATTCCTGAAATGCCACAAGGTCACTTCATGGATGTTACATTTGAAAATGGTGGTACTACCCCAGGACGGCAGACAGAACAAATAACCATCATCAGTCTGCCTACCACACCTTAATAGTGCCTATAGGCACTGAGAGACCAAAGTACATATAACAGTTACATTGGTACCAGTCAGAATTAGCGAGGTTTGAACACGGGTCTCACCGATCATGAGTTCACACGTCTTACCGCTAATCCAAAATCAAAAAAGCAGTCAATAAATGTTAAAGCTGTACAAACAATGTTCACTATGAAGTGACATCAATATGCACAACTTTTAGTAAATATTATGATGTTGCACAACCTATCAAATGACAACCAACAAGAAGTATTGGTGATCCGCGGAAGTTGTGCTTATGAACATTATTCATAAATAAAAATAATGTGATTCCAAATCTCATGCAGTAAGTACACTTAAAAGGTAAAACCTCACCCTAAACATTAATTTTGCATAACAGATATATATTATAACTGTCATGTAAAAAAACATCAAAAAAATACACGGTTACGATTTTATCTGGATACCTTAGAAATTCGAGTAAATAATTATTGCAATAAATCAGACACAGTTAAAGCTTCAATTTGGTACCACTTTCATCTTAAGCAACACTCAATTTTAATACAAACCTAAACCTAACCTATTCGTAACGAGTGGAAGGATTTCTGCATACAGACCTAAATCTAACCTATTCGTAACAGGTAGAAGGATTCTGACAATTAAATGTAATTGTGTATTAAGTGATTTTAAAATTAGTTTGAAGTGTCTGAGTTTGGTACCGCGTTTGAACTCTAACTGGGACTGATTTAGCCCAATAATTATCCACTGGAAGTATCTCAAAGTTTTAAGGTCTGTCCTCTAATAGCTAGCCAAATACACACCCGAACTGTCTTGAAGGAAGCAGATTAGTCCATCTTTCAATATCATTGATAGGTACATCAAATCGCGGAGATATTACTCCACATTTGTTAAGTCTGCCAGTCAAATTAACAACGATCTTTCCAGCTCTGTGGTCATCGACGATCTCGAATTCTCCAATGTATCCATGCTTCATCATCACAGTCAGAAATTTGACTATGACTTTTGAACACGGTCTTATGAGCACTTGGCGTTTTCCGCGCTTTTCAGCATTGTGAATTGACTTTAAAGCGTCACTCAATACATTCATACGCACCATGGCTGAAAAAATAAATAAAAATTCATAAGCTCTACGCGAAGTACACTGCACTTTTAGTAAAATAACAAAACATCAACACAAGATTTTCAGGTTATGGTCCTTCAGATGGACATATAGGAAAAGTTCGACCGGAAATATTTAAACTAGATAATACACCGGGGTTTAAAATGTGCGTGGACAGCGGGTAGTTTTTCATATACCGCAATTATATTAAGATTACCTAGGATTTAAAAACCCTTCCCGTCTATGCAAATGACAAGATCGGCCACAAGAAAAAGAAGGATTTTCCTCAGCGTTGCCATATGAAAAAAATCGAAGCGGTCAAAAGTCAACATAAAAAAATCTATTTTTCAATTATTTACAATATAATAACAATAATATGTCATAAAATATTTTGAAATAGAACATAATATAAAATACAAACTGTGTTTAAATAAAATAATATCTTTAAATTATATTTTCAGGTAACACTGAGTGTCAATGTCAAATTAAAAATCAGGGTTGCACATTATTAGTAAAAAAAATAAAGTTGACTTTTTTTAACGGTCAACTACAAAAATTTATATTCGCCCCAGGTTTCTAGGGAGGCAGCTTCATCAATAACTAATAATTCCATGACTTTTTTAGCCATCTATGAACGTTTTTGACAGAAGGCATCCTGAGAATATCTTTTTATTGCCCAATTAGGTATTCGGAAAGCGTCAGGCGAAGAACATTTTTAACCAACGTGCATGCACGAAGAGAGTATCTCAATGGACCTGGTTGAGGTCAAAGTGGTATGTATGTAGTGGTGGCCTCATTCTATTTTTCATTATCTTTGCAGTCAAAAATTCAAAATAACATCATCTGATTGGTAAAGAGATCTCGCGTTACGCTGACACGGCGTAAATGTAATCTCTATTTGGCCCTCTAAATGTTTTAATATTATTTGTCATTTGCAATAATTTTTATTTCTCATGTTTCTTAAAATAAAACGTATAATATTATTGACAACCCTAGGGTAATGACCGAACTTTTTGAGCGAAACAAGTGAACGCAATCATGGAAAATACTTACATTCGTTCCTTTTACAATCATTCGGTTCGGGATCGCGTCATTCGCCGTTGGTCGCATGGATTGTTGTGAAATTAGTTCGACGAACTTTTTGAAAGTTTTGTATTAAGTTATTTTAACTAAATAAAGCAACGAACTAAGTGGAAAATATTTATAAATAAATCTTTTAACAATAAATTAGCATTGTAACTAACTTTTAAGTAAGTTTAAGTCGCGTAAATAGTTTTTTATGAAGTTTTAAAAGTTGAGTGAACTAAGCATAGTGCCCTTACCTTGTATTATCCCTGCAGCCAATCGCGAGTTTAATCCCACAGGTGTGTAACTGTGTTGTGACCGCGGAAACCTAGCAACTGCTTTTAAAATGTCTACGAAAAGACTTGGGGTGACTTTAATTCGTGCAATATTATAATTTTTAAAATGTTTACAAACACCTTATGTTTGAGTGATATTTAATTTAGGTCCGAATAAATATTTTAAAGAAGTTGACGGTCATTTAGTCTGGAGGAAATGATATTCATGTAATGGAAGAGTCGGAAAGGTGGTTTAAAATGTATATTAAAAACTTTGTCTTAGCTATTGTGATACTCATCAACCTATTCAACAATGCAGCTACTACTAATGCAGGTAAGATTAATACAATATACAAAATTATTACATATAAGTGAATTTTATTTTATAAGCAAACAATGTTACCACTTTTATTATATTTTACAGCAATATTATTGTCTACTTATCTAAATCATTAACAAAATTATTGCTAAAAAATATATAGACAATAATTTAAAAAACCATAAGTATATCGATGAATTTAAAAGGTCCTGGAAAGTTGATGAAGCCCACTACCAGAGCTTATTTCTCTATACCTGGCTAAATTGAAGCTTGTAGTTCATAGATTCTTCGCAGGCTCCTTTTCCGCAATTGAGCAGCTATGACCAGCTTCCAGACAGGCCATTCTCTCATTCAACATTCTTTCACACCTCTGGAAGTGTCCTTGCTGTACTGAGGAAAAATCCCAGCTTATCCCGAAACACATATAGGTCACTTCACAGATGGGACAGCAACCATCATCATTCTGCTACCACACTGTCACACCTCCACTCACTTCACCCCTTATAAATGTGTATAATTTGATTTTTTTTACACATACTTTTCATATTTCGGATGCTTACGTACATTTTTGGATTTTTATATATATTTTTATTTTTATACAATTTCGTTATTTTAAATTTGTAATAACAAGACTCTTTGGTAGATAAGTTTTTTGTAGTTTTGTTTCATCCAAGGCATAGGGATCATATCAAATACATCCTAGTATTTAGTATTAGTGCCTAGACTTTAGTAATACTTCAATTTTTCAAGACGCCCATTACCTAGTCATCAGTTTTATTTTTCATAGATTTTTAGTAGTGGCTAAATCTTTACTAACAGTTTCGGCGGGAAAATTAAAAACTTCTATTTGAATCATTTGTACACTCATGCACGTTCAAGAACACTTATTGGATAACAATCCCTCATTCTTACACATTACAACACATATTTAGCAAAATAACTCAAGCCAGATAACTTAATATCTCCAGGTGGTCGCCAAAACTCCGTTGTTTTTTTTGTTTCGTTATTGTGTTACTACTAACCACAACTCTTTTTAATAGAAATGAGGTCGAGTTTCTTGTGGTCGGTTTCTCGACGGAACGTTCCAGAAGTCAAATGTGTAGTTGTAGAATCATTTGACACTGCTAATTTTGTTTTAAAATTTCACCCAGAAAACTCATAATATTTATTAAAACACGAATTACCTGTACATACCTAAGTTATATATTAATTAATACCATATTTACCTGCCATTCTAAGCTTAACTTATGTCCTTGTACGCCGCATTGTCTGTTAAGTAAACGTGCGCTTAAGTGTGTAAGTGACACAACCCCTTGTTTAACGAAAATTAAGGTAGCATATCATATCAGAACATCCTCTCTGTTTCATCGTGTACAAATTTTCGTATCTTTATAAGACGCGCTTAATTGAAATAATTAGGTTCTATATATTCAAAATAATATGTCTTAGAGAGTAAATATAAACGAAATTAGATTGTTATAATTTATTTCGCGACGTACACTTTTCAACGAATTAAATTATGCGAAAGCTTTACAGATGTCGCGGTCGCAGCCATCGTCGTTTTAAAATAATCAAAATAAACGCGATCATGAGCCGCATGAAGTTTTTAGTTAAAACATGTTCGCGCAAAACGTAATTGACCGTGGGCAGAAAACTACTTAAAAAAATATAGGCAAAGTTAAAGTTCATTCATAGGACGATCATAATTTGTTGGAGGAGTGTGTTCGGAATGAGATTGAACATATTGTAATTATAAATAAATTTTGTCTGAAGAAAGAATATGCGGGCATGTTCATCCCTCTGCTGGCAGGGTCCGGATCTTTGGAGGCATCTTTATATGGTCGCTAAAAGAGAGGAATTTTTAGTTTTAATGTTAAGACGAGACCGACGTTGTCTCAAAGGACTAAGGTCCCTTTGTTATTACAATGCAATACAATTCTCACGCCTTTTTCCCACAGGGATAGGCAGAGACAACGGAATGCCACTTACCACGAACCTGACACAACACCCTCGCTTCCTTCACATCCACAATTCTCTTCATGCACGCTCGACGGTTATGGGCACTAGGCGGCCCAGCTTTCAAGAGGATGTCTCCTATGATCGGAAAACACCCTTCTGCCTTGTTATTAAGAATTTTAAAAAAATTGCTCATTATAATATTTACTAACACAGATGCGTAATCATGAGATGACTCTTACATGTTTTATTTTCAATCGGCACGCATCATTAAACACGCTTACATACAACAAATATTGATAAAAGGTGAAATGTCGAGTTGGTCATTGCACTACTTTTACCATGTTCAAATGAAACATGATTAAATTACAAATTGTGTAATTATAGGTTAATAACCGTTTTACTAAATTTTTTAATTAGTACGTCTCTGATAACGACCCAACCCTCATCGTTTTACTCGGACTTCAACGCAGTCAGAACTTCTATCAGATAAAGATATCTCGGACAGTCCTCTTAGTTTCTATCTAAGTGATAAGTTTGCGACTTCGAATCCAAGTTTGATTTAGTTTAAACAATTTTACAAATAAAAGTCAAACCTTTGGCTTATATTACACGAATCATCTAATTATAAGCTAATAGTTGAACAAGCAGATATAGGTACCCGGTTTAATATAGGTAGGTTACCTATTTATAAAAAGCAGGTGTTTAGATCGTTAATGCTGCACGAAGTACAACGAGATGGAACAGACGCGTCGCACCGTAAAACGACTCAATCAAGTATTTAATGAACTTTACTAACTTCGAAAGCTATTTGAACAGCGCTTTATTGTAATTCAACCTATTTTTTATAGTTGCTCAGCACAGTCAGCACTCCAAGTGATGTTAAGCTAGAGTGGTGTGGCCTAAGAGCTGTGACAACTGTTATCATAAATAAATTGCTGTGGGTAGCAGTCGTCGCTATGCAGGCTTTAGGAGATATGTTTAGGTACACCTGTTGATCTCAAAACACTCATGAAAATGATAATACTGCCCCAAGACAAAAGAGTAGGCTATTACATCGTCGTTCAATAGTGGCAGTCTACTTTTTTATTTGATAACACATTTTACGTTTAATAAATTATATAGATCATGTTACTATTTCAATGAGCGACTTCATCGCTCCTTTTTCTGTTGAAAAAAAGATGTACTTAACTATTTTGGTTTGTCGGCTGCACTCATTCCCGCGTGCTTACTTCCTGTTAAATGCACACATGTGTTAATTAAAATAATTCTTATATGCATGGGAATACACGCCAATTCCCATTTCTTTCAATTTCCGTGTTCCGTTTCATTTCTACTTGTTTCAAATGTTTTTATAGAGAGTAGAGGCCTAGCATGCGTGCGTAAAGATGACTATTCGCTGTGATTAAAACGTGTTTCTTACGTATATTATGAAAGAAATAGCTACATCAACTTGCTTTTTTTTTTCAACATACATAGTACCATTACTTTGTTATCTTTTGTCGCCTAAAGCTTAGGCCCTAAACCGCTGAATATATTTCGATATTTGACAAGGATTTGGCATTGGCAATTAAAAACTGAAGGAGATGACGCGGAGCCCATCATTTATCAAATTACACACATAATATTAATATTTGCATATTTTTTATTATTTATATTATTCTTATTTTATCATCCCTATATCCGCTGCCATCTTTCAAATGCCTAACGATAAAAATCGTGTAATAATTTTTTTATTTTATGAAGTTGCGGGCAACGGCTAGTAGTCTATACATGTTTTAATTTATTTGTACCAAAACCAAGACTTCAAAGTTGTAAATTATATTACGTCTTTAGAAATAGTCTTACGAACATGTTTAGAATCGTAGGACCAGTGGAGTACGATGAATGGCGACGACTCGACGACCGCCATGCTCTCACAAGTTCTCTCAAACTACATAACTACTTAGAGGCTGAAAGACCACTCTGTCTACTCGAATGCAAGTGCTTGTATCACGAATATTCATGTTCACGTACACCAATGTAGTAGTTAATAATAGGTACCTATATTCTAACGAGTTATAATTTTAGACTAAAGAAAAGTATTTATATTTTTGCATATAATTTTTCTGCTTTACATCGTGAGTAATGAGTATTTAGTTCTTGGAATCCATTTTATGCTTACGCCAGTTTTTTCATTGTATGTCGCATAATTATAATAAAATAATACGACCTAAAACACAATAATATGCTGTGCACGAATAATTATGTTTATTCGTATTTAATATTAAAATAACATATTTTACCCTAAAAGAACGAATGACATGTAATAAAGGATAACGAAAAGTAGGTACGCTAAATAAACCGCGACCTCATAAAGATTCTAGACACATTCAGCCACTCGTTGTCAGACGCCTACTTCAAAATATTTATGTTCAAGTTCAGCCTATGTTACTTCATTCAGTGGGGGCATACGCTACATAAATTATGTTACCGGAACTACGAGATATGAATTTAACAACACTCTCTTAATTAGATTTCAGCTTGAAAATTTGCCTTTCAGCTTTTTGACACATATTCTACTACGAGAATAGACGGGAATCTACCCCTTTAACCACACGTCGAAATTCTTTTATTCTATCTTTATTGGCAGTCCCAACTGCTAAGTTGAAGTCGCGTATTATTGCGGTTAATACCTACCACAAGTTCTAATTTACAGTTGAGGCACCTTGCTAATGGACGAAACTCCTGCGTCAATTTTTTTTTAAATGCAATTGTTCGCATAATTAAATTATCTATAACGAATATTGGACAGAAAAAATATAATTAAAAATAATAATTAATCAATCCACCCTAAATAAATTATTTTTATAACCACTTTCAAAATTGTAATGTTTTTATTTTTATTTCATCTGCATTATGGAAGATTTCAGGAATTTTATGTGAACTAATAGATGTGGATTTCATAGTCTGTAATGGAATTTTAATTCCTGCACTAATTGCTTTGTGCATACTTTATTACATTATTAAAGCGTTCCACTTTTTATCTGTTCTTTACCGAGAATACCTAATGCAATTTCCAAGAGAAGATAAAAGGTTAACAAAGGAAAAATGTAACTACTGATTTTTTTTATAAAATATTGATTTTTATTAACAATAAATTTTATTTTTATTAAAGTCACAAATTATAAATAAACATTCTGTAGTAAAATAATAATTTACAACATTATGTATAATAATTATTTTACTCGTAGGTATATCTGACACTGATATGTTATTTGATATCAATGATATTCAAGTTTGTTCTATATAATATTTTTTCCGCGAGAGTAATTACGTGAAAGTAAAAGCGAGCAAATGTTGTTACCGTAGTTAAATGACATCATTTTCGTTTTAAGTAGACATTTAGAGGATATGTTACATTGTTGATGTAGAACAAAAGATCCTTACTATAAAATTGATACATTGTGTTTTAGGCTTATAAGCATTGAGAGCACGTTACAAATGTGTATGTTAACCAAATATTTGTACATATAAGTGTGTTGAACGGAGAACTAGTTAACGTGAAACATGAAAACAGGACGAAGTTCCCGGGAATGTATGCTCTCCTTTATATGACGCAGTACCTACTCCAGCGGGGACTCGCGAACGTAGCGGTAAACATAGAGTATAAAGACTAGTCCCGGCTTAGAAGCCTGTATAGGGTTATTAATATTAAAACACGTCGGCCACCGCGAATGTACTTGCGTGCATTTTTTAAGTTAATCACGCTACAATGGTTTTAGTAGATAATCTTTGAACGCGTAATCGAGACTCCGCGGTTTGTAGACCGTCGACCGGTTTATAACAATCACTCACCGCGAACTTGTTTATGACTTTATACGTAGGAAATTGTGCATTTTATTAAAGCGATCTTTTAATTTAAGCTATATATCAAAATTTAACTAGGTACTAGTTTTAAAATAACTTTTTACCTCGCAATCTGCGTACGTTTAGCTCTCATACTTTATTAAACTCGATAGGCTTGGTAAGACGCGCTCGTTCGTATCCAAAAATAATGAATAAACAACTCATTATTTGTATTCGTGTTTATGATTGTACTCGTAAAGTTACCTGGGTGAGCAAATGGGGGCTCACAAATAATTGAGTGGCAATCTTCAAACTTAGTTGAAGTTTAATCTAAGTTATGTATCTTCATTCATTATGAAACTATTAAGACTTGACAATCCGGTTTCGCCTATTTACTTAAAATTGTATTTTAAAATAATATTTGTAATCTAAAAATAAGTGTTCCCTCCCATAGTCACGCACATCAACATAAATACATATCTACTTACGTCCTGAACCATAATTACTACAAATGTTCCAAAGACATTGTTTACGTGAGTTATAAATTGCAGCTTTAACAAAAGGGACCTTGAAATTGCTAACAAACAAATCGTCTGTTTTATATTGTGGCTAGAAGTGTAAATTCCTTATTTTAGATGTTCTGTAATACCAAATAAGGCCCGATGGAATAAATACATTATGCCGACGCAGAACCCCTGTAGTACTTTGATACCTTCTCGTTACTTCGCCTCAATTGATCGGATCAGTCTGTTGCTTTAGGATAGTTGTGCTACCAACATAAAACACGCACATCCACAGGGGCTTCCTCCAATATTCATTGTACTAACCTTTTACCTTTTTCACTCACCTTTATAGGGCTTTTCCGCTAAATAAAATGCGTACAAAATTAATTTGATGAGCTATTTTGATCTCGAAAAAGGGAACCATAATTTTATTAATAGATAAACGAGAAAATGGATAATAAAAAATATTTAACGCCCTTTTGCGGATACTTAAAAATATTCACATAATAAAATTTACAAGTTTTGCGTGTTGCGGTTAATCAATGAGGTGTCATCGGTTAGGTAAGCTCGTAGTAAGATAAGCTGATAGAGCGGTGACGACACCCAACCCCCGACGACCCTGTTTAATTATTCACTCGGCCGCACCAGATCTGTGATTGTTTAGATCCCTGCGACCTAACTAGGAACCTTTTGACAACGTTACTTGTAGTCATTTTTATCAGATTATGAAATAATACATTGTTACTCCCATGATAAGCATGAATGTTTTATAAGCAAAGTCAGTTTATCTTAAAGCGGTGTTTTGACATGTCGCTCGCTGGCTTTTCCGAAGTTTCACTGTTTTATTGTCTCGGCTAAGTTAATCTAAAGTTTAAAATCCTTGGAAAAGTTGCTCATCGTCAAATTAGCTATTTGGCTTTTCTGGAAATTGCCTCCCCGTTTCAGTTCACGCATACGGGAGGTTTTCCAGATTTTACGAGAGGCATTTCGTGCGCGATTGTTATGGACGCGTTCTGCCTAATCGACAATAAATTAAAACGTTTCTATATAAGCACCAGCTAATCTTGAGTTTTCTGCTTATGTTTTTGAGCTTTCAACCCACCCCAGCTGGTAGCAACACCTTGAGGAAACAACTGTCATTAATTATACTGAGTTAATTAAGATTTCACACGCAGTTCGTTCGGCGTTAAATATTCATAACTGTATTAAAATATGTAGGTAAATTCTTTGATTTATTTGCCAATTCTTCCAAATTAAATTATTGTTTATATTTCACTTAGCAATATACCAATTCATGAAAGACCCTACCTGTGAACTGAAACTGTTTAGCTTATGTAAGAAAGGTAAAGTGTGGTATCTAAATATACTATACTAAGATACTAAAAAATTGTTGACAAATCAACAAATCAGTTATTTAAGTTACCTATAATGCTTTGGTAGAATAGTAGGCAAATAAAACGATTATATTGTATGAACAAACTATATCTTATCAATAAGCAAACAACTTTATCTTACAGTATTATTGCAACGAAGACATGCGACGATATTGTAGAAAAATCATAAAAAATTGTATACATTAGATTTAGTGCTCTTGGAACCAAACAATGTAAAAATCGGTCAAGGATTTACATTCATTAATCTTCTTAAGTCGGTTAAGTTAAGCATTACTTGCTAAAATCATAATAAGTTAATGTTTTACAAATTATTTTCCTAAGTCTACAGACGA
This sequence comes from Tinea pellionella, assembly GCA_948150575.1. NCBI lineage: Eukaryota > Metazoa > Arthropoda > Insecta > Lepidoptera > Tineidae > Tinea > Tinea pellionella. The sequence goes on along the minus strand of OX411248.1, from coordinate 5,167,004 downwards.
TTTAATACCATTTTTGTTGCTTCAGTTCTATAGTTTCTATCCATAAAATATGGATTCTTTTTTATAAATGTCAGCAACAGGCGCTTTGATAATCCCGACGAGGCAACGGGTCACCAGGAGTAGACGAGTAAAGGATCGATTAGCTTCTATTTTTACTGCTAGCGTATCGTGCAAGGCGACCTACCGAGACGGCAACTTTGCCAACCCGATCTCAATAAAGGATTTATAATGTTAGGAAAATATTCAAATTTTATTCTCGCGAAGTTAATATATTTTCTGACTGTTGTTGAATTTGTTCGTTTCCATCAGGCTCGGATCCCATCTATCACGGCGGGTGAAACGAAAGCGGATTTGGATTCAATATGAGTATTTTTGCAAATATCGTCGTAAAATGCTATCCTATGTTTTATATACATTATATCTAGTTTACGCTTGTAACCGAACAAATATATCATGAACTTTTTTTATAGTAGCTCGGCATGTGGCCACACTCCGCCTGATATTAGCTAGAACTCACTATGCCAGAGGAGACGAAGGTACACCATCCTTTGACAGAGTACACTCCTCTCATTACTTCACGACTTAGTACTATCCCAGAACGGCAGACAGCGCTACCGGATAATCATCTGTCTGCCTACCACTCTTGAAACTTTATTTAAAATTAGTAATAAACTCAGTAACTGAAATTTCCTTTGTGTAATCAAGAATGCTAATAAAGTGGTCTATCAGCAAAAACGTATATTTCATGAAGTCTAAAATTATGTCATAATTTTATTAACGGACTTCGGAAACAAGCGGTCAGTGGCCGTAGTGAGCTAAAAGCGTGTGACCTGGCAATCTGTGTCCGTACCACTACTCCATAAGCCATGGCGTGCGTTACGTGATGTGGAAAAATCGATTAGGTTTTACAGGTATTATCCAAGAGTTACACAAATGTTTCATTCACGTACTTAGGAAGAAGCTAATTTTTATATACACTTATCATTACTTTATGGACAAAGTAATTGAAGTGGATGTGGGTTTGTAACGGAATAAGCGAAATACGTTTTAAAAATGTTATTTTAAAGTTTATTACCAGAAATAGATAGATATACAATCTGAAAGTCGCAAGACAATATACCTAGTAGATATCAATGTTTATATGATTAAAGTAAAAAGGTTCTTGTCAGCTGTCGCTTTACTATAAAAATGTGTGTCGAACAAGCTTGTCTAAGAAAATACAATTTATCAATCTTTCTGAATCAGGACCTTCTAGTATGTATCTCGGGTCACCGGCTGCGACCGCTACTCGATGGTACGTCAACTCCCGATTTGTAAATAATGTATCAGCAAAACGTTGTGACCCATTTCATAAAGTAATCAATATGCACTACAAAGGATAGTACGTACAATTCCCCGGGCGGTTTTATTTCGCTTTTATTGATGCAAACAAATAGACGTAATTGTTGCTGCAAAATGAATTCAGGTTTTTGGTTATATGAATAAAAGCATGTTTAAAACTATGTTTCTTTGTGTTCAGGTATTCTATTGTAACTATATAGGGCTGAAGTAACCGAATTTCAATTATATTTAAAAGGTTAGTTCGTTTCGCATTTCTTTTTTTACTTTCTTTTGGTGTTTTATCAAAAAGAATTACACTTTACTTGGAAAAAGAAAATACCTCATAAAGATGTCATCTTCGGTTTCAAAGAGAAAATAAGTACCTATACATTTTAATTAAAGGCTAACGTTTAAAAATAATGTAACCATCAGTTTGTACAGGACCAAATAGGAATATCATATTTTTCGTTTAGCCAAGTAGATGGTTTTTCTCGCATCTTATCACGATGTCCTCTCGCGATAAAGGTCTATATTGCGCGATTGCGGGACACAACTACGCTCTCATTATTCCCCCAAATTGATGTATCGCGCTTTCAAAACAGTTGTTTCTCTATTATTTTCGTTTATACACAATTGTATCTACACAAATACCTAATGGCTAAAAGAATAATTAACATTTTTAACACTACGGCACTAGTACAACAAAAAAGTACGAAAAAATCGAACAATAAAGGATGACTACAAAAGTTAACGAAGTAAATTAAACACATGAACCTATTTTACCTTTGTCTGGTTTTCTCGCTTGGCTGCTCGCTCTCACGGCTCCCAGTTATTCTCTGAACTATACAATATTATGGTAATGGAGGTGTTATTTAACGTACATATTTTGAAACTTACTAGAACTTTTCATTTAAGAATATTTATGTCTTTTCAGAGATTCAGTTTTAAACTTAATTATGTGAACTCCACAGAAATTATTAGGGTCGAAACAGACGTGCTCGCGCCCTCTTTGCGTCTGTTTCCTAGACGTATATTTACGTCTTAATATATATAGGTTAAGTATATTTAAAAAAAGAGCAGGATCCCTTAGCTCCCATAAAAGACAAGGTGCGGAATTTGGTACATATGTCAATCTACTTTATTACCCGTCAGGTAGAACTAAATGGGTCTCGGGAGTCATAGGCGTGGGCGCCACAAAAAGTTGATTGAATTCGAGTTCCCTCGAATGTGGTGGGACACCGACGTAAACGAATCAGGCGGAATCCACAGGGAGAGCCCAAATCACACCGCAACGAGACGTTTGATCATAAAAAATCTGCCAAGCGTGTCACTAGTGGATTTATTTATGAACATTCGGGCAATCTGGGTGGAATTACTCACTTATTTAGTGTTCTATGGATTATATTGCCCAAGCTTGGAATGTTGTGGAGTTTCGAATATTTCATAGTTGTGTTTATACATTATTATTTTTTATTTTTTTTTATTTTAGCACGTCATATGACCTCACTCCGCCTAATGTTAAGCTAGAGTGCGATCCATGAACGGAGGCGACTGCTTTCAGAAAGGGGGACGCGTCCGCTATGCCGGCTTAATGAGATGCCTCTTCACACTGCGCTTGAAGGATCCCATGTTATAGAAACGGGGAAAGACGTGGCTGGGAAGGTCGTTCCACAATTTGATGGAACGACAGATGAAGGATTGCCCGAACCTTTTGGTCCTTTGATTGTTATTGATAATTTAGATTTCTATTTAGCACTCACTATTGACGTGACAATTGAATTTTGAGCAACGTTAGTCAATTCGAAATATACGACGCGACGGCTAATACATATTTTAATTGAAATTAATTATAGCCAGAGATAAACAGTAATTAGACGAAATTTAGCAATTTGATTGACGTGACCCATTTAAAATGTATAATATTTGTATAGTTTAATTTGAAAACTACCTTTAATTTATAGGCTGAATGTTTATAATCTTTTTTATTTGTTATAAAAAAACAAAAAGAAGAGGTCGTCTGTTTTCCAAATGTGGTTTTTGTTTCTAAGGCACTAGGTAGTTGCATGGCATGACTCAACCTTCAATGGACGGAGATATCTGTTGCTTACAAGTCAGACCTGTCGAGCGACATTTATTACCAAATCCAAACATCATCTTTTTAAAATTTTTATAGCATACTAGCAAACCTCGACAGACATTGTTCTGCCTGTATTATATTTACCTCTTTTATCGATTGAATGCTATAGATTCTATATAAATCCTATATTATAGAACCTAGAGGCCGGCTACAACAAAGTCAAAGTCTATTAATCTAGAATACTAACGTCCATTTTTATGTATAGCCTATGTAATATTGTACGACATTGCAAACTAATGAAAAAGTTAAACTTAGTTTGGAACTACCCCTGTCCGCGCAGTAAACGGTTAATATTCAGCATTTTTGGCAACCAGTTTCCAACTAGTACAACAACTCATCTGTTCCTGAGGCGAACTTTTATACGAATAATACTCGCTTTTACATTCCTCATATTCAACATTACATACATATATAGAATTTATTTATTTATTTATAAATTTTAACAAACAAAGCACAAAGAAAAATGTATTAAGCGTTCTCGACAGGAAGTGTTTCGATGGAGCTTGCTCGGTATTCAGGCGAAGGTAATGGTCAGTCCCTTAGGTCATCGCTTCGCTTACTAAGAACTTTTACAAACACCAATGCATTTCTAGTTGTTTTGTCGATGTGTGCGTTATATTAATACAACACGACTTTGCATTGCGAGTTTCATTCACCTACTTATGTTGCAATACAGAAGGTTGATTTTTCTTCCAAATAAGTTTTAAAATATTTAAATTTTTATTATATCTATCAGTGGAAACTGCTAATTGACTCTCTGGTACATACGTTTATGTTTAATAGAATTTTTAGTTGTTTGTTTCCTTAAAATAAATTAATTTATTAAGAAATAGGTATTTTATTATTTTTGTTATATCCAGTACTATGTATTCAAATCTTAAAATCACTACGAACCATTGTCAATTGACCTGAATATTCGACATAGATATTATCTTTATCTAGCAAGTACAGTACCCCTAGCATGAATAATTCTCGTAATCGTATAGTAATCGTATTTGTTAACTATACGATAACGATTACCATATTATGTCCGTAGCATGAACAAACGCGAATATAGTATCGTGAGCTCGACAGTAATATGTTCCAGGAACCTAATACTCTCGTAAAGTTCGTTCCGAAACTTACTTAGTGTTATTGCGGTTTATGAATAAATGTAATAACTAATTCATATAATACTAAATTTACTATGAAAAATTAAATAGAATTTTAATTTTTTAACTCTCTATTATAATTGTAACAAGATCTTTCTCTCATATTCATTGTTAACGCTAAAATATAGTGGTTTGTTTTTTGTTCATGAACCATATGTTAACACTTAGAACGTACGTCCGTAATCAACAAATGTAAACAATACTATTAATTTTATCAACCTAAATACTTATATTTCTATAAACATTGACATTGTTTAGTAAAATCTGAGTAGAATTTATTGCTTGCAACTTGAGTTTTTTCGAAATGGATATATTAAATGAAGTGGTGTATCCAAAATGTTTGGAAATTACGCATTTGTTGATAAACCTTCTCACAATGAGGACTAGTCGAACCTAGTGTGCATTGATTGTGGATTTTATTGAATGGTAAGTTCTTTTCATTGGTATTCACTTTAATTTATACTTTGTGTTCATTTGAATAACAAAATATAACCTCCTTGTCATTTACATAGAAATGGAGGTTTATTGAAACCTACTGGCAGTCCAAGGGCGGTGGATCACAAGCGAATGACTAGAACTCTCCAGCAAGTTAAATATTGATGGCACAGGACAGTCGCAATCGGTGGAAAAGTGGCCAAAGGTTAGTTGACATAATAGTAATATACAAAAGCATCACCGGTCCTACTCGTATAGGTTGAGTAAGTAGTTATGTAGACCCTCAACAATCTTAGCATAATATATGAGAAAATGTGTGGATTGGCGATTTTACTTCCTTATTTACTTTATTTTACTTACAGTCTAGTATATATATACAAACATGCACAATATAAACACTCACTTCTTTTTTAAAGGTTTGGGCAGACTTCAAGATCAATACAAAAAGAAAGGCTGCTAAACTGAATAGATTAGTGTGAGATAAATCGTTGTGGGCATCTCATAGTGGACACTCCTCACTGCCATCATTAAAGCTTCAAAATGGAAAGAGTGGGAACACAGGTTTTTGAAGTCTGGAGGGGATTGAGATAAAATGTATTACTAACAGAATAAAGAGAGAATATGGGCAGAACTGCAAGGAGAAACTGGAAGAGAAATAAGGGTTGCACTTCACACACAACAAGCGGCCATGGCTGCTCAATTGCGGAAAAGGAGCCTACGAGGAATCTACAAAAGGGTTGAATGATGTAGGATGTATGAAAGAAATGAAAACTAATAATTGTAAACTATGTAAATTTTAATAAATTAATATTTTATTGTAATCTATTTATTCTCTCTACTAATCTCCTAACCTAACCTCATAGCCCTGCCTCTGATAGTCCTTTGTTTTGTTTACCCTTTCATCTGGTTATCACTGGCTCCATATTGCTACTTGTTCATAATCAAGGTCAGAAACATTCAACAAACGGGGTAGGCAGAGCCGATGTGATGTCACAGGCAACAGTCCAATCATTTATAAAATATAGTTCATGCAGTATGTGTAAAGGTGTTCATTATATCATTGTCCTCCTAAATAAACGCGTAATGGTGGCTTCGACATATTTCGCATTGATGTTAAACACTTTCTTCGCTTCCGCAGGTCTGGAAGAAAAATTTTAATATTTAGATTCAATTAAGAACATTATGAAATATTTTTCCTTTGTATTATCAATTACAACTTTACCAATTGGTCATTTAAAGACTAACAATGATTTTTACAGAAGATAATATGTTCTATCTCTTGGTGGTGATATTTTCACTTATATTATGGTTATACTTGGTGATGATATTATCATATTATATAAAGCTCGATTACCACTGACTCACTCACTGACTGACATATATTATGAAGCACTTGCCGGGGGGTTAGAGAGATGATTCTTTTTGGGGCGTGTAGAGGGCGTTCCCGCTACCCCAGGAAAACCTCGACTATGACCGGAAGTGGACTTTGGACCGGAAGCGATGCCGATATCTCGGAAACGGAACGAGATAAGGCACAAGTGCCGGAACAAAAGTCGTAGGGAATGCCCTCTAATATCGAAATCCATAATTTGTTTTTTAAAAAAAAATTTTTGGTTCAAATTACCCGTAAAATAACTTTTTCAGCGCCGCGAAGCGCGCCCAAAAAACTAGTTATATTATATACAGCTCGATTACCACTGACTGACTCACTCACTGACTGACATATATTATGAAGCACTTGCCGGGGGGTTAGAGAGATGATTCTTTTTGGGGCGTGTAGGGGGCGGTCCCGTGACCCCGGGAAAACCTCGACTTTGACCGGAAGCGGACTCTGGACCGGAAGCGATGCCGATATCTCGGAAACGGAACGAGATAGGGCACAAGTGCCGGAACAAAAGTCGTAGGGAATGCCCTCTAATATCGAAATTCATAATTTGTTTTTTCAAAAAAAAATTTTTTTTCAAAACTACCCGAAAAAAAACTTTTTCCGCGCCGCGAAGCGCGCCCAAAAAACTAGTTTTATATTATATACAGCTCGATTACCACTCACTGACTCACTCACTGACATATATTATGAAGCACTTGCCGGGGGGTTAGAGAGATGATTCTTTTTGGGGCGTGTAGAGGGCGTTCCCGCGACCCCAGGAAAACTTCGACTTTGACCGGAAGTGGACTCTGGACCGGAAGTGACGCCGATATCTCGGAAACGGAGCGAGATAGGGCCAAAGTGCCGGAACAAAAGTTGTAGGAAATGGCCTCTAATTTCGAAATCGACACCTTTTTTTTCAAAATTGCCCAAAAAATCATTTTTCCTCGATCGTATCGACATCCTTTTCCCGCCCGTACGCCGATCTGAAACGGAGCGCGGCGCTTGGGCGTGGCCTGGCGAGCCCCGCGGCGCGTGCGTTCGGACATCGGCGTAGGGGCGATCAGATTCTCGCTCCATTGCTCGTCGGGGTCCGTGTTGCTATTTACCGCACGCTCAGAGCGCGCAATGAAAATATGGGGTGAGGTGTCCGGACGAAAACATCTCCTATTATGGTAGGGGCCTGCGATGTTTGGATATAGATTGTTAGTTGTGTCGGCCGTCGCGTGACGTAGGCGGCGTCGTACGCCTCGCGGTGCATTTATTTTTATTTATTTCTACTAATATATCGTGTGATAGTGTGAGTCAGTGTCATTTTGTGAGGTTTTTACGTGTATTACATTTTCAATGTGAAACATACGAGTGTTTTCTTTTACTTTAGTGAGGACACAAATCTCCACGTGTCTCTACAACGACGCTTATCCCAGGTTGTAGGTTTTATTATATTATATACAGCTCGATTACCACTGACTCACTGACTCACTGACATATATAATGAAGCACTTGCCGGGGGGTCAGAGGGGTGATTCTTTTTGGGGCGTGTAGAGGGCGGTCCCGGGACCTCGGGAAAACCTCGACTTTGACCGGAAGCGGACTCTGGACCGGAAGTGACGCCGATATCTCGGAAACGGAGCGAGATAGGGCCAAAGTGCCGGAACAAAAGTTGTAGGAAATGCCCTCTAATATCGAAATCCATAATTTGTTTTTTCAAAAAAAATTTTTTTTACAAAACTACCCGAAAAAAAACTTTTTCAGCGCCGCGAAGCGCGCCCAAAAAACTAGTTATATTATATACAGCTCGATTACCACTCACTGACTCACTCACTGACATATATTATGAAGCACTTGCCGGGGGGTTAGAGAGATGATTCTTTTTGGGGCGTGTAGAGGGCGTTCCCGCGACCCCAGGAAAACTTCGACTTTGACCGGAAGTGGACTCTGGACCGGAAGTGACGCCGATATCTCGGAAACGGAGCGAGATAGGGCCAAAGTGCCGGAACAAAAGTTGTAGGAAATGGCCTCTAATTTCGAAATCGACACCTTTTTTTTTCAAAATTGCCCAAAAAATCATTTTTCCTCGATCGTATCGACATCCTTTTCCCGCCCGTACGCCGATCTGAAACGGAGCGCGGCGCTTGGGCGTGGCCTGGCGAGCCCCGCGGCGCGTGCGTTCGGACATCGGCGTAGGGGCGACCAGATTCTCGCTCCATTGCTCGTCGGGGTCCGTGTTGCTATTTACCGCACGCTCAGAGCGCGCAATGAAAATATGGGGTGAGGTGTCCGGACGAAAACATCTCCTATTATGGTAGGGGCCTGCGATGTTTGGATATAGATTGTTAGTTGTGTCGGCCGTCGCGTGACGTAGGCGGCGTCGTACGCCTCGCGGTGCATTTATTTTTATTTATTTCTACTAATATATCGTGTGATAGTGTGAGTCAGTGTCATTTTGTGAGGTTTTTACGTGTATTACATTTTCAATGTGAAACATACGAGTGTTTTCTTTTACTTTAGTGAGGACACAAATCTCCACGTGTCTCTACAACGACGCTTATCCCAGGTTGTAGGTTTTATTTATTTATACAGCAGGATACAACAAATTTCGTATACTAATAATTTATCAATGGTTTCATGTCCCCCCAAACGTATATACATGCAATATGACATGAGATTGTCAACTCACTATTAATTTCAACATTAAACGCATTACAAAAATAAACATTAAACTATCTTAAAAAATAACAATAATAATAAAAATAAGATAAGTAAAAAGAGAAAAAATAATAATATTAAAATAAAAACAACTATAAATAAAAAATAAAAACAACCAATAAATTCATTTTTATAATTCATTCGTTAATTATTAGGACACGGGATGAGTAAGTCATGAACATTTTTAGTGTACCAAAGCAAATAAATACCTAAAGAAAGAAATAAAGCAAACTTGCCAAGGAAAACTAAGTCTTATGCTCCGGAGTCAAAATATGGTAATTTTAGCTTTTTGTTATGGGAATTCTATAGGGAGGCCATAAGGAGAACAGGTTTTTGTTAACAATGACAAAACACAGTAATTATAGTACCCAATGAGGACAGGTATTCATTAACAATGACAAAAACAGCATGAACATTTGAATATATTCCATTTTATTATATTTATTGAATTAAAGCAACTTGTATGTGCACTATATAGGTAAACAATTAAAAATCACATACAGTTACACTCACTAAATAGACTACCTACATCATAACATAGAAAAAAAAAAACAATAAACATAGGTAATCTTGAATTTTACACCATTAAACATTTATCAGTACTTTGAGCTTTATAATCTCCGTTTTTCATTAAACTTTATAATATATCTGTATTTCTCAATTTCTGTTGTGTTTTAATTCAACTCCTAAAACAAAAAGAATTGTGTAAAAACACAAAAACATAAAATAAAAGGTAGGTAGGTATTGTGACCATAGTTAGTTGTTGTTATGTTCCCATACATAAGTAGTATTGCCATTTATTTGGTGCAATGTTTTCTGTTTTAATTCATCCTCTGAAATAAATTGAACTGAAAAACAAAACTACTATAATAATTATATATTTATAGAATTAGGTTATACTTTTTACCAACAAAAATATTTTTTTAAATATAAGGCACCGATCTTAGGCCACCAGCCTAATCACATTAAATTTAGGTACTTAAAATAAAATAAAACAAACTAAAATAACAAATTAAACACTTGAGTAATATGCTAAATAATCCTCATCTAACTTTAAATAATATTAAGAATTAAGAAAACATAAACAAAGATTGGCTTCATTAACAAACAAAAATGGCGGAAATTAGACATGACAGTCTTTATAAACACTTATGACAAAACGTTAGTATTTATGTCGTAAAATGAAATTTATATTATGTAGTCGTATTTTTAAATAGATTAATATTGATGATAAAATGAGAATTCTCCACCAATAGGATCGCTTCATTTGAATTTTTTATGCCGCGAAAAGGTAAATGCATACTCAAACCTAAACACGAAAGCATATCATGTAAATGTCGTAACCCGATTCATTTTAACAATTTTATTTATTTAATTTAATATAATAGCTTATTGTATAAAGAACTTGTTAAATACGTCATATTTGTTAAAATAATTTATTTTTATATTATTGTAATAAATTGATTTAGCTGTGGCATGAAGTACCTTTATAATACTCTGTGGTCGAGGGTTTTTTTTGTCAAATTCGAGGTTAAGGTATAGCGATGTAGTGAAATTGCATTTATTACGAAAATTATGAAGTATTTATATTATGTGAGAGTCTAATGTGTAAGAAGAAATGTATTTTTAATAATCTATCTATATTGATATGGAATTTTACGACGGTATTTCGAGGTCGAAGTGCTCATACGCATATAAAGGTGAGTATTGTTTTTAAATTAATTGATATCATATTCGACATAATTATCTATTCTACCTGTTTCAAAGACTGACTCAAGTGTTAACGTAAAGCATGGTAATTTAGTAAACACAGAAAGTCGTAAAATAAAAGGGGTTTTTGCTGCCTGTGGTAGGTACATACAGTCGGCCGCTTTACCTGAAGCAATTCATAGTAGGGCTTGAATTATGAAATAACATTTCTTTTTTAGAATATCAATAGTTTGTATATAGTATATAGTAGTATATAGAGTTGTGAAAGATTGACTTTCAAGGATCGACATTCTATGTCCAGCCTTCGTTTTTCTTTGTTTATAACGAGTTGTTAAAGCAGTTCTTGCACTTGACATGAGACCTGCTTAATATTCACTGAACCCAGCACCACTCAGTTGTTGGCTCTATAACAGGGCAATGTCTGCGCAACAAACTCTTATTTACTATTAATGTTACAGACATCCCCCTATGTAAATGATATATGGAAGCTCACACATGTGTTCTTGGAGTACATGTCAGGAATTCCTCTGCATGATAAGGACACTTCCGGAGGTGTGAAAGGAATGTATCAAGTGGCTGCGGTGATCTTCATTTTACAAGATTTGTCAAACAGAATGTACTCTGTACTCTTTTTATTTAGCTTCAATTTCTTTTACTAGGATACCTACTATAATATATGTACATACAGTTGCATTGGTTTGATAATTGTGCCAAAATTAAATAATATTATAAAAAAGGCAATACTTCATGCTGTATTTTGTCTTCACATATCTATCTACAAACAAGTGTCCTCAATACAATGTAAATGTATGAAGTACTATACACCCTTCTCTTTGTCGAGGCGTAAGACACAAGATGAGCTCTATTATTATTTTTAGGTTACCGAATCACGATAATTATATAACAACTTTTATGTGTTTTAGCCATTGTAATTGTTTTAATAAATACATTATTGTTAATAAGTAAATTGTTTTATTATAATGATTCCTTTTACGTGTACGAAAATCCCCTCAAGAAGGCCCATTGTCGCGACGGTCGATTTTGGTTCCAAGCGGGGAGGATAGATGGAGTTTAATTCGATGATAAGGGGTGGGCTCAAACACGAGTAAAGCGCCATCTATCAAATATTGAATGCACTACCTTGATTGGTAGATTATATCATGTCATCTTTTAATTGCATACTATTTTATTAAAATACTTTTATTGTTATTCAATTAAGTGTATTATATTTAAATTAAAACTAACAACCGATGACACGGCATTCTTCATTCGTCTGACACTTCCCTTCGCGTTCCAGTTCTTCCTATGTGTAGCCTACGCTCACACGTTCCAGTTTTATATAACAGAGACAAATACTATAAGTACATACAGTTGGATAGGCTTGATAATTGCGCCAAAATTAAATAATATTTTAAAAAAGGTAACACTCCATGCTGTATTTTGTCTTCACATATCTATCTACAAATAAGTGTCCTCAATACAATGTAAATGTAGAAAGTACTATCTAATTTTACACCCTTGTCTCTGTCGAGGGGTAAGCAGAAACTTTTCTAAAATTACTGTATCTTGAAAAGTAGAAGAGTTAGCGCGTTCGTATAAAAGGCGATTTTGTTCAATATGATAAGCACTATAATTTTTTGTTATTTATTTATTTATTTTTATTTTTTTAAGAAACGGCTATATCTCGGAAAGTAGAAGAGTTACCGCGTTCGTGTAAAAGGCGATTTTGTTCAGTATGACGTGCACTAATATTTTTTGTTATTTATTTATTTTTATTTTTTTAAGAAACTGCTATATCTCGGAAAGTAGAAGAGTTAGCGCGTTCGTGTAAAAGGTGATTTTGTTTAGTATGATGAGCACTATTATTTTTATTTTTCTTAAGAAACGGATATATCTCGAAAAGTAGTTGAGTTAGCGCGATCATGCACAGAGTGATTTTGGTCATTATGATGAGTACTATAAATTTTTAGTATAATTGTTATATCTCGTGTAAGTTCTAAACCCTTTTTTCCGAAAAGTACCCAAAAAAAAGTTTCTCCAGAAGCCCGAAACGGTCACGAAATAGCCCTCCGCGGGCCGCTTGCGCCCGCGGGAACACCCAGATCGCTAGTCATATTATATACAGCTCGATTACCACTGACTGACTGACTCACTGACATATATTATGAAGCACTTGCCGGGGGGTTAGCGAGATGATTCTTTTTGGGGCGTGTAGAGGGCGTTCCCGCAACACCAGGAAAACTTCGACTTTGACCGGAAGTGAACTCTGGACCGGAAGCGATGTCGATATCTCGGAAACGGAACGAGATAGGGCACAAGTGCCGGAACAAAAGTCGTAGGGAATGCCCTCTAATATCGAAATCCATAATTTGTTTTTCAAAAAAAAAATTTTTTTCAAATTACCCGAAAAATAACTTTTTCAGCGCCGCGAAGCGCGCCCAAAAAACTAGTTTATTTATACAGCAGGATACAACAAATTTCGTATACTAATAATTTATCAATGGTTTCATGTCCCCCCAAACGTATATACATGCAATATGACATGAGATTGTCAACTCACTATTAATTTCAACATTAAACGCATTACAAAAATAAACATTAAACTATCTTAAAAAATAACAATAATAATAAAAATAAGATAAGTAAAAAGAGAAAAAATAATAATATTAAAATAAAAACAACTATAAATAAAAAATAAAAACAACCAATAAATTCATTTTTATAATTCATTCGTTAATTATTAGGACACGGGATGAGTAAGTCATGAACATTTTTAGTGTACCAAAGCAAATAAATACCTAAAGAAAGAAATAAAGCAAACTTGCCAAGGAAAACTAAGTCTTATGCTCCGGAGTCAAAATATGGTAATTTTAGCTTTTTGTTATGGGAATTCTATAGGGAGGCCATAAGGAGAACAGGTTTTTGTTAACAATGACAAAACACAGTAATTATAGTACCCAATGAGGACAGGTATTCATTAACAATGACAAAAACAGCATGAACATTTGAATATACAGTGTAAACTCTTTATAACGAAACTCAAGGGACTGAGCATTTTTTGTCGTTATAGAGAGTTTTCGTTATATGGAGTGAACAAAAAAACAACCATATTAACAAGATTTTTTAATATGTATGTATTATAAATTATTGTTTATACATATAGTCTGATAACTTTGTTTGACGTTTTTTGCTATGCCAGTACTTGTTTTGTATTATTTTATGTATTCTATTCATATCTAGATGTGTGGTGGAATCGTCTTGATTAAACAGCAAAAATTTTTCTACCAACTTAGCGGCATCTAGGGCTTGTTGAATTGTTGGTGGTGATTCGGCTTTGTCCACTTGATCATCTTCTTCATCTTGATTATCGGGTGTTTCCTGACTTTTTGACACTAAATCAACAATTTGTTCATCTGTAAGTGTACCAGTTGTGGCTACATCCTCATCTATATTTTCGTACGATTGTAGATCTTCGTTGAAATTGTTTGGTATGTCGAACTGGCTTATCCATTCACTCAGTGGTAGATTGTCTTCACTGTCAAATTGGTTCGTTTCTTGGCTACTACATAATCCAGCATGTCGAAAAGAATGTTGGATAGTGGCTGCTGTTACCTCTTCCCAGGCTTTTGATAAGAAGTTCACTGCCTGTAGCATGTTGATCGAGACCTTGCCGTCAGTTTCGATCATATCCATCAACATTTTCCGTCTATAGTGGCCCTTTATGCTTTTAATGACACTCTGATCCATTGGTTGTAGAATACTGGTTGTATTAGCTGGGAAAAATGCTAACTCTATGTTTCGAAGATTAGATATGATTGGGTGAGCAGGACAATTGTCTACTAGAAGCAAGATTTTCCGTGATTTTAATTCAGCATCCCATTTTCTCACTTCCTCTTCAAAAATCTGCGATGTCATCCAAGCTGACTTGTTTGCTTTGTACGTAACTGGCAACTGTTTTATGTTCTTGAAACACCGAGGGTTTTTCGATTTGCCTATAACTAAGAGCTTTCTTTTTTCTGTGCCACTCATATTGGCAGCCACTAGAACTGTAATACGCTCTTTAGACAGTTTTCCTCCAACACATTTTTCCCCTCTGAATTTTAAAGTTTTGTCGGGAGTCAACTTGAAAAAAAGGCCAGTTTCATCTGCATTAAAAATGTCTTCTGGTGAGTACTTCATCTTTAATTTAGGCCATACTGTACTAATCCAATTGTTAGTCACATTAATATCGACATCCCGCGCCTCTCCGTTCATTTTACCGTACGTAATTTGGTGACGGTGCTTAAATTTTCCGAGCCAACCTTCAGATGCTTTAAAGTCAATTATGCCAAGTTGGTTGGCAAACTTTTCAGCCTTAGCTTTTACAATTGGCCCCGAGATGGGTACATTATTCTGGCGCTGATTGTTAAACCACGACAACATTGCCTGATCTAAGTCTTCGAATTTTGGCTTTCTTAATTTTTTAGAAGAGTTTCCTTCCAGCGCCGCCTGTAGAATTGTTTTTTGGTTTTTCCAAATGGTAGCAACAGTGGATTGACTTAGTTCAAAACGCCTTCCAACGTCACTTTTCTTTTCACCCTTTTCAATCGCACGTATCACACAAACTTTTTCGTCAACACTAATCGCTTTCCGTTTACTGGCCATGTTAACAGTTTCAAAGTAGGTTTACGACTGATAATACGATAGGTACCCAGTATGCTTGGTCGAAGACCATCACTTCCGAGAAAACAATGCGTCTTACTGCACGTGTTCAAGGCAATTAAGGATAACAAAAGCTAGACCGACATCGGATGTTTCGGAGCTTCAAAGTTTTTTGTTACCTGATAACATAACATAAACAATAATACCGATAATAAATATTTACTGCCTAAAAATATGAACACATTTCTTCGTAATAGAGAATGGCGTATCGCTATAAAGAGTGTTTCAATATATGGGTTTTAACGCAAACCAACCAAGTTGGGCTCACTTCAACGTTATAGGGAGTTTATCGTTATAAAGGATAACGTTATAAAGAGTTTACACTGTATTCCATTTTATTATATTTATTGAATTAAAGCAACTTGTATGTGCACTATATAGGTAAACAATTAAAAATCACATACAGTTACACTCACTAAATAGACTACCTACATCATAACATAGAAAAAAAAAAACAATAAACATAGGTAATCTTGAATTTTACACCATTAAACATTTATCAGTACTTTGAGCTTTATAATCTCCGTTTTTCATTAAACTTTATAATATATCTGTATTTCTCAATTTCTGTTGTGTTTTAATTCAACTCCTAAAACAAAAAGAATTGTGTAAAAACACAAAAACATAAAATAAAAGGTAGGTAGGTATTGTGACCATAGTTAGTTGTTGTTATGTTCCCATACATAAGTAGTATTGCCATTTATTTGGTGCAATGTTTTCTGTTTTAATTCATCCTCTGAAATAAATTGAACTGAAAAACAAAACTACTATAATAATTATATATTTATAGAATTAGGTTATACTTTTTACCAACAAAAATATTTTTTTAAATATAAGGCACCGATCTTAGGCCACCAGCCTAATCACATTAAATTTAGGTACTTAAAATAAAATAAAACAAACTAAAATAACAAATTAAACACTTGAGTAATATGCTAAATAATCCTCATCTAACTTTAAATAATATTAAGAATTAAGAAAACATAAACAAAGATTGGCTTCATTAACAAACAAAAATGGCGGAAATTAGACATGACAGTCTTTATAAACACTTATGACAAAACGTTAGTATTTATGTCGTAAAATGAAATTTATATTATGTAGTCGTATTTTTAAATAGATTAATATTGATGATAAAATGAGAATTCTCCACCAATAGGATCGCTTCATTTGAATTTTTTATGCCGCGAAAAGGTAAATGCATACTCAAACCTAAACACGAAAGCATATCATGTAAATGTCGTAACCCGATTCATTTTAACAATTTTATTTATTTAATTTAATATAATAGCTTATTGTATAAAGAACTTGTTAAATACGTCATATTTGTTAAAATAATTTATTTTTATATTATTGTAATAAATTGATTTAGCTGTGGCATGAAGTACCTTTATAATACTCTGTGGTCGAGGGTTTTTTTTGTCAAATTCGAGGTTAAGGTATAGCGATGTAGTGAAATTGCATTTATTACGAAAATTATGAAGTATTTATATTATGTGAGAGTCTAATGTGTAAGAAGAAATGTATTTTTAATAATCTATCTATATTGATATGGAATTTTACGACGGTATTTCGAGGTCGAAGTGCTCATACGCATATAAAGGTGAGTATTGTTTTTAAATTAATTGATATCATATTCGACATAATTATCTATTCTACCTGTTTCAAAGACTGACTCAAGTGTTAACGTAAAGCATGGTAATTTAGTAAACACAGAAAGTCGTAAAATAAAAGGGGTTTTTGCTGCCTGTGGTAGGTACATACAGTCGGCCGCTTTACCTGAAGCAATTCATAGTAGGGCTTGAATTATGAAATAACATTTCTTTTTTAGAATATCAATAGTTTGTATATAGTATATAGTAGTATATAGAGTTGTGAAAGATTGACTTTCAAGGATCGACATTCTATGTCCAGCCTTCGTTTTTCTTTGTTTATAACGAGTTGTTAAAGCAGTTCTTGCACTTGACATGAGACCTGCTTAATATTCACTGAACCCAGCACCACTCAGTTGTTGGCTCTATAACAGGGCAATGTCTGCGCAACAAACTCTTATTTACTATTAATGTTACAGACATCCCCCTATGTAAATGATATATGGAAGCTCACACATGTGTTCTTGGAGTACATGTCAGGAATTCCTCTGCATGATAAGGACACTTCCGGAGGTGTGAAAGGAATGTATCAAGTGGCTGCGGTGATCTTCATTTTACAAGATTTGTCAAACAGAATGTACTCTGTACTCTTTTTATTTAGCTTCAATTTCTTTTACTAGGATACCTACTATAATATATGTACATACAGTTGCATTGGTTTGATAATTGTGCCAAAATTAAATAATATTATAAAAAAGGCAATACTTCATGCTGTATTTTGTCTTCACATATCTATCTACAAACAAGTGTCCTCAATACAATGTAAATGTATGAAGTACTATACACCCTTCTCTTTGTCGAGGCGTAAGACACAAGATGAGCTCTATTATTATTTTTAGGTTACCGAATCACGATAATTATATAACAACTTTTATGTGTTTTAGCCATTGTAATTGTTTTAATAAATACATTATTGTTAATAAGTAAATTGTTTTATTATAATGATTCCTTTTACGTGTACGAAAATCCCCTCAAGAAGGCCCATTGTCGCGACGGTCGATTTTGGTTCCAAGCGGGGAGGATAGATGGAGTTTAATTCGATGATAAGGGGTGGGCTCAAACACGAGTAAAGCGCCATCTATCAAATATTGAATGCACTACCTTGATTGGTAGATTATATCATGTCATCTTTTAATTGCATACTATTTTATTAAAATACTTTTATTGTTATTCAATTAAGTGTATTATATTTAAATTAAAACTAACAACCGATGACACGGCATTCTTCATTCGTCTGACACTTCCCTTCGCGTTCCAGTTCTTCCTATGTGTAGCCTACGCTCACACGTTCCAGTTTTATATAACAGAGACAAATACTATAAGTACATACAGTTGGATAGGCTTGATAATTGCGCCAAAATTAAATAATATTTTAAAAAAGGTAACACTCCATGCTGTATTTTGTCTTCACATATCTATCTACAAATAAGTGTCCTCAATACAATGTAAATGTAGAAAGTACTATCTAATTTTACACCCTTGTCTCTGTCGAGGGGTAAGCAGAAACTTTTCTAAAATTACTGTATCTTGAAAAGTAGAAGAGTTAGCGCGTTCGTATAAAAGGCGATTTTGTTCAATATGATAAGCACTATAATTTTTTGTTATTTATTTATTTATTTTTATTTTTTTAAGAAACGGCTATATCTCGGAAAGTAGAAGAGTTACCGCGTTCGTGTAAAAGGCGATTTTGTTCAGTATGACGTGCACTAATATTTTTTGTTATTTATTTATTTTTATTTTTTTAAGAAACTGCTATATCTCGGAAAGTAGAAGAGTTAGCGCGTTCGTGTAAAAGGTGATTTTGTTTAGTATGATGAGCACTATTATTTTTATTTTTCTTAAGAAACGGATATATCTCGAAAAGTAGTTGAGTTAGCGCGATCATGCACAGAGTGATTTTGGTCATTATGATGAGTACTATAAATTTTTAGTATAATTGTTATATCTCGTGTAAGTTCTAAACCCTTTTTTCCGAAAAGTACCCAAAAAAAAGTTTCTCCAGAAGCCCGAAACGGTCACGAAATAGCCCTCCGCGGGCCGCTTGCGCCCGCGGGAACACCCAGATCGCTAGTCATATTATATAGCTCGATTACCACTGACTGACTGACTCACTGACATATATTATGAAGCACTTGCCGGGGGGTTAGCGAGATGATTCTTTTTGGGGCGTGTAGAGGGCGTTCCCGCAACACCAGGAAAACTTCGACTTTGACCGGAAGTGAACTCTGGACCGGAAGCGATGTCGATATCTCGGAAACGGAACGAGATAGGGCACAAGTGCCGGAACAAAAGTCGTAGGGAATGCCCTCTAATATCGAAATCCATAATTTGTTTTTCAAAAAAAAAATTTTTTTCAAATTACCCGAAAAATAACTTTTTCAGCGCCGCGAAGCGCGCCCAAAAAACTAGTTATATTATATACAGCTCGATTACCACTGACTGACTGACTCACTGACTGACATATATTATGAAGCCCTTGCCGGGGGGTTAGAGGGGTGATTCTTTTTGGGGCGTGTAGAGGGCGCTCCCGCGACCCCGGGAAAACCTCGACTTTGACCGGAAGCGGACTCTGGACCGGAAGCGACGTCGATATCTCGGAAACGGTACGAGATAGGGCCGAAGTGTCGGAACAAAAGTCGTAGGGAATGCCCTCTAATATCGAAATCCATAATTTGTTTTTTCAAAAAAATTTTTTTTTTCAAAACTACCCGAAAAAAAACTTTTTCAGCGCCGCGAAGCGCGCCCAAAAAACTAGTTTTAATATGAAAGTGCAAGCCGTCTATACAACTAACAACCATAGAAAATCCATGTTGTAAACAACAAATAAAATTACAAAACATTTGTTTATATGATGAAAAATTGAATAGAGATAGATACGTACTCATTCAATTGTTTTGTAGTTTGGTTAGTTTATCAAAACAATATAAGTATTTTACAAGATTACTCATGAATTAAACAAATATAAAACAATTAACATACCTTCTATTTTGTTCTTTCTCTTGTCTAATACTATTTATTAAACGCCAAAAGAAGTAATAACTACGCAAAAGACGGTTTTCTAGTCACGTACACATAATTTTCAATTAATAAAATTGCTAATTATCAACAAAACAATACTTCTAAAATCAACAATAACCTTAACGATAGTCTTCTCACTGCAAAATCTTCGGTGAGACGGAAAACGATAAATAGTAATCGAAAAACACGATACCATCTGTCAAAAGTGCGTTCGTGCTTTCAATTTCCATATATTGTCGTCATTTACTATACTATTACAATAACGATAACGAGACTCACAGGTTCGTGCTACCGAATGTTAGTTCTACGAACGTCCTGTAGGGGCGCTGCTCGGCTGTCATACAAAATAATACTATAACGATTACGAGAACCATAACGATACTTGTTCATGCTAGGGGTACAGCCCTTGTAAGTTGAGGTCACGTGATCGCCAAGTGAGAGGACTGCGGTTGTGGTTCTTGAACTTGCATGTTTCTCAACCTAAAACATTCTATTAAGTACACTATTGTTCACTATTCAACGTATATTGCTCCACTTACGTTCAACTCGACCGGGAAAAATAACTATAAAAAAGTTAAAATCCCAGGCAATGTTTATTTTCAATTAGCCATAAACGCGAATCGCTGTCGAGTAATATCCGTATAAATATTCATAGAGGTTCGTTACTGCCTATACTCGTACGATTTCTGTTTTAGATCTGGATCAAATAACAATTACGTGGCTTTATGTAATTAAATTACATTACGTTAAATAACTCGAGGGTAACTGATACCCTAACCCGGTCGTATCATAATATCTTACATTGTTTTAACATATTCAGATGTACTTACTAAGTAAGGCTGGGTTTCAACAACAAATTGAAAATAGCAAGTCCACTTTTATTATTGTTTTAATGCCATTTGGTAGCGACGTTTTCTGTAAGTTAATATGTTTTGTAGAAGCTTTTCTACGATATTAAAACCATGAAGTACACTCTGTTAGCCTTAAGAATTTATGCTTTGTTCCTTATTTCCTCGTAAGATAATATAAAAAGTATATTTATGATGGTAACGGTAAATGTTTTCTAAAAGATAGCTTCCTCCCTTGATACTTCGAAAAAAAAAAATTGGTGTAACTATTGTATTTATATAGCAATATGTTTATTTCAAATGTGTTATTCCCGTGTCGTTGGGGCATCGCACTTGAAGGGTTTCTCTGCGAAAAGAATGCCACGGATATGTACTCTCCTCCCCTCTTTTACGTTGTAAAACGTTCTATACTCCCGTTGACGGGTCAGATTACCCCCACCTGCTACAGATTTTCTCAATACAAAATTCAAAAGGAATAAACTTTATCGTATGTAAGATAATGGATTTTGTGGAATTTATATCGTATATTTTGGTAAATGAATTCTTTATATTCTTCAAACTTGAACGAAAATTACACAATGACATATTGTTTGTAGTGAAACAAAGATGTTATAGAAATTAATAACGTTAAGGCACATAAATCGTGATGTTCTTTTTTACGACAAAGGAATCAACTTTTCGATCTTTCCAGTATTTGCACTTTTTTATGTAACAATTATACTATTTCTAGTTCAAACCTAAACAATAAACTTGACTAACATCCTGTTGAAAAAAATTACGTGTATCTATTGAGCAAATTCGCCTTTTTATCCTTGATCATAAGTTGCTATAGTGACTCATATTATAAAATCAAACTGTGATAGTTTTTTTTTTTATTTCAATTTTATTAGGGACTTTTAACCCGACAGGTTATGCCAGTCCCATCATAACTTAAACCTTTAGAACATAAAAAATTAATCTAACTTATAACTAATACTTAAATCTACCTTCAAACTACCTATCTTTAACTGTGATAGTTGATACAAACAATTCCGAAGCCACGTGGTTACATTTTTATTCGAGCTTTTTTTTCCACTATAAACAAAAGACAATGTAAAAAGGTTTCGTATACCTTTAGTTAATATGTTACTTGAATTATTAAAACAATTTCTCTGAATTTATATAGAAAAGTTAAGTCGCGTGTCTTGCTTAACGGTCTCCTTATCTTAGAGCTTGTCTTTTATTATCTAACTTCTCAAATTACTCTCATGACAATATCCGCAGGGTAAACAAACAAGCGCTTATGTTAGAAAACGTGTGTTAAGAACAGAATTAGTTAATTAGCTTTATTATCTATAAAATAAGCTTTCAAATGCAATGTTACATCAAAAGAATTTGAATCATACAATCTTGGCCCATACAAACAAATCAGTTTATATTCATTTCCCAACTTTATAGATTGGGAGCGGGTGTTAGCGGTTATGGCTCCGCGGTTCACCAATAAAAGAAATAAACATGAAACCTCTTGTTTAGTATGTTAGTGGTCACATTCGAGACGTGCCATACGCCTGAGTCACGTAACGGAAACTACTTCGCTGGAAATTGATGTCTGTTACTTGATGCATTCGTTTATTATTTAAATCAACCCGTTTAACTTGTACAATATGCAACATTAATATAGAGAGGAGTCAAGTAATAAGTTCTCACTCTATACGCTATACGCAGAATGTTACAAACTCCACTGACTTTTTCTTTATCTCTAATTACAGATATGTTTTATACCTGGCATTTTTTAAAGGTGATACGGGTTTTTTTTTCATTTAAGTATACTCTGGTTGTTAATTCTGTGATGTTTTTATTTTATTTAATCTTAAGAATTTTTGGCGTATTAAAATGCTGAATTTATTATTTTATAGATAGGATTGAACCCACGTCTATTATACGTGCGGATGCTGTGGCCACTCGGCTACACAGCCATTGGTACTTCACGTGAACTTGTCATGTCAAATTCGTTCTTTCCATCAATATCACATAACTGTCATTTGACGTCGCATTTTTTGTCACCACAATTGTATATTTCGTTAAATTTATTTCATAAACGTAATCTAATACAACTTGCGTTCCCCCTACACAATATTAAATTTAATAACAAAATATTCATCAGCTAACATCTGCGTCCCGCTCTTAAAGTTTGTTAAATGGCTGTCTTGTTTAAAAAAAAACTCCAGAATAAACAGAAACTTTGAAATGAGAATGTTTTTCTGTTACTTTGTTTCTTTTTTTGATATGCATACAAACAACTCATACTTGAAAATACTTTTGCGGTTACCAGTATATCATTTTTATGCAACTTTTAATTAAATTCTTAGACAACTATCATCAACTAAAATCTGTGACATATTCAATTTAGAAAATGTATTTACAGGCGAACGAGAATTTGTAGACAAGGGTTAAATCAAACAATTATTAAAGATATCAGGCGCAAACAATGTTTGTAGATAGGTTTATAATAAGGTTTGTGTATGTGAGTGTATTTACAGAAATAGGTAACCTAAATTTGACGGATCAATATAAGTAAATAACTATTTTGTATACGTAACATACGTTACACACTTGTTTGAAATTAACTTCCCATATTAAATTATTAATTATGGCTTAATAATTTCATAAGAAAATCCATTAATAGGCGGCTTTTGTTGTACTTTTTGGGAGTGAAACTGTATTGAAAAGAAAAATTATACAAAAAGCCTGTTTCCGGCATAATGTTACGTACAACAGTGGGATCTTTTAGCGAAAGTTGACATACAATGTAAAGGTAATGACACAATTAATTCTAATTTCTAAAACGAAAATTATATTCCCCTAATACCTATAAATTGCATGGTCCCTTAATAAAATATTTTAAATACAGACAATTTGGGCTAGAATAAATTTCTGAGTTGCCACCTTGCCAGCAAACGCATATCCACGAGTTCTTGACAGAATTATATTCTTAGGGTGGCTTAAAATAATTCAAGTTATAATCAACATATTCATTTCATGCAAGGAGTGGTCAGCAGACTGAGGATAGATATTGGTCCAGTCTGCTGTTCTGGGGTAGTATCTACCATCACTTTCAGTTGTAACACTCGTCTGCTTGGAAATATGGTGGACATAGTGAAGGTGACTGCTGCGTGCGGACTATTCTCTATGGTAGCAGTTGTTTCCTAGCTAATATGTAGGGGGTTAGTGTATGAGTGTGTGTGAAAGTGTTAAAAAGTAATGTCTGCAAAATTAATTTTGTAATGTTTTATTCACGATGGCTTCGTGGTAGTTATGTGCCGTGCACATTATGTTTTTCACTCTGTTGTCATTAACTAAACTGACACCCTGCTGACATCACTGCTGCATTGTGCCGTTATCTCTCGTCAGTCATCAAGCCTTGAATTATTTCCCATAATATAAAAGCCAACATTTTGAAATATGGCATGTAAATGGTCATTGTCGAAATAATTCAGATCACTATTTAAACATATTACTATTCATTAAAAGTAAACTTTGTAGCAGGATATTTCATCATCGAAAAAAAAAACAAAGCAAAGTTAAATAAGTGTTATACCTGATAAAATCCTTATTTATGCTTCTGGCGCAGTGTGAAGAGGCATCTCATTAAGCCGGCATAGCGGGCACGACTGCTGTTTGCAGATCCCCTTCTCTGACAGCAGTCGCCTCCGCTCATGGATCGCACTCTAGCTTAACACCAGGCGGAGTGCGGTCATATGACGTGCTAAAATAAAAAAAAAGCTAAATAAGAAAGCTATTTGCGGTTAATTTAATTCTTTAGAATTGGTTCTTCAAGAGAAAAGCTCTTAATTTTTTTTTAAGCTTAATAGGCAAGCGTTTGACCGCACCCTGCCTGATGTCTAAGGTGGAGCACGCTTGCCTATGAGGCCTGTTTAACCTCAATTAGAAGAGACCCCTTATGTACTTGTCTGGAAACACAGACACCGAGAGGGAGTTCCACAGTTTCGCAGTACGTACGAGGAACGTGTTGTCAAAACGTCTCGTACGTACTTTAGGAACTTGAACCATAAACTGATGGTACTCCGGGTGCAGGGGGACAGAAGAAGGAAACGGCAGAACAAATTTGTGTCGTGGACAGTTTTCTATGCTTGGAATACGTGCCGACATAATATTACTACATCTCGTTTCCCGTTATTTCCGTTTCATGTGATGTATTTCTAATCAGTTTTGGGTGCAATCTGAAAATCTAGTTTTACTATGTAATTTATTGTCTGTAACAATCTTTAACGATATTGTATGAATGAAATTCTTCTTTTATTTATACATCCACTCGATGTTAAGTGTTAGTTACACTTACGTTACATTTTTTCCGAGCCCTGGGTCAGATTATATAAACTCCCTCAAAAATATCTATAATTTTTATAAAATTAATTCTTGAGTTTGTATAGTGGTTATTGAGGTATAGGACTGTATGGTTTCCGAGGTATGGAAATCCATACATCCTGGATTGATTGGCATCATTATAGGTATGGTAGCCATGGCACAATCCTGCTTCCAGTAATCCAACACCTGAAAGTGGTGGTACTATCCCACGACGGCAGATTGGGCTAATAACCATCATAAGTCTGTTTAATGCAACTTAATTCTAGAAATAACTACATAATATTGTTAGAAAAATAGAATGCAGTGCTGATGTATCCTAATTGTACCTATACTACAAGGAAGTTTAACATCAAACGATAGTTTATTTTGTTAGGTTACGCTTGATCGACTGCAGCTATAGATCGACCTCGTTTACTTTCCCTGCGTATGGGATCTGGTAGTTTCAAGCATCAGCTCTAATAACTTGGGAACGTGTACCTACATAATTAATAATTGCTTTCGTAATAGCTGTAATTTTGATATCGATAATATTCAAATTATGATTTGAGCCCACCAATATGTATTCATCTTTGAATTTTTGGAGAGCGGCAGTCAAGGTTCATACACATAAAGGTTCTAGTTAGCCTAGTCCACCGTCCTAGGTAACATCCGTGAACTGGCCAGATTGAACATAGCCGGGCAACGAGAGGAGTGTGACCTGTCAATGGATGATGCTCATTCTACTTCTAAAGCCGGCATAGGGATTGCTGCCTACAGACGTAGCTGTTTCCGCTCATGGAACGAATTCTAATATCAGGCGGAGTGTGATCACATGCCGAACTTTTATTTTTTTTAAAGTACCAAAAATTATTATGGTAATGAAAAAGGTGAATCAGCAGTGACTCCTAATATTTTTATCAACAACATGGACTTACATAAAAGGCTTGGAGTGCTATAAATTTTGCATGAGCGGTCCATCAACGCTCTCCCCCTGTTCACATTTCAGATACTAACGATATTCATTTTGAATAAAATTCTGTCAAAAGCAGACTCCTACCTCGCCATTGCCTAATTGCTAAGGCCCAGTGTCCATTGGAGCAAATCATCATTAGAAGATACAAACACAACCTAATACAGTTTATTAAAAAAAAACTTCAGTACTTTTTATCTGTTGATATCAATATTAAAATATGCTAATTTTTAATTTAACAAATATATTATTATTGTACAACAAAACGTATTGTGATGATAAAGTATGATTGTAATTTAAAAATCGGGTGTGGGTGGACTGAATGGCGTATGACTTGGGGTTGGGGTTAATTACCTTATGACAATGTAGCACTGACACCCTTGCGGTCAACCATTTCGCGGACGTCCATTAAATGCTACAGCCGCCACACTTTTTCGATAATTACTAATTTTATGTAATTGAACCACGCTTTTTGTGCTGACGTTTGTGAAGAGATTTTTTGGCAGCAGACTTTCAATATCTATGATTCTGCAGCTCATCCTTGAGTCTCAACGCGTTAATTAGTGCCATAATTAATGCATTACATTAATCTCAAAACTTTGTAGCGCTATTCTATTAATATCAATACTATTAGCACTACACGGTAACGCGAGAAAAACCTTTAATGCCGTAAATTTTAACGCCGTAATGATCGTGATATTGGACGCAGACATTAACATTACGCTAACGTAGGTGGAGCATAAATAACATAGAATACTAGATATAAATAATAATGCTAGATTTCTTTAAAGGCTGTTGTGTTGTGTGCCTGTTGATCTTTGTTTTTATTCAATTTTCATCATAATTTAATAATAGTCACGCGGGCGATCCTGTTTAGCCTTCTAATCATGTCTTTTGCTCATGTATGGGAAATATAATATTTTAATATATTCCCTTTAAAGCGAATGGAATAATCTATTTATATTCTGTATTCTAAATTTAACACGTGCGTTTGCCGGAAATTGTCCGAGATTCACATAAAATGTGGTCGTCCTGTAGGCAATGAAACTGATACTGAATACTGGTTTATAGCATAACCTAAATTTAACGTACTGAGTGCTTTTCAAATTCACAAGTAACTCACTACGTCTAAAGTTATGCAAGTTGAACAAGTTAACGTGCCGCCTCAAATTGTACCAATAATATGAGAAACCGATATATCGAAGTTAGCAACTTCTAATATAACATTCATTGTTCCAAATTGAAGTTAGCTAATTAAAATTTAACCAAAGTACACACAGTTTAATTACTCTTTCATTATGACCTATAAAACGCAAGTTTGTTTAAAAGAGTAATTTTTTCAGAGATATCTTTCATTACTTATTATTTTAATATCTCTATTAGGCCCACTTGATAATATGATAAGATAAGATTTATCAAGCTGCCGGGCATAAGTGGGTCATGTATTTTAGGCTATCAAATCACCATATAACTAAATAATTACCTAGCTTCAACTGAATCTCATCTTTGTGTATAAATTGATGACCTTAAACATTACTTTCAGGCGACAATAACAAGACACGGAATCTTCAATTCAGTACACACCATAAGTGACCGCATTCATTGTCACCGTGAGATTCAAACGGCAACACATTTGACCTTATTGACAGTAGGCCGAATCATTATTCTCTATATAATATATTATATCGTGGAAATTCCTGCGTAACGCAGAGAGCCCTAAAATAAATGCGGCGGATTTTCACGGATTTATGGAGTTGGAACATTTAATGATCCCAGGAGAGCAATAGCTATCCAAAAGCTTTAGCTCGACAAAGGTTGGCTCACGAGATTCCCTATATGTTTCAATATGGTGCTCCTGGACGTGAGACGAGCATTAATTTTGTGAGTTCGTAATGAGAACAAATCTTTAAGTTCACACGCAGTGTCGTGAACGGGATTACTAAAATCATATACCCTTCTTCTCTACTTCTTCGTTTCGAATTTTTAGTTGCTTATAAATATGAATGAAATTTATTACAAGAAATTAATAACATACAGGTACAACTAATATTGGCACAAAACAATTGTGTTTTAATTAAAATAATTCCAATTTATTCAACTCCGTTTAAGCTTCTAATTCTTGCTACAGCTGGGAGCTGGGACTAATTTACTTTCAATTCCGTGTAACTGCCATTTATAATGGTAGCATCCCGCTATAGCATTGCAACCGCCATGTCGAGCGTCTACCTCGTATCATCTCCATTGTTTTCAGTTCTCAGTGTTTTTATTTTCATCTCTGACCATGTCGCTAACATAAATAGTACGGAATGTAATTACCTACTTAATTGGCGATAATGTCGTGTTTGTAGACCGCAAGGAGTACAATGTATCTCTTTGTATTTTCATTGGAATGAGGCACGAAATATGATTTATGTTTTCGGAAAACAGAGGTGTAAAAGAAAATTGATTTGATTGTGTGAGAAACTATTGCTTTCTGCGAATAACACGCCCTCCACCACTTACTATACGTATCATATAACATCGTAAAATATTTGTTAATAATACTAATGAATGGCTCTTCCTGACTGTCAACATACAGCAATTTGTCTTGATATTTCAGCCTCGATCTAGATAATTCCGGTACGGAGATGCGGATACATTGATATGCTTAAGTCGAGATACGTACTTCTCTTAATATTTCTCATTAATCTTAATAAACCACATTTGTTTCTTTTATTGTTACAGTTCAAATGCAGCCACCGCGATTTAGTATGCAACCGTCATCCTCTAATAGTATAGTCAGGGAAGGAACAACTAAAATTCTACAATGTTCTGCAATAGGTACTCGTGTCTTAATATTCTATAAATATAACTTCTTTTTTTTTTAAATTTAAGTTAAAATTTACAAGACACAATTCGAATGCCAATTTTTAATGTAATAGGGATTCCACAACCGATGTATCGATGGTTAAAGAATGGTAAACCACTGGGAGAATTTTCAACGGAGCTCTTTTATAAAATACACAACACGCAACGTGGAGATGCAGGAGCTTATCAATGTGTTGCCAAAAACGACGTAGGAGCCATATACAGTGAGAAAAATAACATCGTTGTCGCTTGTAAGTTATTTTTATTACATAAACTGTCCCAAGTATAAATGAGTCCGTCAGTTTTAAACGACTGTTAATTAAAGTTAACTATGCTTGAGCTGCTTGTCTGTGGTAGCAAGATGGGACTGCCTAACATACAAATTAATTGGTGATTCTCTTGTTTATTAAGCCGAGTTAACATTAACAACATGTCGCAACCAAATAACTTGATATAACTTTAAGTGGTCTATTACCATGCATATAAAATTTACATTAGGGTCGCACATGCGTATACTGATATATTTACAGACATGGGCGTGTTTGAGGATACATCAGAAAAGGCTATTAGTGTACAATCAGGTAGCGCAGCTATTTTAGACATGCCAATTATAGATTCTGAACCCTCACCTTCTGTGGTTTGGCATGATGAGCATGGTCCCTTGGCATACGATCATAAATATGCAATCACACCATCACATCAACTTGTCATTCTAGCGACTACAAAGGATGATGAAAAACCTTATAGGTG
The DNA here is from genome assembly GCA_948150575.1 of Tinea pellionella. Lineage (NCBI taxonomy): Eukaryota > Metazoa > Arthropoda > Insecta > Lepidoptera > Tineidae > Tinea > Tinea pellionella. The sequence continues at coordinate 5,137,046 of OX411248.1, read as the reverse complement.
AGTTCTCAACACCAAATTCATTTTTTAAAGTTAACTTCATTAGAATCTAACATCTTTTCTTATTAACAATTATTTTTTACCAGAGCTCGTGCAATTAATACGCAACTTGGTAAAATTGAAAATAGTCCGTACATAAAATTAAGCGTATATGGTGATGATAGAAAAGAGATACCACCAGAAATTGTTATTAAACCAGAAAATACTAAAATAATTAAGGGGCAAGAAAGTACCAGTCTCGCATGTATTGCGAATGCTCGACCGCTTTACGACCTCGAAACTTTGTGGTTTAAGGATGGAATCCTTATTGATTTCGCTGGCATTACTTATGATTTGAATGATCCATGGAACCGAACTCTCGGATTGATATCGGCTAACTTGACTCATACGGGACAATACACTTGCCAAGCGCGCCTCAAATCTGGTGGTTTTGCTACAGTAGAAGCATCTGCGATAGTGACTGTCTATGAAAAGCCTGTGTTTATTAATACCTTAAAATCGGAGACATTCGGTGAATTTGGAAGCACCATCGTTATGGAATGCGATGTACAGGGATTACCATTACCGGGCATCACTTGGTTCAAAGATGGTAAGAAAATAGGTGTCGTCGGTGCTGCGGCGAGTGAGCCTGATGAAACTGATGTAGACAATGGTGAGGGAAGGTATAGGGTCGAAATCGATCGATCTCTCATCATCGACAACTTGAAAATGAGTGACATGGGTATATTTCAATGCATCGCGAGCAACGAGGCGGGGGAAACATCAATGCACACCTGGTTAAAAATTAAAAGTGAGTACATATTTTGTTTTAAATGTACACATTAATTATTAAATGATATCGATAACTCATATAGCTTGTCACTGTCATGCAGCAAAGGAAAGTAGGCGTTACCCCCGCAGTCACATGAAGCTTATTCGAATGAGGACCGGGGATAAAAAGGCTAAAACATTCCGTTTCGATACAGGCAGTAAGAATAATATCATCATCGTGCACAATCATTTAGCTGATTTTCTGTTTGATTTTTATCACAGTTTGAGTTTTATTACCACAGTGTTTATTTTTCTTAAGCGGGAGCGGATCTTCGTATAGTGACATAAGCTTTTGACTGCGAATCGGATTATATTCGACATTTTTTTTTGTTTTTAACATAATTATATATGTACATAAAGAGTGCACATTTTTTGATCCGTAACTGCATTAAAACATTTGATTTGACTAACATGGCTTCATTAACATACTAATTTTGTATTTATATAAAATATGTAGTTGTGCATGAATGGAATATTGTAATAATCTCAGGGTTTATGTTATTGATTTATTATATAGGTGTTCAGTACTGTAGTTAAATTAATATAAAGTAATTATTTATTGCAATTTAATGTATTAATAACTTAGTACGTGGTAGAATATGACTACCATTTATTGTGCAATAAAGAATTTTACTATTATTACTATTAGATAAATGTTTAAGTATTTATAAATTTTAAATGTTAAAAAATATTTATATAATACATTCTAATTATTGCTTTAGTAGTCAAGTCGCATGGAAATGTTTCTCTGTTCCTGATAGGTTTTAAACAATGTTAATTTCTTGTTCTCTCTTCTAACGTAAATGCTTTGTGAATTTATTCTTAGTGTAATTAAGTATCCTTACAATATAATAAAATATAACATATATATACATAACACGCATGCATTTAAAGGAATATTTATAACTATGACGGCCGCTGAACACGCTAGACTCTGAGGCCACAGATTCGATTTCCGAATAAGTGAAAATATGTGTAAAAAGCACTTGTGTTGTCTTTCGCCTAGTAGTTTTCTATCTTACAGTACTTTATTGGGTCAATTTTAATTGAAAATCTAATAGTGAACAACCAACTTCACTTCTATGCAAATTCTAACTCCAATCTCGCTTTGTATGCCTTTGTTTGAAGCCCGAAATTGCAAATAACAATACTCTTTTTTTGCGATATTTTCGTTATATTTTTCGCGTTAGTCGAGCTCGTTGTTAAAAGTTCTGCTGTTTTTTTGAAACATTACTTTCAATTGTAGATTTAAAAGTTCAGTACTGCTATTTCACTTATTTATTTTCGCTTAGTTAATCAGTATATATAGTTCGCTAACATCTAGTGTTTTGCTAGAAACTAACAGTACCCTATGTGTGGCTTGTAGCGTCCCCGCCAGTAATGCAGGAGGCACCTTCCAATCTCACCGTGCTTGATGGAAAAGACGCCACAATCTCATGCCGAGCAATAGGTGCTCCCACGCCGAATGTCACTTGGTATTTTAACGGTAAGAGCTACAACAATTAGTAGAAAATAATTTAAATACGTCAATACCATTACTTTATTACATTACACTAAAGAGTGGTAGGCAGACTGATGATGGTTATTTGTCCAGTCTGTCGTCCTGGGGCAGTACCACCACTTTCGAATGTAACACCCGCCAAGGGACCTTGTCGCGTTTCGGGGATAGTTTGAAAGTAGCCAGGTATAAGAGAGGAGTGTGCACTGTCAATCTAGATGGTACATGCTCGTCTCCTCAAGCTGGCATAATGGAGGTGACTGCAGCCTGTAGAGATTTCTCTGTGGTAGCAGTTGTTTCCATTCATGGACCGCACTCTAGCTTTACATCAGGCGGAGTGTTGTCACATGTCGAGCTACAATAAAAAAAAAAAAAAAAAATTTAGAATTAAGGGTAGGCAGAATTAAACAAACGTGTGTATATATAAAGCTTCCTATCCACGAAGGCTTTTGTCATTATTTTGTACGCAAAGATATGTTAAACATTTGCTAGTATACGAAAAAAAACGTACGAGTCTCCATATGTTATCAGTACTGTACATTACTAAGTTTTAGATATGACGAATGTTCTGTCAATGGATGATGCACATTCGCATCCTAAAGCCGGCATAGTGGAGGCGACTACTACTTGCAGACATTTCTGCCACCAAGGCAGTTGTTTCCACACATAGACCGTACTCTACTGTGATCCGATCCCATGCCGTAATTGTTTAGAAATATATACATATTAATTCTTAGCTCAAAGTTAAGTTTTGAGTTCATATTTGTAATGTGTCGGTCGGTTAGTCATACAGCTAAGTAACATGAAATCCTCACAGTTTCTAACCAAACAAAACTTTCCGTATTATCAACGCAGCGAGACTAACAACCCTTGGGGTTTTAGCAGAAAGCAACCCCCTCCACGAGTAACAGTTAAGTTTTAATACATTTTTACAAGATTAAGATTTCTCTGTTATTACTTGAAGTTAATAATGAAAAAGTTGAGTTAATTCTGAAGTAATATTTTGTATTTTACATGAAAGTTACAAGTTTTCTCGTAAAATTAGAAAACTGGGGAGATTGTTCATTGATGGTTATTAGCCCAGTCTACCGTCCTGGGGTAGTACCACCACTTACAAGGATAACAGTAACACCCGTAAAACCCGTTCCCGTTTCGGGAACAACTTAAAAGTAGTTGACGCTGTTAATAGTCTCATCAAGCCGGCATAACGGGGACTTGTGTTGCAATTGTTTCTGCTCATGGAAGTCTAATAGTGTTCTTACATGCAGAGTTGTAATACATACCAAATTTTATGGCGGCTCCGAAGTTAGGTACAAGTCACTGCGAACATTAGAGAGCAGGACACACTCCCACGATGCCCGCCCTCCGTTTATTCACATTTAAAATTACCTCTTAATTTTATTATTGTGAACTTGAGTGTAGCGCCCGCAGCTAACATCCGAGACACCATGAAGTTTGAATCGATCTATACTTTATAATATTATATATTATTATTTCAGATTCATTAATAATAAATCTTTCTGGACGTATACAAACATTGGAGGATGGTGATATATTAATAACGGGAACAACTACGGCTGATTCTGGTAAATACACGTGTTTGAGAGCAAATGATGCTGGTCATGTGTCCGGGGAAGCTTATCTCACAGTACTCGGTATGTTAAAATAAATTGACGTTATTAATTCTACTGAACGAATACGAAATATCTTTCATTCATTCACAATCGTTCATTTTTAACCAATCATATAGTTAATTGTTTTCGGTCAAAAATATTTCGATATATTTTCATGGTTTTTTTTTTGTTTTCAGTGCGAACGCAAATAGTAGCACCACCTGTAGATACAAGAGTTCTACTCGGTCATACAGCATCTCTACAATGCAAAGTTTCCAGTGATCCTAATGTAAAATACAATATAGATTGGTTTCATAATAAACAGTAAGTGTTCAATATTTTTAACCGTTTAAATGTTGGTTTATGAAAAATTTAAGACGATCCACTAAAAGGATCGAATCGCATTCCTTCGCGCGAAATTAGTTCCTGATAATCGTATTACGCAGTTTCATAGTACTCAAATTTCTAAGTAAGCTAATTTTTGGATTCGATTCGATTCGAACCAGGTTGACACGAACCATAAGAATTAGAAGAAAGATGAATATTTTAGGAACCATATGTATAATGTACTAACTATAGTAGTATATGGTTAGTATTATAGTATAGTATATTATAGTATAGTAGTAGTATATGTATAGTATAAGGTTAATAGACTATACGTATAAAGAATTTTTTAAAAATCAGCCTGTATATAACTACTGTACTACACAAAAAAAATACTTTTTTTTTATTCCCACAGAGCTATGACAGCAAGCTCTCGCATATGGATTGGGGCTGATGGTACACTTCAACTCCACGCTGTACGAGCTTCTGATGCTGGGGAGTACGCTTGCGTTGTGACGTCACCTGGTGGTAATCACACCCGAAACGCGTTCCTCTCCGTCATAGAATTACCTTTTGCACCGACCAATGTCAGAGCTGTCAAAGTGGATAATGGACAGCAGAGGGCTGTGAATGTGTCATGGACTCCAGGATTCGATGGAAACTCGCCTATACAAAAATTTGTGGTGCAGAGGAGAGTTGTACCCGAATTTGGTTAGTATATTTTTCCTTAATTATGCTAATGAATTGCGAGATGCGAAAGGGAGGATTAACCTGTCACACATATTTGTGCCGTATATTATTAGTATTTAACTTACTATGTGAGGACTAGACTTGCAGCTAACTTCACTTGACTTAAATAACTTAAAAATCTGATTGTATTTTTTTTTGCTTAGCAAATGAAAATGTAGTTCCTTCAATTCGTCAAAATTATATTTTAGTAGTTACACATGAGAGGTTTTTACTATTTTTAATGTGTTTTATGGCATTTATGTTTATTTGTTTGTGCAAATTATAAAACAAAATGGCGTTTTGACTGTCTTGTGTATTCTTAGCTGACTCGCTTGTATATATTGCGTTGTTTGTGTTAACGAAGGAAAAATCTTCAGAAATAGAAATTAGAAATAATTATATACGAGTATATAATTTTATATTAATTAATATTTCATTAAAGACAAAGAGATAGCCACGTTCGCGAACACTAAACGGATAATCTGCTATTACACATACAGGCTGTTGCCCGCAACTTCGTATGATTATAATTAATATTAGTTCTTGTTCCCATCTCTCTAGGGGACCATAAAATAGCTGTGTGCGCGGTTTCACCTATGTTAATCTAACAAATTGTCTACAATTTTCAATAAACAGGCTATGTAACGTGAAAATAATCTTTCATTCCCTAGTTAAAATCCCTTATCTCCAAAGATTTGTATTGTCCTTTTATCGAAATCTGTTCAACGTGTGGAACGACCTTTCCAGTCACGTCCTTCCTATAACATTGGATCCTTTAAGCGTAGTGTGGAAAGGCATCTCATCAAGCCGGCATAGCGGACGTGACTGCTGTCTGGAGACCCCCTTCTCTGACAGCAGTCGCCTCCGTTCATGGATCGCACTCTAGCTTGACATTAGGCTGAGTGCGGTCATATGACGTGCTCAAATAATAATTATAAAAAAAACGGCTTTGGCGTGAATAGCATAAACACGAAGTCTGACTTCTTATATATTTTTTATAGGTCCAACACCCGACCCTCTACTAAACTGGATTCGAACCCCTCTCAACGTGTCTGCAACACATCGTTGGGTGTTATTAACCAGTTTGAAAGCCGCCACTTCGTACCAATTCCGGGTTTTGGCTATCAACGCTGTCGGGGAAGGGTCACCTTCAGATCCAACAGAAGTTATAACTCTACCTCAAGAAGGTAAAATTTTCTTTTAATTTCATTTAGATAAAACTAATTGTTCTATTTTCAAAGGGTTATAATTTAGTTGAAGAAAATAACGTGTGATTTTTTTTTATGTTCAAACAGTAAAATTAATGGTACTTTGTCACGCAAGGAAACCTTTAATATGCCAATAACTTTGTTTTTAAACGTTTCAAAGTATTATGAGTAAAGGGAAGCAAACGCCTGCAAAAACCAAACAAAAAAGAAAGCACTGTGATTGATTACCATTTTCATTATTATTAATTTAAAAAATATATGTAATCACAGTTCACTTCATTTCATAATAACTAGCACATACGATCATTTATGTGAGATAACTTTAAACTCGTTAGAGAAACAAACGAAATGGGCTAACAAATACACTCACAATATCCTTGTAAATTACTAAATGACAATAATCGTTTATACAACTTCTGTTTAGAGGCAATGTAGGCGTGAGTGTATGTATGTATGTATCCACTGTATACGCCTCCGTGGATATTGGGCTTTAGGCTATGTTCAAATTAGGCTCACTATCTGCTGGCCAACTGCAAATTGGCGGCTAATACGTGGTGTGTAAGCGAATGCGCTACAGTCTACAGTGCATCGTAGAGGTAGGCGGTGCAGTGCCCCGGGGCCCTGAACCGCAGGGAGATCCTCCGGAGCCAAAGGAGAATACCCATTCGCCTAAGAGAAATGCGCTCGCAATTTTTTTTTTTTTCGAGTTTGTCGATGATATTTAGTTGATTTTGTAGAAAAATAAATCTATATTCCTAATTACTAAGCAGTCTTAATTTTTGTACCCGAGTTATTGAGTCATTAGACCTTTTCTGATGCAATATTTGAGATTATTATTATATTAAATGCTTTAATAATTGTTTTTTTTTATGTAATTAAACACTGTCTATTGATTGGTAAACGATGTGTTAATATAATTAAAATAAATTAATGAAAAAGCAATATATTATTTTAGAATCTTGTTTTGTTAACAAATTAATAGTTATCAAGTGGGCCCAAAAATGGGCATTGTCCTTTAAATCTAGATTTCATCTAGAATCTAGATGTTCCATTTGAAATGTCGAAGTACTAATAATGGAAGAAATAAATTGGCATTATATGTCGGAAATCCTTATTTATATGGACGATAGTACGGGTCAGGTGTATTCTGTCCGTATCTCGAGCCGCACCCATCCTGTGTGTTTTTGGACTTTAGGTCAGCGTGCGTGCTGTATGCGTATTGTGATGAAAATGATATTGTAGGTTATCTGATACCTCACAGTGAACTAACTATGAGCCTAAATGTGAACATAGCCTTATATTTAAAGTAGAGTATAAAATACTATAAATAATCATGAATATTTCACAACATGACATTATGAACACTACATTAAATTGTTTATTGTTTGTGATCAAGCAGCCAGCGACCTAATATGCTGCCAAGGTATGCAGAACCTTTAAAATGTAGTAGATTTTATTTATTATTGTGTATGTTCCAATTTTCTGTTCAAATTATAATTTTAATGAATGTCTTTGAGTTTTAATTTAAATTTTGTTGGCTGCATTGATTGTTTCGGGCTAAAGTCCTTGTACAATTCGTGAATATATTTTAGCTGTATTATTGTTTAAAATTTTAAGTTTAATTAAGGCTTATGCATCATGAACTATTTAGCCTTCGTTCATGCGCCTGTCTGTTTGTTTTTTGTTTTACAGTTTCAATTTATGCATGATACAATCGTTACAAATGTTACATGTCTTTACATCCCTATTACTCCCGCACGAACACTAGATGTCGATAAAACTTTATATACATATCGATAGATTTTTGTCGATATTAAATGTTACATTATTGGTAATGAGAAATGACCCACATTTATCAATAGGTACTCTATCATAGCTGCATGAACACAATTTAGATCAATTATTAAGACTCAATTGCACCAACTTTATTTATTGTTTATTAAACACATGTGTATCACTTTACGTTTTACAGTTCATTATTTCATTTTTTGGGTGTGATTGGTTCTTAATTAGTTTTCAAATAAATAAAAGTAATTTGGGATTGACGAAATTATAAATAGAAACAGTGAATTACTTTTATTTAAACTTTTATGAAATATTAAAAAAAGGTTTAAATGCAAATAATCAATTCCACAGCACCTTCAGGCCCACCTATAGGTTTCATGGGTTCGGCGAGATCATCTTCAGAAATAATAACACAATGGCAACCACCTCTAGAAGAACATAGAAACGGTCACATTCTTGGATACGTAATCAGATACAGGCTCAAAGGCTACGATAACAGCCCGTGGACTTACCAAAATATTACAAATGAAGCGCAAAGAAATTATCTTATACAAGATTTAATTACGTGGAAAGATTACAACGTGCAAATTGCAGCTTATAATGATAAAGGAGTCGGGGTATTCACTGATAGTTATAATATAAAGACTAAGGAAGGTGTTCCTGAAGCGGCTCCGGATAATATTCGTTGTGAATCAAATAATTCTACGTCTGTGAGTGTATGGTGGACTCCGCCTAGTCCACAGAAGATTAATGGTATCAATCAGGTAATAGTTTTCATTCATGAAACAGCGTCCACTAAGAAGGAATCGCTCGTTAAGCGATTTCCTCACTTACTACTTGACAATTTAATACGAATTCAACTGGAAACCCCATATCCAAAGTGTGTGTGATAAACTAAGAGCGGTACAAGCCAAATTAATACTATTAAAATACAAAACATTACTGATGCTGTACAATGCACTGGCTGAGTCTTATATCAACTATGGTCTCAGTACTTATGGCCGCACCCATAAAAGTAACTTTATTAAAATACTAAATCTCCAAAAACATATAAATATATAGTTAAGGTGCTGCGCCTCGCAAATAAGCCCGTGTGGGCTTTGAGAGGCGAAATATTTCTATTTATAAAAAATAAATAAATAAAATGAATTAAAAAAAAATTGTCTATGAAGCACTCAATTCGGGTGTGCATCGATTCTTCTCTAGGGGACGCGCTAGACTTATAAATATTTTATTATATTTATTTTATTAATACAAATAAAGAGGTTACTTAATTAATTTTAAAATTGTAGGGTTACAAAATCCAAGCGTGGCGATGGGACGAAACGCAACATACTAACATTGAACAAATGATAGTGAGTGTGCCGCCAAACCTATTGGATCCACTTGCGGAACAAACTGCTGTGATTGGTGATTTGGAGAAATTCACCGAATACAATATTAGCGTCGTATGCTTCACCGAACCTGGTGATGGACCACAGAGTGAATTTGTTCTTGTCAGAACAAACGAAGATTGTAAGTAATTTTTATTATTAGTGTTGTAGCTCGACATATGACAACATTCCGTCTGATGTAAAGCTAGAGTGCGGTCCATGAACGAAAACAACTGCTACTACAGATAAATTTATTTATGCAGCAGTCGTCTCCGCTGTGTCGGCTTGAGGAGACGAATGTGCACCAGTGAACACTCCTCTCGTTATACCTGGCTACTTTCAAACTGATCCTGAAACGCGACATAGTCACTTCACGGGTGTTACATTCGAAAGCGGTGGTACTACCCCAGGACGGCAGACTGGGCTAATAGCCATCATCACCTCTGAGCGACCAAATAAACTCATAAATTAATAAAAGGTGTTTATTTTGAGGATTTTTTCACTTAAAAACTATACCTATTTACATTTCAGTACCCGATGAAGTATCAAGTATACAATTTGATGAGATATCCGATCGGGCAGTCAGAGTGTTGTGGTCACCACCAAAGAAGTCTAATGGAATATTAATTGGTTACAAGCTGTCATATGAAATTATTGATCAACCAGAAACAATTCAGGAAGAAGTTTTACCGCCAAATGTTTCCAATGTTAAAATTGAACATTTACAGGTGAGTATAGATCTAGCAGCATAGCGACAGTCCCTTCCATTATGCCGGCTTGAGAAAGCGAAGATGCATCATTTATTGGGAGGGCTCACTGCTCTCGCTATACTCTGCTACTACCAAGCTGTCATGTCATGAACTTTCAAAGAAAAAAAAATTAATTATCTAACTAATTAATAGTTAATTGATTAATTAATTAAACTAATTGATATTTATAATTTTAGGCTAGTACCCATTACAAATTCTGGCTAAGAGCTCTAACAGCAGTCGGCGCAGGCGGACCTCGAACAGCTACTATCCAATCGGGCGTTGAGCCAGTGTTGCCAACTGCTCCGCATAATTTAGCCCTATCAAATATTGATGCTTTTTCAGTATTGTTACAATTTACACCAGGATTTGATGGAAACTCTTCTATTTCATTATGGACGGTGCAAGTAAGTTGCATTTAAAAAATTACGAAAGAAAATACTGTGTCAGTAAAAACTCAACCAAAGTATGTTCGAACACGGGTCTCATCGATCCTGAGTCCCGCTAGACCACGGCCGCTCTGTTGTATGCGTGTTGATTTTTTTCTATTAAAGGAGAATGCCCATTCACCTAAGAAAAATGGGCACACAATTTTTTCTCGAGTTTGTCCATGGTTTTTAATAGTTTTGTAGAAAAATAAATCTACTTCCTTATTACTAATCAGTTTTAATTTTTTCACCCGGGTAATTGAGTTATTAGATGTTTTCTGATGCAATATTTGAGGTTATTATTATTTTAAATGTTTTAATAATTAATTTATGTTTTTTTTTGTAATAAAACATTGTCTAATGATTTTTAAATGATGTGTTGATATATTTAAAATGAATTAATAAAAAATAAGATATTATTTCAGAATATTATTTTGTTACCAAAGTATTAGGTATCAAGTGGGCCCAGAAATGAGCATTCTCCTTTCATCATAAATTAATAAACTTTAAAAATGTTAACAGGCTCAAACAGCACGTAACTCATCATGGATTACAATCTACGAGGTGAATGCACCGGATGCTCAATCTATACTTGTTAGTGGACTAGTGCCGTTCACTACATATAGACTACGTATTATTGCAACAAATATAGTTGGTTCGTCACCACCCTCGGAGCCGTGTAAAGAATTTCAAACAATTCAAGCACCGCCGCAACATCCGCCGAGAAATGTCACCGTTAGAGCTGTTAGTGCTAATAATCTGCGCGTGCGATGGATTGTAAGTATAATTAATTCATTATAATTATAGAACCACCACTTTCGAATGTAAGTGAACAGCGTTTCGGGAGCAGTTTGAAAGTAGCTAGGTATAGCGAGAGGAGTGTGTGCTGTCAATCTAGATGGTGCGTACTCGTCTCGTCAGGCCGGCATAGCGGAGGTGACTGTTGTCTCCAAAGATTTATCTGTGATATCAGTTGTTTCATGAGCCGCACTAGCTTTACATCAGGTATATGCCAAGCTACAATAAAAAAAGTCTTTAAATTAGGTTCAGTTTTGTTTTTTTTTTTTATTTAATCATTATTTGTAGCCCCTACAACAAAGCGAATGGTACGGCAATCCACGCGGATACAACATCACGTACAAACGTAGCGGCGACAATGAATCCCTTCATAGTATAATAGACGACCATACAGCAAACTCACATGTGCTTAATGCATTAGACGAATGGTCTGTCTATGAGATTTATATGACTGCCATTAATGAAGTTGGCTCTTCAGCACAGAGTCCTACAGCTACAGAAAGAACTAGAGAATCTGGTATGTAAATGATAAATTTATTATACTCTTTTTTCGTTTCACCGAGGGCCAAGTGTGAGTTTACATTTACTCTGTCATGAGGTAAAATAAACGCCCCGTCAATAGAATAGCTTCGATCGAATTTTTTTTTACCTCGGCGGTCAAAATAAGTGGCAAAAATCGTCTTGATTGGTGAAGAGATCTCATTTTACGCGGTGAGAGCGTAAATATAAACTCATACTTGGTCATCTGATTCAAATTATTACTAAAAATAATAAATTTGATACACACAAACATCTATAAATAATACCGAGATAAATATCTAGTTTTTTTAAAATTACTATTAATTAGTTTATTCTATAATACATGTCTTCATTTGGTTTAATATTAAATTATTATGAAAATTGAACAGAAAAAAATGAAGCGCTAACAGTAGCTTAGTGGTCAAAGTGTCCATGCGGAATCGGACATCATGTATTCGATTCTTACCTCAACTCGGACTCTTGTGCGTGCGTTGTTTTTTTCTATTCACAAGGAACAAATTCAGCATTTTAATATGCCAAAAAAAGTATTATAATTAATGATTTTATTGTTTTAGTTCCTTCAAAAGGGCCTATTAGTGTATCAGCGAATGCGACATCATCGACAACAGTCGTCGTGCTATGGGGTGATATACCTATACAAGAACAAAATGGCTTAATTGAAGGGTACAAAGTATGTTACGCAGCATTAAATCCACCACCACGACCGGATCAGAAGAAAATCGAATGCCAAGCTATAACATCGAATCTAACACATACAATAACATTGACAGAGTTGAGAAAATATGTTGTGTATCAAATTCAAGTGCTTGGTTATACACGACTTGGTGATGGAGAGCTCAGTGATCCTCCTATTACTGTGCGCACGTTTGAAGATAGTAAGTTTTTTATGTAATAGTAATTGGTAAATATGATAGAACGGGAGAGCGGTCCAAGGCTTCTATACTCCATTTGTGGGCGATAACTAAGCAAATATGCTGAAACACGACAGTTCCTCCGGACAAACAAGTCAGGCGTTCGCCGCGTCGTGTCTTTTCAAAGACTGTCAAAGCGTAACGACGCTTTTGTTCCATATTCAGTTAGTGCTTGTACTCATGACCACGTGTTCATTTTCCAAGTTAGTTTCCGTAATCGTTCAAATTAGATTCTGTATTCATGACCATTCCGACAAATGTAATAGCGGTAGAGGACGTATCTCACAATTGATGAGATCCGTGTTCAAACCTCTCTAAATTCTGACTGGTACCAATGTAACTATGTTATATGTACTTGAAATGAAATGATTTATAGGAAAGCGTATAAAACCAGTAGGGGGCGTTCTAGCAAGACTTTTCTATGTCAGATTGATCGACTGATCAAGTGTCTGGTGAGGATCAAGTGGTAGGCAGACTGATGATGGTTATTTGTCCTGTCTGCCGTCCTGGGGTTGTACCACCACTTTCGAACGTAACACCCGTGAAGTGACCTTGTCACGTTTCGGGAATAGTTTGAAAGTAGCCAGGTATAGCGAGAGGAGTGTGCACTGTCAATCTAGATGGTACATGCTCGTCTCCTCAAGCCGGCATAGTGGAGGCAACTGCTGCCCGGACAGGTTTCTCAGTAGTAGCAGTTGCTTCCATTCATGGACCACACTATTGTGTTGTCAAATGCTGAACTACAATAAAAAAAACAACGTGCATGCATGAGGAGAGGAATGAGCGTGACCGACTATATATGTTCTGCCTACCCTAGAAGAGACGTGGGCGTATGCTGAATATTTTTTTAAAACATAGAATAATGGCATTGGAAATATTAGGTGCTTACATATGAAATTGGCGTTTTGTATAGGAGGAACAAAAAGTCGAATATTTTTAAATATAATATATTTAATTAATCAAAGTATGAACCATTGTTTTCTATGCACTTTTGCCATCTCATGGGTAGTTCATTGATCCCTTTACTAAAAAAACCAGTCGGACGGGAATCAATAAAATCTGTGAAGGCGATTTGGACTGCCCCATCAGAGTTGAATTTTTTCCCTTGCAAGAAGTTGTCCAAATTTCGAAAAAAATGGTAATCTGTTGGAGCAAGGTCCGGGGAGTACGGAGGATGTCTTAGACATTCCAATTGAAGCTCTTCTAATTTGGTAGCCGTCTGTTGTGCAGTGTGTGGTCTAGCGTTGTCGTGAAGCAGCAGTGGCGTGGAGCGATTGACCAGCCTAGGTTGTTTAGCCGCTAGCTTTTCCATCATGGTTTGCAATTGCTGACAATAGACATCAGCCGTAATAGTCTGGCCAGATTTGAGAAAACTGTAATGAACAATACCGGCACTAGTCCACCAAACGCTTACAAGTAACTTTTTTGGGGTTAATTTTCGCTTGGGGCAGGATTTGGCTGGTTGGCCAGGATCCAACCATTGCGCTGAGCGCTTTCGATTATCGTAAAGAATCCATTTTTCATCACAGGTAATGATTCGGTTTAAAATACCTTCATTATTGTGCCGGTTCAGTAATGTAACGCAGCAGTCGACGCGCGTTTGCCGGTTTGCTTCAGTCAATTCGTGAGGTACCCACCTTTCAAGCTTTTTAATCTTCCCAATTTGCTTCAAGTGAATTAAAACAGTTTTATCACTAACACCGCAGCCTGCAGCTAACTCGGACGTGGTTTGCGATGGATCCGCTTCCACAATAGCCTTCAATACTTCATTATCAACTTGGGTCTCAGGCCGTCCACGGGGCTTGTTCTGCAGGTCGAAATTTCCAGAACGAAAACGTTGGAACCAAAAACGAACTGTGTTTTCTTTTGCGACATGTCCGTCATACACATCATTCACCCTTCGAGTCGTTTCCGCAGCACTAGTGCCACGGCGGAACTCGTACTCGTAAATAATGCGATATTTTAAGTTTTCCATTTTGTAAAATGAGTGACGCAAACAGAAAAAAACAGAAGAAAAAAAACAAATGAATGACGGTCATCGAAGGATAAATACATGAGTAAATAGCTGTGAAAATTTGAATTTGGAATTCCTTACCAAAGATGAGAAAATCGTGATTAAAGTGGCCAGTACGAAAAACGCCAATTTGATATGTAAGCACCTAATATAATAGTTAACTAAAATAATATCGTTTATCTTTATCCAGCTCCTGGTCCACCATCTAATGTATCGTTCCCCGACGTAACATTCACTACGGCAAGAATCATATGGGATGTGCCAGAAGACCCAAATGGAGAGATTTTAGCATACAAAGTGACCTATCATTTAAACAGCACAACACAGCATGTGTATTCAAGGGAGTTTTTACCGTCTGATAGGACATTTAGGTTAGTTTAACTTTAACTTAATAAATGTGATAGGCAGACTGATGATGGTTATTAGCCCAGTCTGCCGTCCTGGGGTATGTAACACCCGTGAAGTGACCCTGTTGTTACGGGATCCGTTTGGAAGTAGCGATGTATAATTTGGCGAGTGCGCGCGCACACATGTGTAGACATAGCGGAGGCAATTGCTTTCTGTAGAAATTTATCTGTGGTAGCAGTTGTTTCCGTACTCTAGTACATAATTCAATTTTAATTCATACAATTAATAACATTTTTTTTTAATTTACCAGAGCGACAGAATTGGCTTCAGAACATTATTACATGTTTTCTGTGACGGCACAAACTCGACTCGGGTGGGGTGCTACGGCCCGAGTACTTGTATTAACAACAGTCAATAGAGCTGCGCCTGCACCGCCTGCACGACCGCTCGTTGCTAAATCACTATTACAACCGCATCATATTACATTCTCATGGACACCTGGTAATGATGGATATGCACCACTAAGGTAAGAACTCTGCTGATACCTTTTACATGTATACCAAACTGAATTGGTCATTATGGACCTCCACTAAATTTTCTATTGGATAATCCCTATTTACCACGGTTTTTGTATATATTATTATTATAGCTCTGCATATGACAACACTCCACCTGATGTTATGCTAGAGTGCGGTCCATGAACGGAAACAACTGCTATTACAGATAAATCTCTACAGGCAGCAGTCGTCTCCATTAAGCCGGCTAGATGATGTGAATATGCGCTCCTCTCGTTCCTGGCTACTTCCAAACATTTGAAACAATTGAACTACGAAAGTAAATATTACATAGTTACTTTGGTACCGGTCAGAATTTTGCGAGGTTCGAACACGGGTCCCATCGATCGAGCGGTCTACCTCTAGACGGTCTCTCTAAAAATTTAAAAAGAGCTCTTTTAATTAATTCTATGTTATCTATCTGTCCATTTAGATATTACACAGTACAAGTAAAGGAAGATGGCGGAACATGGAAGACTGTACCAGAGCGTGTAGATCCCTTCGCTACCTCATATACGGCTGGTAGATTGCAGCCTTACACTGCCTACCAATTTCGTATCCGAGCCACAAACGATATAGGTCCCAGTCGATACAGTAACTCGACTGATACCGTTCGTACTTTACCTGCAGGTGGGTTAATCTGAAGACTGAAATAATAAATTTCAATTTGACACTTGAAGTTCATTATGGTGATAGAATCAGGAATTAATAAAGATACTATAGAATTTGTTGATAAAGGAATATCGCCTAAGAAAAATGGGCCCACAATTTTTTTTTCGTGTTCGTCAATGATTTTTAGTCAATTTTGTACCAATTTCAATCTACTTCCTTACTACCAATCAGTTTTAAATTTTTCATCCGGGTTATTAAGTAATTAGATGTTTTCTGATACAGTATTTGAGGTTATTTTTATATTAAATGCTGTAATAATTGATGATATCCGTTTTTTTTAATGTAATTAAACATTGTCTATTGGTTGGTAAATAAATTTATTAAAAAAAGATATTATTCTAGAATATTGTTCTATTAACAAACTATTAGATATCAAGTGAGGCCAAAAATGGGCATTGTCCTTTAACGGTATATTTTTGCAACATTTTTCTGTATTTACCGTATTTTCTTCGTATTGACATCAGATTTCTACCAGTATTTGCAACAAACTAAATTTTTTGAAATTAAGTACTTTTTGTTTACTCAGCTCCAAGCAAAGCAGTGGAAGGCCTTCATATAGTGCCAATAACGACTAGCAGTGTACGCGTTCAATGGCGGCCACTAGCTGAGTCTCATTGGAGTGGGGATACTCATACTGGTGGCTATCGTGTATTCTATCAACCTCTCACTGACTTCCCAACTCCACTTCAACAGACCATGAAGCAAGAGGTTCCTGGGATCAAGGTATTTAAATTTAAAATACTTTTTTTCTTTCCTAGTATTTTTAAGTTATAAGAACTTTTAAATAAAAATTTTATATTTTCAGAGCGAAGAAGTAATCCTGTCAGAATTAGCAGTCGACCGTAACTACGAGATCAGCGTATGCGCATATAATTCACAAGGAGCCGGACCAAGCGGCACCCCAGCCGTAGTGTGGGTCGGAGAGGCCGTCCCCACTGCACCACCGCGTGACGTCATCGCTGAGCCCCTATCACCAACAGAGGTCGCTCTCAAATGGCGACCGCCGTTATTGGCACAACAAAATGGAGATCTTTTGGGTTATAAGGTGAATTTTACTAATATTTAGCATACATAGAAGCCTATTTTATAATGGCTAGAAATAAATAAAAAAATGATAGATAGACTGATAATGGTTATACGATACAAGCTGGCATAGAGGAGGCGACTGCTGCCTGCAGATATTTCTCTGTAGTAGCAGTTGTTTCCGCTCACTGCACTAGAAAGATGACAATGTTTATTTTAATTATCTACGTGTGAATTCTTTTCAGATATTTTATCTAGTAACAGAATCACCAGAGGAAGTTGAAGCGGGTCGTAAAGCTGAGGAGGAAACAGAAGTGGTTCCAGCTACGTCATCGTCACACTCGCTTGTATTCCTTGATAAATTTACACAATATCGTATACAGGTATTAATATTGGTTTATTAATATTGAGCGGTCTAGCCGTTTCGTGATCTAGCTGAGACCTCACAATCGATGAGATTCAGATCTCATATGCAGGTGAAGTATAAGTATTAAGCAAATGATAACTTTCTGACACAGGTATTAGCATTCAACCCAGCAGGAGATGGGCCACGATCGAACGCGATATTAGTTCGTACTCATCAAGGCTTTCCGAGTGCACCGAGAAATATAACGTTTGCAGACATTACCATGAACAGTCTCGTAGTGTCATGGGAAGCCCCGCATCGTCGTAATGGACTTGTGCAATCATATCTTGTCACGTATGAAACTATTGAACAAGACGAACGTGAGTATAATTAAGCCCACTATTAGTGAGGCGTCTCGTCATAGACGCGTATAATTTGAAAAAAAAAATCACATAAACACAAAATTCTTGCGCAAGATATACTATATTTAAGACGCTAGATTTTAAAATGCATGCTGCATGTGAAGGATCTTTTTTTTTGTTGTAACACTTGTAACTCGCCATGTGTCAACACTGAGCCTGATGTAAAGCTAGAGTGTGGTACATAAAAGGAAACATCTGCTACTACAGATAAATTTCTACAGGCAGCAGTCGCCTCCGCTTTGCCGGCTTGAGGAGACGAATATGCACCATCTAGATCGACAGTGCACACTCCTCTCTTTACTCTGTGTAACTCTGTTGTATTATTATTATTAAAAGGATTGTATTTAATTCTTTCTTCTATCTGTACTAAAACTAATATTGTGATAACAGGTTTCAGTAAACAAGTAAAGCAGAAGGTAACTGAACGTCAATTAGCAGTAGGTGGTCTTGAAGAGGAAGTGGAGTATCGTTTCACAGTCCGAGCAGTCACCCTCGGTCCGGGACCAGCTGCGGAGGCCAGAGCTCGTACCGGACCGCAAACAGGCTCTCCGGAACGTCCCACAGCCCTACAATTGACTCCAGATCCGGCTGCATTACATTTACATTGGAGGAATTCTGCTTCAGGGCAAGGACCTCTACTTGGTTATTATATTGAAGCTAAAAAGAAAGGTAATCGCATTTAATAAAGATATTTCATCTCATGTAAATAAGCCAGAACTTTGAATAAAACGAAAAAAAAACATTACTTAGCTCAAATTGCCGTAAAACTAAATCTATAACATTACGATACATGTATTAAGATTTGATTTTCTTTTTTTTGCGCAGCCAAGGAAACATGGCAGGCATGTAAGTTGTAGTCAAGATAATACTTATCATGCTTGTTCATTGTTTGTATGTTCCCATGTGCTCATTTCATTTCATTCATTTTCTTTTTTTATTCAGTATGTGATTAGGAGTAAAATCTAGTTTGCATAGCTAATTTAAATTCCAACTTTAAAACATTAACAATATTTCATATTTGTATTCATTTACATCTGACAGACTCAAAACTATCATATTCATCAAGATATTTTAAATCCAATTCTAGACGATACTGGCATTAAAATGTCTCTCACCATCCTAAACATATCACAAGCGCACATAATCATTTTAAAAAACAGTAGGTAGACTGATGGTCTGGCAGTCTGTCGTCCTAGGGTTAAAGTCAAGTGTAACACCCGTGAAGTCGCCTATCACGTTACGGGATTGGAAGTAGCCGGGTATAATAAGAGGAGTGTGCCCTGTCAATGGATGGTGCACATTTGTCTTCTCAAACCGGCACAGCGGATGGGACTGCTGCCTGTTGGCGTTCTCTGTAGTAGCTATTATTTCCGCTCATAAATCGCACTCTAGCTTAACATCAGGACGAGCTACTATATAAAATACATAAAAACTTAATTTGATTTTCAAACATTTTAGATGATAGCAGATGGGAAACAATTACACGTACAAGTAATGGTATTCTAGAAGAATTCACTATTTCCTACCAGAGTTTACTTCCATCTACAGCATATTCATTTAGAGTAATATCATACAATATGTATGGTATAAGTAATCCTGCGTACAGCGAGAAGATTATTGTGACGCCATCAAAACTATATCTAGAGTATGGTTATCTCCAGTACAGGCCATTCTATAGAAGGACGTGGTTCATGGTCGCGTTGGCAGCTGCGTCTATTGTTATTATTATAATGGTTATAGCCATACTTTGCGTTAAAAGCAAAAGTTATAAATATAAAAGTGAGTATAAAAAATTTCCATGTGATTTATTTATTAATTTATATTTTACAAAGGCAATATAACACTAAATTATTACAGAGGAAGCACAAAAAACATTAGAAGAGTCATTGGCAGCAGAGACTGACGAGCGAGGATCCTTGGCTATGGATTTGTACCGTTCACGTCAGAACTCTGCTGGCAGTATGGGACTGACCAATACGACGGGCACTCTGCGCCGAGGAAAAGTTCCAACACTCGGAAAATCTCCACCGAGACCTTCCCCGGCTAATGTTGCTTATCATAGTGATGAAGAAAGTCTGCGTAGTTATGACGAAAACCCAGATGAGTCAGATGTAACAGAGAAACCGTCTGAAATCAGTTCGACAGACTCGCAGGTAATTACTATCAAAATTAGTGTCGTGTGATTCCCCTGTACCGCCACTCGTCTTACTAAAATCGACTACCTTTTTATTTTCCACATACTATTCGTGCGGACTGTTTTATGGTAAATATCGATTGGGAACCCATTCTCATGCATTGTCTCATTTAATCCATTTTCTTTAGTCTCGGACACGCACTCATTTCTAAAGCACTCGCCATTTTCTATCATACTGAACTTTGGGAGTGTCTTGATTTATTTATTTTATTATCTACTCAATTCACTCTAAATTTAAAACGCTAAGTTAATTGGTTTAAGTTATTACACAAATGTAAATTATGAAACAATAATTGTAGGTAGAAATTGCTTAAATATAAAAAAAAAATAGCATGAACTCATCTGCTTAACAAATTAGAACTGTATGCTTAAAGTGCTTGTATTATAATAAATAAGTAGCAATAATTATAAATACCACCTTCTATTAAACATCTTCACCATAGAAATAGTATATTGTTTTTAAAATTTATATTTATTCTTCAATTTTTACTTTAGAATTCGGAGAGTGAAAACGAAAGTGTGCGGTCAGAGCCGCATTCATTTGTGAATCACTACGCGAACGTGAATAATTCACTGCGACAGTCTTGGAAGAAACAGCGACCCGTCAGGAACTACTCTAGTTACACGGACTCAGAGCCTGAGGGAAGTGCAGTGGTTAGTTTAAATGGTGGACAAATCGTCATGAATAATATGGCTCGATCGAGGGCGCCGTTACCTGGGTTCTCGTCGTTTGTATGACATGAACCGGAGGCCATGGAGCCACACGCCATACACATATAAGACTTGCTCTTACTCGGATACCACTGTCAATTTTATTTACTTTCTAGTGTTCATCTGTGGGGACTATTATCAGTGATAGTAGTTTTTATACAATTTTTAGTCCTAAAAACTTGTGAAATTAGTCTAAATATGATCACTTTTTGAAGAATATTTATTCCACTGTAGTGATATTTTTAAAGCAATAAGGATTATTTCCCAGTGTAAGTTTTTATTCTCGACAAGGCGATTAGGCTTACTACATTGTAGAATGTAGATGTTAGTAATAATTGTTTGTATTTTAAACATGACCAACTTAAAAAGTAGAACTAGTGCCTCTCCTTAATATCGTTATTAGTGAATAAGTTCACTTTAATATTATATCTACTGAAAGTTTTACTTAAATTTTACAGAATATTAAATCCATTCCTTTTTATTACCTAAGTATTAATTTGATATTTTCTTAATATTATTTTTATATTACATATCATAATTTAGTTGATTTACACAATTGAGATTACGATGTAAGTACACCAAACTGTATTCAAGAAAAACCTCGATCTTTACAAAGGCTGCTGAAACTATATTGAGTCTCGCCTGAGACCGTCGATTTTCGTATAATTGGTATAATGCTTTAATTGTTTCTATAATCAACTTGTAGCATTAGTTAACATTTGAGAGAAGACAATGTTGTATATACTATTTAATTTATTCTTTGTTTGTGCCTTTTGCTGTTTAATTGCAATGTTTTAGAATATTATTCTTTCTTTGAGATTTCTGAAAAGTTTTAATTTAAAAGACTTTGTTGTACTTTTATAGAACAATTGTTTTTAAAATTAGTTTTAAAATTCAAATGGTAAAATAAAATGCATGGAAAGTAAATTTTTATCAACTTTTAATCAATTATTAAATTTACCAATAATAAAACTAATTTTGTAAATTAAAATTAATTGACTGATAGTTTTTAAGATACAAAATGTAAAATTGTACATTGCCTTAGTTATAAGATTTTACAGATTATCAGTAAGATACTGCATTTACTTGAACAATTTTAGAATACGTTTGGCACACTTTTAGCAACTAATCTGTGATTATATAATGTATCTTAGAGAAATGATGTGGTGTGCATCCTTTAACGATCTCATAGATTCATTTTTATCTAAATTTATGCACTCCACTGACCTTAAAATTATATAAATCATTGTTAAATATTTTGACTTTAGTAATTTCACATAATTAGATGTCTAAATGGTAAGTTAAAGTATAATAGTAGGTGCCATCGACTTAAACCTGTTTCGTCTACATTTATGACATTAATAAAAATGTAGAAAAATAAACTTAAATTTAAAATATTGTTTTGTTTTATTTATAAAACTGGATTATTGGAGAAAAAGTAATTAAGATATATTAATAATTTATTATCGTCTCAAATTACTTGTACAATAGTTCACAATTTTTAAACCAATTACATGGTATGTATTTTGGACAATTCCTCCATTGTTTGATCACATTGTATGCAGCAATGTCAACAATGGTGAGTTGGTTATTACAAATCCATTCACCAGATTGCGAGAATAGTTTCTTAGCAATACATTCTTTATTCTTTTCTGAAGCCTTTTGGAGTAAATAGCATTCGTCTAGATGACTGTCCATTGTGAAGTCTTCAATAGATGGGAAAACACTTGGGTAGGCAAGTGCCAAATACCGGAGCACATTCACATGTCCCACAATAGGCATAGCCAGAGAAGACAACTTTAATTCTGTGTCAGCTGAAACTAAACAAACACTACATTATGAAGTTGCATTATTAAGTCAAAAAACTAAATATTAATATTGAATCTGAGTTATATAATTTTGAGTTATCCCTAAACACAAAAATTGTCTTTGTTACTTATACCAGTATGATGGTGTAAATAAAATCTTTATTTACATGCAGTCAGACAACTGTTACAATCATGTACTATGATAATCAATGATCAAGCGATTATCACAATTAGTCATGATGATTTGTATTACTACAAAATAACCATTGCTCTCACCATTGTGAAATATCAGTCTCACATTAATTTTCCCATGGTTATTCCCCGTGAATTTTTTCATAAAAGCTTTGATTTTTGGTATTTTCTCATTAGGAACTGATGAATGTATATGCCAAGCTAAATTAAAGTGGCATTCCTTCTTTTTAGATAAAAGATAAAGGTACAAAGGTAAGTTATCTGTGTTGGTGTTCACAACTATCTCTTCAGGAGCAGGGACCTGGGAAGTTTAAAAATTGTTGGTTACACAAAAATTAAAAAATAAATTTATTGTACCAGATTGTCTTTATACCTTAGGTATATGAACTTTGGTAATGTTGTGCTTGTCACAAATTGAGCTAATTTTCATAATTCGGTCATAAAGCACATCTAGCTTCTTCAAGAGGACGTCCTGACGACTTTCCAGTTCTGCCATACCTGTGTCCGATTTCTGAAATAAAAACACATTAAACATTTAGATTTTATTCCTCGCGTGCAAAGCTACGCAAGCAGACTTGATAAACAGGAGCTATTTTGACATAGTTTTTATGTACTAACAATATTATTATTAATACACAACAATCATCGATACACGAATAAGCATCTTAATCCAGCTAAATCAAATTTATATAAATATAAGAAAAACCTTCAGAAAGTTGATAACCTGCTCACGGATTTTTAAATCGATATTTTCGTCTGCGTTCACGTCGTCGTCGAAATCGAATATTCTTTTCACGTTGTACATACACTGAGGCAATGCAATTTCCTCATCATATATTATGTTTTTCACATGATACATCATATTTCTTTACTAGCAAAAATAAATTATATTATTGCAACATCCTCAGCAAAAAAAAACTTACAAACGCAAACGAGCATAGGACTACCACCAGAGACAATAACACCACATCACTATACCACAGTATAGTTTAGCTCTTTTCACAGACTATATAGTACTTTTTAACCGACTTCAAATGGAGGTTATCAATTCGTACTGAATTTTTTTTGTGGCGATGTTCCCTCATATCTCCGTCGTTCATGGACCGATTTTGATGATTCTTTTTTTTGTTGGATAGAGTATATGTCCGCATTGATCCCGTTTCAATTTAAAGAAAATATTCCATCTCTAAGGGTGGAAAATTAGGGGATGTTTCGCAGTTTGTTAACCGATTTTGATGATTCTTCTTTTGTTGGATAAAGTATGTCTCGTGATTGGTCAATTTTAAATTTAAAGAAAATATTCCATCTCTAAGGGTGGAAAATTAAGGGATGTTTCGCCGTTAGATAATGTAGACAATTCATTTGTATATAAATAATAAGCATATATTCTTGTTTACGCTTATTAAATTGTGTGTAGGCACTCTCAATTAAATTTTTTTTTTTTACATTTTAGTGATTTGTGTTTTATTTAGAAGTCGGTTCAATTTTTTTCAGAAATGTTTTTATTTTGTTCTATTTTCCTATTCACTACAGTATTAGGGTCGTTTGCACCAAACGGCCGGTTAAAGTAACTTTAAGGGTGGTTTGCACCAGAGATGACCGGTTAAAGTAACTTTGACTGTTACTTTAACTTTAACTTTGACAGTTACCTTTACTTTTACTCCACGCGCGTTGCACCATCGTGTAAATTAATTCGTTATAATTAAAAGGGTTGCTGGTGTAAATGAATTCTCTCAATACAAACAAGAGCGGCTTTTCAAAGATTTGACGTTAGCGACATTGATTTAACTATTACTTTAACTTTGACCGGCCGAAATTCGCCAGTAACGGTTAAGGTTAAAGTAATCGTCAAATGTGACAGATTTTTTTTGAAGCAAACCAATTTTAACTTTAACCATTACTTTAACTTGACAGTAATAGTTAAGTCATATGGTGCAAATGGACATAACTATTATTTTTACGGCGACGACGACCGTTAAACATTTACATTTACTCCACACGTGTTGCAATATCGTGTAAATTCATATTGTTATCGTTAAAAGGGTGGCTGATCTCTAAAAAATAATAGAAAAACATATTTGGCTTCTTTTTGTACATTTGACATTAGTAACATTGGTTTGACGATCACTTTAACTTTAACCAGCTAAGGGTGGTTTGCACCAGAGAAGGCCGGTTAAAGTAACTTTGACTGTTACTTTAACTTTAACTTTGACAGTTATCTTTACTTTTACTCCACGCGCGTTGCACCATCGTGTAAATTAATTCGTTATAGTTAAAAGGGTTGCTGGTGTAATAAGGAGTTAGATAAATAATACAAGATTTAAATGAATTCTCTCAATACAAACAAGAGCGGCTTTTCAAAGATTTGACGTTAGCGACATTGATTTAACTATTACTTTAACTTTGACCGGCCGAAATTCGCCAGTAACATTTAAGGTTAAAGTAATCGTCAAATGTGACAGATTTTTTTTGAAGCAAACCAATTTTAACTTTAACCATTACTTTAACGTGACAGTAATAGTTAAGTCATATGGTGCAAATGGACATAAGATTCGTTGGTTATGGTTAGGGTAACCGTCAAAAATGACAGGCGCGACAATGGTGCAACTCATGTGGAGTAAATGTAAACCATAACGTTAAAGTAAGCGTAAAAGTAATAATTAAAGTTACTTTAACCGGCCTTCTGGTGCAAACGACCCTTATTGGTTATCATTTATTAAACAATCAATTACATCGATTTCATTTTATCCACAACACTAGTAACAGTAATGGCAACTGTCATTTCCGGTATCATTTGTTAAAATAGTTCATGATTATTAACAGAAAATAATTAATAGGTACCTTAAAAATACAATGTTCTTGTTTATTTGATTATATAAATTTTATTAATTTAAATTAAAGTCCAGTTTTGAAATTAAAAGTATAAACATAATACCACAGAACCCCGAGACGTACACAGTGATTCAAAATGGCTGCCGTCTCCGCTTTCCCAGTGGCGATTTTTGTAAATTATCCTATGACGTTATATTACAATGTAGAAATTAGTGAGAAACAAATAGTATTATGGTAAAAGATAAAATTAACGATTGTTCAGGACGTTCATCGATTTTAATGAATAAATTGTGTAATTACATGCTACTACGATAAAAATAAGACATGGCGGCTACAGCAATCAACCAATAGGAAGCAAGCTTCACAGCGTTTTGGAATTGCAGTCTAGTTTTTCGCGTCATTACATTTTTTGGTGTCTTTTCTCTTACTAATTGCTGCATGTTTGGTTATTTTTGATCTCATTAGTATATTCTATTTTTTAATAGATTGTGATAAACTTAGTGCCTTGTGTATTAGATCGAAGTGAAGCTTCCCTCGCCAGGTAAAGGACATGGTCGGGTTGGATTTTGGTTGAAGTAAAATGATTTTGTACAGTTTTGTTTATGTAAACAAGACTTTGTTTTTGCAATCCACGTGCGAAAGTACTTTATATTGACAGTTTCATCAAGTATGTCTGGGAGGGGGGCTAAAAAACGCGGGAGGCCCCCCAAATCGGGTAATTTCGACAAAAACCGAAAATTTCAATATCATTTACTGAAAAAGCCGAAATATTTACAAAATCAGAACTTGGGATGTGGGTCAGTTACGATTACACCAAGTGCGTCGCGGGCATCTTCACCTCTGGGAAGTGATATAAGTAGACGCAGTAATAGAAAACAGAGAGGTGGAAGATCTCATAAACCAAAGAAAGGTGGTTATTCAAATAGTGGTTCAAGAAGAGGGTATAATCCCCAAGCAGCTGAATATCACGAATCTGAATATCATTATGGATCAGATTTTGGTGATGAATATAGTGACAGATCAGAAAATGATGAAGTCGAACGCGGCAGTGAGAGTGGTTCAGAGGGAAGCGTAGGTGATGGTAATGGCAGTGATAGTGACTTTTCTATTAGCAGCTTCAGTACAACGGGTGGCACTCCACGAAAGCTCACTGGTAATTTTGCACGACCCCCTAGCCCCGAACCACTGTGGCTACAAAGTGAAAAGGCTGTGCCACATTTAACCTTGCCATCGACATCGGAAGACCTGCTGATTCCGCATCATTTGGTGTTACAAGTTATAGGCATCTATGAAATACTCAGACACTTCAGACACTTAGTGAGGCTATCACCTTTTAGAGTAGAAGACCTATGTGCTGCAATAAGTTGCGAAGACCAGAGCACTCTGTTGGTGGAGACACATATAATGTTGTTGAGAGCTCTCCTGAGAGAAGAGGATGCCCAACAGACACATTTTGGTCCTCAGGATCACAAGGATAGTGTTAATATTACATTATTTTTGTTGGATGTAATGACATGGCCCGAAGTGCTCAGAATCTATGTTGATAGTGATAAGTCTTTTGATCAAGATGTCATAAGGATCCTTAATTCATCAGAATATCCATTTACATGCATAGAGGATAGAGTCACAGTGCTACAGTTTCTGTGTAATCAGTTTCTAACAACAAATCCTGTTCGTGATTGTTTAACAAGTGAAGGTGTGTATAACTCTTCACTCAATAGCGAGCAATAGATGTTATTTGGGAATTCAAGTCAATGTTATTTTATAAAATGTTTGTTCATGGTTTCAGTTCCAATTCACTATGATGACCACTGTAGAGTATGTCATCGATTGGGTGATCTCTTGTGTTGTGAGACATGTCCTGCAGTATTTCATCTCGAGTGTGTGGATCCACCACTTGTTAACGTACCATCAGATGACTGGCAATGTGCTATATGTAAACAACACAAAACACCCGGTGTTACAGACTGTCTGCCTGAAGCCGAGAAGCAAGGATTGCTTTGCAGGCATGAACACTTGGGTTTCGATAGACATGGAAGAAAATTCTGGTTTATTGCTAGGCGTTTGTTTGTGTGAGTTCTTTTTCCCCAAACTTCTTGCAATTATACATATTATTTCATTAATAATAATATTTTATTACTGATTGTGTACAGGGAAGCCGAAAATGGTGATGTTTGGTATTACTCAACAACAGAGCAATTAGAAGAGTTATTAAGTACACTAGATGGTAATGACATGGAGGCTCCGCTGGTTCGAGAGCTCAGGGAAATAAAACGAGAAATAATAAGACAGATGGAAATCACAGTAAAACTAACAAATCAGGCAAAAGGCAATAAGAAATCATATATAGAAGTAGAAAATGCTAGTATTATTAAACTAAGATCAAAAAAACTAGAAAAACAGCAACAAGAACAAAATGTATTTTTAAATTTTGATGATAACAAAAGCAATAATGAAAGTCCAGTGATTGATGAAGATGGTGAAATAATGAATGAAGTAACAATCACAAGTGATGAAGTGCAAGAGGAACCTGACAAAGTTGATACGACATTGACTGAACAAGATGAAGATGATAATAAAATTAGAAATACACCAAGAAATAAAAGAAAGGATGAGGGTATGTACAATTATTCTATGTAAGGAAACAATGATGATATGAAATGGTTAGCTGGGATAAAATGTCTAATGGCATTAAGCTCGCCATTGTACAATACTTATTTGTGCAATAAAGAATTATCATAAAGATTTTTATTATAATTTGTTCCAGATGTTCAAAGGTTAACACGTTTAAAAACTAATCAAATATCAAATGGTACAGTCCTATTTAAATTAGGAAATGATAATAATTTTAAGAATTATACTAATCAATATAGTATTAATCCTTTGGCACTAAATAAACCGCAGAGAAATGAGGAGCGTGATAAAAAACGATATATGTCGCATAAATTTTCATTGTCATCTTGCCAAGATTTTAAATGGGTCGGATTACTAAATGGTAAGTTTTACAAAATTTATTAAATAACCTAATAGTAATAATATAAATTAATTAGTTTTACCTTTCTTTTTGTGTTCAAATGTTCAAGTAACTATAATATTTTGTTTTAACAGCCACAAAACCCTTCTTGGTAGCAACATTACGGCAAACATTATTACAGTTAGAATCAAATATTGTGCTACAATTTATGCACCCAAACTGGTCACTATTAAGGAAACCGTGGGTTCAGGCTGTACAACTGTGTCAAGCGCCTAGAGATTTTGCAAGAGCTTTATGTGTTCTACAGGTGAGTTTTCGAATCCTATGTTTGTTAATACATATCACATAATAATGTACTGAATATTATATTGAAACTGCAGGCTTGTATAAAAGGCGTGGTATGGGTTCCGGCGTGGCATGAACAACTTGGACATGTGAGACTTTTTAGAACAACTGCAGCTGATCGCGAAGAGCGAAAAAAATTAGACAAGAGAGAAAAGAAGGAAAGGGAGGAAGAAGAGGAACGTAATCGTACCGCATACAACTTCGTTAAATACTCTCTGGGATTAAAACATCAGGTATTCAACATTGTCTACTTTTAGTTTTAAAAAAATATTCTAAATGTAGGTTTTCATATATATTTGTTTTTTTTAATATAATTGTAAACCACATGTAATTTGTTTGTTAGGTTTGGAAACAAAAAGGTGAAGAATATAGAATCCATGGTCAATGGGGCTGGTTGTGGCATACAGCTACACGTAAATACAAGAAAAACAATCTTACAGTGAAGCCTTCACTCAGTGATGGACCTGCTAAATATTCTGTTAGAGTAAAAGATGGAGATGCTGTAAAGGTGCTAGCTGTTGAGCCTAAAACATATACTTATCTAATTACTATTGAAAGCAACTTCGAAAATGAAGAAATACTTGATAAATGTGAGTGACATACCTTGCCCTTATTACTGCATAATCTTTTTCATGTATGTAATTATAATTATTTTTCATTGTAGTGCCCCCCTCCATGCGAAATATGAAAGTATTGGATGATACGGAAGATTTTGAAGAAATTGATATAGAGAAAGCATTATGTTCATCAACCAGACGTTACTATCCTAAAATTGCTAGAAAATCCAAGTTGGATGATTTCTTAGCTAGACGAACATATTTAAAGTTCATGGAAGAAAAGAAGTTAGCTAACATGGCTGCTATACCAAAAGAAGATGTTAATTTAAAGAATGAAGATGACAAGGTAGATGTAGAAAATGATGATCCTGAACCAGACATGACGAGCGTTTGCAATACTACAAATGAACAGAAAATGAAAAATATTGCATCAGTATCTAAGAACATTGATTCTCTTAGAGATCAGTATTTAGGACTAGTTCAATTAATGAAATATTCTAAATGCTATTCAAATTCATGCAATAAGAATTCAACAAATGCACTCCAAGGGTCTAACATCAGGACAAATTGTTATTCTCCAATCTGCATTAAAAAGGAAAGAGTTCTAAACAAATTATTGCAGTTGTTAAAAAGTGGTACGAATAATATGATAAATTATAATACTACAGCAGCTGCTAAAGATACTGAAAAAATGTCCATATTAGAACAGTATTTACTTGGCAATAATGCCATAAATCCCAATGCTAATGAAAAAATATTAAACGACATATTATCTGCAGTGGTTTGTGCTGAGGAATGTGATAATAAAATCTCTGAATGCTTTGTAAAAAGAAAGTCTATTGATTATGAAGCTGTCGTAAAAACAGAAGGTTCTTGTGATATAAAGACTGAAAGTGCTTTGGAAGAGTGTGCTGTTCCCGCTGTGGGTAATGAAATGGATATTGACATTACTGGCACTAGTGAAAATGATATGGAAATCGGGCCCCTCAAGGAGTTAACTGATGGGGAAGATGGTCACAATGCAAATTCACCAGATTCTGATAAGGATCGACCACCAATACCTAAACTTAGAATAACGAGAGGTAGACAGGCGAAAATGTCAGCCACGCCCACCAGCATTGGTAATAGTGCAAATAAGCAAATTGATTACAAATGTTCGGTAACACCTGGCGCTAAATCTGAGTACAGAGCAACTGTAAATAGAAGATTTGGCAATACACGAAAAGTAAAACAAGAAGAAATTCTGGTCAAAGAAGAGAAATCAGAGGATGGGATAGTACGGGTGTATTCAACTGATAATACTAGAGGAAAAATATATATGAAAAGAGTGCAAACATCTGCTGTAGAAAAGAAAAAGAAGCGCACTCCGGTCAAATATCCTCTATGCTCGACCTTTCATACAAAAAGCAAGGTTAAAACTATAATGGTACTCGCTAATCATGAACTGAAAAGGATGTGCAGACAGGCTGGCTTATGTTTGGTATCTGGCTTCAGTCATAGTGCTAAAGCTAATCTGTCTGTATGGCCTTATCCATGCCCTAGACCTCTTCTAAAAACATGTTGGCTATACAGAACTGTAAATTTGCAATGGTTATCCACTGCAGCTCTACAGCTGAGAATAATGTTCACATGTTTGCGATGGGATGATATGGCGGCAAAACCTGCTACAGCTGATGGTAAACACCAATTAACAACTGATACAGAAATTGTATCACTGGAGCTACTTAAACATCGGCATCTTGGCCAGTTCTCGGAGCGTACACAGTATTTGCGCAGACGTGTCGTCATACCATTGGAATTACCAAAAACAATTAGAGAAGTAACCTCTATACGTAGTGGTCTAAGAAAAAGAAAGAGAGCTGAGTCACCACAAAACACAGAACCACAGGTAAGGGTAGATGTATTATTTTAATGTTAGTTGAGTGATTATTTAACTAAAGAATCATCTGTACTTAAATATAGGTAAGCGAAGAATGGGTGGATGAAGACAAACTGGAGTTGTGGGAAGTGCGTCAATATGGAGAACGTGCAGAAAGAGTAACACCTATCACTCGTACATCGACTGGAAAATTGCCCAACAGACAAGCCGCCGCCGCCGCCGCTGCCGAACTTAAGGATAAGATGGAACAACAACTGAAAGAGCAACGAGCTGCACATCAACAGAAACGAGCACTGGAATCAGGTAAATATACAACAACAAAAATTCAACCCTTTGATTATCATCATGTATACTTATATTTATTTTATGTAATATTTCTCAGAAAAGGCAAAATCTACACCTAATAATCAAGCGGCTGGAAAGAGTACTTTGACGTCTCTTCTCGCCTCCAATAATTCCACACCAACTGGACAGAAGACACTTATTGGAACTAGGCGTATTATAATGACGAAGGCTACAGACGGTTCTCCCAGAGTAGTGACGCAACCTATAGTAACAAAGATCAACGACGGAACACCCTCCAAAGCAGCGGCTACCCCTCCCCAGAAGGATGGGCCACAAAAAGTTCAAATTATTAGGGGACCAAATGGAGCACTGACAGTGAAAGGACTAGTACCTGGACAGCAGCTGGTACAAACACCAGATGGAAAATTACATGTATTATTGCCTGGACAGCACCGCCCTGGTGGCCAATTGGTTGCGGCCAGCAGTTCGAAGCCTGCCGTTACCACCGAATCTCCGGCATTGCGCTCAGACAACACACAGGCGGCCGAAACCTCTTCTCCGCAGCGCGTCTCCACCCAGCCCACGCAACAGGTGCTTGTGCAAGGCAGTCGGCAGGTCGTGATGCAACCCACGCAGCCCGTAGTAGTGCAATCTGGTCCTCGACCCTCGCCCCAGCCACGCGTGCAGACTGTATTAGTGCAGGGTCAGATGATGCCGCGTCCCCCCGTGGCCCAGATACGGCCCGCACCGCGCTCACCTACGCCAGTCCGACCGCGCCAACCGGTCTCACAGCAGATCGTGGTCAACAGCCCCGCCTTAGCTCAGCAGATCGCAGCTGGCAAGATACAGTTGGCTACTGTGAACGGTCAGCAGGTGTTGATCCGACCCACGGGAATCAATCAAGCTCAGATAGTAGCTCACATCAGCGCCAGTCCCGCGCCGGTGCCCGCGCCGCCTCAGCAGAGGCCCGTCGCGCCCCAACTGACAGAGGACCAGATAACGGAGCAACGGCTGTTAGCGGGTCAACCGCCTGGCACTGTAATCAAAGCTGTCACTGCACAGGTAAAATTTTATTTGAAATATTATTTTGATTATCCTTTGTGTTTGAAAATAAATATAGCGTATTGTGTGTGCGTTTATAGGTGATGCAAACTAGTACGGGGCCAAGGATTGTGCTTCAGGGTTTGCATGGTAATTCGCTATCTCCGCAACAGTTGGCTTTAGTACAACATCAAGTTAAACAACAATTGCTAAAAGGTAATTATAGCAGATTACAATCTCTATTAACATTTGATTACATTAACACATGGGCAGACTAAGGCCTAGGCCCGTAATTTTAATTATGTTTATTTAATTTTTGTACATGAATTTTTCCTTTTTTTTCTTGGGTTCTGATAAATAAATAAAACTACATACTATATGCTTTGGAACCAAACTACCAAACGCAAAGTATGTATCATGTCTTGAAAATAGGCCTGGAATTACAATGTTGCCTAGTGCCCTTGTATTAACAAATAGAAAAATCACTTCCAGCCCAAGAAGCGACCGGAAAACAGGGAATGCTGGGTCCCACCAAGATGTATTTGGCAGTTCAACCGGCACCGACTCCAATAGCGCCCGCGACCGCTCTGCCTATCCTGGCTGCGCCTACGCAGGTAATTTATTACTATTGAAAGATAAAAAGCATAAGCTCCACAAGAGTGCCATTTTAGCCAAGTGCCATTATTTAGATTTATCCTTGTCGTATACTGCGTTTTAGACGTCAAATTATCAGTATCGTTATTATTGTAGGTTTACATTTATCATTTAAGATTAGAGAAATAATATCATTCACTCTTACTAGATTTTGCCAATACTCTTGGATTTTTTCTTGCAGTAATCAAATTTTTGCGTATATAACTGCCAAATTAGAACGGTTTCATACTGACTGTTTGTGAGCGTGTTTCCAGCAATTTAACAAGGGCGCCTGCACCGACGCAGCGCCCGCCTTTCACAATTAAGCCCGTTTTGTAAAATAATAATTTATTCTTATAAGCTATACAAACACGCTCGCAAATCACTCACTGATATCGTTCAAATAATCAACTCTTATATAGTATGGGGCAATGTGTAATATTCAGTTTTTAATATAGGGCTAAAATTAGATCAATTATGTAATTTATTTGATACAATTTTCTAAAAATGTTTAGTGTGTTCCAGATGTACTGTATATATCATTTCGACACTTAATAATTCTTCCATAGTAATCGATTTGTAAAGCTTTGAATGGAAATTTCTGGAATGGAGACTCTTCAATATAAAATCTACAAAATCATCGTAGATATCCTTTTATAAGACGTCAACTCGTCTTGAAGAGTTGAAATTGTAAAAATATAATTGTGTAAAAATGTTTGCCAATATAACAATTTGAAACAACAAAAAACTTCAAACTATTATATTCTTAAGGTATTTGTATCGTAACAGCAGTAAAGGCTTGAAATAAATCAATATATATTTTGGGTTTTGCGCATATCGTTAAAGTATGTTTTCATAATTGGTTGTTTTATTGTTATATATTTTTTGTTGAACACCAAAGAAGTTATAATTTTACTTACCAAAGATAGAATTATTGTATAATTGGTGATTAGGAATGTATTGAATTTATATTGGGAAAGTAATTATACTTTCAAATACAGAATAATTAAATTATGTGTTGGAATTTTGTCTGTATATAGTATTGATGTATTTTTTCGCAATATATATTTTTTTTGTCGTAGTTAGTTAAATATTAAGCAATATTATTTGTGTAATTATCGTAAAATTTATATAAGACTGTCTGAGCTACTGCACACGGTTGCGATCCGCGCGCCAATTCTTGATCTGCGATCAGTTTTAATATAACAAGCGCTCGCGCCCTCCACACAGATTGCATTTCTAGATTGGATCGGATCGGCTCGGCTTGGCTCGACGGAACGGATCGTATCATTGTGCCGTGGTTCTTAACTAATATGCATTTTTTTTTTAGTTATAATTTGAATTGTGAATATTTAAACTAATTTATATTAAATATTTATCATTAGAATAAATTTATTAACACAGCAGCTTAATAGTAATTGTTTTAAGTCTGATATAATAAATGCAGTAGCTAAATATTGAAAATTAATTATAATGATGACAGCAGTCCAGAACGATAGCCTGTCGCATAACATGGAAGGACTGTCGCTTATTATATATTATTTTTTAATTACCCTTATCAATTTTAGCAAATTTATTTCCTGTATGAAATGTGCGTTTGCTTGAGTCATTTGTACTATTTATTAAGTTCTTAGGTACTTTTTACTAATTAGTTTAGATGGTTATGCAGGATTATTAATATTTTTGCTATTATTGATGAATAATTAATTTGAGTCTGTTATTAGCGAATGATCCTCCTTTTTAGGACATTTGAAAGTTCCGTAAATTATTTTAATATATTTTCTAGAATTGCTCATACACCACTAAACATGTAAATATTATATTATACTCCACATAAAGTGGTTTGTCTAAATGTGGGTAGTACATTTTCACACAATAAACATTTCAAATGACTCAAGTCTTTTATTTTCTGTATCCTGTTTATTTATATGATTTTTTTTGTTTTGTTACCCAATATATTTATTTATGGGGTGTATGGGCAATTCTACGCGCGCTTATTGTTTTTCTCTAATGCTAAATTTGTTATCCACGAAACATGACTTCTGAGATGATCTGGGGTTTACTTTTTATTTTAGTTGAGACCATTCTTTTAATATTTTAGGGCAGTAATGAACAAGCGACTCAGGCTCAGCGACCCTTGGTAAATGGTGAAGATAACGTCGCAGAGGCTGTTAGCCATAAAGAGGCCACGCCTTCTAAGCCAGAAGACATTCAAGCGAATAGTACTAAGACTGACATAGTTAATTCCCTGCAAGCCAATAAGTTCGTGTTGACACCAGATTATATACAACAAAGTAAGTGCGGAAGTTATTATTTTTGTAAAATCCCAGATCATCTCAATATCATTGCCCATACATTTTCATAATTAATACTTATGTACAATCCTGCGGCTACACGTAAGTATATTCAATAAATAAATGCTGAGATTGGGTTCACTAACGGTTAAATGAACGGAAAAAATATTAATAGGGAAAGTTACTTCATGTTTGGTGTCCATTTAATTTTACTCATATTAATGTAGGATGATAGACACCTTTGCATGTTTTCTTTTAGATTGCAAATTAAACGAGACAAATGAACTTATTTTTATTACTATTAACATATAATTTTAGCAATTAAAAGCGCGTTGAAACAAGAGAATCTCAACCCTGAAATAGAAGAAAAACTATTACAACTACAACGTTATCAAGAAAAACAAATGAAACCTGAGAGTCATATCGAGAAGGAAATCAAAACAGTAACAACACAGCAGTCGTCACCGCCGTCACCAGATGGAACCCAGCGACGACGAGTGACAGTATCGCGGCACGAAGTGGACGATGAGTGGGTCGAAGAGAGTCCGCGTAAGAGAGCGAGAGGAGCGCGACTGACCACACCCAGTCCACCGCCTCCTGCGCCGCGTGCCGTCATACAAACCCGCGCCGTGAACCGCACGCCCGTCAAACAGCCCTCGCCGCGGCAGCCATCACCCCGACAACCGCCACCACGCGTGCGTAACACTCCACCCGCAGCGCTCGGTTCACGGATGCAAATGGTTCTATTCAAAGAAAAGGAACTGCTCAAGAAAGATATAATTAAGAAAAGAGGACTGCTGGAAAAGGAGCTCGGTGTTGAAATACAGGTACGTGATTTTGTTCTGTCTATGAAGCGATATTAGTTGATCTTGATAGATAATTTAATTAATATATTTTCAAATTTTTGTCTACACAAAGTATAATTTTTAAACACTGATAGTTTTTCGAGTATTATTTGATTGATATTGTGTGCTACCGTAGAAGGAGCTGTCTGCAGAGTTGGCTGTTCGCACACGCGCTGAACGTAATAAACAAGAGGAGGTGCGCGGCAAGAAACGTCCACCGGTTGAAACTTCGACACCCGCTCGTAAAAGTAATGCGCGAGCAAAGTCCAATAAGAAGGAAAAGCTACTTTGTATCTGCAGAACGCCTTACGATAATACAAAGTGAGAACTTTTCTTCAATTATACTATATTACTTATTTTTCGGCATCACTACTATATAAAGTCTGTAAAAAATATTTTATAGATTCTATGTTGGTTGTGAACACTGCAGTAATTGGTTCCACGGTGACTGTGTGGGGGTCTCTGAAGAAATGAGCAAAACCATGGAGGAGTATGTCTGTGCAGACTGTCGACGTGCTGAGGAGACCCAGGAATTATTCTGCTTGTGTCGACAACCATATGATAACTTGCAGTATGTTATTTTTAACACATATCATTCATATAAATAAATATAATGGTAACAATAAATAATATTTTCGAAATAGGTTCTACATCTACTGTGACCGATGTCAGGATTGGTTTCACGGACGCTGTGTTGGTATTTTACAATCAGAAGCTGAAAATATTGACGAATATATTTGTCCTAATTGTCAGAAGTACAATGCTGTTAATTTTGCGAATATGAAGGAACTTTCTCCTAAAGATTTAGAAAACTTAAAGAGGCTAGTAAAACAAATTCAATCACACAAAAGTGCGTGGCCTTTCATGGAGCCTGTGGATCCCAGAGAAGCACCTACTTACTACAAAGTCATCAAAGAACCGATGGGTAAGTGACTAAAACAAATAATTATAGAAAACTTAATTTGTTTATTTAAATTTGTTTCCTAATTTGCAGATCTGCAAACAGTCGAAAAAAAAGCAATTGAACATCGCTATAGCAGACTGAGTGAGTTTATAGGCGATATGACGAAAATATTCGACAATTGTAGATATTTTAATCCGAAAGACTCTGAATTCTACAGATGTGCTGAAGCATTAGAAACGTTTTTTGCACAAAAAATTAAATTCTTTCGAGAAAAGTTATTTGAGACTAATCAGTGAAGAAGTGTTTTAGTGTTTTAATTATGTGAATTTAATTTATAATGGAAGACTAGAGTATACTTATATCATAATAATAAAAGTGTGCATACCCCCTGTAAATAAATAACATTACGTGATCGATAATTAATTTATAAATAATGTTACTATGAAGTTTTATTATTATTGCAACTTCCGAAAGAGGATATAATTTATTGTATATTTATTCTGAATTTTATATTTTGCACAATCTAGTATCAATTGGATGCTTAAACATAATCGGCGATGACAATCATTCCTTAAACCGGTTCGATAGGGGAATAATTGTAGCTTTGCTTGGTGGGACACACCTTTAAACTGTTCAAGCTTTCCGATCGTGTATTAGTTTTAAAATTTATCTTTTTAAATGCGTTGATACATATTAGAAGAGTTACTTAGTTCATAATTAGAAATGTATCATAATAATAACTTTTAATACCTTTGTATAAGCTTAGTTTTATAATATGTAAGGAATACATTTTTATATTATACAATGTTTTAATTTCATCCTCATCCAAAACGGAGCATGACAATCAATTAGACTCCAGATAATAAGACCCCTACCAAATTAGCATAAAAAAATTATCCAAACCTATTTGCCTTATTTTCACACTCAGTGACATGATTCTGACATTTAGAAGAGATTTATCTCTTGTTCATTAAGATGGGTGAAATCATCTTTAGGTTAAGGTTTCACATTGTATATAATTCAAAATTAAGAAACTAATTAAGACTAACAATAAGACTTTTATTAGAAATGTAAGTAACACTTGCATTATGAAGCAATTAAGCTGTTAAATTACAATGAATATAATACAAAGCAGTTTGTCCAAGTCCCTTCACTTTATTATTCAATTATCAATTAATCATCAAAATTTTGTGATAACAAGAAGTTTGCTGCCAAATTTTCATTCTTTTCACATGCAAAATAAGCTTGAACCACCATGTGTTCTGGGAAACCCAACGCTTTTAATCGTTCGATGGCTTCTTTGTCTTGAGCAGAAACTTGGAGCATACCTGGGGGCACTAATGGCGTTTCCGGCTGTGGTTCTGCAACACCCTCAACTTGTTCATGACCACCCGTCGCTGGGCTCACAGGCTCGTTTAACATCCTTACAAATGCTTGTTGATGTTGGCTAATGGCTTGTAAAAGAGCTGGGTTAGTTTGTCCAATTTGCTGTAGAACAGCATTCAATAAATTAGGATTTTGTTGAATCACTGCTCGCATTTGTTGAAATTGCGGCTGTTCTCTAAGAAATGCCAAAGGGTCCTCTTCACTCGGTTCATCGACTTCCTGTTCCTGCAAGAGCTCTTCGGGAATTCCTGTTATTAAATACTCAACAGCTCTCTCACGGTTATTGAAAGATGCACGCAAAGCTCGTTCCACTTGTTCACGATTATAGCCCATATCCATGATACTTTTTACAGTTGCTTCGAAGTCAGGCTCTGTGGAAGAGGCGGTCTCTGTTGCCGATTCGGCTTCTGCACTCGCACTAGGTTTCTCTGTTTCAACAGTTGAAGCACTTTTTTCTTTAGCGTCCCCGCTATCCGTGGAGGAAGTAGCTTGAGTTTCGGGTGCTGTAGAAGATGTCGCTGGGGTTTCAACTGGTTTAGTTTTTGACACCATTATCACTACAAACTTTTTCTCATCAATATTATAACTGCTTATTTTGTTATCGTCTACCAATATCTTGCCTGCATAAATGAGTCGCTGATTTTCGGCCGCATAATCTTTACCTTTTTCTACCTCAATTTTCAACTTCAACGTTTTCACAGACTCTTCGGGGTCAATCTCAATTTGAAAAGTTTGTTGTTGTAATGTTTTTAAAGTAACTAACATTTTGAATAACCCAAATGTTATTAAATAATCACAATAAATTACATTCACTGACTGACTCGACAAAATTATGCACAAAACATAACCTAGAAAGTGATGTGTCAGATAAGTAATTGAATTCGACTGAATCCGTTAAAAACATTCAATTAATTTTCAAATCAAACTTAGGGATATTCTATTATATACGTTCTTGATCATATTATGTAAAAATGTTAATTTCAGATTGTACATACATACATACATTAAGTTAATATGTACTATAGCACGAATTAAACGTCATGGCGGCTCAGTTAAGCGCACTACATAAATTATCAAAGCATCGACAGGGCTCGATAAAGGCGAACAGATTGGAATGTATTCCAATTTCTTTGGATGAAGGTGAGAGAGAAGGGTACATCGCTCTCTTCAGGCCGGCATAGCGGAGGCGATTGCTACCTGTAGAGATTCCTCTGTAGTAGCGGTTGTTTTCATTCATTGACCGCTCTAGCTTCACATCAGGCGGAGTGTTGTCATCTGTCGAGCTACAATAAAATAAAGTAGCGCCCGCAGCCAACTTCCGAGACGCCATAAAGTTTAAATCGACATTAATATACGTACCGAATCGGAATCCACGAAGACAATAAATAGTAATTACCAGTAGGTATAGCGCATCTGCGCGCATGGATTCTTCAATGTCTAACACCGTTGTCGACAATCTATGGGAAGTTATTTATTCGAGATAGCGCCCCCATTTGTTGAACTCATTGATTTAGGTCCAATTGCACCAAAAGGCCTGGTAAAGCTAATTTGACTTTAACGGTTACGTTTACATTTACTCCACATGCGTTGCACCATCCTGTAAATTCTTATTATTATCGATAAAAGGGTTGCTGATGTAATGAGGAGTATGTACATTCCCAAAAAAATAATAGAAAAATATATTTGGCCTCTTTTCATACACTTGACTTTAGGGTCGTTTGCACCAGAAGGCCGGTTAAAGTTACTTTAACCGTTACGTTTACATTTACTACACACGAGTTGCACCATCTGCATCACCACGCCTGTCATTTTTTACGGTTACTTTAACCTTAACCGTAACCAGCGATTCTTGGCTAGTTAAAAGTTAAAGTAATTGTCAAACCAATGTTACTAACGTCAAATGTATGAAAAGAAGCCAAATATGTTTTTCTATTATTTTTTTCGGGATTAGCCACCGTTTTAACGAAACACACAATGTTGCAACTACTACTACTTCACACAAGTAAATGTAAACGTTTAACGGTCGTCGTCGCCATAAAAGTAATAGTTACTTTAACTGGCCTTCTGGTGCAAACGGACCCTAGTATTAGTATTACTAGTAAGTATTACTTTAACTTCGACCAGTCAAAATTCGCTGGTTACGGTTAGCGTTACAGTAAGCGTCAAAACTGACAGGTTTTTTTTTTGAAGCAACCCAACGTGACAGTAATAGTTAAGTCGTGTGGTGCAATTGGACCTTATTAGTCGCTATATTGTTGCGACAAAATACTTTCTCATACCATGGCTCGGCACATCTCACACAAGAAACGAGAGCTACCCGAGAGGCAAAGGTCACGTGCACAAAAAAAAAAAGACAACGGTACATCAAACAGTTAATATTATTTATATTATAAATAGCATTATGTTAACATAAAAAGCTAAATTGGTATAAAGTTCTCATTTTTAATTTAATAAAGGCACTTTCCAATGTCCATCGTCACATTGCCTTGGTTGGTTTACAGTAGAAGTTTTCCAATAGAGGAATACGTTTGAATCTCAAATAATTTGTAAAACTATTAGGTATACAAATTGAAATCTTATAGTTACCACCGACAAGAAATAAAGGATGTATATTTAAAAACCAATACAAAATACTTTGTACTTTCAAAACGTGTAAAATGTTTGCCCCAGGGCGATTAATGTTAATTGATATGTTAGTAATCTAAACTAAACCATTATATCATCTTCTAAAGTTTAAAATAGTAGAAATATATTCCATTTCATTATATTATTAAAATTGTCGATATTGATAAAATAATAATCATACATTCATGTTTCGTTGATACACTACGCTACGTCAAAAAAATATATGCGAATATATAACTGTCGAACACCAACCAAGCCAAGTT
This sequence comes from Tinea pellionella, assembly GCA_948150575.1. Taxonomy (NCBI): domain Eukaryota; kingdom Metazoa; phylum Arthropoda; class Insecta; order Lepidoptera; family Tineidae; genus Tinea; species Tinea pellionella. The sequence continues at coordinate 5,095,136 of OX411248.1, read as the reverse complement.
GATTAAACATTAACAATTATCTTATCCTAATATAACGATCTAGTACTACCCTCTTTTTAAAATTGAAAAATATAGTCTCATCACTGTAGTGCGGAAGAATGCACTTCTCAGGACTTTGAGATGACTATGGCGTTTGTTTTGCAACTTTATAATACAAAATTAAACATCTTTTTTAATTCATTTCAGTGGCCACACCTTCGACATACCACTTTATGTACAAATATAATTTCTATACATATTAATTAATGTTTTTATACATATCTTTTTATGATTCTATCTTATACATACTGTACATAATTTATATTCGTAGACATAAATTCTATGGGACAGATAGACTGTACAAAGCAATAACACTATTGCACAATATAATAACTAAACATAACTTTGGCTAACTATTATTATGGACACTGTGAACAGTGTATAATATATAGAATATGTGTTATATAAAATAATTTTATCAACACAGTTATATAAAATAGATCCCCTATTATTATTATTAAAAAGTACAATCACATTGTCACAAATTAACTAATATTAACAGTTACATGAAATAATATACAAACTGAAGTAGAACAGAAAGAACAACCCCTCGAAGATGAAACAGCAAATAGAAGCTCTTAACATGCAATCACTAACAAACCGATAACCTCATTTGTCTACATATAAAAACACAAAGAAAACTTCATGGAAACAATATAAAAACATATACTTAACAATAGATCAATAATTTTTCTAGGATAATTTTCAGCTGATAATATGAAACATGCCAATTTTGTCCAGCAACCTTGTGAATTTTTTTAAAACCTTAAAATGAAGCTTGATTGCTTTAAGTGAAAAATATGTGCACATGGTAAAGTTCATTTCTTAAATGAAGTCGCCATTGATATCCAACAAAGCATGTATATCAGCCGATGTGAAGACAGCACTCCCAGGAGCAGGCGGCACATCTCCCGGTCAGCCGGCTGGACCTCAGTCTGTTTTTTGCTGACAATACAACTCCTTCAGAGCTTTCAGTTCATCGATCAACGCCTTGTTCTGATTTTCGAGCACTGCCACTCTGTTCTCTAAACATTTTATATATTCTTTTTTTTTACGACGACATTCCCGGGCGGCTTCCCGATTTTTCAACAATCTCAATTCTCGCTTACGTGTTTGATCTTCAAGCATAGCCCCTGCATGTAAATAGAGAAAGCGATCAAAAATAAGATATTATATTTTCAGCTTATAACTATGAATACAAATGTAAGGACACTGACCAGGCACATAGAATTGTCCATCTTGATTCGCGTATTGTACGATGGCACTACCCTGCGCGCCCGACACGGCCAATGTATGTAGTCCACCATCAGTTTGAAGGGCACCCGCGGGAATCACTGTTGACAATTTATTCTTACATTCAAGTGATTTTATAATTCACATCGCCTCGTGGTGCAGGTGACGGATAAAAAGCAGCAAATTTTAAAACGACAATTTAGCGAGAAACAAATGATGTCATCAACAGTTTCATTTCATTCATTTACAATTACATAGAAGAGAGTTGATTCACGAAACATCGCAAATCAAGATTTTTCGATTATTTACATTTTATAAAGTTTGTCTGTAAACATAATTTTAATAGAAACAAATCATGCAAAATAATTACGACAGCTGTAGATAAATCTATGAGACAATAATCATTATTCACTATAATGTATGAATCCAGTTTTAATTAAATTCATGACGAATTTGGTAAAACAAAAATATTTTACTAAGTAATTAAAGTTGAAGACGCGATCATAAAAACTTATGCTTTGAATATACATATATATTCTTATTATAGAGACAAAACTTGACCTAAATTTTCCATGAGTTATTTGTGAAATAATTTAAGAGTAACTAGAAAAAATATCACTATTTATTTAAGAAAAAACATAACGAGGGTTGAAGGTTAATATTTAACCTTCAGGGTCAACGTTGGGAAATACACCGAACGAGAAAGTATGTAGTATTATAACAATAGGTCATTTGATTAAACGATTTCGATTTAAATACAAAGGAAAATATGACTTATGTAAAAGACATTAACACCAAAAGTAATAGGCCGGGCGAATTTTACAAGATTATGTGAAACTGAAATCATTTTAAAGATTTTAAAGACAATTTTTTTTTAATACCCTCCTGGAGGGTGAAACTTTGGCCTTGTGTGAAAGGTGTTCGAAAGTCCGTTACGTCCGGTTCCGGGACGAGATAGGGCCGAAGTTCTGGGACAAAGGTTGTAGGAAATGCCCTCTAATTTCGAAATCGACAACTTTTTTTTTTTCAAAACTACCCAAAAAAAACCATCCCAGCGCTCGCGAAGCGTGCCACAAAAACTAGTTATTTAGTATAAAATCACAAACGTTTACTTTCTAAATCATACCTTTTTACGCGTAATTTGAATTTAAATGAACTTGTTTGCAATTAGCCAAACTAAACTCATCATTCGCGATGTCTAGCACCTTTGCTATAAAAAATAACTTTTTTGTTTTTATGTAAAAAATTTAAATATTATTTGTTAAACAAAAACTGAGATTCGGTGCACTCAGAGACACTGTTAAAGTCTACCGATTAGAATTGGTTTTATCTGTTCTCTTTTTACTAATTAGACAAATCTATTTATTTTTACCGAAACAGCACAGCTTTTCAGCTTTGGAAATTCACTATAAGCTCTCCATTTTAATTGCGAGGCTCACGGCTTAGGCATACTATGCACTATCCTTCCCCAAAATTTTATCAAGCTTCTATGACAATTACTTTAGTTATTGCTATTTAATTTTGTTCATGTAAACAACTTTTGTACGCGAGTTTTTGAAATAACTTATCCTTTTAGGAAATGTTCTTAAGAATATTTGATTAATATACCTCGAGTCAATTAAGAGGCTTATTTCACAAGATATTTGAAGATAATTAAAACCAAACAGGTTTCTAATTTAAACAGAAAAAAAAGGTATATAATTATTTTTAAGGCATTGAAATTTCAATGATTAAAAGGACTTCAGCTTAAATTCGCTCCGCCTATAGAGTTTCAAAATACGCGCGTGGTCAGTGCATTATTCCCGAGTCATTATTCAAAATATCAATCAGCTTCACCCAAGTGCATTGTGTTATAACTAGCTTATAGATAAATTAGTTTATAAACAACATTGTAAAAGGATTCCAGTGCCAATGAAATGGAAGAAAAAGTTTCTACATGTTACTATACAGTCCTCAGCCCTTTTTATTTGATGAGTGTATTCGATGTAAACTTTTGTTAGTGACACATTACACACATTTTGGGCCACATTAAACTGACCTTGTGGAAATGTTAAAGGGGATGACACCAACACTTCATTGTCACATCCTGGCTTTGACACCATACGATTGTCTGGAATGTATCAATTCCTTAACAAGTTTAGTTATTGCCAATTAATGCACCATCACTAATATTTTGAATACTACATGACTCCATTTTGTAAAAATATTCAGTTCGCGTGTGGGACTAGGGGCCTTAAAATTCTTAATACTATCTATTAATCATTGTTTTAAAATAATATAAATTTACATACATGTTTAAAGAAAACACATTTATATAATATTCTTTATAACTAACTTAAATACAAATAACTAATAGTAATATTATTAAAATGAAACTCACCAGCAATTTCAGCACTACCCAAGTCATTGAGTATTTTCCTGTATGATGGTCTTCTTGTCAACATTTCCCTATATTTTCGTTTTGGACTATCATCATCGCTGCAGCTGTCATCACTACATGATTGACCTTGTACAGCTGTTAGTGCATTTGGTTCGGGTTTTATCTGTATCATCAGTACAAGAAATCCATTATGTATTACGATTGTATTTTTGAATTATAGTTTACTAATTTGCAGCTCAGATATAATAATAATCTCTACAGACAGCAGTCGCCTCCGCTATGCCGGCTTGAGGAAACGAATGTGCACCATCCAGATTGACAGTGCAAACTCCTCTCGTTATACCTGGCTACTTCCGAACTGATCCGGGTGTTACATTAGAAAGTGGTAGTTCTACTTCAGGACGACAGACTGGGCTAATAACCATCATCACTCTGTCTACCACTCTTTAATAATGCCTATAGGCACTGAGCGACCATAGTGACATGGTTACATTGGTACCGGTCAGAACAGCGAGATTTAAACACGAGTCTCATCAATTGAGAATCTAAAGAGATTGACTATAAATGTTTATAACATATTTAAAGTATAAAGGACAATATATTTTTGGGCTCACTTGATATGTAATAATAGTTTGTTAACAAACAATATTCTTTTTTTATTTTAATTAGATGAACAAATCATTTACCAATCAATAGACAATGTTTAATTACATGATTAACAGATAAATATTATCAATTTTACTATTAAAGCATTTAATATATTATAATAAAAAACTGAAATATTGCATCGGTAAAAGGCCAATTACTCATTAATATGGGTGAAAAAAATTAAACTAATTGGTGGTGAGGAATGTAGAATAATTTTTCTACAAAATGAACTAAAAATAATCGTCAAACTCGAGAAAACAAATTGTGGGCCCATTTCTCATAGGCGAATTCTCCTTTAAATGCTATTGATTATATTAAAATTATTAGTGTAAACACTATTATTAGGCAATATTATAATGCAATGAACACAATCTGTATTGAAGATAACAAATTACATTCAAGGTTATAAAGTTGTTGGTAAACAAACTAACCTGCAGAGTTTGCAATGTTGCTTGTGTTGTGTGGATAACTGAATTGGGTTTACTGACAAGGATCACATTGTTAACTTTTGGTAACTGAACAGGTTGTATATTAGATGCAGTTTGGATCACAGACTGTTGGTTAGGTTGTATCACTGATTGCACCTGAAAGAACATAGCGAGTAATAAAAATTAGTATCTTCATTTGTTTTTTAGATTTCCTTATTGAATCAAGTGTAATAATGTGTGTGAAAGTTTTATGCTATTTATTTACCTGTGCTGATGGTGCCTGTGTAGGTAATGTTAGCTGGACGATGCTTGTGACAGCGACGACATGTTGAGATGCATTTGATACAGATGGACTTGTGCCTGCCAAGGGATCACCACTGGCCCCACTGCCAGACGTGCCATTCTCCTCTACCATGCCGTCCATACCAGTTATGGGCGCCTAGAATTTTCAAGGTCAACATTTTCCACGTCTTTTGTTGATTGTATATTGACAACACAAATATAAACATTATCAAATTATATACTATTTTCAATAAATAATACCCAGACAAGGTCTGTAAAACTTTTAAATACTACAGTCGTAATGTTATTCTATAACACAGTTCTAATTTAGCTGAAATTCTTAACATCTACGCAACATATTTTTGTAAGTATTTACGGTTCTCAATAATATTAGGATTAATTGTGGCGTAAAACATTCTTATTAACGATCCCAAAATATAAACGACCATGACAGGTCGCAATATTGTCTTCGGGTTGCGAGCACTCACCAGTTACGTATTCCTCGTCACCGTCTATACCGCGCTCGGAGTGGGTGAACGGGATGGTACGTAGTAGCCACGTCAACTGCTAGGAGACTCGTCACTGGCGGAGACCTATGATCTTGTATGCGTCACACCAATATGGCCGATATTGTCAGGGCGCATGCGCTCTTTTGCCCTACTCGATCACAAACACTCTTGCCTACTCCCAATTAATTCTTTTGTAGGTAAAGTAGGTATATAGTTAACGATTATAATGTGTAGAAACTTTCTACACAAACAATAGTTTAATAATAAAAATGAACTAATCATAAATATGACATCATCGACGTTATCATCATTGGGTGCGTTCGAGTAGGTCAAGTGTCAAGAAGAAGAACAAGAAGAACGGTCATCGCAGTTTAATTTATAGAAGTCCTTGAAATGATTAAATTATTATTTAAATTTAACGATAAGGATGAAAACATTTTAGATCTAGCAGTAATTTATGACTGTGTAAAAATCCTAATTTGGAACACTTTTTAGACTAATAATAAAATGAATGCATGACAATTCGAACTGTTTGGCGCCTTTTTTAAAGAAAATGTATTTTAAGTAGTACAGTAAATTATATTTAAATTTTATTCGGTTCAATTTGTAAGAAAGAGATTAAAGAGAGAGAGAGGGAGGGAGCGAGAGGCTGTTTCAGTGATTATATAAATGTAAAAACCTCTTTGTGTATAAAATAAGAGGACCATAGCTCTTCCATAAATAACTTGAATTGTCAAGATTAGGCAATAGGTTTTTTATGTTATTTATTACTTTATTATTATTGTTAATTGTTTAGTTATCCTTGTGCTCTATGGGCTGTTAGGCTGTTCCTGTTTTTTTATAGCTGTTTATAATGTATAGAAAAGTTTGATTTATAGTGTTATTATTTCGCGATGTTTATTATTTTCAGCTATTTAGTTCAATTTTATTGACATATACATTGATATAATACAACAACAAACAAGATAGAGTCTGTTTTATTCTACCAAATTAGCGCATTCATTAAAAATGAGTGAAGAAGTTTTTGACAATAAATATGAGGATTTTTCTCCCGGAAATTCACGTTTTCTAAATGAAAATAATACTGAAGTATGTGCATTTTTATTAAATGTTTTCAAATTATTATTTAAATCATTCGCGGTGTAAGCGGTTTACATTATGTGATAATTTTTCATGATTTACAGATATCTAACTTACTAAAGCAACAGTTAAATGATTACAATGAATCAAAATTGGATTTCCTCACAACGGAATTACGCGATAAGATTTTCTACGATGGAAGTATCTACACCGGGTCGACTGGGATCGCATTATATTATTTTATTTGTGCAACTAGGAATGGTGATATCAATTACGATTTATTAAAGGTATATTTTTAATAGGCTTTATTGTAATGTCTGTAAAGATAATACTCTGATTATTAAATTTTTTGTAGACTGCATTGAAATATATAGATTTGAGAAAACTTAAGGGTAAAAGAATAAGTTTCTTATGTGGAGATGCAGGCCCTTTAGCATTAGGTTCTATAATTTCGTTCAAATTAGGAACACGCAGACCGGAAGAACTGCCGGATCATCAGACATTAATTAAAAGGTAAGTAATAAATTTGATCCAAATATTTAAGGATTCTATTGTTAAACCATTATAGCTCATATTTTTATTAATACAATTTCCAGATTGCTATCATTAGAATCACTAATAAAAGAGAGTCCAGATGAGATATTGTATGGGAGATCGGGATATTTATATGCCATACTATTTGTAAATCATCATATTGGTAAATATGCCATATCAGAGGACTTTATAAGAAAGGTATACTATACCGTACCTACTGTCGGTCAATGGCTAAGCTTTAGAGAAATTTTTTAATCAGATTTTAGTTTTGGGGTTTCATTAAAATTGATCGATATGTTATGTAGGATTATGATTAATGTTATGTAGGAATCTCGGGTTCAATTCCATATATATTTTATCTTACATCGTTTTTTTATCTTTATTTTAGCACATCATATGACCGCACTCCGCCTGATGTTAAAGTGCGATCCATGAATGGAGGCGACTGCTGTCAGAGAAAGGGATCTGCAGACAGCAGTCGCGCCCGCTATGCCGGCTTGATGAGATGCCTCTTCACACTGCTCTTGAAGGATCCCATGTTATAGGAAGGAGTATTTGTTTTATGTCTGTTATAATATTTTTATATTGTCCTGATATCCTAATTTGGGCATTCACTTAGTAGGTTACTAGACATATTACAAAAAAATTGTTTTCAGGTGATCCGATCTATTATAGATAGTGGTAGACAATTAGCTTCAACACTAAAGTGTAATTGTCCTTTGATCTGGAAATGGCATGACAAATTATATTTTGGAGGAGCGCATGGTATGGCTGGAATTCTATATTTACTTTTGCAGGTATCATGCATTTTATACTGTTTATTTCTATTGTTAATATCACTGTTACTGATTACTTAATCAAGAGGGAACAAAAACAGTTGTTATATTGATTTTTTAAATAGTTAACTTTTGATTTGCAAAAGCTTATAGAAACTGCCTCTAGGTCCACTAAGATCCATTGAAGGGTCTTTTTATACTTTTATGTCTACTTAATATTTATTTTATGCCTATAATTTAAATAATACACTACTTGGATTTTTAAAATATTTTTATCATAGTTATCCCTTGGCCCATTTTGCCTTGACATTGATTTTTAGGACACCTGTATAAAACAAAATATATATTATAAGGTAATTAGTATCTGAGAAGATTGCATGCATTGATTTAATGCAGTTAGGTCCATTCATGTACCATACGCTAGCTTTACATCAGGCGGAGTATTGTCATATGCTAAGCTACAATGAAAAAACAAGATATATATATTTATGAAAGATATTTCTTATCTTAATTGTCAACATTTTATAAGTGCAGCCCAAAAGTGAGGCCTTTGCCCAAGAGTTTGATATCAATTAGGTTAAGAATAATATAATTTATATTATTAATAATATAAATTATTTTTACTCTTAGAGCAATGAATATCTTGAAACGACAGATTTGGAGCTTCTTATTAAACCTACAATAGACTGGCTGCTTGAAACGCAATATGAATCTGGAAATTTTCCTTCCTCATACAAAAGCTCGTCCGGAGATCGTCTGGTACAGTGGTGTCACGGTGCGCCTGGATTTATACCTTTACTATTGTTATGTTATCAGGTATTGTATAGATGTTATTCTTGTCCAATTTTAATCAATTGTGTACATATTAAGACTTGTCATATTTTATAAATTATGAAAATAAAATATATGAATTTTAGTGCTTTAAAGAAGATAAGTATTTGAATAAAGCGTTTCATTGTGGGGAAGTTGTGTGGCGGCGCGGATTATGCGCTAAAGGCTTCAGTTTATGCCATGGGGTATCTGGAAATGCATATACATTTATACAACTTTATCAAGCAACAAAGGTAACTTTTGTTGATATGTCATCACCCTAAACAGACTTAGCCAAGTCATGAATAACTTCAGTGAAATCTTTTCTAAAACCAATAATTTTGGAGGGAAAATGAAAACAGACTTTCCCTTATTTTGAATAATATAAGGACATTTGTGCACACCTTACACAATAATAATCCACCATTATTACACATTAACACAGGTTTAGAAAAAGTTCAAGACTGGTAGGATTAAAAATTTAAATAGTTCACTATTACAGGATCCAAAATACTTACACAGGGCATGTTGTTTTGCACATTGGTGCATGTCTGAGGAAGAACATATGGAAAGACATAAGCCAGACAGACCTGCGTCTTTGTTTGAAGGACTCACAGGAAGACTCTATTTTTTTAATGATTTGAATCATATTATGAACGCAAAATTTCCTGCGTTTACTGTTTAGGTATCCATCATTATTTTGTACCTTTTAGAAATGGGACTAGATTGTATTCTTCGCGGGATCTTCATCCGCAATTGGGCCACTATGGCCACTCGTGCGTGAGGTGGTCCGCATTTACTGCAGCCATTTGATATCTCCTAGGAAGGCCAAGAGATTAGGTGTTCCTGCACACTTCTGGGAACGTCCTTGCCATATTGAAGAAAAGATGGGGACTAGTCTATATTTTTTAATAAAAAAATGAAACTATTTTATTTAATATATTATTTTATAACTACTTTTTGAGTATTACAAAATTTAGAAGGTAGTTTATAACAATATAAAATTATTGGCCGTAATTCTTTGTATAATATAAACTTAAAATTAGTGCATAATAAACCTCTACTTCAGATTCATGGTTTTTTTTTGAACATTTTAACAATAAGGCTACGGCTACATTAAGCCGTGATGCAATCTGCGACTATGAGCTATCTGAACTTATAAATATGTTAACCTATTTATTATAGAGACATGGGCTACACTTTTATCAGCTTACGCTCTTTTGTGCGTTGGTTCATTATGCCTTAATTGAGCCACGGCAAACCCAACAAGAAGAGGCTAGCAACATCGAAGCACAACACATAGCAACATTTCCCGGCTAGTACTGTGTTACAGACAGGTCGACAAGATGTCCGTGCGTGTAGTGCGAACATGTGAAATATTTAAATAATTAATAAAAAAATATAATATTTTGACACCTATACCAAATCATATTTTAAGCAACCCACTTATTAAGCAAAGCTTTTATTAAATTGTATGTCTGAAATTTTTGATACATAATTAGCAATCATTTAAAAAATGTTCTAAATTATTGAATGAGGTTTAATAACGCATAACGCGTTGCAAAATGGAAATAAGGATAAGAAACAGGACATCAGAACGAGAGATGGTTTCTTTTATATGTAATCTTAAAATATTAAAATTCCTTAACAATTTTGTATCTCACGAAATTGGTACCATCAATGGAAGCCACGATTTTACTTTTAATTCGTCAGTCTCAGATATCACATGATATGATGTTAAACATTAAGTATAAAGAATAACAAAAATCGCAATAATACATTTTTGTCGTTTTTCTTGAATAAAAGGGATTTTTTAATAATAATTGCATAAATTCTTTACACTTAATTAAACTAATAAAAACATTCGAGTATAGTAATTTGTTTGTACTAAATCTAAGCCCATAAATTATTATTAAATCTCGCTCTTATTTTAATAGACCAAAGTAATTCACGTCATAGTACGGCGGCGCCCGCCTCGGCACGCGAGTGCGGCAAGGCAGGTCCGCGTCGCCAGCAGCCGTCCTCATAGGTCTCCACGGTCCTGAGGGTAGTTCGCGCGCGGTAGAAGGAACGGTCGTTGCACTGACTGTCTCCTCCCGCCACCACCAACACACCCTCTGCCGCACCAGCCGCACATCCCGCTCGCGCTTCTTCTAGACCAGCCACCTCGTCCCACGCATTCTGTATACCACACTCTTAATGAGTATTTTGAAACAAATGAAGTTGAATATTTTTGAGACAACTTACAGTATCAAAATTATATCGTTCAACTGATGTCAAGACTGCATGTCCGGGCGCATTGCCTCCTATTACATACAGATAATTGTCAAGTACCACGGCTGCCGCTTGACTTCTCGCATGTTTCATTGACGCTAAAACGTGCCATTGTCGACTCGCTGGTGAATAACATAGTAAATCACGAGTATGACGCCATGCATGAGTGCAGCCTCCCACTATGTATATTAAGCCTGAAATAAATAAATGAAAATAGGTTCACATGTCTTTATCCTTTATTACTAAATATTACGGTCTACTCTATGACAAATAACTTTAAATTACCTTCAAAATTAACAACACCCATTCCGAATCTAGGCTCTGGCATTCTTCCTACTAACGTCCACTCATCAGCCACTGGGTCATAAACCTCAACTGATGACCCCATATCAGATCCCACCCAACCTCCAAAAGCAAGCAAGTTACCGTTCCATCCTGTTAAACCAAATTCACAGCGAGCCTCTTTCATTGGTGCTATGTTTGACCATTTATCAGCCTAGAATCAACACACATATTTTAGTCATTGCTAATTATTACAAGCTTAGTATGGGTACGTAATAAAGTACCTGTGGATCATAAACTTCACCATTAGCTAATATCTGACTACCTTGCTCCCCTCCAACAGCATAAACACGACCACCTAAGGTGGCAACTCCAGGCTGTATCCGAGCTATGACCATTGGTGACACCTCAACCCATTCTCTGGAAAATACGAAACAAAACTTTAATTTATTTCATATAATATAAAAAATAACACAAATATCTATGTCTGCGAGTATTTTTTGTTTTATTTCAAATATTCAAAAATAAAAATGCGTATTATCAAATTACCTCTTACTGATATCAAACTTGAGTACAGAAGAATATATATTGTCACTGTTCTGCCGTTGAGGTTGTGCTGCAGCATCATGACATGAACCACCAACAACTAATAATACACGACGAGCTCTCGCACGGGGCTCTGCTGCTAATGACACCAATGCTCCTCTCCCACTTTTCTAAAAATTAACAGCTCAATAAATATCCAAAAGCAAAAATATTATGGCGCAACACATGACCACGACTGCCCTGGTGGTGAGATCCATGAGCACCGCAGTATATGATCTCAGTCATTATTAAATCATCCTCATACAAAAATTGTACATATTTAATATATAAATTACCATGTCACGTCTAACAGTCCTCAAAGCAACTTCAATGGATGGATCTTGGACAGATTCAACTGCATCATCAAGAATTTGCGGTGAGATCAGTGGCAATCTAACATGACTCAATACTTCAAAGCAATGTCTTCTACGACATACGGGTTCATGCTCTAGCCATCTTAATGCAGCTGACAATACCTAAAACATTATTTTTCTATAAATGTAAAATTCAAAAAATAAGAACTCGATTTATAGACATGGTAAAAATGTGTGTCTCATGAACTAACTATTGTATGAATTAATCTTTTTAATATTATAATTATCATAGATGATGTTGATTGTGATACCTGTGCTTCACTATCAACTTTTAGTTGTTCCGAAGACAAAAATGTTATTAATTGTGACAATGGTAATTCCAATAGTTCATCTCCATGGGCAACGATATTCCAGTGTGATTGAACATGTTCTTGTGCCTCTTGAGCTAATTCAGTACAGTTGTGGGCATCTGCAAATCTAGAATAAAAACATTTTTTTATTTTTGTTTAAATTTAAAAAAGTATACCTAAAATATTATGTTATACCTTTATTTCTTATATTACCTAAAAATCCCCAAAGCATTGGATGGATGAAGTTCTCTCCTTAAATACTCTCCACAGCCAGTGACCAATTCTCTAAGTTGTAACATATCGGCTGCTATCAATAAATGCTGGACGGTATCTTTATCTATTATAATTTCACCTGTAATTTTTAAATAGTTTTAATAGATTCTATTAAGAAACAAATTTAACAACTGATTGAATATATACCTGTATAAATAAAGTCAATAATAATTGGCAAAACATCCGGGGGCACACTCTGTAGAGTTATTGTTTTCTTTTGACTTTCTTCTAAACCTGTACTAAACATTGCATTGAAGTATGCACAGCTGGCTGCTAATACCACTCGATGAGCCTTTAAGGTAAACAACTACTCAATAACTCACGAATACTTTATATATTCTTGATTATTAAATTCTTACCTTTACTTTAATATTACCAGATATCAAGTCAATATCACAGAATCTTCCTTCTTTCCTGAAGTGGTTCAAAGTTGAAGACATTTTGATAGAGTAGTCTCTACAAATATACGGGCGTTCTCCATCGCCACACATTTTACTTCCTCGCTTCTCATATAATTTTGTGGTCATAGTCTTTTATCTAAAGATACTATCTAACCATATTCTTAAGCACGGCAATTCACAGTAGAATACGTACACAATAATAGTAAAAAAATTATATTCCTATTTCCTATTATCATTTATCAGCAACTTTTCACTCGTCCTAAAAACTACAGACCATAAAGTAATTTATAAATATTGTTCAAATAAAAACAATGAAAACAAGAAAGGAGAAACTGTGATAAATAACAAATAAATTATTATAAATGATCGATAATAAAAATAATGAACGAAACATTCACCAATCACCACAGACTATTACGCACAATGCCAAGCGTCCACATGAAAAGGAGAAGAAAAACCATTAGGAGGGAGTCAGCCGCGTCAATCTTATCAACGCGCCTTAATACCCGCCAGGACCCGAATTTTATTATCATTTATGTTATATATTTAATTCATTAAATAAAAGTACTATCGGCACGCGGAAGAAATAAGATTCGACAGGGTGCGGCGCGCTAATGGACGAGAATTAATTACTTTTACTAGGTCATAGACTATATAAAAATCTGTGATGACCAAAGACAAGAAATGATAACTGCGAATGAAACTAGTCTGTGGTTATTGTTGTTCTTTTTTTAAGTTCGGTCGTGATTTGTGAATTTGTATTTTTCATGTTTAAAAATATAAAAAATATTTTTAAATCCAAATGGAGTCCTGGAAGAAATACCACAAACAAAGAATCCAAAACAGTCTTAAAGTGTTTGATCGGATTACTTGAAAATATTTTGCTTTGGGAAAATATGTGGCTTTCACTTGGTTTTTTGTTATATCTAAATATTTTATTTGGGTAAATATATTATTAAAAATAAAGAGTTAACTATGACAATTGTTAATGTGTGTACTTTTCAGGTTTGAAATAACTAATGGGATTTATTTTCAGAATATGCTTGTATAAAGGCATCAACCTATTCCAATTTACTATTGCTATATCTATTGTATTAATAAGTTTGGATGCTTTCGAAACATGGCTAAAATATAAGCGCAGAAACTCATTCTTACGTAGTGTTTTGCCACAAGAAGATAGTATTAAGTTATATCAGGCAGCTGTCCGAGTAAACATATGGATTAAGAAGAAATGGAACCAATTTATTCAATTAAGAGAAATTAATCATACCAAAGTATGTATAAATCATATATTCCTGTATTATTTTTTTATGCCTGTCCTGTATGCATTCCATTCCAACTACCAGTCCATTGTTTATGTTTTCCTATTTATTGAGGAAGGTTTTAAGAAAGAGTTTTGGCGGCCATCTCGGGACATTAGAATATCTGTCTTGAATTATTTCTTTGAGTGTAATGTGTAATAATGGTGGATTATCAACCATTAAGTGTTCGCGAACGTGCGTGAGTGGGCGAACAATTCAAAAGAAGAGAACCTGTGTTTTCATTTTCCCTCCAAAACTCTACCACTTTACTGGAGCAATTTTTGACTTGTCTGAGAATTGACCTGACTGTTTAGTGTGATGAATGAATGACTCGGGATGCACAATATTATTAACTTGATGTAAAAAATATTTACTTTGACACTGGCAAATTGTTATAATGTCATATAAAAAAAGGTTTTAGGATATTCTCAAGGCATATGAAACAATGGAGCACAGTTAGAGTCTCATTTCTGTAAAAAGTGTCCCAGGGATGGAGCAGGAATGCTAAATTACACAAAGTTGTGGTAATAAAATATAAATATTTTTTATAAATGCCTACTTTATTTTCAGGCTTTCCTACTAATAAACATTTTCTTTGGAATTATTTATATAGTTGGAAAATCAATAAGTGGTTATGCAATAATGTATATATTGTTAATGAGTGCCACATTAGCTCAACCTGTTATGCCATATATAAAGAGAGCTATTAAGAAAGTACAACTTCATGCTGGTAATATTTTCTATATATGTTTTTATTAATTCTTATTTATTTTTAGGAATGTTGGTTGTTTAGGATTATGTATAGAAAATAACTAGTTTATAACCCCTCCTCTTTTAAAATCCTTTAAAATCTTTTATTCCATACATTTTAGTTTAAGAGTCCGGGGATTTTCTGTATTAAAGCATCCAAAGACTCCTCTTTGTCTCTGCATACACACCTCTACTGCTTTATTTGTAGCTCTGGAAATTTCTTAATTAAATAATTTTTGTAGCTAAGATTTATTGGCATAGATTATATGTTAATTTTCTTCAAGTATTTCTGATCTAATTTATTTCAGAATCGGACAGTGAGATAGAAAGTTTAATCCCAGTTGTATCAGAACAAGAGATGAAGGATTTGACATTCGAAGTAGACGGAGCACTTGAAAAACAAAAGAGTATTGGTAATTAATTTGTAACTTTTTATACATTGTGCATGAAATGTGGCGCTATATAAAAATAAAATCTGGCTGTTGGAAAAAGTTATGCTGTAAAAAAATATTATTCTTTATTTAAAATTCTTGTCGACAACATTGCGGCTGTACACCACATTGTACGCGCGCGCCTTGTTGGAGCACGTTGATCAATGTAAGACTAGTAAGTAAACATAAGACTATGCACATGCATTATTAATAATATAATCTGCCATAAACATGGGCTCCTTTTGAGCCTGCGTGATGACGCCAAATCACACCGCCGGCCACATGATTTTGGTTTTATTGATCTTAGTTATTAATTTGTTGTAAGTGAATCTTACGCATTAATTGCAGATACTTTGGGATTAGACGAGTTACAGCCAGGTGAAACGAGTGATAGCTCTGATAATAATTCTATGACAACAAACATGAGCAAAGAAACAATGAGCCTTTTAGATAATGATATTAATGATTCATCAGAAACATCAGATGAAGAATATATTCCAACAGGTAATTTTCATTCAACATTAGAACTCTCCTGCCAATGTCCCATAGACACGTCTCAAATCTATCTTTTCATAATATATTTTTTAGTTCAACAAGAAAGGTTACCATTAAGATCAACATTACAAGTAATTGAACCAGATACATGGAGCAACTCAGCATATTCAGTTTTCCAGAGTGTGACTGGTGTTATTGGAGGTATGATGTTCACACAACCACAAGGCAGAAAAGCTCATAGAGTCTCTAGCATGGACTCTTCAGATGGTTTTGAACTTATTGACGAAAATGATCTGTAATTTAACTTACATTTTTATCAAATTTATTAATTTTAATTGTTGTTTTAGTCATTATATTTTTATTTTAAGGATCAAGAAAGTAATACATTTAAATACAGATATAATATTATACTTTAATGGAAGACATTTTTAGGAATAACATCAATATTATAGTAATTAAACATACACGTTTTTTATTTTAATCTATAGACATGACATAATATACTTGACTTAAAAATACTTCAGTGAGATTCATCACTGTGCGGAAGCATAGCAAACAATAAAAATTGTCACAGAGAGAACGACCAATACATAATATTAAAAATTTGATTTATAATAAATTGAAAAATAAATATTAATCTCCCTGTATAAAGAACAATAATACTGGCTAATTGTATAATGTCACTTTGGCTCCAATTTTTAATAAATAAGAATTTATTTGCAAATTATTGACTAGAAGAAAGAGCTAATACTGAAGAAATATTGCTAACAAATTATTGCTTATGACCGTTACAAAAAAGCGCTTATAACTCTTTCAATGTCTTACGTAGAGTGTCCAAGTATATGTTGGCGTGTTTCGGCTCAAATATCAGAGCTGGACGCAGACGGATCGCTGTCTCACCACAGGTACCGCCCAGGACACCTATCAAAACAAAATATAATTCATAAATAAATATACAGTCAGTTTTATTTTTAATGAAAGTTCCCCATACAGTCTTACCATTAAGTTTGAGAGAATTATTAATCTTATCTCTGATAGTAGTAGACTTGGCATTGAATGCCAGGAAAGTGCCGCGACCTCGCACACTGTCAATGACATGAGGAAATTCCTTTTCAAACTCATGAAGACCGTCCTTGAGAACTTTTCCAGTTTTATTAACAAGTGCGATGAGGTTATCCCGTTCGATAACTTCCAATACACGCTCGAGAAGGATCATTTTGCCCGGGTCACCCATCCATGTATTGAAAACTCGGTATGCTTGTGGTGGTCTAGAATTAATCAAAAATTCCCTTTTACGTATTATCTATTCGTGATGTCAAATCCGGCAGTTAGAAATATAGAAAAGTAATATTTTACGTTTTACTATTCACAATCTTTATCGGATTTGAGATTAATTCAATGTAATTTTAATCAATTATTTTGACCAAAATGATAATTATGTTACACAACTAAATGATAAAACTAATTAATTTTGATTATTTACTTTATTATTTTGTATAATGTTTGTGGAAGTAATGACTTTATATTTATACCTGAATTCAGGGCTGGAATAAAATCCACCCGTTAACATTTTCTTACTGAAGGTAACGACATCAGGTGGGGTAGGCAGATTGAAGTGCTCGTGACACCACATCTTTCCAGTGGGACCGCATCCTGTTTGCACTTCATCAATGATCAACGCTACACCATTCTAGAAATATAATTCGTAAATATCTGTTTTAGCACAATAAAATCAGGCTACTAGAAAAATATAGGTCATATGTGACGTCCTCCTCGTAGTTTATAGTATACCGTTTTGCCCAGTTATTATATTATTAAAATCGTAGATGCGAGGCCGCTGTGAAGTGACGTCACATTTTGGGATCAGTTTGGAAGTTGCTAGGGCCGCTTTCTAGCGCAACATCAGCCCGAGTGTGACACATACTAGGGGGACAATCCTCGAATGTACTAGAGTTCGAGAAAACGTATACATTAATTTCTAGGAATTCTTTAGCCAACAGGAAATCGTTTATTTTTAAGCCGAAGTCATACAAAAATAATTTTAAACAGCTTTTTAAATAAAGAATTAAGATATATCCGTTCATTTTAGTAGATTTATAATGCACTAAAGTTACCAATATCTTTATTTTATATGAATTAAAGAGTTTGAGAAAACAATTTCGTATTGGCTAAATAATTCGTAGAAATTAATCTACTGAATAAATACGTTATAATTTTACTACATTCGAGAATTGCACCCGTGTATATTAAAAAACGTATTAAAAAAGTTGAAACTTTTATAGAATTAGTTCAAATCAGAATCATTGGATTTATATAATATAAGCGATATAAAATTTACCTATAAGCAATAACAGAAGATTATAAAATAAGTTTTATCTTACTTATCTTATGATAAACAATCATTATAGTGGGCTGATATGAATGAAAGAAGCGGATGTTGAAACAAGTATTTACGTTTTATCAATGTTTTTATTTATTATGATCATCTGTGATGTTTATTTCATTGTTTCTTTTGATATGATCTTGTTGATGTGATTTCTAGAGAAATTTCTATTAAAAATCACTAAAAACATTAAATATTGTTGGAAAAAGTATATTTTCTTAGATAAAAATAAAGGTACCAATTATGATGAACGCGATTTACTTTAATTGGTAAAAGTATTGAAATGTGGTGTGTTTGTTCATAACTTACTGAATATAATTTATTTTAATATTGTTTTATTATTATTATTATTTCAAACTCCACTTGTAACTCCCTTTACGGCCACACCTAAGGTTTCTTTAGAAAATTGAGTTTTGGCGGGATTTTTCTGGATATGTTAATCTAGAATTATTTTTTGTTTGTGTGTTTCTTGTGTTATTTTGTGATAATAGTGGATTAATTGTGTTGTAAACTAACCGCCCACAAATGATTTGAATTGAAAAGAAAGAATCATTCATTTTCCGTCGTATTATCTATCGGCACAAACATAACATTTACCGCTTTACAAATTTTTTGTAATTGTTGGAAGAATTCTGGAGATGCCTCATAGTCTCCACCTTCAGATTGGATTGGTTCAACAATGACACCAGCTACTGGCTTGTTCTTCTTTTTATATTTTTCGAATGCATCTTGCACTTGTTCTAGGCACCTATGAACATAAATTAGACGAAGTCTAGACTACGAAGAAATCGCTACAGCACATAAAAAGCTTTACACTAGATTTACGCGACCCTACGTGTATCCTTGTGAGATACCTATTCACCTAAAAACGTTTCAATTTGATTTCCAAGAATAAGATTTTTGCGATTTGTTTTAAGATTGAGCGAAATAAAGTAACAGTAACAATTGGGAATGCTGGGATGTAACAGTCTCAAACGGTTATGGTGCTCAAACGTGTTGCAGTGTAATAGTTAGATAATACAAAGGACAATAATTCTAATAATGTTGCCAACAAAATATTCAAAATTACTTATTGCAGAAAGCTTTTTTCTATTGCACTATCAATTAATGAAAATTTTGTTATCCCTGTACAAATAAATTTTATTTAAGTAACAATGAAGATGCCCGATTTAATGCCTGTAAAGAGAATATATAAATGGCGTTCAATTCAACTTACCACTTATCCTGTTGAGCATTTTCAGATTTGTGTTGATCTAAAGGATATTTGTAGCGCGGGAAAGGAGATACGGGCCAATCAAACGCCGGTACATCCAACTTGTGAATAGGTTTAGATCGCGTGGTAGACAGAGAACCAAACGTCCGACCATGGAACCCACCCTATAATTGTTAAATATTATAACAACTTCGAGACTCTTGGAATAAATAAATTATTAGTGTTATTTTTATAAAAGTGAATTTTTACCTCAAAAGAAAGAATCGTCAAATTTGGAGATCCTGGATTCTGGTTTAGCATACAAGACGAAAGCTCTTCAGGGCTGAAGTCGAGCTTTCCTCCTCTTTCTTTTGTGCGATACCACATGAAGACACATTTATATGCGTTCTCATTTGAACATGAACCACACATCATAGTTGAAACCTGATTTAAATTACCAGGAGCAACAGACAAGAGCGTATTTTTAAGCTTTTCTGGCCAATCGCCTGAAGGAAAGACGCCAAGAGCTGGTCTGTTAATCAATGCTCTCTGGAATATAATAAAAGTATGGATATATTATTGTTTATATCATTTAACAATGGTCTCCTAATGATCAAGGTAGAATGTTCATGATGTCAAACATAGATTTTTTCAATAGGTCCTTTAAATAGTCATTATTATCATATTTTAAAAATGTCTTAGCAAGACGACTATTACTGTAAAGTACCGCCATAAATATTAATCATTACTAGTTTATTAATGAAGGCCAAGTATATCACTTGAGGCATTGAATTGGTCTTAATTGAGATAGGTGCTTATAGTAGGTAATTTTGAAAATATAATTTACTCTTTAATTGTAGTAGCAAGTACATATTTGTTTTGGGTCTGGGTGTCATAAGTTTATGCTGTCCTTGTCCTGATGCTATGTGTATATCTATAAAAATGTAGATTATTTATTGCCTAAGAGATTTTGTTATAATTTAATTATTTGCATGAAAAGGAAACAAAGATACTTACAATGTTATGTTGGTCATTAAAGGCAGTAAGCAGTTTAGGATGATTATACCCGAGTGGTACAGAAGATATTTGCGTGAATGAATCCAAAAAGACATTACCATCAACATCTACAATATAATTGCCAAAACTCTTGTCATAATCTGCGAAAAGCTGAACTGATCCAGCTTGCTAAAATATAATTACAAAATATAAATAACTCATATTTGTACATATAAAAATCTAAATTCGATTTAAATATTCAACATAGTTTATTTAAACATGAAAACTTTACATACCTGAATTGTGTTCAATTCTTTCACAAGTTGCTGAGTTTTGGGTCCAGGCACTTGTGTGCTAATACTAGGCTTTATTGGTTCTTTAAGTTCATATGTAGAATACCTGGGATCTAAAATTAAATTTACAAGTGTTTTTTTGGAAAAATAATTAAACTACCCTCCAACGCAATTTTTTTTAAATAAAATAATTTTGATTACAAACAAAACTTAATGTAAATTCATAAAAAAAATATTTATAATAAAGGACTTACGTTTAATATTTGTAGACAATGCATTTTTTATAGAAATTTTCTTATACGCTTTACGTAGCATTATTTAATATTTAATTCGACTTGAACAACTAGTTGTTTGCCCTGAGGCGCGAGGAAGAACAAATTAAACTTGTTTTTATTGGCACAAGTGCCACAAGTGGCAACTAAATCAATTTAAATTGGAAAATCACTCTATAGATGATAACAAAGGTGATAACGGAGAAACAGCCTGTATATTTATTGATTAATATAGGCTGTGTTCAGACGAGTGTGTCTAATTGGCGTAGGCTGTCCACGTAAAATAGGATCCTGATAAAAATGTATTATAATTATTAGATTCCACCATAATAGCGCATCGATTTAAACTAATCTATTTCGAGTAAAAATCGCAAAAAAATAAAACAAGATTAAATAACAAAATACGAGTTTTCTACGTAAATCGTGCTCGTGTGGACAAACGCTGTAATTGTCTATGGTTTTTGACAGCAGCGAATTATTATTATTGTTCCTGGGTTTGGCTTGTAGAGTCAGATTCTTATTATTTCATAATTATTAGTGCTTACGATACGAATGTATATATTTGCTATAAATAATGTTAACTAAAGTTTTGCTTTCAAGCGATGTGGCGTTAGTGTGTGTTCAACATGCATTGTCATCAGAAAAAGAAGAAATTATGGGTTTACTCATTGGAGAGGTTTGTTTATTTTTGACAAAGTAACCACTTTTACTAACTGTACTTATACCGTAATATTTAACAATACTTTTTAAATCTAAGTATTTCATAAATAGGTGAACGAAGCAGAAACCGTGGTTTCAATATCTTCGTCAATGATACTGAGGCGTCTGGATAAAAAGCCTGATCGTGTTGAGATATCAGAAGAGCAGTTAGTTCAAGCTACATTACGCGCTGAAGAACTTGCTGAACAAATAGGACGTCCTTTGAGAGTAGTAGGATGGTATCATTCACACCCTCACATTACTGTGTGGCCATCTCATGTTGGTAAGGGAGACTTTTTTCAAAATTTAAGGATTCAAATCTGACTAATAGTGGTCTAATCATAGTAACCAGTTTGGCCATGCCTTGACTCATCTCTATATTAAAAGAACTTATTGTAAAACCATAGGTGTTTTAATTTTTTTTTTTATTATAGATTTGCGTACACAGGCAATGTATCAAAATATGGCTCAGAGTTTTGTTGGGTTAATATTTGCAGTTTATATTGCTGATCAGGGTATAAAAGCTCCTTGTGTAAGTTATTATCTTTTATTAGTTTTTTTTTATTGTAGCTCGTTATTTACAACATTCTGCGTGATGTAAAGCTAGAGTGCAGTCCATTAATGGAAACAACTGCTATTAGAGAAACCTGTGCAGGCAGCAGTCGCCTCCACTATGCCGGCTTGAGGAGACGAGCATGTACCATCTTAGATTGACAGTGCACACTCCTCTCATTATACCTGTCTACTTTCAAACTATTCCTGAAACGCGACAAGGTTACTTCACGAGTGTTACCAAAAGTGGATGTACTACCCCAGGACAGCAGACTGGACAAATAACCATCATCAGTCTGCCTACCACTCTTTAATAGTGCCTATAGGCACTAAACAACCGAAGTACATATAACAAAGTTACATTGGTACTGGTCAGAATTAGCGTGGTTCGAACACGGTCTCATCGATCGTGAGTTCACGCGTCTTACCCCTAGACCACGGCTGCTCTATATAGTGATAAGATTTCAAAATGCAAAATTTTGGCCACATTCTATATTGGTTATATTAAAATCTATACTACTTATAACTTGTTAAAACTATATGAAAACAATTAATGGTGGAAAAGAACTTTGATTTTAATTATTATTGTGATCAAATAAATCACACCATTATTTCCTGTGTAGATGATAATACTTATTTTCATTTTTAAGGTGCAAATAACATGTTTCCAATCCAATAGTGATTCTTCTGGCAGCCCTAATAGAAAAGAGATACAATTAAAAATTGTGAATAATCCTAATGCTATGTTTAATCACAGTTATGAGGTAATAATTAATTCAAGATAGTATACAGCAATTGTTTTTCATTAAAATGTCACTCATAGACTTGTGACATCTAGTATGCTGTATGCTAATGTTTTTATATTTAAAATTCTAGACTTTAACACAATTACCTATGATATTAAAAGAAGAAGAGGATGAGTCTTACAATAACCTGGTTGGTAAAATTGATCAAAATGATATTTTAATAAATCAACACAATGCAGCAGTAAGGACTATCGCTGTTGGACATATTGTTGAAAAGGTAATTCTTATGTTTGATAAGTCTTAGAGGTCTAGTGGTAGGATGCGTGAACACACAATAGAAGTAACCTGTGATCAAACCAGGCTAAGTTCTGACTGGTACTAATGTAACTATGTACTGCCTACACTTATATATAGGCATTAATTAGTAGGCAGACTAATGATGGCTATTATCCTGGGGTGCTACTACCACATTCAAATGTAACTAACACCCTTGGAGCGACCTTGTTACATTTCAGGATCAGTAATCAGGTATAACTAAAGGAGTGTGGATGGTGCATATTCGTCTCCTCAGGCCGGCATAGCAGACGTGATCACTACCTGCAGAAATTTCTGTGGCATCAGATGTTTTCATTCATGGACCGTACTCCGGCTTGACATCAGGCGGAGTATTGTCGCATGCCGAATTACAATAAAAAAAAATTGTATTATTAATTTTATTATAGATGTCCCGACCAATGCTGGAAACTTTGGTAGCAAATAACAAACTCAGTGCAATTCGTTTGGAAGCTTTGAAAAGGTTACGTAAAGAACTTTTCACTAAATACACTTAACTGTTACCTTTATGGGATTTTTTTATCTAAGTCATGATTGATACATTTTTTTTGTAAATAAACATTTTAGATTGTCGAATTATTTTATTTAATTTATTAGTGGAAGACAGGTAACTAAATAAAAATTCCAAAATTAATAATTGTAATGTTTATTCAATACTCCTTGCCCTTGTAGCATGGCGACTCAAGAAACGCGGTATTATCAAAATTAGAAATTACACACTTCATAGATATAGTAATGATTGATATAATAATGGGGTGACAATGTTGAGAGTAATCGCGTTTCTTGATTTGCTGTACTGATAGGGCCCGCAATGCTCAACATTTGCATATAAGACACGAGATCTTCGTTAAATGTACGATATGAATATTATATATACTAGGAAAAACGAAATTTATAAGCGCAGCAGATGCGGCTTCATGGCACGCGTGAAAAATTTTTATGTTAGGGAAATACAAAAATCTGTCAGATTTGGCGCATTCATAAAGTGTAACAATCCTTTATTGGACAGAACTTTATGTTTATTCACTCGCTAAAACTAAAATTACAAATACGAATGAAATTACGCAAGAATATAATAGATTTTGATTTTATTGTCACACTGATCTCTGTTATTGCGCATCTCACGGCGGCTGACTGCTACACTAAATCGCTATTCAGTGAGACATTAAAATCACTAGTTAAACATACTCAATATATTCACATGTAAATGCTGCTCCAAGCGATATAGTTAAGACCACTGATAGATGTCCACAAGAATGATTGAGCAAAATATGATTTCATTATTGGAATAAAGTAATAGTAAAATTACCTACTCCCTACTGACCCACTTCAAACATGACCTCAAGTGAAATTTTACAGAAAATTCTTATTGAGGTTGTCACCTACAGCATTGGAGTATTTTTTAAATTTGAAAATGATGGACAAGCCGTAAATGTGTTTTTATACCTATATTCAATATAATTTAAAAAGTTGACTAAGTACAGACCTTATTTATGCAGTTAAGTTTAAATTACAAATATAATAAAATTGAATCTTCAAAATTGTGTTCCAATAATGGTAAAGACGAGTTAAGTTCGTCAATAATAACATCATATTTTGAACTTCAGTATTTTAAACTAAATTCTCACTTTACAAGGCAGTCATTAATATTTTACATAAATTATTAATTTCCTATGAATCCGACCGTTTTCTCTATGCTACATTAAAAACAAAACCTAATATTTTAATAATTATTTTACTAGAATTTACATTATCAAACTATTTGTTTACATTTAAAGCAAGTAACTAAATTATAAATTAAAATGGAACATTGAACTCGTCATATTTGAGTAGATGATTTTTGGATCAAGTTTGGTCATTGTCTATTACACCTACATTAATAGGTGATTGACTGTGATATACCATTCACAGTCTTTGCTTTCAGAATACCATTCTCATATGACAAAACCGTCTCGCGTCCATTTTCTGTCACCCTGAAAATAAAGAGGACAAATTAAAACTCTTGCAAACGGGTATTGTCAAAACTTTAAGCGTGAATGTTATTAGATAAATAAAAATGCAATTTGATGCAAATTATTATTAAGTTACATTAAATCTTGTGTTTTATTGAGTTAACTAACTCTATTTGAAATAAGAACCCAAGCTAACTAGTTGATTCATCCATTTAAATACTAACTTTTTAGTAGTAAGTTTCTTTCCATTTACAATACGGGTGGTGGTGGTAGTACTCTTCATGTTAGCACTAGCTGGCCCGTTTAATGAGCTGTTGAATGTCGAAAATGAGGTGAAGGAGTTTCCATTAGCCATAGAGAAGAAGTCATCTAATCCATTCATGCCCAGTCCAAATGGCGAGAACACTTGCGAAGCTAGGGACGTGTTTTGTCCACGTCGCACATTTCGGTGATGATGCCCATGACCATTCAACTCTGGAATACAAATAGAAGGATAATGTTATAATTAACTTAAATGTAAACAGACAAATACATGTTAAGATTCTATGTAAATTATAACATCATACTTACCAGCAAATAGATCACGGAAAGGAGATCCACCGAAGAATTCTCTGAACACTTCGTCGGGATCGCGGAATGTGAATGGGAAACCAGCATAATTATAATCATAATCATCATCATGAGCAGATCGTCGTGAACGTCCACTATTCAGGCCCTCCTTGCCATATTGGTCATACACGCGACGTTTTTTCTCTAGAAATACAACACTTAATTAATCACTAAGTAACTAAATAAGTTGGAAGGGATCAACCAATCAATCAAACAACAAAATGGTGTCACACAAAATAAAAACTATTTTAAAAAATATATATTCCTTGCAAATTACACTATAAACATGCAACATAATATTCAAATTCCTGCCCAAACGGGATCAGTAATTTCTGCATTACTAGGATCTACTATAATTATTATTTCAATGTTCAATCTCATGTTAGTAATAAGTTTGTAAAGCATGTTTAAGTAGCACATTATTATTACAGAGCCTGTATTTTGAATATTATCTTATCATAAGACTCTGTTGTATATATTGATAATCAAATGTGGTCATTTGATTATAACTTGATAATATCCACAACAAGGGCAATTGTTATTCAGCACTCCCAATAAATTATTTGAGCAATATGAAGCTACCGAAGAAACGATGGAATGGTGTTTCGCCAAAGAACCCCTTGAAGCTAAAATGTCGATGACCATTGACTCCATTCTTGTTCTGATATCTGTGACTGGAGCCTCTCGCATCATACACTTTCCGTTTGTTCTCTAACCAAAATAACTCACAGTAAATTTATGTATTATTTACTAAACAAGCCCATAACAAATGTTGAACAATTTATTATTTCTTGCATTTGGACAGATAGCATTTTAAGAAATTTGTGTCCCTGAACTGACTAATTAGGGTTCCACCAAGGTCTGCATGTATCAATGAGAGCATAGTGACTGTGATACTGCGGGCGAGCTTAGTATGGACGTTTAAAAAAATTATATGTCTTCATATCTTTTATTATATAAAAAGTAAGTAATTAAATACAAAGAACTAATTTTTAACAATAAAATGAATTTTTTAACAAGAAAAATTGTGATTAAACAAATCAATAATACAAAATACTACTGGTTACACAATTATGAAATAAAATTTGCTTTGTTTTGAATTTGTGCCCTCCTTTGCTGCATGAGTAACTGATAAGGCAGTAGAGATAAATATAATAATAAGTATCAAGACTCATGTAGGCATTATTACAGTTATGGTAAGATCTTACAAACATTACTTTAAAAGCTTTTCGCATTTCCTCAATATAAGTTGTATCATTGAAATACTCCTGCCGAGCAAATCTAGAATCTATTTTCTAAAAGTAAAAAATATAGAACATACCATCAGACAGTACTTCATAAGCTTCGGATATTTCTTTAAATTTTTTATTAGCTTCATCTGCTTTGTCTGGATTTTTATCAGGATGCCATTTCAATGCAAGTTTTCGATAACTGAAAATTATATCACCTATTAATACTTTTAAAAATCCAGCATTAGGAACAAATATTGCCATAGCGGGTAAAATATTGCCTTAATTCTTCACGTTACTTTGTTGTCTAGTATTTATGTAGCAAACTAACGACCACTCGCATGTGCAATGATTGGTTAAAAATAAAACTTAAGACTTACGCCTTTTTAATTTCAACATCTGTTGCCGCTCTTGTCACGCCCAATATTCTGTAGTAGTCAACCATGATGTATTTGGATACCCCTCCCGGGTTTTACAAGAACCTGTAACAAAATTTGTTAGTAAACAAAAATGTCATCGATACGCAATAAAAATGTAAAACAAAGAATAAGTGGTACAATATGGGAACAAATAAATGTTGACATATAACCTAATTCTAATTAAAAAATAAAATAAGGAAGTGTTATGTACTTTTGGGAAAATTACTAACCGCAAAACAATATCTATTGATGACAAAAAAGTAAATCAATAATATTTCTTGTTGTTCATGAAGCTTACCAAATAATCTTCGAGAAAGTTGTAAATACAAATAAATATATCCTAATGAAATAGTGCGACCAAATATTTATAGTTTGTAAATAAATTAAATAACACTCACGTGCTGTCAAAATGCTTGTCCACCATTTTGATTTTTTTTTATTTTGTTCGTTGATGACAGATATAGTGATGTGAAATCTATTTTATTACAATACGCTTATTGATTTAACTCATTTTTATACTACCAATTTAATTATGCGTCTCGAGATAAAACAATCAAGCAAAATAAAAACAAAGGAATATAAAAGAAGGAATAAAATGTACGTCTTTAATATTCTACGAATGTAGTACGTTAAATAAGTATTCAATTCTATTTCTCACGTTTAATTTTATGTGTTTGTGCACTGAAACGACTGTAATACCCATAAAAATTATATATTTTGTAAGAGGATATTTTTGATAGGCTAAATACAAATAAATACAACTCGTTATTGTCATGTGTTTAAATATCAGGGATAATAAAATACGATATCGTTCTTTCGTTAATTACACCGGCGCGGCGCATTACTGTTTGTTCAGCAATTATTCAATAAAACTAGAACTAGATATTCCAACACTGTCAATGGCATAATCACTCATACTACAAGAGATGTTTACAGTTTGCGATTAAATTGCATCATTGAATATATGTATAACTGGAAAAAATGCTTGAAATTTACACTTCATATAAGCAATATAATAGGTATATTGGAGTTATCAATTCTAAAGAAACTGACTTTTCGATACTGAAAGAGGTCTTATTTTAAACGTTATAGAATTCAAATGCGTTTAAATTGAATCTAATTAGACACGTACTATTTAAAATACTAGATTCACGTCATACAATAACATTTTTCTTTAGCGAAGTGTTTTAATTTGTATCGATTTTCTAGAACAATCAAACAGGCGTATTTTAGCTTAGATATTGATTTGTTGACAGAGCGGTTTGTAACATTGATTATACACTATATTGTAGAGATGGTTTGTAACATGAGAAACAGTATTTATTTGTTCACTGTCTAATTGGCTGCCAATAATGCGAATTGTCAAGTCTTGTTATCTCTCCTCGTTTCACGGTTTAATAATGCCTACATGTAGATAAATAGATACACATATTATGTAGTAAGTACAAACACGTTCATTTATATTATTTAACGTGGTTTGTCTGGTTATGAACTTAAATTTTGTGCTTACCTTAAAACATTGATGCTTTAGACAATATTAACGTAGGCGTATGTAGGATGAGACGTTTTGTGGCAATTTATATCACTGTTTCACAATTTTCCAACACTTTCCATCACAATTTTTTAATGTCGCTATTATATTTATAACTTAGTATATTTAAACCAGTACACACTACAAATTTTCACAAAAGTTCCATGAAATACCCGCAAATATACTAGAAGTCTTAAAACGTCGTATTTGATGTGAACAATATGTGACAAGAGGATACAAACGGGATAAGGAAGCCTCCAGACCTCGTTTTTGTTACAAACTACCACACAGCAAAGTTATTCGTCGACTGACGCGCCGATGCGTAGTGTACCCGCGCCGCGCGCCGATAGCGTTGCGGTCGTCTAGCTCACTCACTCACTCACTAGCGTCGGCGCGGCGCGCGGCTGTCCGCGGTGATTGCTATTCGTCATACATACGACATTGCTGTGCCACATACGCTCTCATCCATTTATTTATCAGTTATCTTATTCTGTCTAGTATCCATTGCATTTATTGTAACAACCAACATTGCTATATTATATATATTAGTTTTATATGGCATTATAATAATTTGCCAGTGTCAAAGTAAATATTTTGCATTAATTTAATAAATTGAGCATCATGAGTCATTCATTCATCACACTAAACAGGTCAAGTCTCAGTTAAGTCAAAAATTGCTTCAGCAAACTGGTAGAATCTTTAATGAAACGTCCTACGGAGTTTTGGAGGGAAAATGGAGACACATGTTCTCTCCTTTTAAATTATTTGCCCATACTCACGCGCGTTCACGAATACTTAATGGTTAATAATCCATCATTATTACACATCAACACTCTAAGAAACATAAGTTTAGGAAAATAATTCAAGACAGATAACCTAATGTCTCAAGATGGCCGCCAAAACTTATATATTATATTAACTGACTGACTATATGTATTAACTAACGAGTTATGTCAATTTTTATGAAATTGCCTTGCCTTTAAAGAATTAATTAAACCCTTTGACTAGGCCAAATATACTCTTCGGACTAACATTACCCACCATTAATTATTACCTAAAGGCCAGGAAGTAGGTAGGCTATTTTTTAGAAAAGAATCGATCAACGGTTGTTTTTAAAACACTGCCCACACTTTGGTATAGAGAAACTGTCGATTGAAGATAATATTTTTGAAATACTAATATAAAGATTTCATTGAGAATTCTTCATGTCATATGCACCATATGACCTTCGAGGACCGGTCACCGCGCAGCCCTAGCCGGTCTGCAGCTGATCGAAGCGTTCATTCTTACTGACGTCACGCATTTATAAACGATTATCGCCTTTATTGAAGATAAGTTTTCTGTGTAGGCGACTACATCGGTTCATGGACATTAATGTAGGCTTCGTGTAATGTGATCAAGTAGCCAGCCAACACGTTGACTTAAAGTTTGTTTGGGTGATACAAAAATTTAGTCAGAGGCCTGAGTACTAGTTTACATTTACGCTGTTACGGCGTGTGTGTTTATTGAACTCCACGGCAAAATAATATTGTCTGATTGGTAGATAGATCTCACTTTACGCTGTAACAGTGTAATTGTAAACTCATACTTGGGCTTCAAATATACAGTGTAAAGTTATATGAAATTGTAGGTATACTAATGCATACAACGCATCATACTAATGCGTTCCAAATTATTTATTATTATTATTTTTTTTAAAGTTTTTTGATATTCATTGGTCTAATATCGCCCACATAACATGATTTAATTTAGTAGTGGTTAAAGGGATTGCTATCTTTTTTTTACATCTGTATAGGTACCTAAACAGCCAGAGGCGGCTCTTGCCCTTGTGGCGCCCGTGTGCAACCAGTACCATGGCGCCCTCTAGTAGGAGCGGGGTGAAAATGGAATACTTACAGTTATATTTTCAAACGGAAATTCGGGTGCAAATAGTGCAATTTTAAATGATGTCGGGAAATGAGTAGTGTCTTTGGAGATGTCGCATTAGATTAGAGGGTGCTCGGCTCCCCCTTGGACCCGGCGCCCGTGTGCGCCGCACACCGTGCACTATAGATAAAGCCGCCTCTGTAAACAGCATGCGACAAATGTTGCATGTAAAACAGTATTAAGTCTGTTCGACTAGGTAGGAAGCAGGTAGGACTAATAAAAATCGCCTGTATCTATGCCAATTTTTTTTTTGCCCTAGCTGTGATTAATATGCCAATGTCAAGTGTGTTTTTCGCGTAAATAACTAAAACATTCTTATAAAAATAATTCAGTAGTGGGTGGAAATAGAAATCTTTTGAAATGCCGTAATAAATTATGTCTGAATTTTAATTGTAAAAAATAGTTTAAAATTGGTAGGGTAGGTACAATTTATAATTATGTAAAGAGAATGCCCATTCACCTAAGAGCAATGGGCCCACATTTTTTTTCTCGTTCGTCAATGGTTTTTAGTTCATTTTGTAAGCAAATAAATGTATATGCCTCATCACCAATCAGTTTAAATTTTTCCACCCGGGTTTTTGAGTAATTATACTTTTTCTGATGCAATATTTGAGGTTATGGACCCAAAAATAGGCATTCTCCTTTAATTTTAAAATATTAGTAGTTTTTTAAACCTTTATGTCAAATACACATTCATTACACTTGTTTCATAACAAGAGGAGTCGTCCTCAAACCGGCATAACGGAGACGCCTTCCCGTAAATATTTCTTTGTAGTAGCCGTGTGTAGAACTGCACTCTAGCTTTACTCGTACATCAGCCGGAGTGTTGTCATATGCCGAGCTACAATAAATAAAAAACTAAATAGTAGATAGTAATAATGGCGGCCGCTGGTCTGACCGGCTACTCATGTTGATTACTGAAATACTTGCAAGTATTATCTAGTATCTTTAACAACATCAACTTACTCGTATTGTATTATAGAAGTTAAACATGAAGCAAGAGGACATTGCGTTGATCAAATTTACGATTGTACAACCGTGTATTCGATTAAATACAGAATGATTAGTGATATACTTTTCACGGACTCAATCGTGATTTAAAAAAAAAACTGTGTTATTGAAACCATGGTGATATAAAGCGACCGTGGTCTAGCGGTAGAAGGCGGTCGATGAGAGCCGTGTTCAAATCCCACTGATCGTTACCAATGTAACTATGCTGTATGTACTTTGGTCGCTCGGTGCTCAGCTTGAGGAGACAAGTATTTACCATCTAGAGTGACAGTGTACAATCCTCTCGTTAAACCTGGCTACTTTCAAACTGTTCCCGAAATGCGACAGAATCACTTCACGGGTGTTACATTCGAAAGTGGTGGTACTATCCCAGCAGGACGGCAGACTGGACTAATCATCATCAGTCTGTTACTCTTTAATAGTGCATATAGGCACTGAGCGACCAAAGTACATATAACATAGCTACATTGGTACAGGTCAGAATTTAGCGAGGTTCGAACACGGGTCTCATCGATCGTGAGTTTACGCGTCTATTTATTAGTTCTTCTGTTATTTTTTTGTATTAGTTCATTCCACCATGTCACGTTCATTGTGAAAATTACGAGTAGTTTTAGGGTGATGATAACATTATTAATTTAAACATCTATTTGACACTGCACTTGTAAATTTTCCAAATAAATGAATAAATAAATAATAACTAGGTACAATACAATACAATTGTCACGCCTTTTTCCCACAGGGATAGGCAGAGACAACGGAGCGCCACTTACCACGATCCTGACACAACATCCTCGCTTCCTTCACATCCACAATTCTCTTCGTGCACGCCCGACGGTTATGGGCACTAGGCAGCCCAGCTTTCATGAGGATGTCTCCGATTTGATCGGAAAACACCCCTCTGGGTCTGCCTTGTTTAACGCAACCATTCACATCAGATTTATATAACTGGGTATATTTTAATATTCATAAACATCTACGAAAATTACGTATTTCAGTGTTATAGAGAAAATTGTTTAAAGAACTTATTTTAAAATCGAACGTTCCGTAAGTTCATGTAACCTTCAATTACCTAGATAGATATTGAAGGCTATCAAATCAATTGGTAACAATTGTAAAATTGCGTAGGATGGTTTGGGCGTCGCGTCGCGTCGTGTTATTTATATTTATTTATGTACCCCAACCCAACGGTTATAAAATGTAAAATAAGTCCAATATAAAAAAAGAAACAAGCAAGTTATCATGTCCTTTCAGTCATCGAAGTTAGCATAATCCATTGAAATCTATCTACTATGAAAGTCACAATTATACATGCGAACAAAATTTATTGATTGATCAATTAATTTAAATCGATTCTATAAAATTGTATAAGTCATTGCAGGAGGCAGCGGCGGCGCTAAATGAGTTAACCAAGCTGAATTAATAGTGTCATAAAGTATACAATAGTGTGTATAAAAAAACTCATTTTATTAACTTAGGCCTCACAAAGCTGAGGTTGCCGATGCCCAGGTCCTGGCCCGTCTCGCAAAACTGGTGTCGCCGACAACGGTCAGGTTTGGTCTACCGCTGCCACTGATGGGAGGATATGAAAGGAAACCAGTTTTAGACATTACATGAATAATGTGTGACTAAAATGATTTATCCAAATAGAAAGTGGACATCTAACTAAAACTTATTCATTCATACCCAATAGACTGGTAAAATGAGTTGTTATTCCCACTTGCATTATATAATAACTTTGTCTGTTAATCGACAGGTGTTATTTTGCTTTCTATTATGAAAATATTATGTATGAACAAATATTATTCATTAAAAAAATATATATTTTTAGACATTCTTTCACTTCCTTATCTGAAAAAGATTTCAGATTCCTTTTAAATTATTTTTACAAAAGCGGTGGAGTACTAAATCCAGCTTTTTGGAGCAGAGTTTTAGAGGGAAACGTAAACATGTTTTTTTGCCTTCAAAGATTCAACTTTTCTGCACACAATTACAAACACTTAGTCAATTACACATTAACATTCGACGAAGCATAAGTTTAGGAAAATAATTATTTGAAGTTGGTCGCCAAAAGTTGTATAAAATTCTAGTTTATTCATTTATGAGTATTACCACTCGACAATCCGGCATAACGAGGGCGACTCCTGCTCGTAGTCTACTGTATTGTATTCGCTCATTGCCTGTGCTCTTGCTGTTATTGCTCAGTGTGTATGCCCAGTCCCATTTAAAACAAATCTGATTGTAATGAAGTTAACAATCTCGGAGTCAATGAACCGTATTTCTAATTGTAACTGGAATAGGTAGACAACCTGACATCGAGCGGTCTTGTTGTTGCAATAAGTTGAAACAATAAGAATTTGCAACACCAAGTTATTCCCATGTCGTTTTTGCGTGTGCAGACATTTACAGTATGCGTAATTATTATCTAATGGTAACAGTGTCTACTTTTTGTATACAATAAAATGTTTGATTTATTAGAAATTAATAAAAACTTATTTTTTATATTTGAAAAACTAATTTATAATCTAACATTTTCTATTGATTTAATTTTTATTGAATAGATATTTCGCGTCTAAGAAAATATGATTTAAAAACATCTTGCGAATAATGATAGGCACTGAATACTTTGCCAAATAATTATTTCAGCCAAATACGTCAATTGCTTAAAAATAAAATATTATTGTGCTAAAAATATAAATTAGAGAGGTTTGCTGTTGAAGCACTACACTTATTAGCGAAGAATAAATTTTAAAAAAAGTAAAACCTAAATATTTTACATTGTAGTTTGGTTTTTCTGTATTTTATTTGTTTTAATTTGTAGGTTTTGGTATGATCTTTAAGATTATTATAGGCTCATACC
This sequence comes from Tinea pellionella, assembly GCA_948150575.1. Lineage (NCBI taxonomy): Eukaryota > Metazoa > Arthropoda > Insecta > Lepidoptera > Tineidae > Tinea > Tinea pellionella. The sequence goes on along the minus strand of OX411248.1, from coordinate 5,059,961 downwards.
TGTGATAAACATGTCGCAATTAATCAATCTTAAACACGTAGTAAACATTTCCAGCTGTATATCTATTTTAAGAATTTTCTGTAAACACGTTTCACCGCGTACCACATTTCTCACAGAGATCCCGAAATGGTTATAAAATTAAAATTTTTATGTGAAAAAAATAACGACATCCGGTTACATCCGGTTTAGTAATTATAACTCCTTATGTCTACTTAAAATTATTTGGGGCTTACCTAGTATTTTAATTATTTTATTATGATAATTATAAATAATAGGTAATTTATGGATAAGTCTAAAAAAGTAAAAACAAATGTAGGCACTTTCAAAGTAGGATCTTACAGAAAATACATAAATAATAAGTAATAGGCAGTGGATGCAATGGCCAATGAAAAACAATGTGCAGCAATCACTATTAGAAAATTGCCCGTAGGCAATTACTATAACAACATGGAGTATGGATAGAAATTGAAAGAATAGCAATATAACCGGCAATGTAGCAGATTTCACCGCGGAAAAGCATGCGCGTTATTTCTGTAGATCGTCGTTAGAGCCGCTATTATTAGAAAATTTATCCACTCATATGTGTGAATGTAAGTAGGTACTAGTGTTATATTTAGCTTTACATAGATATATATCTGTATGTCTTCCCCATTTCGCACGGAGAGCAGCATTGATTTGCCAGAAGATATTCACGTAACTACAAAATACGTCAATGTGTTTTTATACGACAGAATAATCTTGTTTTTGTAATAAATTTCATATCTGAATTCTTTAAAAAAGAAATTTCTCGAATGGTACCTCATTTAGACAATTTCAGTTCATTTGTGTTACTTTACTTATTACTTACCTAGTCCTGGAAAATTACACAAGGAAATTTTTTTTTATTAGTAATTCATAAACTAGCTACGCATTGTTTAAGTTGCAAAATACTCGTTGCTAGATATATTAATTCTTATTTGAAAGTTATGTAAAACACAGAAGTATGCCTATCCCTGTGGGGAAAAGGCGTGACAATTGTATTGTATTGTAAATAATCCTAAGAAGTAAAAAAAGTTAAGATAATAAAACGAGAAACTATGTATTTTTATTTTATTTTATCATCGATTAAACAATGTGATTGTAAAAGTGATGTAATAATACTGGTACAATATCAACAGCTGCAAACCTATACGAACCTTGTAACAAAAACGTTTTGTTACTCTATTTTTTAATTTTAATTTTCAATGTTACCTATTAATAAGCCTTTAGCGACCTAGTAACATAGATAAGTTATTATCTAGCAATAAACCTAATAATTGTGAACACAGAATGTGCCCATCGATGTAGAACATTATTTTATTATCCTTATCTAGCACAATATTTGACATGTTTGTGGCGTTTGAAGTTGTACCACCTAGAACCAAATTAACGATCTAGATAGCGTGTAGGTATATTAAGGTCAATTTACAAAGAGAGATTTTTGGTGCATCGTAGGCGTTTCTCCTGATTTGAATGACGACATTGACAGCCAAAGCTAAAACGAACAAAAGTGTGTGGGTTGCTTTTCCTAACTTTCACCTCATTATCATCAAGTGCAATTTCATTGTATTTCAAAACGAAGAAAAACCATTCACTAAACAACAGGCGATCCATTGTGAATGTGTCTATTAGATGACTCATGAAGTAATTCGTCAATACGAATAATATTTTTCCGCTTTATATTTTTAAGGAAATTTATATTGCTTCATGACGACAATTTAATGTTTGTATGTAAATCTTCAAAATAAAACGTATGGCATGTAGGCATGTGCCTTTGTTTTGTTAGTTGCTATCTAAGCGATCATAATAATAAAGATTCTGATTTTAAAATATATAAAATATTAGGTTCTGACTGTATTCTACATAATAATATTATTTACGTGTGCATAGAAATCGCAATATGGTGTCTCGAGTAATAAGATCATTTAAGGCCAAAGGTGGTTCAACATTAATAATGCGTGCATATACAGGGTAGGTTTTCTAATCACTTAGGGAGCACGTGATTAATAAATAGTTCAACAAGGTTATTTTGTAAGCGCAATAAAGTTGGAAGAGTACAATGACCGATGAAGACGCGCCCATAAATGGGAATAAACTGTGAATAGTTTAGTTTGGCATTAGGTTTTATTCAAGCTAATTACTATGTAGGTTTGAACTATTTTATATGATAGCTTTATGACGGTAACTGGATGACTTTTAGTACGTGTTTAGGTGCAAAACAAATTACTTAAATAAAACTGGAATAATTTTAATTTTATTTGTAGGTATTTCAAAATATTTATAACCACTCTTATTCAATAACAAATTATATAAAATGTTTATGTTGAATTTTATTCAGGTGGCCTAGCTTTCGTTCCTTCTTACATGATTATGTCACCCCGCCTGATGTACCTAAAGCATGAAACAACTGCTATAAAATATAAATATCAGGCAGCCATCGCTTCCGCTATACCGGCTTGTGGAGACGAATGTGCACCATCAAGAGGGTACATTGCTCTCGTTATACCCGGTTACTTTCAAACTGATCCCGAAACACTACTAGGTCAAGTGATAGTACTCCCCAGGACGGCAGACTGGCCATATAACCATTATCAGTCTGCCCACCGCTTTTAAATTCTGGTATCTAAACGTTAAATATAACTAGAAATAGATATAAAACATTTTTTTTCTAATTTTGTAAGAGTTTGATGCTTAAAATAAGATGAATAGTCCGTTGGTCGGCGTTGACGTGCCATGAATAGACTCGCAGTAGGTGCTCGCTGTTGAAGGTTGCGGATAGAGAGAGGTAGGAGGGGGCGGCAATCACTTGGCGATGATCCAAACACTGGAAAAGCTCCCGCGACATCTTCGCATTGAAGCGTTTATGTTTATATCATTTCGGTACATTCAGAAGATAATATTGTTATCACACTGAATCGACATTAATTTTCATTTTAAGTTTTTATTTTTATTGACTAAATGACATCTACTTGTGTAGTTTATCTGAGGGCTAAAGTGATTACTCTCTACCATTAGACAATATTATTTAGGCAGCGGAGGTTAATATGTTTAATAGTATTAGGCGTTACTTTGCGAAAACCCATAACCAAAACCAAACTCCGTACGTCGGAGCGAAGTCGAAGCGACCACACGTCTCCTGAGGATGCCACGTGGAGTGGCGAAACGCGTCGAGAGGTTTTTGCATGTTGGTGAAGGGTCTAACATTAACAGCTAATGTGACTGTGTACCTACCTCACTAACATTGACTAGCGGAAATTAGTTGCAAAGTAGTGTTTTTAAAATAATTTAGCGGAGGTTAAACCAATTCAATTGAAGAGATCCTGTTGGTGGAGAAGTCTCACTTTACGCCGTAACAGCGTAAAAGTAAACTTAAGTAAACTCTGATGTTAGAGGTTGCCAGTGCGGTTCATGAGCCCACGTCACCTCTTTGCAGACTTGCGGAGACAATTTCTTTAAGAATGACAGGGCACACTCCTCTCGTTATACGAGTAGTCTTGTAACAATCATAATTATTATCAGTTTTAAATACGTGTGTAAATAGACGGAAGAAGAAAACTAATACCAAAACGTTATTGCAAGTTGTTTTTTAATTATTATATTTTTTAAAGATTTTCATGTAATACTTGTCTTTATCAAGCAGCAATGGACGAGTAACATCGCTAACACAAGCGCACTTACGCCTCGATAATCAATTGTCGCATTCACATCGCTTGTTTTGTGTTTTTTTTAACAAATAATTTTCTATTTATTTTATTTTGGCAACAAATAGTTACCAGAAAAATCAGTTTACAAAATGAAATAATTAGATGCCGAGAAAGAACTAACAATAATCAATAAATATTAAATGCAAGTTCGACAACGGTAAAGCAAGAAAACAAAATAAATAAATAATGGTACCATAATGTTAAGTACTTGATATTGGACGAATAATTTTTTAATAAAAAAGATATTGTACCACAGTGTGATTCGGGGTAGCTATATTATTATGTTTTTTTTTACACTCTGTATCTATATCGGTAATATATTTTAAACGTTTTGAATGTATGTCAGTAACCCAGGATGTCTATGCATGATTCACTACCAGTTAGACATTCATTATTGTACGAGTAGGTACATGATCATTACACTAGTTACTAACCCATAATATATACTTAAGTATATAGATATATAATTTTATTCGCAATTAAGTTTCCGTTACATTCAATGTTAGCTTTCACTGTGCTGCCTAATGTTGATTCATTGCTCGTCCTTTTATTTTTATTTCGATTGTTGAAGTTTGCTTTTGGACGAAGTGACGCTGATGTGTGCATCGATCGATTGCAGTAGGTAGATTGAAATTGGGCACATGACCCTAGTTCAACGACTGATAAGCATGTTTCGTACGATAATTTCCTTTATAATGACTTTTCTTTTTCGCCTATAAACATAGTAAGTTATTAAAGAAAGCTTAACAATTGTTATTTTAATTCTGGCTCTAATTGCTGTGCTTGTTATTATTAAATTATGATGAATATTTAATATAAAAGAATATTATAGAATAGAGGAATTTTGGACATGTCCACGTGGCGCTGTGTAGCTCAGTGGTCAGAGTATTCGTACTCACTAGTACAAAACTGAAGACGTGGTGTTCGATCCCCGCCCACAGTGCGCTCTGTAATATTTCATATTCAATTTTCATCATTATTTAATAAGAGCTTAAAGTTATTAAAATTATTGAAAATTAGGTAATTAAGGAGTTAGTGCCTAGAAGAAGCAAATAATACAGATTGTAATCAACGATTAGATACTGTCATAATTGTATTGTCGTAAAAAAGCTCTAAAGTTATTGGAACGCGTAAAATGCATTGACATTGTAAACCCCAGAATGACCAGCTCATTTGCCCGAAACTGGTGGCCCGTGCTCCGTGTGCTTGGAAATGGGGTCGCCCGGTCGCAGACCTCAAAACTTGGCATCCAACCGTAATTCGTAGAAATAACCCGCTGACCTAATGAGCTGACTTTTAATGAAAACAACAGGAAATAAATGCACTATCATATTTAAGGAACGCGAACTGAGAATTTCATATCCGGTTACTAGTAGATAGTTACAGTTTTATAAACAATTGTATCTTTCATATATCGTGACAGAAATAGTAAAAAAATATGTAAAAATCTGTAGCTACTATACAATTATTTCCTACATCAGATCGCGGAAGCGTCCATTACGAGAAAAGAGAAATTTGTACATAATTGAATTTGAGTAATTTTGTGTGTCCACGCGAGGCGTGATCTAGGCCGACCGACGGGTTCTATACGCCACTATCATTAATAGATTGAATATAATGTATGAATGAAACAACTAATACATACAAAATCTTTTAGCAATTATTGAATACGTAAGATTCTTAGTACTCAATTGTGAAATGCATGAGAAAGTAATCACGTTAATAAACGCTGCGTTTTGGTTTCGAATTTCACACATGAGTTTTTATGTGGAGTAAACCTCTACTTAAGTAATTATTATATTGTCAAATCGTGACTTCTAAAAAGCCGACGACAAAATTTCTCTGAAAAAGATGAAGAAGCGATTTACAACTCGCTAGACGACCATATACCTATTAGCTTTAACGACCGCCATTTGCCTAGTTTATAGTGTTATTATTGTTTTTATTTTTACTAGTTTCTACCTTATCAGTAAAGAAATCTGTGGAAAACATGTTTAATATTGATTATCCCACGCCCTTAATAGGTTTGTAGGGTGTGGTAAGTACGCGGTGGTGCGAAGCAGTGAACACAAAGGCGTGCTCGGCCGCAGCTGCAACGCAGACCCGCCACCGATCTTATCCTTGCCATACAAGGCGACTGATACCGACCCTCGCCAAATGACCCGTTACTCCGGCGAAAGCTATAAACGATACTTAAGTGGAAGGTTGATTCATTCGATTTAACAAGTAGGTTTGCCAGTAATGCTCCTGTTGAACGTTCGAATGTGAAAATCATACCGCGTTTGACCATAGATCATGCATAGCTCGTGACTGCAAGGTTAACTAGGATTGTGAGTATGATGACCGAATTTGTTGGTATACCTTCATTAATTCATTGGAAATTAAAATCATTTTTCTGAATCATGGTGTAGATTAATCGAACACTCAAAATATTAAATATTTACTAGAACCTACTTAGAAGCTATGAAGTGATGAGTAACCAGGAATATAAGATTAATTAGACGATCAAAGTGTTGACACTCGGGTGAAATACCTGTTTACACAATGAATCAGCTTCTATTCAAAATAATTATGTGCGTACCTAGTCACTATATGCAAATAATATGGCGTTAATGATTAAAAGAAATCGAAGGCAGTTAGTTCATTAGGTCAACTACCAAGGTAAAATTCAATCAATTATAAGTACCTACGTTTATAAGTAATAAGTGTGATCTCTTCAACGGAATCGTGACCATAGCAGATTATTAATAAAAAAGGAGATGATTATAAAATATTCACCGTGAACTCTTGGGGTAGATGAAACGTGGGTAAATGAAAATTACACACTCCATTAACCGCAACGTCCGCAACTGAAGTGCCGTCGCTAATGCCATGGTCACGCGTCGCTTTATGTTATCGGCCGCTCTGACCTGCCTCAGGCCATATACTCGTACTTATCTGACTACAGCAGAGATAGTATTCAATAATTTAGCTAAGCATTTGTTTCCATTTGTTATATCTTGGATAGATAAAGAGGTTTGCACACGATCGGATATGAAATGAAATTTATTGCTTGAAACATGGTATTAGTAAAAAAGGGTGTTAAATTAATTACACAATTTGTCCACATGTTTCGCCAAATTTTGCAGCATGCAAAACTTTGGATAAATATAGTGGATATAATAAACGATATTATTAAATTACAAGGATTTTTTTTTACATATTAATATCACATTTAAATAGGTATGTCAATAAAAATAAAAATATTATTATTATGTCAAATCTATAAGGAATAAAGAATCGATTCAAATTAAATATGACTTGTTTTCAATTAACACAAAAATTTAATTATTTTTGTGTTAAATTATAAAAATAATACACAAACCCATTAATAACGAAAGATATGAAAGCAAAATAACTTTTTATTTATTTTAATTGAAAGCGTGATTGCCAGTTTGATTTTGATGGCCGATGAAAGAGTAAAATGGACAGCTCGTTAGTATTGGAAATATAAAAAAGTACTTTATACAAACAGACACTTGACCAATGATTTAATGATCACGATAGCTCTAAGTTTTCAATTAATGCTAATTTTTTCTTATTCATCGTATGGAATAAAATTAAAACTAATAAAAAGAAGTCTATATTCATAGCAATAAATAATAACAACAACTCCCACTTATCTCACGCGCTGTTCCCGTTGGGGTAAGCAGAAACTATGGCGAGCCAGCAACGTATAATTTATATATTTTTTAACAATAAACTTCTTATTAAAAATATATATATTATACGTTGCTGGCTCGCCATAGTTTCTGCTTACCCCAACGGGAAGAGCGCGTGAGATAAGTGGGAGTAGTTGTTATTATTTATTGCTATGAATATAGGACAATTGCAAACTTTCCGTTATTACAACCATATATACGACTTAATATTCGGCTTTGGTCGTATATTTTAATGTTTATGTTTACCTACATTAAATTTTCATTGTATGGAAAAGAAAATGTATGAATATCTACAAACGTATAATAAATAAATTATATGAATATTTATAAATCAAATTACTTATCTTTAATATAAAATTAAATCAATTATAAAAGAATTCGACGTAGAATTAAAATTCAACTTTTCTATCTTAAAATTATGATTTTTCTTTAAGTGTAAGGTCATATATTTTTCGCGTAATTTTGTTTTTCAACTGACTTGAGTGGATTGATTAATTAAATACCGTATACTCTCCTACGTAATATTTTACTCTAGTTAATTGCCGAAAATATTTCATAATAACTACCAATTAAAAAAAGGGTTTTACATACAGACAATATGAATCTAAATCCAATTGTAATAATATATTTACTACCAGCAGGGGTCATTGTCAGTGCGTTAAAACCTAATAAATATGCTAATCGAGAGGGGGACAATTGTCTATCCATTGTCATATGACAATACGAGTTGTAGATGGATGTACATATCCACGGCCTACTTTAGGACGGGTTTAAAGTGGACAACTGTTGTATTTCAAAAAGCCCGTATGCGGATAGCGTACTTCTATTGTTCCTTTTACCTAGTTCGTAGAGTATTAGTTACAAACGTGTACCATGATAAATGAAGTAGGTTTTAGAGTTACAGTTCACAGCAGAAACGTGACTTTTAAGATATTACTGCCTACCCTACATTATGTATAAAGTGAAATAATTTTCCATTTTCCCGTTAATTAAATTAAAAGTGTGACAACAAAGCGTCAATTCAAGGAAAAACACATACTTATCAAATTAGTAAATATCTAATTAATTGAATAAATAAAACACTAACCGGAGATGAGGTTTTTAAGTTTGTAAAATGTAAACTATTATTAAAATTTATTGAATATAAAATATTCCCAAGGAAAATGAGTAAGCAATCTTACCGTCTTATCTTTTATTTGCTTGAAGTAGGTATCATATAATCACAAGCACAACACTATCATAGTCACTAAATACATCACTTATACACCAGGACTAGAGAACGTGCGACGTTCCAATCTCTGGTAGCACGTACTGTCCCAGGACAGACAACCGTTCGGGTCTCTTCCTGAGCGAATGAATGCGATGATCAGATTACGGCTGTCGCGCGCAACATTGCCCTTCACCCTGATGAGTTGCAAACCTTCAAGGTTTCATTACAATAGTGCGTTTGCCGCCACCGACCTCGTACGAATATGTCCAGTCGGAACGTCTACGTTTCTGTTGTGTTATTTTGGTGTAATGTTCAGATAGAATGAATTCTATAACCTCTAGCGTTCCATAATGCAAAGTTATTATTACGTAGTGCCCCCTTATTCGGTTCTGTTAACGTCGAGGCCGACAACTTCCTTAATGTAGGTAGTTAGATCAGATATGTTTGTACATATTAAGAGTATTTTGCTCTTTGATATTAGTCACTAGGGTATTTTTATGCGTTTTTATGATAGCTTGTGTAAATATGAGTCACGGTGCATTAACTGTTTTTCAATATAAAATGATAAAGACGGTATTATAAAGTTTAAAACCATTAATTAGTAGTACGTTAAGTAACGTTATTCGTGCAATAAAATTATTTATTTCGGTAGAGTTATCTTTGTAGATTATTAGAAGACTCCTGCTGGGTAATATGAAGCGACTTCGGGCGGTGCATATCTTGACGATATATTATTAGTGAATATAGTATTATTTGAATTATTAGGCATGAAGAATATGTCCTTGTTTATTGAGCGGTTTAAGTCATATTCTGCGACATTGAGATCATCTAAGTTGCTATTGAACCTCATTTCTCTCTTTTCATTGTTTTCTAGCAATTGTCTGAGTTTTGCGATGGTTGCAGCTTGTTTTTCACGTTCCATTTCGTTTATTAGTATTGGTAAATTTGTTAAACATATCCACAGGTAAAACATGCCCACTGAAAACAAAATTAATCAAGAAAATCATAAAAATCAGGCACTTAGGTAAAAAATAATAATTTTAAAATCGCGAACGGTTAATTGCCGTTGACCAAATTAAATTAACATAGAAAAATATTGTAGCTCGGCGTATGACAACACTCCGCCTGATGTAAAGCTAGAGTGCGGTCCATGAGTGGAAACAGCTACTACTATAGAGAAATCACTACGGTGCCTGAGGAGACAGTATGCACCATCTAGAGTGACAATGCACAGTCCTTCCACTATATTATAGGTTTTGCCAATATATCATTACTTACACAGTGCGAATCCAGATACAACACTAGCGCCTATTAACAAGCCAATATCCATAGTATTTTGTTTTAAAATCAATAACCATGTCGATACCACAATAGATAGCATTATTAACCGTATGAACTCCGCTAAGATGAATCCCACCATCAAATAATTATGGAACTGAAATGTGGTTTAAGAATTTTATTAATTTATAAAATATTATAAAGTCGGTAAACTAAAGGTGACAATAATAAAACAAAACAAATAACATAATACAAATAATAACATAATAAAAGTATTTGTACCTACTACGTAAATATATTTTTTTTATTTATAAAGGAGAATGCCCATTCGCCTAAGAGATTTTATTTCTCTAGTTTGTAGATGATTTTTAGGTAATTTTGTTAAAAAATCAATCTTCATTCCTTACCACCAATCAGTTTTATTGATTTTACCCGGGTTATTGAGTAATAAGACCGTTTTTGATGCAATATTTGAGGTTATTATTGTATTAAATGCTTCAATAAATCGATGATATTTGTTTTTTTTAAATGTAATTAAACATTTATTACGATGTATTGATATAATTTAAGTAAATTAATGAAAAAATAAGATATTATTTTAGACTATTGTTTTGTTAACAAACTATTAGATATCAAGTGGACCCAAAATGGGCCTTGTCCTTTAACGTTATTGCTATTAAATAAAAATTAACTCTGCTAAAATATTTAAACAATTTATTAAATTCTACATATTAAAATTAATTTAAAAAGTTTAATTAGAAATAAAATAGAAGTTAAAAGTTTAAATGTGAACACATAATGACGGATTCAACTGGTTTTGCTAGAAACGAAAAACGGTTAACACATTGACAGTAGAAAAACGGTTGATAAAAGCAATTCGTCCAATTAACGTCCATCACTACCGTCAACGTTTTGACGAAACAATTGTGCACCACCTCTTTACAACCCGCCTTCCCCAGGATGCCAAAACACAGGCGTTAAATTTAATTTTAAAAGTGGTGGTAAATTTATCTAATTTTATTCTCAATAAGTAAGAAATTTCTAATGTCTTAGAATAATATATTTAGAAGATAAATAAAACTTACCGTATATGCTCCATAAATGTATAGACCACATAGTAAAATGTAGATACATGACAAAGAAATTAATATTGATAGGAACTTATCAGGATCTAAAATAAACATCAGGCAAAAATATATTTTGCTTACTTAAATATTAAAATATAAATAAGATTTATATTTACAGTATTTTTTATGTTTGTACTAAGCTATAGTGAATTATCACAGACAGTACATGCATTATATTAGCATTGGTACGGGTCAGCATTTAGAGAGGTTTGCCAGGTCCCATTGATCATGAGGTCCATCCTCTACTGATAGATCACGGCCGCTCATATAATTTCATTGCGCATCAACGACGTTAATGTTTAACGTTCGAGATTACCTAAGATTTTTTAATAATAATTATTTACTTACTATCACGTATATTTTCTAAATAAACTTTCGAATATTGAACTTGAAAATTATTTATCCAAGACGAAAGTGTTTCTTGAAAATGGCTACTATTTGCTTGTGCGATAATACACATTATTAATAATATTAAAGCTTGAAACTGAAAATAGGAAATTATTCTGCGCTCGTAAATGGATGTTTCTTTTTCTCTAAAGAATTAAGATAAAGGTCGGATTTATAGTTAAGTACTTTGATAATAGCTAAGTATACAAGGTGCTAGGTGACCTAAACTCATGCCCCAATAACGTTATCTACGATTATGTGAACGTTGAACTTTGCTCCTAATAAATTATTGTTTGCAATATAAAAGTAGACAGGTTGATATAATTATACCTTCATAAATAAAACGATACTACTCACCAAAGAAAATATAGCAATCAAAATACCTCCAAGTCTTAAAGAAAACCAAAAACAGCAACTATAAACAAATGCCATTTTTAAGTGTTATTCTTACATTTTTAAATTCTTAAAATTATATTATGTTTTCAGCTAACGTACACATCGAATGACAGCCATCGTGTGACCTAACCTTTAGAACCGTTTCGTGAGACAGGTCAATTATAATATTGATATATTTGATTAGATTGTTATTTAGATAACTAAACTAATATGGAAAACGAAATCAGAAAAATACGTTTACTGAATATGGAATATGCTTTCAAACCTATTCGAATTGTATATTTTTTATATTGATCAGGCATTCCGTATGATAAGCTTGCGGAAACAGCTGTTATCATGAAGAAAGAAATCTCTGCAGACAGCAGTCACGAATGTGCACCATCGGTTGATAGGGCACACTCCTCTCCTTATTATACGTATACATTTGATTATATTAAAATCTCATTTTAAAATTAGATAGGAAAAAAAATTACAGCTATTGCTCTTGGCATGCGTTCTATTGGACGGTAACGCTAATTTTTCATGAAAGTATGTTTGGTATGTTCGTGACTTGTTTAGAAAAGAGTAATTTATAATGTTTTCTATAATTACGATATAATATTATGTATATTGTGTAATTATAATATTAATCGTTGTTTATATTGAGATGCGATAGATATTTGTTTTGTGTTTGAAGAAAAATATACCTTCAACTCCATACTACCTCCTACAACCCCCATGTGTTGTCAGCGATATTCACTACTTAAAACTCGGATTTTGATTTCGCCCTGCCACCAATATTTTTAAAAAAAAAATATCCGCCGACGACTGTTATGAGATTTTAATTTAAAACTTGTATTATTATTATCGTGGTTACACAATACCCGATCACGTCCGGACTTTGAAGCATTTTTCTTTGTATAGAACAATTATATTATGTGGATCATTATTTGTTTATTCTTGTGAGAGGCCATTGTCCCAGGCGAAAGTGTAAGAAATTATTTTTATAATTGAAACATTTTGGACGAATGTGTTTTACTGAATATTTTTTTTTATAATTTAATCATCATGCTTTTCCGCATAAAGATAGACAGAGACAAGAGAACGCCACTTGCCACGATCCTAACACAACTCCTTCGTCACGACACCTGAGGATGCAATGTGGAGTAGCGAAACGCGTCGAGAGGTTTTGCATGTTGGTGAAGGGTCTAACATTGACAGCTGATGTGACTATGTACCTACCCTCACTAACATTGATTAGCGGAAAAAGCGAAAAAGTGGTGCCTAAAAAATAATTTTGGTTATGGATTTCCGCAAAGTAACGCCTAATACATACTCCCTCGCTTCCCTCACATCTACAATTCTATTTATACAAATTCGACGGTTGTGGGTACTAATGCAGCCCAGGTTACATAAAGATGGAAGGATTTGTTCAAAAAACACCCTCCTAGGTCTGCCTCGCATAGCGCATCCGTTCACCTTTTTTTTTTTTTTTTTTTTATTGTAGCTCGACATGTGACAACACTCCGCCTGATGTAAAGCTAAAGTGCGGTCCATGAATGGAAACAACTGCTACCACAGAGAAATCTCTACGGGCTGCAGTCGCCTCCACTATGCCGGCTTGAGGAGACGAGAATGTACCATCTAGATTGACAGTGCACACTCCTCTCTTATATCTGGCTACTTTCAAACTATCCCCGAAACGCGACAAGGTCACTTCACGGGTGTTACATTCGAAAGTGGTGGTACTGCCCCAGGACGACAGACTGGACAAATAACCATCATCAGTCTGCCTACCACTCTTTAATAGTGCCTATAGGCACTGAGCGACCAAAGTACATATAACAAAGTTACATTGGTACCGGTCTTCAGCGAGGTTCGAACACGGGTCTCATTGATCGTGAGTTCACGCGTCTTACCGCTAGACCACGGCCGCTCTTTCACATCAGTTTTATAAATTACTATATTCATCCTTTATTTTTGCTTATTTCTTGGTTCGCCTGTTGTACAAGGAGTATATTGCACATGAAATAATAAACAGTTTTTGGAGGAGTTATATTATTTAAATGGAATTCACCTACCCCATTTAGGTACATAAATTTTGTTACTTTTTTCTCATGTAACTTTTAAGTGTATGTTTAAATACTGTTAGGATACGTATACGATCAAAATCCGTGAAAATTAAACAAGAATAAAAAGAAAAAGAAAATAGTTGGGTGAAAAATATAAAACACAATAATTTACAACAAAGACATATAATTTGGTAACAGTCAATATTTTTCTATTAAATGTCTTTCTTTATAATTCACTATTAAGGAATAGACATTAATTAATAATAAATAAATATTAATTTCAACATTTTTATACATTTTGTATACAATATTATTTAATCACTTTTACTTTCACAAACATCTACGGGCTCAACTATTAGACACAATAGGTACCTATCTACTTTTTTTTTAATAGTAGCCCAACATATGATCACATTCCGTCTGAGTGCGATCGTAGAGAAATGTCTACAGGTAGCAGTCGCCTCCGCTATGCCGACTGAGCAGACAAATGTGCACCTTCCAGGTTGATAGTGCACACTACTCACGCTACACGGGTCTTCATTTAGAGGCACTACTATCCCAGGACAGGCACTGGGCTAAAAAGAACCATCGTCACTATCTAATTAATAACAACAATATAAGTAATTATTATATATTTAAAGCAGAATTTCGATATAATTTAATATAAATAATAATTATCATAATACATGTAGATATACAATATACGCTTAAAGTGACATCCAGGCTCTCTGATCCGGCAAATTTTAAAAAAATACTTTTGACGTTTTTTAGTATTGTAGTTTTATAATTTTTTTTTGCTATTGTCGCCAGAAAGTACTTTTACAAAAAACCAAGCGCAGACTTAGTTTAATTGTAAAATGCAATAATTTATAAAGTCCCAGTATTATGAGCAGTACAAGGGAAGTACCAAATTATATACGGACTCTAAAGCCGAATCTTTGAAGAAGCCGGGGCTTTGATAGGCTTGAAAACGTTTCACCCACAGAAGAGATGTAAAACCTTAGATGGGCCGTTGACTAGCTCGTGACTGAACAATACTCTTTGCTTTCAATAACAGATTTTATCTAGATTGGTATCATAATTTTTTTCTATCCGGTTCAAATAAAGGACTTATAAAAATCTATGAACGCTTTTCTTTTTATATTTTGAAAAGTTCCCTTGGTCCACCAATAACTGTGGGTTTAATTAACAAATGAAAACGCATGCACATCGTAACCGATACCATTAAAATAACATAACTAACTACTAATCAAACCAAATACCTAAAAACAGAAAACGCGAGGAGATCCAACCCGAAGAAGGTGGAAAGAACTGTACATTCCAAAACCCTACCCCACTTACCAAGAAAATCCACAAGTAACTTTATAATATCACCTAATATTCAATAAACATCTAAATATCTAATAGTGGGAGGAAAGTGGTCCTTTTTTAATTATTTAATTAAAATACATAATTATTAATATACACCGTCCACAGAGGCGAAATACATAGAAATTACCGAGTGTGCAACTACGGTAAGTTAATATTAGAAAAATGATGTGAAAACCTCCGTGGACAGAGCCGAGTAAAGCCCGGCACCCACTAGCTCGGCGAGGGATTTTAAGGTGACGAGTCCGCAAAAAGCCGCAGTATTTTGTAGGCAACACCACAGCAGGATTGTCAGAGAGATACATCGTCTGAATAGTATGAAAATTAATTGTCTAAACAAAAATTCTAATTTATCTTTAGGCAAATATTTTTATTACTATTTTTTTGTTACACCCAACGACATACTTCTCTGATAATGAGAAATGTTCTGTATAGAGCTGGCTGGTATACCTAAACAAGAGCGTCGCGTGGAGGATGAGAAAAGTATGAATTGTAGGTAAAGTACATGAAGCTTTTCACTTGTAGTACGAGCCTTACATCTACGGCGATTGTAATAACAACGGTACAGAGTCTAACGTGTAAAGCTACACGAGCTCTTGACTGTAAATAATAAATAAATTTACATTTAATAACTTTTTTAGAATCTCTAGGGGGCGACGCCCTTGTACCTAAAGTGGTCCAATTACAATCCTGCCGAAAGGATATCTTGCCGTGTCGTCAATGGGCGCTGAGCCTGACGTTACACAATTAAAAAGTTCAAAAATAATGTACAACTATCTATGAATGGTAACCAAGTTTAAACTACTAATCTTAAACTGGACGAACATAAGGAAAATTATTATTTTGTGAATAACGATTGTGATTTTGAATCACAAAAAAATATATTGCGCTAAAACTTAAAAAATGTCACAACCATTCTATAAGTTGCAATTACATTATGAAATAAACGTTCATTTAAGATTTAAATCTAAGTATTTAGACAGACAGACAGACATAGTGGGAGTGTAATACTTATAAACTACAACAGTATAAGAATATAAAAAATATTTCATTCATTATTACAACATAAACAACTACATTTAATAAGTTTTAGAAACCAATTTCACCAATATTATCATAACAATTCGTTAACTAATGCGGCGTCAAAGTCTAAACGTCTGTTATTAAGTTTACGTTTCACAAGTAATAAATAACAATGGTTAGTAAATCGATCTTCAGAATTCGTTCATTCACTGGTAAGACACCAGACAGAAAGTTGTAAAATAAAAACATTCCGTAAAACAGTTTATACGTTTTAACAGCGTATTTGCATTTTAAGACGTAACAATGTTTTTAACAATCGATGGTGAAACTGGCCCTTATAATCGCTTAAAGTCCAGTTGCACCAAAAGGCCCGTTAAAGACTGTTACTTTTTACGGTAACTTTTTTAACGGTTACGTTTACATTTACTCCACACGCGTTGCAATATCGTGTAAATTCATATCGTTATCGTTAAAAGGGTGGCTGAACCCGAAAAAATAATAGACAAACATATTTGGCTTCTTTTCATACATTTGACGTTAGTGACATTGGTTTGACGATTACTTTAATTTTGACCAGCCAAAATTCGCTGGTTACGTCACCGTAAAATGTAACAGTCAAAGTAACTTTAACGGGTCTGTTGGTGCAACTGGACCTAACTGTACTATGCGAGCCAACTAAGAAGTGAAGACGCCATTTTGTTTCGCAATTCCTACAAACAAATAAACATAATGCTATGAAAAACATATTAAATATAGTAAAAACCTCTCATGTGTAACTACTAAAATATGATTTTGACGAATTGAAGTCGTTAACTACATTTTCATTTGCTAAGTACAAAAAAAGCAATCGGATTATTAAGTTATTTGATATCTGTCAAGTGACGTTAGGTTAGACCAGTTCAGTCCAGTCCTCTTTTTAATTAGCTCGCATAGTACACTATTATATAATAACTGACATTGTTTTGCCAACATTATGTAAAACATTTATAATGTTTCTTTTATCATGTTAACAATAACTTTCTCAGTGTCTGTCTGTCCAGTGCATTTGGAAGTTCGTTTTTTATTAATATCTAACTTTTAAAACGCTAATCGAAGCTAATTAAAATAATAATACGCGATATTATAATAAACTTACTACATATTTGTAGTATTCGAATACCAATCGTTGTTGATCGATATCATTTTTAGAGTGGCAACACCCCACCTGATGTGAAGCTAAATGTGGTCAATGAACGGAGACTTGCCAGATGTGCACCAGGTTGACGTGGCACACTCCTCTCGGCAATAATAATGCCTCGGAACTGTGTACAAAGCTTATCCATATTTACCATACTATATTTAATTAATTTATGTAACATGTCCGATGTATGAGATGACTATAAATAATGAGGTAAAAACAAAGTAACAACTTAATGTATTCATAATCACCTAATATGTACGTACATTATAAAATAATAATCAAATACTCACGACAGTAACAGATGCTTAACTTTAAGTCTGATTAATTCACATAGAAATATGGTCTAAATATTCAAAATTTAAAAGTCATACAAGATATAAAGTACAATTATGTATAATTTCCAACAATAATAATAGTGTTGTCTACATAGATAGATAGGGTGCGGTCAGACCGAGCTGACTTGCATGGCGGTCAGTCGCGGAGTCACCTCGGAATCCAGTGAGTCTGATGTGTCCATACTGTTCTGCAACGAGTCAGACGTCAACGACATTCTCTCCTCCTTCATACCGCCGTTCATTTCGGCCATTTCTACGGTATTTTTTTTCTGCGGCACGGGACTTATGCTATCCACCATATCGCTGCTACCGGCAGAGTTTCTATTCAGCTTGGATTCCTTCAGTGTAACTTTCTTTTCGTTCGAATTGACTTTCGCGTCTTTATTCTTCTTCCCTAATACCGGGAAAGCGCTCAGTTTAGGTTTCGATAATCTCGCTGTGCTTCCCCTTTGGATCGGTGCAGAGTCTGTCTCGCCTTCTTCCGTGATGGAAGAGAGCATGTCCGACGACTCTGTTGGCACGACTTGTCCTGCTTGTATTGGAATGTCATCTGAAATGCCACGTTAACATCAAATTATATTACTCTGTCGTTATATGTACTTACTATACATGGTGTTGAATTGTTATAACATTTAATTTCTACACTATACACAAAAGAAGAATGCCCAGTTGCCTAAGAAAAAAGGGCCCACGATTTTTTTCTCGAGTTTGTTAATTTTTTAGGAAAATAAATCAAATTACCGGGACTAATGAGTAATTAAACCTTTTCTGATACAATATTTGAAGTTATTATATTAAATACTTTAATAAAATTGATGATCTGATTTTATGTAATTAAACATTGTCTATTGATTGGTAAACGATGTTTTCATATCATGAAATAATTTAATGAAAAACATAAGATACTATTTTAGAATATTGTTTTGTTAACAAACTATGAGAAATCGAGTGAGCCCAAACATGGCCATTGTCCTTTACGAGTTGAATTTTAGTTAACATATTATTATAAATGAAGGTGCAATAACAATAGACTTTATGAATGATGTACGACGCAACGTGGATAACACTACTTTAAGTAAATTACATATTAATTACAAATTAAATTTAATAATACTAACGCAGTGAAATTCACTTTCACTAACAATGTAATGTTGCACCTTCAATATAAATATCTGTGACTTAAGTCTTATGTTCTTTATTATCTGTAAATAAATACTATACAATGGAGATTTTTTTTTAAAATTTATTAAGGCATTGGCCATGGGCCTTCAGTCAACTACAATAGAGAATTTCCTTGCAAATGCAGTAAGCCTATGATGTGCGGTGGTTAAGAGACATCACAATAAATTGTAATAATAATAATTGTCTATGACAGATGATAATTTATACTTTGCATACCCATTTAAACAATTATTGAGATAATCGTCTCTCATGAATTAATTTTGGCAGAAAGTCCATAAAAGTACTCTCAACCGAATCACTCTCCGATGATGTTACATTTACATCATTATCTTGTTTATTCATTGATATTTTCCAGTATACGCCGTCGAATATCTTAACTACTCCTTTGGTTACTTTGCTATATGATGTCATTGGTCTACTGATCAGAATATTTAAATTTGTCCCATAGCCTTTGTCCTTTATTGGCAGGGAGCATTCGTTTGGTAGTGTAGCAAACATGCCATCTGTTACAGATTTAATCACACATTGTAACATCTTTGTCGCATATGTAAAGCTAGAGTGTGGTCCGTGAACGGAAACAACTGCTACTACAGATAAATTTCTACAGGCAGGAATCGCCTCCGCTATGCCGGCTTGAGGAGACGAATGTTCACCATCCAGATAGACAGTGCACACTCTCGTTATACCTGACTAAACTGTTCCTGAAAGGCGATAAGGTCACTTCACGGGTATTACATTCGAAAGTGCTGGTACTACCCCAAGACGGCAGACTGAGCTAATGACCATCATCAGTCTGCCTACCACTCTTTAAGTATACTAACTAATATGTTACCTGGCAATTTTTTAGTGCGGAATGATGCATTTGTTATCATAGATTTTGACATTGTAACTGTTGTTGTAGCTGGAGATAATGCTAAACTAAGTCCCATAGGTCCATCGGAAGGTTGTCCTGAAATATTATTTTCTTATGTTATACTGAAAAACGATTCTGAATTTCTTTTTTATCTATTTTTTTTAGGCTTTATTTTAACAAGAATATTTCACCCTAATTGTTATCTACACAATACCTAAATACTAAATCAGATTTTTCTATATTTATTATAAATATTTACAAAATCAAATAGTATCTTGGCTCAACCAAAAAAAAAAAAAGATCATTAAAACTCAATGCGCTCAGACCCACACAGGTCACTCGCAGAACAGGTGCATTACATCCTTAATGTGACCGCAGCAAGGACAATTTTGCGAGTCAACTTCTAAATTTATTTTAATAATTTATGTGGGATTTAATTTGACGCCCAAAGCCTCAAAGTATTTCTTCAACTCGCCTGTCCATCTGTGAACATGATTTTTGTACGAGCGAGAGGGAGGAGGTTGAGCGAGAGGGGAGATTACTTTTTGACGGAAGAGGAGTAAGACGTGTGTTGTAATTGTAAAGAAGTTGTATTTGTGTAAAAAAACGAGAATAAACGGTGATAATAGTAGAATTGCCCTGTTCTTTAAATCCGCCTGCTCGATAATCCCACATTTATATATTTTATTTGTTTACAATTTCTTGAAAATGTGTACAATGAATTGGCAGAAAATATATTAATTTTAATAACAAGGTTAAAAACAGAAAATAAAAATAAAATAATTGATATCTTACCAGAAGCGTTTGTTTTTAGTGAATTAATAATAGCACTAGTGACTAGCATAACATCAGGCAGTAGTTCATAATGGCCTCTCTTGTCAATATCTTGTACAGCTTGTAATGCTATAGTATACATTTCATTAAACATTGCAAAGTACGCTCCGTGTGCTAGTTCCATTAGAAACGGTGCTGATACTGGTATCCTTGGTACTTTATTTTTAGCTCCAAATCCTTGTTTTACTATCCTACAAATACATTGTAAT
Organism: Tinea pellionella; assembly: GCA_948150575.1. Taxonomy (NCBI): domain Eukaryota; kingdom Metazoa; phylum Arthropoda; class Insecta; order Lepidoptera; family Tineidae; genus Tinea; species Tinea pellionella. Next base: position 5,039,105 of record OX411248.1, on the reverse strand, counting down.
ATTAATTATTTTTTTATTGTAGCTCGGCATATGACCATACTTCACCTGATGTTAAGCATGAGTGCAATCCATGAACGGAAACAACTGATAAGTTTCTAGTCAGCAGTCGCCTCCGCTATGCCGGCTTGAGGAGACGAATGTGCACCGTTCAAAATGACAGTGCACACTCCCCCGTTATTTTCTAATTATTTGAAGTGTAGACTGACGTAATGGCCTAATACGATATTTTAAAATAGTTGCATTTATAGAGGCCTGTGGATTGTAAATTCTCTCTTTTTACGTAATTGAGCAACTATGGCCGCACGTTGTGCGTTAGGTGGATCGTTTCACCGCAGCTACCCAATGTCTCCCAGGAAGAACAGGAGACCTTCGGGAGCGTCCTTGTCGCGCTGAGGTATTTTATATATAGTGGTCAGTTTGGGTGATGTAAAGTTTTTTGAATACAACAAATTTGTTCGCTTAGGAATTAGCAGTTGATATATAAGAAAAAATAAACAAAATCATTATTACCTGGACGATGCCGTGCAGAAGTGTCGTAATGATAACTTTGGTAGAAAACTCAATTGTTGATTATAAATAAATAGTAATGCTGTCATAACTTTTAATCTATTCTGCGGATTAATTACTTCAACTTGAGAATAAGGACCCCAACTAACTAATTTCGTGTCGCATTCTTCCCAACGCCGGAGAGCACTTTCTGTTAGAAATTGTGATCCTAAACTCATAGGCTGAAAAAAACGATAATATTATTTTAATAATACCATTTGACCTTGAATTTTATTAATAAGTTTTTTTTTTATTGTAGCTCGGCATGTGACAACACTCCGCCTGATGTAAAGCTAGAGTGCGGTCCATGAATGGAAACAACTGCTACTACAGAGAAACCTGTGCGGGCTGCAGTCGCCCCACCATGCCGGCTTGAGGAGACGAGAATGTACCATCTAGGTTAACAGTACACATTCCTCTCGCTATACCTGGCTACTTTCAAACTATTTCCGAAACGCGACAAGGTTACTTCATGGGTGTTACATTCGAAAGTGGTGGTACTACCCCAGGATGGCACACAGGACAAATAACCATCATCAGTCTGCCTACCACTCTTTAATAGTGCCTATAGCCACTGAGCGACCAAAGTACATATAACAAAGTTACATTGGTACCGGTCAGAATTAGTGAGGTTCGAACACGGGTCTCATCGATCGTGAGTTCACGCGTCTTACCGCTAGACCACGGTACAATGTACATATTATATTTATTGTTGCCAGATGAAGTTTAATGTGTAAATTGATTCTTACATTATTTTCTTTTGTTTCCTACTTTTTATTTTGAATAGTTTTCAATACAAACCTCATGATATATTGATGCTTGAGCTAATGATGGTAATCTAAACGCAACTACTTTAGGTGTCCCATTCTCATCGACAACTTCAAAATTGTAGATAGCTGAAAATTAATAAACATTTCATATGAAATATTTTCTAAGGCAAAATGTGACCATGTTTTAACTAAATTAAAACATGCAGCTTCTTATAGTGTTTATTTTGATTACTTTAATCAGATGTTTTAATAGTATTGCAGTCATCACAGATACACTAAGATTGCCGTCTAGTCTGCGTAAAACTTAAACATAAATTATTTTCAATTATCATTATTTTATTCTGACCATTTCAAGAATAATTGTCTAAGCTTAAACTACAGCAAAATTCAAGGTCAAATTTACTCTAAAACTACTTTATAAATAACTCAAATGCTATAAAGTAAATGCTGTGTTTTGTATTTTTTTATTGTTGTAGTGGAATGAATCACAAAGTTATCTCATTACAATGATTCATAAAATTACATCATTTGTTTTAGGAAAATGTACATCTATTGATAAAATACTATTTCCAGTATAAACATAATTATTTTGTTTAAATTGTAGCCTGGCCTGCATGATGTTAAGCTAAAGCACAACCCACTACTGTAAAAAAATGTCTGTGTGCAGCAGTCACCCCTGCTACGCCATCTTATGTAGACAAATGTGCACCAGTCACTGACAAAGTGTGTATTATAACCAGCTACTTTAATCTGCTATTGAAACATGATTCCGTCACTTCACAGGTATTACAATTAAAAGTAGTGATACTACCCCAGGATGACTAATCAGTCTGCTTAATACTGGTTGAAGTTCCATATAACTGAATATACCAGTTTTAGTTAAGTACCATTATTTAATTTTAACACTTTTTAACATTGGTCAGATTGAAAATTAATGAAGCAAATTATACCATCTAAAATATTTTATATCTAACTAGCAATATACCGATTATATATGTAATTGAAGATAATAATACATTGTTAATAAGATAATGATAAGATTCTTTTGTGTGTATTTACATTATTTCTTTTTGTTTTTTTTTACAAATTCAGGATTTTACTCTTGTATTTTTTTGTTGAAAAAATTAATAAAACATCTTAATTATTAATTCCAGATTACTTATAATTAAAAAGAATAAATACAAAAAATAATAGTTACCAATAAGAAGTGTCTCTATACTCTGATGTTCTTTAATAGTGCCTTTTGCTGTATAACTTAGATATGTATAAATGATTGTTGGTATTAATTGCAGCGTGAACCTGTGTAATAATAGTTCTTGGGACCGGTAAAAATTAAATAATTGCACACACACATCTTCTAATAACTGAAAGAAAAAAAGAAAAGTAAGTTAAACTATAATTAGTTCTTAAAAAGTTAATTTTAAATTAATAGTCGAGTACCTAATATTATATTTATAATGTTACATACCTGACCATTCTCTACAGACGGACTTGATTCACTTTCTTCCTCGGGGGAAAATAAAGAGAAAAGAGCTGAGGCAATTTCGTGATTATGTTCATGTTCAGCTGCAAAACTCTTGAAATCATCTTCTTGAAGATTAGCATATTCAGACAACCAATCTGATATCAGGGCTTTCCATTCTGCCATTGTGTATTCTAATTACTTTGGACATAAATTCTTAGATACCTGACAAAAATCAATCCATTGGAGAAGCTGTTCAAATGCCCTAAACACGTAGAAATATAAAAAGAAGTCCTACAACCGTGAACATATGTTACGCGATTGTAAACCTTATAAAAAGTGTATACAAAGTATGTACCATAATTAGCAGACGTTATTACAGGTTCGAGGTTTATTATGTCAATGAAATTTGCAATAACTTGTGATTTCATTGAAAATTTTCAATGTAAACTTGATGTTGGATATGTTATAGTGAAATATTTGTTTATAAACTTACTGACGTGTTATAATTAAACATCAGGTAATCTATTAAGTTAAAATTCATTATTATGAACACATTGATTTAAATACTATGATTTTCTAATAAATAAAATTAAATAAAACACCCTACTCCACACATTTTTTTTTTTTTTTTTGTCAATTCTCCCATTCTGGGAAGGCAAAGGGAACAAAGCCCATACAGCCATGTCTTCAGTAATATAATATGTCTTCAGTAATATAATATATATCTCATTTGTAGTAAATTCTTGAAGTTTTTACATCAAATTGCAATGGTGTTTTACAATTTGACGCTTTCTTGGAGTATTTGGCGGCAATTCACCCGGTCACGTCACAATATGAGCGTTTTCACGGCGTGGGATAACCACAAAAAAAAAACCGCTTCTGTTGCCTCATATAGAGTGAATTTTAATGTTTCCACAATTACTCACATGCGCAGCATAAAATTACGCAAAATAACACCAATTTTACACAATAATAACCACTAAACTAATTAAGGAAAGGGATAAAAAAACACCTCAACCTTCCCGGGCAAAAGCGCGCCAAACACTCCCTACTCCACACATTTCACTTTATCTAATATTTTTTTAAAGTTGGGAGGGGGGTGTGGCCATACATGTGGCTCCAAATCAATGACTCGAATAAATAATCGTATGATTAAATATATTTAGGGTTAATATTTTGATTATATGATTATCGTGATTTAAAACTAATAGAATTATATATTATTTTATTTCTTATTTACAAATAAATTGAAAATATTTAATTGAATACAAACGTCATCGATGTCAGTATGCCACGTAACTTGTCAAATTCGGTGTAAATAAAATGATATTGTAGTTGCATTGTGGTTGTTTCTTCCAAAACTTGATATTTTGAAGAAAATATGGGATCTTCCCATAGCACCGAAGTGCCTGGGGGTGGTTCTGAAGGTTATCACATATTAAGAGTAAGAAGATTGTGATCGCTTCACCGGTAATTTTTTAAGGCAAATATTCTTGTTTCTAATTCATTTCTAATTTTTAGGTTCAGGATGGTTCCCCGGGGAAATTAGCTGGATTGGAAGCCTTCTTTGACTTTGTGGTAGCAATAGAAAATATAAGACTAGACCAAGATAATGACACACTAAAAGAAATATTAAATAAGAACGTTGATAAATCAATTAAAGTTACAATATACAGTAGCAAAACTCAATCTGTAAGAGAAGTGATGATAACACCGAGTCAAACTTGGGGAGGGCAAGGGTTGTTAGGTATAAGTATACGATTTTGTTCATTTGAGGGTGCCAATGAAAATGTATGGCATATTCTTGTAAGTATACAATTATTTATTTTGCTAATACCATTTATTAAATATAGGTTACTATATAATAACAACCCTCTATTATTTCAGCAAGTTCATCCATCATCACCTGCTGAAGCAGCTGGTATGCGGCCATTTACGGACTATATTATAGGTGCTGACTCTGCAATGTATGAGAGCGAGGACTTGTTTACATTGATAGAATCCCATGAAGGGCGGGCTCTGAAGCTGTTTGTCTATAATGTCAATGATGATAGTTGCCGTGAGGTTACAATAACTCCAAATAACAACTGGGGAGGTGAAGGAAGTTTAGGTTGCGGCATTGGCTATGGTTATCTGCATAGGATACCTATAAGGCAGGGTCTCGAGCCACAAACTGGACAAGGCCTTTCACCAACCGCAGCTTTGGTCAGTATTTCTATTAAATAAAATCATTTATTGTAAATAAGTACTTTATCATTGTCAAATGATTCTACAAATACATTTGGCTTCAGAGATATTCTGTCTAAAAGGGGATCACAACAAATTCGACATGTAGGTGTTAATTGAAAGAGGGGTAGGCAGATTGATAATGCTAAATGATAAAGTTAATGCTAATACTTTTATGTGTGACACTAGTGGAGTAGTATTTGGTTTTGGTATTCGCTAGGAAGTAGCCAGGTGTAACAAGGGGAGTAGTGTTCTGTGAGCAGTGGACATTTGTCTCTACAAATTGTCATAGTAGAGGCAACTGCTGTTGTATGGGCTGTCTACTCTCTTGATAAATAGCACAAATTAGTATTATTGACATCTTTAAACATATTTGTTGAGGTGTCTTTCACAAAAAAAATAATGTAAAAATAATTTATCGAATTTCTTGATTAAAATCTAATTAGGTAATATAACTTTTCAGCTACAACCATCTGCACCTCAGACTCCCCAACAAATGCAAGTTCCACAACAAAAGGAACATCCTCAAACTCAAATTGTCACAAGTGAATTACAAAATATGTCAATAAATGATAATTCACTACCAATTATGCCACAAAGTTCACCTATAAGCGTTTCTGAACCTCAACATGTTCCTCCGCCGTTCTTGAGTGGAATACCAATGGTGAATCCTGTCCAGACAGAAAACCAGACTACAAATGTACAACAACCTGATATAGGTCAAACGGCAGAGAATATTCCATCACCTCATTCTTTAGTATCATCAGCTGTCTCTTATACTAGCAGTAAGTGAAGTTTATTTAGTTTTATTTTTAAAAATATATCTTAATCCTTGTCAACATTGAATAATAAATTGTTTATTGTACAAAACAAGAAACAAAGGCAGACATCATTTACCAATCTATATACAATGTTTAATTACATAAAAAACAGATATCATCAGTTTTATTAAAGCATTTAATATAATAATAACTTCAAATATTGCATCAGAAAACACCTAATAACTCAATGATCTGGATGAAAAGATTAAAACTGATTAGTAATAAGGAATATAGATTTATTTTTGTACAAAATTAACTAAAAATCTAAAAACTCGAGAAAAAAATTGTGGGCCTATTTCTCTTAGGCGAATGAGTATTCTCCTTTAATTGCAGATAAATTAGTGATAGTATTCAATTATTCATTAAAATTACAGGTTTAGCGGAATCAACTCTCACAAATCTTGGAAGTATACCATCAATGTCTAATATACAACCACCAGCTCCACTACCGAATATTCCTGGTTTCCCGATGCATCAGCCACAGCCGTACATACCGATGATGCCAGCATACATGCCGCAAGCGTCTCAACCTCAACAAGCACCTCTAGTACCCACATTTGATATTAGTGCCTTTGCACAGACTCCAGTACATCCACCGCCTCAATTGAGTGGAATCCCTGTAGTGACTCCTGTCTCATTGCCAGGTATGCCACCAATCACTGTCAGTGCAACTTTGCCAGCTTCAACAGTACAGCAAATTCAAGGACATCAATTTTTACAAAATAGAGAATCGTAATTACTAATATTGAATAATTGATGTTTTTATATTTTATTAATTAATTGTATTTTATTTAAAGTTATTGAATTGTATATATGTATGTATACTGTTTTAGCGCATTATTTGGGGTAATATGGCGCTTGTAGTATTCGACTGAAATAGTCTAATTTGCCGTAATTTTATTGCGTTTTACTGTGCATTACCCATTACTTTTAGAATGCTCTGAATGCCGATTACGAACCGAGCTCACCGTGAATCACGGTGAGTAGCTGACTTCCTTCGAGCTCGCTTTGTAACGCCCCCCATGGCACGTCACATTCACGGTGAGCTCAGTTCGTAAACGGCACTCTGATCACCCGTCGCAATTTTTTCGGTATTAACAGTATTATGCAAACAAAATGATCGCCAATGAGGTGCTAACCTAGAGCGCTGTTGGCGAATAATGACCACTGATTTTACCAACAATGTTATATGCGGGTAGGCCTAATACAAGGCTGCGTGTCGGCCATAAAATTATACTATTCAGTCAACAGCACTTACATTTGTTGTGACTGGTAGTTATTATTCCACTAAAGCCCGTATCTATACTGTGTTTTCGAGAATAATATAGAAAATAATAGATTTATTCATATAAAAGTGTTATATCCAATTATGCAATATTACATACACTGAGTAACTATCAGGAGCCTTAATATCTATCGATTTATCCACCTACATGGGTTTAGTGTTAATGAAATCTGTTTTTATTCTGTAAATGATCGTGTTAACAAACTATTACTAAATCATAGGATTAACGCTTCGAGGTCAAGCAAAATTTTATTAAAACTCCCATAGTTTTAGAACCACTGAATAACGCTGATAAATCGATAGTTATTAAGGTCCCTGGTCGCCCTGTTACTTATGATAAACGTCTCTTCTAGTTTCACCGTGTACAGGGCCATCTTTCTAGATCAGGGGACCCTAGGTCCAGAGTAAGATATATTTTTTATTTTGTTGTCTTTTACTGTTTGTTATGGTAATTTTTTTGTGGTATTTTCGGAATATGTGGAGGCCCGAAGGTGGCCCTGACCGTGTATATTACGTTTGCATCTTGCTGCATTTATATTGTTTAATTTTGTAATGTTCTTGAATTATGTATTACTTTGCACAAAAAGATAAGCAATTACGAGTTAATAGTTAGTTAAATTTCACGGTAAACATATACCTTCTATATAGATTCTGATTTAGATGACTATATGTCGTACATTAAAATAAATTGTATTTAACTGCCAACCGTGTAATGTTACGTGTTCCGTACCAGAAAAGATTATTTATTATTTTTAAAATGTATAATTAGTAATTTTGCTGGCTGGCAACATCCCTGTCCCCTTCTATCCAATTACCTTTTCCTACAACTGCGCCATCTAGTGGCCACCGCTTTCTTGTGACAACTACGGTGCGACGCACACGCTCGGACCTCCGACAACAACAAAAAAGGGACGAAATTTCAAACAAAAGGAGATAAAATCGACCTAGCATTCTTGCCTTGGTACCAAGCGATAAGGATACAGGAGGAAATAGGTGCAGCCGTATCACAACGTGAGTACCTTTCTTTCTCCATCCAGCAAACCTTCCGCCAGCCAGTGGATATCCCATACATATTATTTTTGGTCATTCGAGTCGAATCCATCTTTTAAAATCGTTTGAAATAAGCTTCTTAATTCACGTCACAAAGTAGCCACAAATCACGGTATACTCGTATTTCAGTGTACAAAGTTCCAGAACCTACCGCATAGCAAAATTAGCCTGTGTAATCTGTTACTTATCGTATACTAAAATCATAATTTAATTATTTACATTTATTACAAAAAAATATAAATTTAACATTTTTTCTTACGTACCCACTAGTACATATTTTTTTGTATTTTTTCATATATTTCTATATTTATTCATTTAATTGGTGTTTTTATTGTGCAATACGATCATGGACGATCTTAATCAATTATATTTTGAACGGGATGTCGTTCTTAACGACCTAACTAAAATGTTAAATTTTTCTAAGGATAACATATCTCAATTTAAATGCAGAGTGCCAGAATTAAATACCTTAAAAAAGGATTTTACGCGTATTCAAGGCAAAATAGAAAAGAGTTTATTTAAAGCGGGAAAATTCGATAAAGATTCGGAGTTGCAAATGAGAGATAATTTTAATACTCTTTACTACAATATTAAAATAGCAGCTGACGAGCTCAAGTCTAATTTGCGACAACAATCATTAAATACATCTAACTGTACACATGCAAAAATCAAACTTCCGCCTTTAAATCTTCCTGAATTTCGCGGTGAACCGACCGAGTGGAACTCATTTCATGATTTATTTCTTTCTATTGTGCATAATAACGATTCCCTATCAAATATTGAAAAATTTAGATATTTACTATTATCTGTTCACAATGAACCACTTAACCTAATTAAATCTATACAATTGACTTCTGAAAACTATCCTATTGCATTTAATACTTTAGTAAAACGTTATGACAACAAAAGAATTATTGCTACAAAACACTTGGAAAAAATATTAGATTTAGAATCAATGTCAGACAAAATTAATCAAAGCGAAATTGGTATAAAAAATATATTAAATATTTATCAAGAAAATATTTCTGCTTTAAAAGTTATGCAGTTCCCTGTCGATGAGTGGGATTTCATATTATTAAATATTATTTTACGTAAACTATCTCCATATATTCGTAAACGTTTTGAGTTATCATTAAGTTGTGCATTACAGATTCCAACAATTAATGAGCTAATTAGTTTTCTCGAAAAGGAAGTTGCAGCGGCTGACGTCATGCAAAATAGTGTTAAATCTAGTGATAAAATAATAATAAAAACAAAAGAGCCGCGTCGCGCGCTCGCTGTTAACATACCTAATAATGTAAACAACTACAATAATAATAACAAGATAAATAATAATAATAAATTTAAAAAATGTTTTTGTTGTAAGTCTGATCATTATTTATTTAAATGTCCAGTTTTTCTTAATTATACTATTAATGAACGTTGCGAATTTATTAAAAATAAAAATATTTGTGTCAATTGTTTGAATGTAGGTCATAATGTTAGTAAATGTCAATCATCTTTTACTTGTCGTTCGTGTCATGAAAAACACCATACTTTATTACATAATACGGGCAATAATAATAATATTTCAAATAGCTCCGTACTGAATATGCATCACGTAAATACTAGTGTTAACATCGAACCCTCTCATGCGCTCGCGTCTGTGAATGAGTCACGCGCGCCGTTCATTGATCGCTGTGAAAGCGCACATACTGTTCTTCTTGCTACGGCACTTGTCGATATTCACGTAAATGCGTCTTCCCATACCGTGCGTTGTATTATCGACTCGGGCTCGCAAGCGACTTTCATTACTGAGCACTGTGCTCGCCGCTTAGGCCTCGCGCGTCAACATAGTAATGTGCCGATTTTTGGGATAGGCAGCGATAAACCCTTATTACCAAGGGGTCAAACTAGTTTTATGATTTCACCGCGGAATCGAAGTGAGCCGCGTATTCACGTCGATGCACTCATTATGAATAAATTAATGAGTAACACGCCCAGTGTAAAATTGCCAAATAATAAATGGCATCATATTAAAAATCTTTCTCTTGCCGATCCATTCTACTACATACCTCAACCTATCGATATATTGCTAGGAGCAGACGTCATGTCTCAATTGATGCTAGGTAACACTGTCGTTGGCGAGCCAGGGTCGCCGATGGCTATCGATAGCGTCTTCGGGTATATACTTATGGGTAAAATTGATATGTTGTCAAACTCGTTGACAACGTTTCATCTTCAGGTGAACTCGGTCGTAACCGACGTTGATCTACAACGGTTTTGGGAATTAGAATCTATTCCCGAGACTAAGCTTCCTACTCCCGAGGAACAACTTTGCGAATCTATATTCCAAAAGACATTCACACGTGATAATACAGGTAGGTACACTGTGTCACTTCCCTTCAAGCCCAACGCGGCACCGCTCGGCGCGTCACGTGATATCGCTCTTTCTAGATTCCACAAACTCGAATATCGTTTGCTTCGTAATCCCAAATTACAAGCAGAATACAATAATTGTTTACAAGAATATCTCGATCTTAACTACATGGAACCGGTAGCGAAGTGCGAATCGGTGTCTCCAGTATATTATATACCACATCATTGTGTGATCAAAGAGAGTAGTACAACTACGAAAACTCGCGTAGTTTTTGACGCCAGTTGCAAAACAACTAACGGCAACTCCTTAAATGATAATTTATTCACAGGACAAACGTTACACAAAGATATCGTTATTATTCTATTAAAATTTCGAATTCACGAAATCGTCTTAACAGCTGACATTAAGAAAATGTACTTACAAATTCTCGTTCAAGAAAAGGATCGCGACTTTCAACGCATACTGTGGCGTAAATCGACAAATGAGCCCGTCTGTGATTACCGTCTACGCACCGTCACCTTTGGCGTAAGCTCGTCGCCATTCTTAGCTATGCGCACGATCATTCAGCTCGCGAACGACGAACAACACCGTTTCCCACGTGCGGCTCGCGTTCTCCTCGACGACATTTTTGTTGACGATGTCGTCACAGGAGCGCCGACTGTTCAAGACGCACTGTCCCTCAAGCAGGAATTGATTGCTATCTGTCGATTAGCCGGTTTCACACTGCAAAAGTGGCAGAGTAATCATTCCGGACTTCTCGATGCAGAAGTGAGGTGTTCTCATGGTGAGCGGCCCTCAGGCTTGCCCTTCGCAGAGCTCGAGAATAAACAATCTCAACTTGATACCGATTTCATCGAGCGATTTTCGTCTTTAGGAAAACTTGTTCGCGTGACGTCATACATATTTCGTTTTTATAATAATTGTAAAAAAATTAATTCAATAAAACAATCTCATGTTTCAGTTAGGGAATATAATTTTGCACTTCAACGTCTAATTAAATTAGTTCAACATAATGTTTTTTATGATGACATCAATAAATTGATTAATAACAATCCTTGTTCATTAAAATTACTTCGATTAAAGCCATTTCTCGATGCAGATCAAATAATACGCGTTGGTGGGCGGCTAAATAAATCCTATTTACCGTACAGCGCTAAACATCAAGTAATTTTACCTAAAAAACACCATTTAACAAACTTAATCGTGGATCATGCACATATATCATATCTTCACGTAGGTCCACAAACACTACAGTGCCTACTCTTCCAGCGTTACTGGATATTATCCGCGCGCGACGTGATCCGCCGGATCGTCCATCGTTGTGTTCGTTGTTTTCGCGCGCGCCCACGCCACCAACAACCATTGATGGCCGATTTACCACCGGCACGTGTGCGTCCTCACAGACCGTTCGTTAGGGTCGCCGTCGATTACGCCGGACATTTCTACGTACGCGCGAATAAAGTTCGCAATGCAAAAATCGTAAAATGTTACGTAGCAGTCTTCGTGTGCATGACCGTTAAGGCAGTCCACCTCGAGTTAGTCTCGGATCTGAGCTCTGACGCTTTTCTGGCGGCATTTCGCCGTTTCATATCACGTAGGGGTCTCTGTACAGACATTTATTCCGATTGCGGTAAAAACTTTGTCGGTTGCAATAAATATCTAAAGGATCTTTACGAATTTCTTCGCAATGAAAAAACTCAAAATTCAATCGTAGAATATTCCTTAAATCAAGGAATAACGTGGCATTTCAACCCACCATATGCTAGTCACTTTGGTGGACTGTGGGAGTCGGGTGTGAAGAGTTTTAAACATCATCTCCATCGAGTAATCGGAACTCAGACGTTAACATATGATGAGTTTAACACACTTCTCACTCAAATCGAAGCAGTTCTTAATTCACGGCCTCTGTGCGCCCTCAGCACGGATCCTACCGATCCGTTGCCGTTAACTCCCGCTCATTTCTTGATTGGAGGACCAATGACAACTCTTCCAGATGTCGCTTTGCACGATGAAAATACCAATCGTCTTACTCGTTGGCGTTTAATGCAACAGTGTTTCCAAAACTTCTGGCGTCGCTGGAGTAATGAATATCTTCATCAACTTCAGCAACGTACAAAGTGGTTGCACGATCTTGATGCACCGATTAGCGAGGGTGACGTTGTAATAGTCAATGATCACACCCCTCCGTTACAATGGCGTTTAGCTCGTGTCCATGCTTTGCACCCGGGCAGCGACAATATCGTCAGAGTAGTTACTTTAAAATTGGGAAACACTCTTGTCAAGCGCCCCGTAGTAAAAATATGCGTATTACCTAAACATTAATTTTAGTATAATATTAAACCTATTCCATAGTACCTAGTTAACTTATTTTCATTTAATCATAATATTTATTTATGTATTTATTTATTTTTCTTGTTACGTCTTACAAAGGCTACTTTTATATGCGATAGAAGCTTAGTGTTAGTATTCATTCTTTAAAAGAAACGAGTTCTTTTAAGGTGAGCGGCATGTTCCGTACCAGAAAAGATTATTTATTATTTTTAAAATGTATAATTAGTAATTTTGCTGGCTGGCAACATCCCTGTCCCCTTCTATCCAATTACCTTTTCCTACAACTGCGCCATCTAGTGGCCACCGCTTTCTTGTGACAACTACGGTGCGACGCACACGCTCGGACCTCCGACAACAACAAAAAAGGGACGAAATTTCAAACAAAAGGAGATAAAATCGACCTAGCATTCTTGCCTTGGTACCAAGCGATAAGGATACAGGAGGAAATAGGTGCAGCCGTATCACAACGTGAGTACCTTTCTTTCTCCATCCAGCAAACCTTCCGCCAGCCAGTGGATATCCCATACATTACGAAATATAATTTAAAAAAGAAATAGATGTTTTTTTATTTATTAAGTCGTGGTCATGTGTTTAAATCTCGCTGACTGGTACCAATGTAACTTTGGTCGCTCAGTGCCCATCATCATTTTAAATTAGTTTATTATTATAACTTAGTATATAAATAATATTTTTAAAATTTGCTCCGACTCTTGACTTTTGGGCACGTAATAAAAAGTTCGCATTAAGTCAAATATTTTATTCAAAATACATTATATTATTATTTTATAAATTAACTTAATTATTAAACAAGTACTAATAATAAGTACACATATCAATATTCTTATTATTTTCATGCGTATTATGAAACTTTATGGTTATTATTAAAATTGTTTTTCATACTTGGATTATGTGAAATCGTCATGGAAGTTATAATCTCAAGTATTTTACCTATAATACAAGTGATTTTTCTTAAACCGACATGTGACCATCACACTCTATTTGATGTTAAGAGTACGGTCTATGAACGAGTATAACTGCTACCAAATATAAATGTCTGCAGGCAGCAGACACCTCCGCTATTGCTGTTTAGGCGAACGTGTACCGTCCAAGTGCAACAATCTCTTTGATATCTGGATATTTCCAAGCCGTTTCCTAAGTTCCCACTAGGCCACTTCACGGCTGTTACGCTTGAATGTGGTGATACTACCCGAGGACGGCAGACTGGGCTAACAACCATTCAGTCTGCCTACTACTCTGTGATTAATTTAGGTAAATCAAAGATCGGTGTTATGGTTCGGTTCGTCGGGCGGAGGTTTTTCATTATCAATTCTCATTGCGAAATTGTCGTAGCCTCCAGAAAGACGATCACTATAGAAAACACCACCAGCCATTTCTGATAGACGTCTTCTTCGACGTGTGTCTTTATCATCAGCGAAGCTCGGTGGTCGTACGCTGGAACTACGCCGTCTTTCTGCACCCAATCTATTTGGAATTCGTAGACTTTTCTGTGAAAAATAACGGGTTGAGTTGTGGGTGTTGTAGTGGCGGATTATTCTTTAGGCAAATGGAATATTTTTAAGCGAAAAAAATTTATTAAAAAAAAGGAAAAAAAATGAGATGGCCAACGAAAGATAAGCTAGCCTAAGGTGCTGTCGATATTTCAGAAATTAGCTACAAATGCCACACGGAAAAGATCACGTTTTACGACTTTTAAACCTATCATAAATATCAAAGATTGTACGATTTGTTTTTTTTTCGCCACTGGGCTGTGACTTTAATAGTTAAATTTTATAATATGCTTCAATTTTGAATACTTTGAACTCTAACATAGTACCTAAACATAAATTATAATTACCTTTAATTGACTGGGTAAAGCGTTTAACAGCGAAACAATTGGTGGCGAAATGAGATCGATCGGCACTGTAGACGGTTGTGTGACACCAGTTGCAACAGACACTATCAGTCCACTGATCATAGTTGCTATACAACCAATAGCCGAGTACCATAAATATGATATTCTAAATAACCAAAATACATCTTCACTGAAAACAAAAACAAAAGAAAGGTTGGATTTTTTATTAGGGCTACAGAAGTATAGGTAACCGATTTTAATTTAATGATAATGCAAACCTGTCGTTCGTAAAAATAGTAGTATTAAAATTATCAAAATTGTGGCATCCTGAAACAGATGTTGGCAATCGAGTCTGCGGAACTTGTACGACCTGCGCTCCAGTACCAGCTATTACCACGATAACCAAACCCACGATACCACCAACAGTCGCTCCCTGCCAAATAAATTAATAATAACACCCGTATTTATTATTCTGACGCGATTAAATTCGAAGTAACATACAGTTTTATTGGTCCAAGGAAAGAGCATTCCCAAAGAGAACAGACCCAGAGATATTCCACCAATCATGCCATTGAACGATAACGCAAGTTGCAAAACTGGTCCCAGTCGTTCTACAGCGAATATTAGGGCGAACGACAATGCACCACATGCTAAACAAACCCAACGCGCTATCTGTGAATATAATATTGTATTGTTAGGCAAGTAATTAATATTGATTGAACATAAGATACAAATAAAAAAACTCACATAAGCTCCCTTATTTTCTGGTAATGTTATTCCCAATAAACCTGATGCCATGTCTTGACAAGCTATAGCTGCTAAAGAATTTAATGCTGATGCAACGGTTCTGCAATTAAATATTTATTACAATAAAAAATATGTTGTAAGAGCCAATAATTGAAACAATAAAAAAATATGCAGAATTAAAAAAGAAAAAAAAACCAGTTAGTTTTGGGAAAGACAAATTAGTTTTAGTTTAGAACTAAAGAACACAATGGCAATCAGCTATCATTTTACATTCTATTAGCGCTTGTAAAAAAAAACAAGCTGCAAAATTTAATAGAGAGTGCGTCTCATTAAAAACATATTTACTTACCCAAGACTTGCGGCGAAAATACCAGCAACAAAAAATCCTGGAATACCATGATGTGATCCTAGTTCGTGTACCACATATAGGGGAAGCAATCTATCAGACGCGTTAATCATTCCAGCCTGTTCAGTACGATAATAGCCATTAATATCTTTCTACACAAAAATGGCTTTTAAAGCGTGGTAGGCAGACTGATGATGGTTATTAAACATTATTAAACCAGAGAAACACCAGTGAAGTGATCTTGTCGCGTTTGTAGTAGTTTGAATGTAGCCAGGAATAACAAGAGGCCAGGTGACTGCTGCCAGTAGAGATTTCTCCGTAGTAGCAGTTGTTTCCGTTCATAGACTACACTGTAGCCATTACATCAGGTGCAGTGTTATCAAATATAGAGTTACAATTTAAATAAAATCGCTCTTATTAATAAACAGTAGGTACCTTGATAGGATCACAATCTGCATAATGTGCTGCCAATATAGCTCCAGTCACAAAATTAACAGAATATACTGCAATCAATCCCACTGCCGACACCCAAAGTGCTATTCTGGCTTGGCTAATACGTTCCACAGATAAATACTTCTGGACAGACGCCTGATTAGCGCAAAACATTCCAGCCCAATAAATTGTTCCTCCTACTACGACAGACCAGAATGAATGTCGCACAGTCGGGTCGGGGTTCATGCTGGAAGTTATTAAGTTTATATTAAGACCTTAAATTAACATAAAGAGAAGAAGGTACGGTACGTTCTGTTGTTTACTAGTGAAAACGGATCAGACGCACAAGAGACAGAGATTGAAAGACAGACTGAACTGCGAAGGAGACAGAATGCTGTCACTCGTTTACGTACGTGTGTCAAAGTATGCTAGTTAGACCTAGTTTGCAGGCTCCACTTTTTAGTCATAGAGTAAGGTATCTTTCTCTTTTTTGTTTTAATCTCAAGATTATGACACGGCTCGTCATTAGTGGCGGATTAAAAGTCAACAGCGCCTTGGGCTAACACCTCATTGCATGCCATCTAATTCTTCTTTTTTCATGATAATGTTCTTTTTTTGTGCAATCGTTAATTATTATTTTTTATAATTTCCACGGGCACACTTCGACATGCTGAGATTATAATAATCTGCCACTGCATGATCACATAATAATTGATTTAATAATACGTACTCAAAGAAATGTAATCTATTAGTCTGATATGAATAATCCCAAACTGCATTCATTCCATTAAGTTTTGCAGCACCTAGCGCCAGTACAGCTGCCAGTGATCCCAAAAGCACAGCTGACTGAAAGGTATCCGTCATGATAACGGCTTTCATTCCACCCTGTGGAGTAAGTTTTTAGTTGATGTATATTGTTTTTTCACCAGAGAGATATATAAGTCGCCCCCATTATGCCGCTAGAGACGTGACTAGATCCGTATGTAATCATCGGTCTGCTTACCGCTCTTGTAATAATATTGGCTTGAATACTCACCTGCGAAGCATAGAATATGCAGACCACATACACCAATGATACAGCTAAATAAGTATTTAAACCAGTCACTGAAATACATTAAAATACCTTAGATTAAATGTTGCACCTTATTATTAAATTATTATGAAAAGGAGAATGTCCATTCGCTTAAAAAAAATTTTTTCCCGAGTTTCTCGATGATTTTTAGTAATATACAGGGTGAATTTTTCAAGTGGGCTTTCATGGGCAAATCCTAAACTATGAGAGATATCGAAAAATGCTGAAAGGAGTCTCGATGCCGATTTTGATGAAAACTAAAACTGCATTATTAGATTTTTGATAAATCCATTTTCCCGGCCAGGAATCGAACCTGTTGATTTTGAAGAAAAAAAAACACGCTGTATTATTGCATCTGATGGCGTTCCTGATAAGGATCAAATTCTGGGAAGTAATGATATACGGCAAACCAAAGAAAAGTGTTGATTTTTAACAAATTGTCTCTTATTTCCATGTATTTATACATTACCCATTACCTATTTATACATTAAAAGCCATAACCGCAAGATCTAACACCTTTAGATTATTTTCTCTGGGGGCATGTCAAAAATGAAATTTACAAACGTACGTACAATGAAATTGATGACTTAAAACTAGCGCTAGGGAATATTCTGAACGGAATCAATAACCTTGTGATGTGGAATGCAGTACACTCCTTGAGGCGTCGAGTTCACCTATGTATTGAAAATAATGGCTATCATTTTGAACAATTGATTAATTAAGATTTAATTACTTAATGTTAAAAAAAACAGGATTTTGCTAAAAATCAAGACTTTCCTTTCAATTAATCTCGAAGAGCGCGAGAATTTAAATCATTATGATGATTTTCAATCAATGTACCGGTAATGTATAAACACATGGACATAAGAGAAAATTTGTTAAAAATCAACACTTTTCTTTGGTATGCCGTATATCATTACTTCCCAGAATTTGATCCTTATCAGGAACACTACCAGATGGTGCAATAATACAGAGTGTTTTTTTTTCTTCAAAATCAACAGGTTCGATTCCTGGCCGGGAAAATGGATTTATCAAAAATCTAATAATGCAGTTTTAGTTTTTATCAAAATCGGCATCGAGACTCCTTTCAGCATTTTTCGATATCTCTTATAGTTTAGGATTTGGACATGAAAGCCCACTTGAAAAATTCACCCTGTATATACAGGGTGTATCGGGCATCGTGTAAAAAATTTCAAGAGATGACTCAGTAATTGATTCTGAGCAGAAATTAATTTACAAAATAAATACTTTTTTTTTATCTAAATGTCCACATTTTCCTTGTAGAAACGTACATACGAGTAATTTGCTACAAACACGTGTAATCGTTGTGTCGTCGGGCGGTGCATCAAACGAATGACCTTGCCTTTGATCAACGCCGACAACCTATGCCGCCTCGCCTTTGTGCTCGCGCCGACAAGTCGTGTGCCGACCCACCTGCAACGGCTATTCTGTCAGTTGCCGAATGGCCGCGTAACTATGTGCACGTGCGCGTATTCGTAAGAAATAACACTAAACGCGACAATGTCACTTTCGAACATTGAACTTTGTCATCGTTCTCTTGTGTGGAGAAAGTGGTGGAAATTTAAGTGCTACCTTACGTTTGTGGAGAGAACGGTATCCTACACGATTCCGTACGACACGTATTAAGAATTGTTCAAAATCTTGTGTGGAGGTTATTACGTGCGCGCAAGACCTACACTCGTATAAGCTCGCATTACATTTTGCGAGTGGCCATCTCGCTCCCCAGACTTAACGTCCTGTGATATTTAATTATGGGGAGACATAAAGCGGCGCGTGTATTCTGACAGAGACGGTGAGGTCAACGACCGCGGTGAACTTCGTAGGCGGATTGAAAGTATCACTGTGTTTAGCGCGAATTTTGACCACCTGTTATGAGTAACATAGACACTTTCCGAAGATATTTTTGTTTTTGTAAGTAAACTACCTAATCATTGTGTTAATAAGTCAATTATACTCGTACTAAAACATTTTTGTTCTACTACTATCTCGATAAATTATTTTTTATGACCGTTGTACTTTCGTAGCACTCGATGTCCACGTCGGCCGGTCCATTTATAGACATTTTGTTTTTGGGATAATGCCATACACGAGTACTTTTATTTAGTAAATTTATTTTTTGAGGGGTGTTCATCCGTCACTTAATATTTACCTTAATTTTTTTACACGTTGCCTGATACACCCTGTATAATTTTGTAGAAAAATAAATCTGCTTCCTTATTACCAATCAATTTTATTTTTTTCACCCGGGTTATTGAGTAATTACATGTTTTCTGATGCAATATTTGGGGTTATTATTATTTAATTTTTTTTATTAATTTATTATATCTGTTTATATGTGTTGATATAATTAAAATGAATTAATAAAAATATAAGATATTATTTTAGAATATTGTTTTGTTACCAAATTGTCCTTTAATAGAAAAAGAAATGATCAAAACGCATAGGCTAAAACTGACGTGGGGATCGAACACACGTCTTATCCTATGCGCGTGGACATGTGATCGTTTAAAATTCCTTTGATCTTACCATTGGCAGCCCTTATAGCTGCTGGGTTCACACCATATATTACTCGATTTTGTTCACTACAATTAATACTAGCTAATTTTACGTTAAACATTTATGAAAATACTAACTCCAGTCGAACTTACCATCGGAGAGAGCAAGTGCCGGTGCATATACGGCGACAGCAGTGTATAAAATCATTTGCATCATGTACAAAGCACTCGCATAAAGCCGTACTGTCTTACAGAACCTTACTTCCTGAAATAGATTAGTTCTTATTATCCATGGCCTAGCAGTTAAAGGTGTGGATTCACTGAGGTAATTTTGTTATATTTACTTTGTTCGTTCAGTTTTTTAATATGGCAATCAATTATTTAATCATTAATTAAAATAGACTAATGATGGCAGACAATTTTTACTTATAGTAATAAGTACTAATAAGTTATAGTTATAACTTCTAATTATTCAGTTTTCACTTCTCTGGTAAAATTCGCCCTTTTTTGATTTGGGGCCTAACTTTCATTTCAGAGGTCAAAATAGGCTGGACATTTGGCCACAAACTTACTTGAAAAATGGCCTGAAGGATGGTGATTAATATAGTGAAGTGACCTTGTCGCGTTTCGGGATTAGATTGGACGGCTCGCGTCCCACATAGCGGAGGCGACTGTAAACTACAAACTAACAATGTGCAAGAATCGCTTTACCTTTTGGAATATAGAGGACGGAGAACTAGACATTTTGCATAAAAACCTGTCTCAATCGTATAATAAAGGTTATCGAAGCGAGGTTGAAGAAGGAATAGTTTCCATGAATATAATTGCTTACATTATTTAAAGATCTATGTGTTTTTTTATAGTTACTCGCAACAATAAATAAATATAATTTATGCCTTTTTTATTTAGAAATACAATTTGTTTTGACTTACAAGATATTCATAGCAAGAAGTCAGTCGAAGTCTCATGAAAACTGGTAAGAATAAGTGGCTTGTAATTGGTATTACTAGAACAAAAGCTATACATATCATCCAGAATTGTGCGCCGGCTATATACATCTCTGCTGGATTGCCCAATAACTCGATCGCTGTTATAAAGCTAAAAAAAAGATTATTATAATAAATAAAATAGTTTAAGCTATTCATAACGGCTGTAGTCTAGCGGTTTGGTGTGAACTCAGGTGCGAAGAGATCCGTGTTCAAATCTCGTTAAATTGTGACCGGTAACAATGAATTATGCTAATTTACAATATTATGGTATAACAAACATAAGTATTAAATACATTAATTAAAGCGTGTTAGGCGTACTGATTATTTAGTCGTAAAGTGACCTAGTCGTGCTTCGAAATCTGTTTAGAAGTTGTCAGGTATGGAAAGAAGTATCCACTATCAACCTAGATGGTGCACATTCGTCTCCTCAGACCGGTATAGCGAAGGTGACTGCTGCCTTCCACAATGAAATATCAAGCGAAATCTTGTTATATGCCGAGCTTTAATAAAAAAAATTAAGTTTACGCTCTACGAACCTTGCAGCTAGACTTAATGCCATTGGAAATGTACCCATTGAGGAGCCTCCCAGTAAGAAATCGTCACTACTCGTTTGTTTTTCCCCAAAGTATCCATAGAAGACACCAATAGCACATGATATTATTAACATTGCCGCTAAAACACTATAATCTTCCCATCTAAATAAAGTCTCATTTTCAGTTTCTGCCGAAGCATTCGTCGCCGTGTTAACTTCATTTACGATTAAACTAGGATTAGCAGATGTCAAATTTAAATTTAAATAAAATATAACTGTCCATAATAAAACCTGAAACAATAGGAATTTAGTAATTAGTGTAATTGTTAGATGTCAAATTAATTGATCTAAATTACGTAGTCTGAATGATTTGTGTAGGATGATCAATTATCAATTTTACGAGCAGCACTATAGCACTAGATAGGTTAAGGTTATTGTAATTGATAAAGCATCCGCCATAAATGCCGGCAATTTAAAGAAAAAGAAGATTCTAATCACCTAAACTTAGAAAATGATGAAGCTCCTTTTATCTACTCAAGCCAGTTCTCTGTGGGACCAGTTTTCAGATATACCAAGCTACTATAAAAGAAACTTTAAACGATCTAAGACACGAACTTTGGATAAAATAAAAGCAAGATTTTGAGCACATATTTATATTAATCACCTAGATTTGCAAACACAACATTAACTTGTCCTAAAAGCATTATTTTATTTGTCAGCGTATTAATTAATGTTAACAGAGAACAGTCGGTTTGGTTGGTTTTGTCGACATAACCTGATTTTACAAGCTATGTCTGGAAGTGGCCGGTTAAAACAGAATCATAGCGGCCGTAATAAATTGGAATTAATGCGGCGTATAGGTTTGCAGGCAAAGCACATGTGATCGTTATTAAAAGATTAACATTTAATCTACTACTACAATTTCAAGTAACTTACAAAAAATACAAAGGCGGCAAGTCTACGCTCAATTTTATATGTTGCGTTCCACACGCAATTTAAAAAAAAATTTAATTTGTGCGTTCGTGATAAAGCGACTCTGTTATATCTAATAATATATACTAGACATTGTCAAGAAAGAATTCGTCATCTGGAGTTTGGTTTTAGCTATAATAGATTGATCTTTGTAAAATCAGAAACAGTATGTATAGGAACAATTAAATTGATAATAGCAATGAACTATTATTAAATTATGTATGAACTTCTGTTAGCCCCCTTAAGAGTTCTGTCGATGTGTTGAAGAAATGGAATCGATCTAAGCTAAAATGAAAGATTTACAGGTCTTTGAAATTTCGGAATTGTGAAAACAACTCTTAACACTATTAAAGGTGCTACTACAAAACCGCTAAAATTTTCAAAAAATTCATAGTGGGGAGCTAATTTTACGTATTATATATTAAAATTTAATATAATATAAAATAAAAAATAAAATTAAATGTTTTTTTTTCCGATACATAAATTATTATTATAATATATATAATTATTAAATTTTTAAAAAATTATAATTTATAAATAATATTCACACGCGATTTCCTTGGATAGCGAAACAAATATATTATTATAAATAAAGATACTATACTCAGATGTTATGTTATCAGAATAATACAAAAGCATTGTAATATAAATATCAGACACTATTCAATAAGGTAATTAAATCAATTGTGTGTAAATCTAATATCTATCTATACGTACCTATTTTGCTATCTATTTTTATACGAAGACACTTGCACGTATTAATTTTTTAGCGCAAATGTTACAGATGTGCTTGTACCGAGGTTGTTTAAAACAGGATGAAACTGTTATAGTATGTGCTTTTACAGCGAGGTCCGGATACTTATGAAAATATTCAACAGAGTCCGAAAAATTCACAATTTACGGGTCCAAATTATGTTATGGGTCTTAATGTTGACTTTAAAAAAATGTTTGGTGGACCAGCTTTTTACCCAATTGCTGACCGCTATTCTAGAATGTAGCAGTTTTGACACATCAAGAAGAAAGTACCTGAAGGATTCGAAACATTGCCTGAGGTGTGTCGGGACGTCGACGATACATGGGTGAAATACAAAGATAATAAAACTTGTTTAATTCTCCTTGGTGAAATAGGATAGCTCAAAGGAAAAGGTTTGCGTTAAGAAACGCAGTTTTTTTATTGCGCCTTTTTTATAATAATGTACAGATAGATAAAGTAAAAAGGTAAAATGTAAAAGAAAATTAGGTTTATGGTTTTACAGATAATACATGAAAAACGCATGAAAATATTGAAGAGGATAAAATAAATGTTAAAGTAATAAAATTACTTAAAATATTATGAAGCGTTATTTCGGATTAAGAAATTTAAAATTAAATAAACATAAAAAGTTATACTACTCACCTTACAACTAGATTTCATTCTTGTAACCATAATGCAGCAATAATTGATTAGTCGAGCACAGTTTAAGTTTTTATATCCATTAATATTCCTTCTCATATTTTAATTTATTCTTAACAGTTTTCAGTATTAATTTTGTCCATTTATTATTTGATACACTTCATGTCCTTCGGAAGCGTCTTGCAGAAGTGTCAGAATTACTTGTGTAGTGTTCCATACGACGGCGACCATGCACATCAATCAGTGGTAATTAAACGCTGGGCACTCGGGACAGTTCGATAGCCTCAAATATTTAATATTTCCACATTATTCTCATATTAAACATATTTTCAATAATTATTTTTGTATAAATATATTCACTTTTTATTTCTAGTCGTAATTACTCTTTCAAAGAACAGTTGTCGATGCAATAATTTAAACGAATGAACAAAGCGACCATGTTCAACATAGGTTGTTTATAAATTTTTCCTTATCACAAGTTCCTTCCATACGTGAAAATTCAATTTCTTTTTACTTATTTATCATTCTATGCTAGGTATTTTACACTAATTACTTTGCGGGAAACTAACGAATGTTTATGTGGACCTACCCCTTTTCTTCCTCGAGTAGCCCATGGAGCTCTTTTTAATCCGCTGGGATGATTTTTCATAGTTAACGCATGAAGTGGATGGAGCCCTATATTTTATTTATTTTGTAAGTATTTTAGGTAACTACTTATTGATTTCACATAACATGTTTAGTTAATAAGTTTGTTTTTATAAATTCTCAGTAATCATTAACGAAACATATTATCCGTCATCATTTCTGTGGAATGTAATTTTATTGCGAGCATCTCGATTTGTCTCGTTATTACTGGTACGTTTTTATTTATTGATGTTTCTTTGAGTATTATTCGTTCAGTACTGAGTCATATTATACTTAAACGTGAATTGCAATTAACCATAAACCGTCGTGCATAATTGTGTTACGCTTTTCAGCTTATGTTATTATTCGTATAATGAAAAAATATTTTACATACCCAAGTTATCAATTATTTTACTTAATTATACGTGACCCCAGATTCTTTAATTCAAGTTAAAGTCAGGTGGTAAACACGGGTCGGCTTTATGTGGGGACCTTTGTGGTGCTGTAAGATGTAATCTAAGAAGGACAACACTTAAGAAGCTTTAAGTCGTCAAATCTTAAAATATCTGAAGACGTTTTCAGTTAAAAATTGCAAACTAGTAAATATCGATCTGGAACACGCGAGGCAAATTTTTTAAGTCAGTACAGCTTAAAAACTATTAGGGATTCTATAACCTTATCCCATTTAACTCACGAGCTTACTGATCCAGAAATCAAGCTAGTTCTGTACAAACGTAGCCAGAAGTACTCCTGTATCCTGGGCGTCAGAGCCTCATAATAATAAAGTTCATATAGGCACGTAAATTATCATGAGAAAGCGACTCCCTTTATTGCTCGAGGTCTTCTATTATGGCCCAAACGTATGGAAAACTTTACTTTATGGAATACGGTACTTGTACCTATGACTAGTAAAATAAATTAAAACCGCTAATTAACGAAGTAAACAGCATGTAATAGACACAATTACAACATATTTAAAGTACCTAGATAATCATCAGGAAAAGTGAAAATTAAACAACCAAAAAATATTTGTTATGCAATTTAAATTTAAAATAAGAAAAAAGTAGTGATTTAAACCAATTAGGTAATACTTCAGTAATATAATTAAGTACTTAATTTTATTTCTATCTGTCAACATCTCATCTTATTGCATGAATTGCTAACATTGCACGATCTTCTTGTACCTACTTTATCATTTATGTAATAGTCTAATAATGTTGGTTTTAATAATATGGATTTAAAGTTATATCTACTTGCGAAAACATTCTTTTATCGAATATATCGCAATCAATGTCATTGGCGGATTATCTAAATAGCCAAACGCTACAGGTCTAAGTAAATGCACTGTGGATTACACATTTATTCCTTACTTTATACATCAAATCGATTCTCACTTGTATTAGAATGAAGCAAATTTTGAAGGAAAAATGAACTTTATTTTGATATCCACGTTTTGTAGTGATTTTTGAAAATTCTTTATAATAAGCGGCAACTCCCTTAATAATTGTAACCATTACCATATGTGGAGAATAAATTCAGTCCTTTCGAATTCATTTATGCGATCATTTGTGGTCCGTCTGGCCGGATCCTAGTTATGAAACGATTATAGAAATTTGCCTTTTTTATTTGTGCTTTGTGATTTATTTTGTGCTCGTATCACAGGCACTGAGCGACTAAAGTACATATTTACATTGGCACGGGTCAGCGAGATTTAAACACTCGTCGATCGCGAATTCGTGCCTTAGAAGGCAGCCAGCCAGATCACGGCCGCTCAGGCAATTTCTTCGTATCAAACTCTCAATACAATATAACATAAATAATCTCTAAATTATAAGCCATAGAACAATTACCTAGTATTGTCATTTTTAGTAGTGGCGCGAAGCACGTCGCATTTGTATTTGAAAGTCGTAGACCATTAATATGTAACATGTATTTTACCAATTTAATTCTCATTCCGTGGCATTAATTTATTTTAAATTGTACGTGACAGATGAGGAGGATAAGCTCTCGGTCGTATTAAATTAATTAAATAATATAGGTATTTGTGATTAAGCATAGCTTTCTAAGTGCTCCAATGGAATATATTATAGAAACAAGTAAATACACAATGCGAATAAATCGAGCATTCGTACACCGTTCGACAATCAATGAGCCACCTAATTAATAATTCTATTTTGTAATGCGCAATCGACCCGTTTTAGGTTTTGGAAAACATATTCAAACTATTTAATTTTAACATTCATTTACCAAGGTGATACTATAAAAAGGTTTTATGACTTAATAATGTCATCGCTATCATACTAAGCGATGGATACCATAACTATTGTGTAATGCTGACCAGAATGTTCTGAATAACAAAGCGCCTGCGGTATTTTCATTTCCACAATGGCAGTCCTAATACCTTTAATTTGCATAGAAATGCGAAAATCGGCCATGAGTTTCTACGATGTTTGATGTAATCAACTTTATTGAAATTTAGATTGTGGACACATTCATGTCGCCTTTCGATACACTTGTGATTGCGATGGTGTAATAAATATACACTTTACGTTATTGCAAGTGTTGTATGTTTATTTAAATGTGTGTAATCTTATTGAATATGAATTGAGTTAGTTTATTAAACAAACACTATATGCAATTATTAGGGAAATCTTTCACTGACTCAACGCGTGCAGCGGGCCGGGCGGGCGGCGCGGGCGGTACGTCTCGAGAAAAGCTGTGTAAAGCTTCCTAGCTACCCTATACCGGGTTTACGACCAGTAATACAATTCTGACTTAAGAGTGTAAACTATCGTCTTACTGATAGTACGGTAGTACGATAGTGTGTGAAATAAAGTAATTTAAAACCTTAAGCACTTATGAAAGAATTAAGAATGATTATTATTTTTAATGCCTTTACTAAGCCAGTGCTAGTACACTCTAGTTTGCACTTTAAATTTCATATTGTTTTAAAGAATGGTAGGCAGACTGATGATGGTTATTAAGCTAATTTGTCATCCCTTAGTACGGCCACTTTCAAATGTGACACCCGTATCCTCAAACCGGCATAATGGACCGACTGCTGCCTGCAGACATTTAGGCAGTAGCAGTTGCTTCCATTCAAAGATAATAAATAGTTTTAATTGTCTTTGCTTCCGTTCATGTATCGCACTCTAGCTTATTATCAGGCGGAACGAACTACTGTAAAACAAATTGTGTCAAGATCATAAATGACACCATGCACATTATTTTCTTTAATAAAAATCAATATTTATTTACAATCAAAAAACCCACTTGGCATCGCTTCAGTAGGTGTGGTACAAGTGACGTTTAACAAATACATCTATAAACACAAGTAGGTGTGTGTGACTTTGCTTTAAAAATCTCAATGCTACACAATGTACGACATTAACGTATCTACAATTTGATGAAATAACCGTTACATATGAAGGTAAGTTAAGGAAATGGTGAGGAATTACGCATGCTGAGTAGCTATCTATAACAGATGAGCAATAAGTTGTATACAAGTACAAGTCTTATAAAGTAGGATGGAATTAGAAGTAATCGTTGATAGCAGGACGTTACAACACTTAATATACAAATAAACATAAGAAGATTTAGATTCTATGGTTCGGTGAGAAAATCCAACAGCGTAACCGCGATTTCTCAAATAATTTCCATTCAATATTGTTTACAAATCTTATGTGGGTACAAAAAATACAACTTTCAAAGTTAGCAATGAACGTTATTTAAAGTTATTTTACATGCGAACGAGCAAAACACTATGATTATTAGACGCTAATAAAACCACTCCATTAGCATAAACTACGCCGTGAATTGAAAAAAATCTAAAAGAAAACTTCTTTACAAAGTTATTAGGCACTTATTTTGATGCTATTATAAAAAGCATGGCAGCAAAAGGATATTTAAACGTGACATAAATAGTATGTATAGAAGAATGCTTCGGGTTCAATTTGTAAGACGCCGCTGACGGGTCTCGACTCTCATAGCAGGCCGCGCGCCGTCAGCGAAGCATCATTACGCAAGTGCATGTGCCATCGAAAGTGCTCCCTCCCCCGGATATGGAACGCGCATCTCATATAAGCACAGGTGCCGTCAAATACTGGACACTGCCCTGTTGAAAGAACGCGTTATCGCGTATCAGCCAAAGGATGACTGACCGAACGGTAGGTTTTACCATCAAGTGTACTCGAGTGCAAGGACGATACAAGTGAATCCTAAAATAATAATAATAGTGATGCTAAAGTGTTTTAAAGTTTCAGTGATGTTATAATAAGTTGTGTGTAATGTGTGCAGGTACTGAGGAGTCTGGTAGTGGCTGCGGTCGCGGTATGTGCTCTCGCACGTCCCGAACCACCCTCGTCGTACGGCCCCCCTTCATCATCCTACGGTGCTCCGGCCCCGCAATACGGACCTCCACAACATGCGCCCATCGTCCACAAACATGTTTACGTACATGTTCCACCTCCCGATAACGAGTATCCCGCTGCTCGTAAACCTATCCATGTGCCTCCACCACAAAAGCATTATAAGATTGTGTTTATTAAGGCACCAACCCCGCCCACTCCTACCGCACCTGTGATCCCTGCCCAACCTCAAGATGAAGAGAAGACACTTATCTATGTTTTGGTCAAGAAACCTGAAGACCAACCCGATATTGTTATCCCAACACCAGCGCCCACTCAGCCGGCCAAACCTGAAGTTTATTTCATCAGATATAAGACCCAGGTAAACATTCGTTAACAAGTTTCTTATATAGTTCATCATCGTTCATCGTTATCGTTAAACAAACAAAATGTGAGATGCAGTAGATATCGTATAAGTGCACAATAATGATAACCCCGCAAAATAATTGCTGTATTTTAATTAATGGTATGAACAAAGCTGAGAAACGTGTGCAGTCGTGTCCCACCGCGAAGGGTGCGATTGCGACGTGAAAGTGCATTATTGCATACATTTCCGGGACCACTGAGGAAATTGCGTATAGTGATTATAATCTTCATTAATACTTTTTCTCTTGTATGATAATTTAAACGGCTGTTGATTTATATCTACACTAATTGTCTTGTCATTACAAACAAATTGTTTTATTTTATTTAATTACGCCGTATTAATATTAAATTAATGAAAAATTATAACGGTCATTGATAAATGATGTGATAAAATTGTCACTCTTAAACGTTTAGTTTATTTTATAGATATTATATTTATTTATTATGAATTACAGAAACAAGAAGGTTACCCTGCTGCGGTTCCGCAACAAGAATATGGTCCACCAGCTTCAGCCCCATCTTCTGAATACGGAGCGCCTTCTGGTGGATCTTCATACTAAAGTGCTTGCCGTAGATACCGAGAGCCGATGTCGACACAGACCTTTTTCGTGAAATTATGCAGTTATTTACGGATTGTCTATTAGAGAACATGGTAATCAGTAAATAACTGTATTTTAGGTTTCTTTGAATTTACTTGAAACAGACAAAATTTATTTTTACAATAGTATCTTTGATATTTTTAGAACATTACTGTTTTTCTACAGCTTTATGCCAAATTAGGGATAGGTCTCGTCTAGAGATTTTAAATTAAGTATGAATACCTAGTACCTAAAAAAAAGGAAAAGGATCGAAAAGTCTATAGGCCAGTATCTTAGAAAAATGCAGATGTATACATCAAAGTGATGTGCAGTATTTTGTAAATATTATTGTTTTTTATTAAAATGTATTTTTTAAATATTTATTTTATTTGATATTGCGTTTCTGCGACCAAGGAATGTACTTGACCCACGAACTTGTAACATTCTACTTGTAACCACAACATGGTACAATTCATAATGTGCTGAAATACCCCAAATATTAAAATCAAGGCTATGGTTAGTATGACCTTGGTACAACGGAGGATGTAGCCGTGGCGGTTTCGATCCCCATCTCAGTTCATACTGTTGTGTGCGTGTTGATTTTTTAAAATTAATTTTTCATCATAATTTAACAACAACAAATTTAGCATTTTATTATGCCATAAATTATTAAAAAATAATCTATAAAATAGATTTTTATTTAAGTTATTTTTATACAGTATTTGTAAGATTGTATTAAATAACGTCCCTTTCATAATTTAAAATAGTTGCAAAAGAAAGCTCTTATGTAACAAAAATATGGTAGGTTTTACTTCAATTAAATAATCAATAATTCTATTACGCGATTTAAACAAATAACGTTCTAATATTAACAAAAGGCATTCCATCGCATCTTAATAGTTGTTATTGTACGAGTATAATGTAAAAAAATTAAGTGTGCGCAAGTGTCATTGAAATTCAGGCGAATGTTAACAAGAATAGGGTAACCATTGATTATAAAAACATTTTGTGACAAATAATATTACGAAAGGCGTTAAAAGGCGGGACATTGTGCCGTAAACTTATTAGTTCTACGCTAAAAACGAAAACACGCAAATAAATGACAAAATGTTAATGATAATTATACTGGTAAACAAATACCGACAAATCAAAGTCCTGCCTGTGACTAAAATTATTTTCTTTACATCATATATATTGCAGAAGACTGGAACATTTCAACATTACTTGTTTAATGAAGTAGGTATATACACTTAATCTCTAGGTATCGAAGTTAGTAATAAAGAGCGGTAACTGCGTTGCCAAAGGGCAAATTGCTTCAATCGTCTTTGAACTGTCACAAATCTACGCACTTACAAACTTCCACTAATCCTTCATCACTTCGAAAATAACATAAAATTATTTACAAATATAAACTTCATAAAAGAAAATTAATATAATGATATAGTTGCTAGAATATTTAGCTTTTTTGTAACATTTTTTACAAAGACAAATTTTCGCTTAAAGTTTTGAAAACAGTTTATTCTGAAACGTTGTCATTGGACACTATTTTACAAAAGATTGATTAATGTATTCCTTATTGTCTTTTAAATATGAAAGCTTTGCTATCGGGAAGACTGTCAGTTGAATGTTAATTTATCATTTCTAACATTAGCAAGAATCTCCTATTACGAAGTCCTGTCGGCTCGTTTATGATGTAACCTTGCATAGACGATTTCAATAATACATGTGATCATGTTAAATGAATTTTCAAAGACAATTTTGTTTATGAAATATTAAAAAATTATATTAATCTATAATAATATACATATATATGAACTAAACGCTGTCTGTTTGTAACTTTTTCACGCTTAAAACTAACTTAAATTTAATCTAAAAATAATACTAATTACAGGCGTACGAAGTACGAAACTTAGGTCCCCGTTTGCGATCATAATATTAAAAGAGAAAAGTTGTTTATTAGAAAAACAATTTTTGTGCAACAATCAGCAAGTTTTACAATTCTATTGCATCTTAAATTATCACTTTACTACTAAATAGTTTGCGCGTCGTCATTCGTTCAAGTCGCAGAAACATCCTTTCGCTTCATCAATATTAATTAACCTATACTAATATTATAGATGTAAAAGTATATTCGTTTGTCCCCGAATCACGTTATAACGGCTTTCAAGTACTTTAACCTAAGGTTTTCTAAGCATGGAACAGGTAATCTATTGTTAAGCTAGAGTGCGGAAGTAACTGTTATGGCAGAGTAATACTTGCAAACAGCTGCCGTCTCTGCTATCCTGGCTTGGAAGACGAATGTGCACCATTTGGTGACAGGACACACTACTCTCGTTATACCCGGCTATTTCCAAGCTGATCCCGATACGTGACTAGATAGTACAGTATGTCTACCATTACTTGAATTAAGTCAGAATTGAGTTACCGGCCCTGTGTAGAATGTAGACAAACTATTGGATTGAAAATGGAGATTATTTTAAACTGAGATAGTTCCAAACTAACTTGTACCAACTTAATAAAATGTGACCTCAATTTTATTTAATTACAACTCACATACGAGTATCTATAAGAATTAATTGGCCCCATAAAATATTACAAGTAATAAATTTGTAAATAAATGTTGCAATTATTATAATTATTTAAACAAAAATCTAAATATTCGTTTACATAACTTATTTTCTCTAATACTTCTAAAATTAAACTAATGTTTACAATGTTTCTTATACGTCCTACTATTTATGTGAGGCTGGATTTATATTTTTTAGATTTTAGATTAGTACAAAAACAATTCGCATTGTTTTTATTCTGTACTAGCTGTTACCCGCATCTTCATATCGTCACAGTTTCCGTTTCACGCTTGGAGATCGGCATAATCCAAATTCCCTGATCTAAAATATTTTCTTTAATAAAACGGGTTATTCAATGTAAAAAGAATTTTGTAAATCGAACTGTGGAACAATTCTTGAATGTAATAGACTTAAAATTGGACGTCATAGATTTTGAGAAATCTTATTAGCTAAAAATTTTTTAGAAAGATTGATAGAAACGTTTCAAGTCGAGAATTGAGGCCTCTAGCAAGTACTTCCGGAAAGCATACCGGACATTTTTTAAATACTTTACTTTTCAATTTTTATTAATTATACAATAATAGCAGACAGACTGATAATGTTGACAAAGTGTTAGTCCAGTATGCTGTACTGGTAATGGGGTAGTAGGTACCGTCGGTACTAACACTTGAAGTTAGTTAGGCATGACGAGAGTACTCTAATCAACATCAGGCGGAGTGTGGTCACACGTGAGGCGAGCTATGTACTATACAACTAAATGTGTGCAAGATCGTGTATGTGTGTGTAATATCTTGATTTCACTTATTATAGTTTTGATGTTGCCCTTTCAAACTTTAATGACTGTTACATACTAAAATGATCACGCCTAAAATTAACTAGATACAATTTTGGCTACGTGAAAGTTTAACTGATGGTTAACGTAACAACTAACATAAGTTTTGACCCCATCTTAATTAAAATTTATTTCCTAGCACTATCGAATTTTAATTTTACATTCAATCTTTATTTACTACTACATAATTGAGTTTATAACTTTATTTATTAATAAGCTCTATCGCATTTTAAATATTGATATTAAGACGTTAGCTGACAACAGTCGCCTCCACTATGCTGGCCTGAAGGGACAAATGGAACACTTCTCTCTCTCTTCCACTTCATTTCACGGGTGTTACTACGTCGTATAAACATTGGCGTAATAATTAACATTAGTAATTATACTGCTCTTTCAATTAATACCTCCTATATTATGGTACCTATAACCATAGGTAATGAGTGAACAAAATAACTTTAATATTGGCTGGAAAAAAAGTTGTATCTCTGCAACCCCAATTCGGCTACAGACCTTTAGAAATCAAACGAAACAAATAAAACTTTATAGTAAGCCGTATAAAATATATTACCTATTAGTCAGAACAAGTATTCAATTAAATTAATGTACTTTTAGATATAGTTCAGAAATCTAATATAAAAAAATAAATGGATATGTCAAAATATTACATAACCTGCCAAAAATTCATCATGTAACACGCAATAAACGGAGTGATCCCGTGCTCTGTTATTATTACCACATAGTAAATTCATTCTCATGCAAACAATTGAATTGAGGTAACCCTTTCTTTACAAATGCAACTGTAATGCAATGTTGTATTGTTATAAACATCCTTATGGACCATCGTTACGTGAAACTTTATTTATTTCTTAGGAACAATAGGTGCAGTCTCGAGTAGTTTAAGTTTTAAGTTAATGATAATATTATCATCACTGTATCCTAAAACAATTTTCACTATAAATGTAAAATGGTGGTGTGAACGAATAAAAACTTTAAACTTAATTTAAGGCCTTAGGAATAGGGCCGGTTACTCAATTCTTGCTTAATAGAGCAATAATAAATTAATGCAAGAATAGAGACATAATAATCTCGGCAAGTGACATAATTATAATTATGTACCGTGGTCCTTCAGTAGTTTCAGTGGTCATAATTTTTTTTTTATTGTAGCTCGGCATGTGATGTAAAGCTAGAGTGCGGTCTATGAATGGAAACAACTGCTACTACAGAGATATCTCTACAGGCAGCAGTCGCCTCCACTATGCTGGCTTGAAGAGACGAGTATGTACCATCCAGATTGACTCGTTATATCTTAGTAGAAATAGCTTAGTATTTATTTATTTATTTATTATTAATGTGTACAAAATTTATTGAGACGCAGCACGCTGTTTCTGCACATTTCACTAGGATTACTCGTGCCGAAGTTATGCAGGATTCCAGTCCTATTTATTAAGTTAATTTTCTAGTAGCATTTAAAGCACATATGGGCAACAACCGGCCCGCGGGCCGGATCCGGCCCGCTGTAAGATATGATCCGGCCCGCGAGACATTTTGAAAAACCCAATTTAAAAAATATTACATTAGGTATTTATACTCACGGGAGTGACAGTGAGGCGGCAAAAAAAAAATTATCACTACTTTAAAATGCACTAAGTACTTTTAAACGCGGCCCGCGAACGTATTTGCACGCTAAAGTTTGGCCCTCAACATGTCAAAGGTTGCCCATAGCGGATTTAAAGTATGAACAAGAAATCGTAATTACCAGCATAACGGTCATAATATTTTCTGTACGGAAGTATAATATTTATTTACAAATATGAACAACATAAAGCACTGTTTATTGCATTTAGATGAACGATAAATAAATCGGAACAACGTGACCGCCTATAAAAATATAATGCCATAGATTTACAATGGAAGATCGTCTCACGGTGTCATTAAAGTCAGGTACAATTTTCACTTTCACTAACATGGTGGCGCTACTATAAAGACTCTTCCGTATTATCAATGACCTCGAAAAGGCCACGGTTGTTTTTAAGTTACTACGTAAAATGTCATAAAGAGTGACAGATAAGTAGACTTATGATGGTTATTAGCCCAACTTGGCGTCCAGATTTTCGGGACCAGATATAACTTGTCCTGTCAATCCGGACAGTAAATTTTCGTGTTCACCGGCATAGGCCGTAGGAAAAACCACTACCATTCAAATTCCTTGATACTATAAAAATGAATATATAATTTAAAACACACAAATATGAAATACCAATTTTATATTTCTATGTTCCTTTTTTTTAAAGCTTACATTGTTTAATGTTATAAAAAAAACTAATGTAACAGTTCCGTTTGTGTGAATGTAATTAATGAATA
Source organism: Tinea pellionella (assembly GCA_948150575.1). Lineage (NCBI taxonomy): Eukaryota > Metazoa > Arthropoda > Insecta > Lepidoptera > Tineidae > Tinea > Tinea pellionella. The sequence continues at coordinate 5,003,667 of OX411248.1, read as the reverse complement.
CGTGCTACCCGAATTTGGTTCAGCGGGTACCACTAGGTCACAGTTTGTGGTTTATGGTGGCTTGCAAAATGTAATTCTGATGCCCGTAATAATAATGTTGCGTCACGAGTTCCAGTTGTTTGCTTCATTTGCAGTCACCACATATGCTAATTCTTTATTAAGCCGTGGTTTATTGCGTAACGTTATAGAAGAAACAAATACCGTAATATTTAATGCCTAATTTCTTTTTGAATTTAGTCGCTTATGTATGTACCGTAATATGCAATTTAATAACGATTTGGTTTAAAATTGCAATGATCGAGTTTGTGTTAAGTATTTCGAATGTTCTTTTACAGTTTACCATCTAGACACTAAACAGTTGTTACATGAAGTCAGTCCTAATTTGCGTAGTAAGCAAGGATTAGGTAATGTAGATAACAGATTGCGATAAGTTCTACAGTATGCAATTTGCTTAAATTTTTTTTCTCAAAAACAGCGAAACTAATTGTAACAAAACAATAATAATAATAAAAAGATTCTAAATGTTTTATTTAAGTATTGACAATTTTAACTAATCGCCCACCAGCTAGGGCGGCGAATGCACAATCGGGTCTCGCAATAATAGCATTAATACATGAATCTAAATTTAATTCTCCATCTGATACCAGTTTATCGTTATTCAGCTTCCAACGACGGATATGTCCATCCCATCCACCCGTCCAAACGTAATCTCCACTCGATGTTACACTTGTTAAAATCATGTCGCTCACCTGTAAGAGTTTTTTTTATATTTTTAACTAGCCATTTACCCGCAACTTTGGACGTGCAAAACAAAAAAAAAAGCCCAAAATCTTATTACCTTTCCTTAATAAGTAGTGGTTTTGGAACGCATACGGAACGACAAGAAACATTAAACTTTATAATATATCAGAGTACTTTCGCTATTTTCGTGTTACCTAAACTCTAGATAAAGCTTAGGCCACACAAGAGACGTAGGGCGAAACGAATCTCTGTTTGCATCACGAATTCCCGACGCTTTTCATATTTTGTATGAAAATACATGAAAAAGGCGTCGCATTTTCGTCTCGTCCTCGCTCTAGTGCGTTAATGTGGTAACTTCCCACGATCATTATATTTCGCTTAATTTATAATTTGAAGATATAAGTAACCAATGAATTACATGGTATGGATTAGTTTATAACTTAATGATTTTGAGCACGAACTGTAAGTTATAGAAAGCTGAAAGTCATGAGTCAATGGTACAACAATGACAGTTCTTTATTAACCGACTACAAGACGGTTATCAATTAATAATTTTTTGTGTTTATATGTTTATTTCTTTGTCGATTGTAAACCCATTTTTAAAAAATTTTTATTGAATAGGTTATATTTCGAGGTGTATTTAAAGTATTATATTATAAAGTATTTTATCCATCCATAATAAATGGCTATTTCCAAAACATATAACAAAAAAGTAATTGTGAAGAATACCTTAACTTCATGTATTTTCATAAAGGATGTTTCGACCGAAGCATCATGAAGTTGCAATATATTTCCAGTTCGATCGACAGTTAGAAGATACTTCGTGCCAATTAAACATATCGGTGCTCGTCCTTCCATTGTATGGCGTAATGTAAATCGACTTTTGTGTTCATCTGATCACAAAAAATAAAAGAAAAAATTTACACATATGAGTTGAAAGATTTTATGTGGTTTAATTTCTAGTTTATTATGATAATATTAATCCGCTATTTGTAACCATAGTGTTAAAATTATATAGGTAATAATTTCACCAAATCGTAGGTATAGATCGATTCAAACTTTATGGCGTCTCGGAAGTTAGCTGCGGGCGCTACTTCGCGCAACCATAGTCAAATCTACAATAATAAAATTAAGAATTAATTTTAAATATGAATAGAACATATAGAAATATCTACTCGTATATGCTTAGATATTACTAATAACTTTACCTGGTTTAATTTCCGTGACATAAACATAAAGATCTCGAACAGTGAATAAGAAGGGAGGTTTAACTAACAAACCTTTGATTTCTTCCAACATGTTATACATTGCCTTCACAGAATCTTTTTCGTATACTACCACCTGTAACGATATATTATTATGTAACATGTAAATATTTTAAAGTTAAGTAAGAATCTCTTTTCTTTTTGTTTTTATTGTGGCATAACTGTGGTCTCCTCAAGCTAGTACAGCGAAAGCAAGAATGTAGCAGTCTGTGATAGCAGTTGTTTCCGTTCATGTGTCGCACGCTAGCAGCTAGAAGCTAGAGCTTCTGTTTGTTTTACTCTTTACATTTAAAATAAGCATTTAAAATTTTAAAATAATGTCATGGTCAAAAAGTACCTCTCTATTTTGTATTTGCAAATAAAATTAGGAAAATTCATTAATTTTACCAAATCACTATTTTTAGTTAAGGTCAAAACTTCATATGGGAAGAGCTTATTACTTGGCGAACGTAAAGTACCTCTTATACATTACAATTAGCTAAATCGAACGTAGATGTGAATTTATGAACCTGTTTAGCTACAAAAATAGTTAAAGACACCTTTCACAAGGTTTCAATAGGCCTCATAGCTACTACTATACATATACAGATTTGCTTTTGTTATTTATTATTGACTAGATGTTGTCCAAAACGCGTATAGTTAATTAGTACTAAACGGAATAACAATTTTGCAAGTTGGACCTGTTGCGGTAGTTTCGGAATACATACGGGCTCTCGCAAGTTGTCCCGATCCGGAGCCCGATATCGGGCGAGGGCCAAACTTTACAAGAGGTATGCCCAGGATCATATCCACCGATATATTATTAAAACGGCATACCTGTCACAAACAGAATGTACTTTAAAGCCTCCCCTCCCCAGCGTTTCCCAGATTTCCCAGTTTAAGTGTAGAAACATATTAAGAGTACCTACATACATACATTTCCCACTTCATCTCCAGCGTACAAATTATCTCCATATAAATACAATGATGCGACATCAGATTGTGTAGACGGCAGCTCTGCCAATTTGACTCCTTCAGTACTCCAAATTTTTATGGCTCCATCATTTGATGATGAATAGACACGACCTCCGCCTGCCGCTAAGGCAAATATTTGCACAGCGTGGGCTAACCAGGATACGCCACCATCCAAATTGTTATTAAAACACTATTTATAAAAAAAATAAGCGAGACTATAAAATGTTCACACGCAACTAGACGATCGCTTCGCAAATCATGATTTATTTTTAAAATTAAAATTATTTTAATTAAATATGAAAGTACGTATTATACATTTTATACTTAATGTAACCAAAAATAAATATTATTTTTACTAGGTTCTATGATGGTAAATTGTTTAAAAAAGAAAAATCATATGGTAAAGCTGAAATCAGAAATTTCGCTGAAAAATAGTAGCACCATCTATTATTAAATAGAGCAATCATATTAAGTAGTGGCGTCATTTCATACTAGATGGTGCTGATTACATTTAGTTTATTTTATTACTTATACTAGATGTCGCTTTTACATGAAGTTTCCTTTTTTTATATAAAAAATTAATTAACGCTTCCGTTCCGTTAGAATCTAATTCTAAAATATTCTTAGTTATAACTGCGGGTAGGGTTTAATTTATCACAGGGTGAAATTACCTTACTATCTTTAATATGTTATTGTGACAAAATGTACTTGATACTTACATTAACGGAACCATCTTCTAATCCGACAAATAGCTTGTTATCCCAAGCTAATACACAAGGATCAGATTGGAACTTAATTTCATTTGCGATTTTTAATGACATTATATGAAACTGTAGTTATCGCTCGACAAACAAACCAACACTGAAAGATCGAGTCAAGACGCGCATCCAAAAATAAACACTATTCGGGAACCGTGTTTAGATAGCATTTTCTAGTACTTTTTATATTATTTGCGTAGGCATTGATAGGCATATAGTAAACGGTTTTAAATTTGTAGGAAATCTCGGAAAATACCATTATAAAAATATGTAGATACGCATCTATATATTATTACCTCACAAAAATAAAAGGTTTATCAGAAATATATTATTACAAAGAAAAACTAATGTTTAGTATTTTTAATAAAAGTAGTTTTTATTTTTATACCTCACAGTAATTATTTTTTAGGATATGCATACATATACATTTATATAAATTTTGTTTTATAAGTAGACCTAAAGTAAGCTTGGTCCAAATAGATCCTTACATTTTAAGCAAATTTTAAAAAATTAGCATACATCATTGACACAAGTCGCATCACTGGTATGGGTAGTTTGCCACCGATTTCAAAGTTCTCGTCTATAACAAAAACGTTGGTCCAAAATTGCCCAAAGTCATCATATATTTAAGTGTACTCTGTATCACACATATATAAATTGATATTATAATTTGCAGCGTCCTAACACAAAATTTGAAAAAAAAGCTCAGTATTTTTTCGTTTCTACTGAGTATTTATCGATTTAATTTAATTTTTTTTGTGGTGTGGCGGCGGCCTATTGGCAACTGCCTATTCATTATCAGAAGATTCCAGGTTCGAATCCTGGCAGGGTCGCCATGTGATGTTGGAGGTTTTTGGTAGATCAATTATAAGAGAAACTACATCTTTGAGTTGCGAACTAAGAGTCTCTTTATTAGTATTACTCGACTTATTATATATAAGTAAAACGCTTATGCGCTAAACTGTTAACCTAGATGTACGGACAATGACGTACATCTTACACACACTGCACTTAAATCCGGCACTGATAACTACTTAACACAAGTAGTTATAATCTAAATTAGCAAAAAATCGTTTATATGACCATTTTGTTTATTCAGTTGTAATCAAATAAAAATAGCTATTTTATAGAAATATTACTATGCACATTAGCTTTTTTATCAAACCAATACAATGAGCACTGCATATTGCAAATTCTATTTGATGATTTTCATTTGTCTTCCATAATTAAGACAAATCATACAATTAAATGTATTTTCATAACAATTGCTAATCTGGATGTGGGAAAACTGCATGAAAAGAAAAAAACAACTAAATTGGAAATTAAGACTTTATTTCCCTGAAGAAATGTGAACTCGCATAAGTGAACAAATTTAAAATAAAAATTCTGCATTATAAACTATTTCACTAAACTTATAAACATTTTCTATTTAAATTGCAAGAACTAGTATGTATATAGCTAGTGAGAAAATAAACATTAAATAATAATTTCTATATTTTCTAATTCTTCATCAGATGGTAGTCTAATGCATTTAGGATCAACATAGTTAGGATCAATCGGTGGAAGTCCACATTTTTCTCTACGTCTAAGTTCGAGAAAAGCCTCACGCTGTGCCCAATCTCTCATGTGAACATCAGGTGCATAAGCCCATGCAAACCCACCAAACACTAGACATATCGTAACTGAAAAGAAGAATGTAGCATTGTGATAATTGGTATCATCTTCATGGCTCTTGTAGTCGTAGCCGTAGCTAACCCAGTTCTTATTTTCACTCTTTTCTGCACACGCAGTAGATGTTGCATCGCTATTTTTCTTTGATGTAGATATATGTTTGCTCATGATGTACAAGTGGTTTGCTACACACCGTTGCAGTGCTAAAGGCATGCGCTTATATTTGATTAACGCAGCCATGTTTTCTAGTTTGTATAAACTTCTGTATTTGTTTCTATATTTCCCGATAAAGTGATTATGAAACAGCCAAGATGATCTTCAGGCGTTCGACTGACAAGTGCTGACAACTGACAGTTACCGAAAATTCGACTGATGACCAGTATTGCCAACGTCAATATTTTAAATTCCTACTAGTCTATATTAAAACTAGCAATGTCAGCTAGGAACGTCGTGAGACAGAAGTTGCCTAGCGACGTGTTTAGTCAAAAAGTCATCTTTGACGGTTAAGTGCAAAAATATGTTTAAAGTGTTACTATATTATTATATCCTGTGAACTATAAGTTTTATAGTGTTGTTATATACCTTCTGATTGTTTTACGTTTGATATTGACTATTTCTATACTTCTGTGAAAGTCCTACTTAACAAACTATTGTGCTATGCTTTGCGAAATACCCCAGGTATTAACAGGTTATGGGCCCAGAGCTTACAACAGCAGGATGGATTTAACGAAAATTCAAATAGCCAAACTCGAAGGAACAAACTGGGTTCAATGGAAATATCGTATGACCGCTTTGCTGTCAGGAATCGATGGGCTGTTGGACATAGTTGAAGGTAGAACAACGGTACAGGTGAGACCAGTGCAGGTGCTAGGTGGAGCAGCTGAGGAATTGGCTGGAACTTCTGAAACTGATGCGTCAGGGTCTCAGGTAAATTATACTTTAAGAGAACATAGGAGACTGGAGAGTATTGCCTTACTTTTGATTACCAATAATATTAGCGATGAAACGTTGGATAAGGTAATCAGACTCACAAAACCCCACGAAGTCTGGAGGGAACTCCATAGATTGTATGATGGTTGTAATGATAACAAGGTCTATGATTTATGCTTAGAGTTCTTCAGATATGCTAAGGACCCCAATGATGACATGGCCTCGCACATATCGAAATTAAAGAATTTGTGGTTCCAGATGAAGCAGGAGTTAGCGAAGTTGGAAACTGGCTCACAGCAAACAAGCGCCAAGATGCTGGAATAAGCGTATGGTTGATGTTTTGAAGGAACTAGGGTTTAGAAATAGTGAAGCAGATCCTTGTCTGTTTTTGAAGGATACTAATAAAGAAGAGAAGATAATTTTGGCATTGTATGTGGATGATGGTCTCGTGGCGGGTACCAGTCCAGTCATCATAAACAAATTTATCAAAGAACTTGAGAGCTACTTCAAAATTACGACAAAACCAGCTTCATATTTCCTAGGTATAGAGATAGAAAGGAGTGACAACGACATTAGGATTTATCAGACATCATACACAAAGAAGATATTACGACGGTTTGGAATGGAAAATTGTAGACCGGTAATGACTCCTATTGTGAAAGACATTGAAAACCCTGGAGCTGAAAAGGATGATGAATTTATACTTAAAAACTACAGACAGGTAGTTGGGGCCTTAGCATATTTGATGGTGGGAACAAGACCTGATATTGCTTTTGCAGTTAGTATAATTTCAAGAAACCTGGAGAACCCGAAGGTGGAAGATTGCCGCAGAGTAAAGCGGATCATGCGATACCTGCAGTATACACCTGACACTGGTATAGTCTATAAACACAAGTACAAAAGTGGTGTTATAGAAAGTTATACTGACGCAGATCATGGAGGCTGCGTGAATACTGGAAGATCGACTTCAGGAGTACTGTGTATGTACTCAGGCGGGGCGGTATCTTGGCTCAGTCAGCGACAAGCAAGCGTTGCTATCTCTACTACGGAAGCAGAGATTGTTGCAGCTAGCGAAGGCGCTAGAGAATGTGTTTGGCTGACACGCCTGTTAAAAGATATGACGCATATTGAGGGTCTGCCTGTACTGATGGTTGATAATGAAGCAGCAATTAGGCTTGCTGAAAATCCAGAGTTCCATAAACGGACGAAACATATCAGGACACGACATTTCTTTGTGAGAGAAATGGTGACCAATGGAGAACTAGAAATAAGAAAAGTTTCTAGTAGTTTACAGTTGGCTGATATGTTTACCAAAGCTCTTCCTAGACCGGGGCTGCATAGGCTAATGCAACTTATCGGTCTCCACAACGAGAGAAGATATTAAAACTAGCAATGTCAGCTAGGAACGTCGTGAGACAGAAGTTGCCTAGCGACGTGTTTAGTCAAAAAGTCATCTTTGACGGTTAAGTGCAAAAATATGTTTAAAGTGTTACTATATTATTATATCCTGTGAACTATAAGTTTTATAGTGTTGTTATATACCTTCTGATTGTTTTACGTTTGATATTGACTATTTCTATACTTCTGTGAAAGTCCTACTTAACAAACTATTGTGCTACGCTTTGCGAAATACCCCAGGTATTAACAGTCTACATATCTATTACATCAAGAAAAAAAGTTGCGTCTGTCTTTATTTTATTGTCTCTGGTTTCAGGTGCGAATCGTTTACGCCTGTGGTTCACGCATTTTTATTTTTGCCTAAGAATTTGTGTACTATAAAATTAAATATTAGTTAAACATGGTTGTTCGCCAGTATAATGAGGAGCTGAAGTTCTTAGAGAAAGTGAATCCTCATTGTTGGAAAATCAAGAAAGGATTCCAACCTAACATGAACGTTGAAGGCGTATTTTATGTTAATAATACGTTAGAAAGATTAATGTTGGAGGAATTGAGAAATTCGTGTCGCCCTGGGATGACAGGTGGTTTCTTACCTGGTGTGAAACAAATAGCTAATGTCGCCGCTCTGCCCGGCATAGTCGGCAAATCAGTAGGGTTACCGGATATTCATTCAGGATATGGTTTCGCCATAGGTAAGTTTCACAATATTTTTCAACTATCGATTCCAGACTGCCTTATATTTGAAGTGAAGCATAGATTAAGTTATTCTCAATCGTAGGAAACATGGCAGCGTTTGATATGAATGATCCTAAATCAGTTGTATCTCCGGGTGGTGTTGGCTTTGACATTAACTGTGGTGTGAGACTTCTAAGAACAAACTTACATGAGAAAAATGTGTCTCCAATTAAGGTTAGTGTATATACGGCAAATAGTTTGATTGATGTTTAGTATTTGTATTTTATGTTGTGTATATTTTTAAAGGAACAACTTGCCCAAAGTCTGTTTGACCATATACCCGTTGGAGTTGGATCTAAAGGCATTATTCCTATGAACGCGCGAGATTTAGAAGAGGCTCTCGAAATGGGAATGGATTGGTCTCTACGTGAGGGATATGTTTGGGCTGAAGATAAGGAGCATTGTGAAGAATATGGCCGTATGTTGAATGCTGACCCTTCCAAAGTAAGCTTAAGGGCAAAGAAGAGAGGTCTTCCCCAGCTCGGAACGCTCGGAGCAGGAAACCATTATGCAGAAATCCAAGTAGTCGACGAAATATTTGATAAATACGCTGCTGGAAAGATGGGAATAGACAGAACAGGTCAAGTGGTCGTCATGATACATTCAGGTAGTAGAGGATTTGGTCATCAAGTCGCTACTGATGCTTTAGTACAGATGGAGAAGGCAATGAAAAGGGACAGAATAGATGTGAATGATCGTCAACTCGCTTGTGCAAGAATTAACTCTGTTGAAGGGCAGGATTATCTAAAAGCGATGGCCGCAGCTGCTAACTTTGCTTGGGTTAATAGGAGCTCTATGACGTTTTTAACCCGTCAAGCATTCGCTAAACAATTCAACATGGCACCTGATGACCTTGATATGCATGTTATATATGATGTATCACATAATATTGCCAAAATAGAAGAACATATGGTTGATGGAAAGGCTAGCACTTTGTTAGTCCATAGGAAAGTGAGTATTTTATCATTCTACCAATATGTGAAAATAAAAGACAGTACTAATTTAATTTGAAATGGTAAATGGTATTGATAATTTTTAAATTATGATGAGAATTTAACAAAACAAGTATTAGATTCCCATCCGAGGGCGTAAGCGTGGCGTTTTTTTCCCTGTTCTAAGATTTATATTGATACTAAGTACAATGGTAGAAAGAGTATTTATTTATTTATTGATAATGATAAGTAACAAAATGATGCCTTTACTATGTTCCAGGGTTCAACTAGAGCATTCCCACCACATCATCCGCTGATCCCTGTGGATTACCAAATAACAGGGCAACCTGTTCTTATTGGTGGATCTATGGGTACCTGCAGCTATGTCCTCACTGGTACTCATCAAGGCATGATTGAGACCTTTGGATCTACATGTCATGGCGCTGTAAGTGTTCATTTATATAGTAGGATTATAATTTTCTAAAAAATATTTTTAAAATATTAAACTATTTTTACATTAAGCAAACACAACAATATTTAAACAGTTGCGTTTTTTTCTAGGGTCGCGCACTGTCTCGAGCTAAATCGAGAAGAAACATTGATTATAAGGAAGTTCTAAATAAGTTAGAATCTATGGGTATATCTATTAGGGTCGCCTCACCAAAACTTGTTATGGAAGAGTCACCGGAGTCATATAAAAATGTAACAGATGTTGTTGATACTTGTCATGCTGTTGGTATTAGCAATAAGACAGTTAAACTTAGACCAATTGCTGTGATCAAAGGCTGATTTTAGGGTCTTGATACTAATAGTTTGTCAACAATTTAATTATATATCAAGACATCAATTACTAATGGAGAGCCAATGTTTACCAATATTAATTTTTAAAATATTTAATGTCCTAATATTGCATCAGAAAAATATCCTCAATAACCTAGGTAAAAAAACTTATTGGGGATAACGAATGTAGATTCATTTTACAAAATGAATTAAAAATCCATGACAAAAATAATTTTTGGGCCCATTTCTTGTAGGCTTTGTATTTGGGTTTGATACCCTTTAAGGAGAATTTTACTCCTTGCTAATTACTGATTAACTTTATTTATTGCTTTACGTCATAATTGTGAAAGCTAGTTTTACGACTTGAATCTATTTTCAAAGTAAGTGTTGTAATACTTTTGTAACTAAAATAAAACATCAAAAATAATTAAAGTTTTTTAATCAACAATAATTTTTTGCAACAGTAACATTATACAACGCCTTTGTGCGTTTAACATACTTTGGCAGGCATAACAACTAAGAATTTTTTGGCAATATAATCTAATGAATATGAGATTGGCCAGTTTAGCAAAAATCACCGAATCTTGCACTGAAATTTGCTAAACATTTTAATATATGATTCAAGATGAAAGTGACTAATTACTGATTGTATAAACTACATGAGATCATTGCTGCCTAAATCAAATATACCCTAGCGCTAGTTAAAAACTGGCAACACGTGAAAAGCGACTTCTAAGCGGCTCAAGATGTTTTTTCAGGCCACACTCCACTCAACTACTACCACAAAGACAGTCGCATTCGTTGCAAGACGCACCATTCAGGTTGACAGTACACACCGTTCGTTATACTTGGCTACTTCCAAGCTAGGAAAATAGTAGGCTAATGAAATATAAAGTCAAATTTCGATTTGTACAGAAGTGAACTTTTTATAATGGCGAAATCATAACTTTATTTGACTAACACATACAACAGCGCAGTGCTGACGGTGTAGTACAATTGAGGCCGCTAGAGGGCGTTGTTCATTACTAACTATTGTATGGTAACTGTCACGAATTGCACGCAAACTATAGTTTATAGTATTTGTCTAAATTCTAAACTAAGCACAGCAAACTGCTCAAGGGCACCTCGCTTTTATTTCACAATGTGAACAACCCTAGAGGCACAACTATGAGTTTCGATAATAACTAGGAACATTATACAAAATCATTGTGTTGATTTTACATTTTCTGTTTGGAAGAAGAGATATTAAAACTAATGAGTTATAATTGATTTGTGCTTTATAAAAATTTTACTGATTTGTACAAAAACTGGTGACAATTTTGCTTGAGGGACATATGTAATATTTTTTAAAGTTAACAGACTGAAAGTCTCACTTGGTTTATCACAAAAAACTAACCTACAATTAATTTGTTCATATTTGAATTAAAAACAGAGACAGATAACTAATAAAAATACATTTTGGTTCAATAATGACTAAGGAAAGTTATTTTTTAAACTATAAATTATCTAAAAGCTGCATTTGTAAAATGACTAGATGAAGAACATAATATCTTGAGCAATATTTTCTAATTAACACTAAAGAGATTTTATTTTGTCCGCTAAAATAATTAATAATGTTGTTCCTAAGAGAAAAAGACTTGGTGGTAATGCTGACAAAGGATCTGCTCGTTCTGAAACAAAAAAAAAGATCATGTAGGCGTGCAAACTATGTATAATAAAATTCACTAAATACATGCAATTTACCGAATGAGGACATTTTTTTTTAAATTATTGGTCTCTTCAGGCAGCGCTTGCTTTTGCTATGCTGGCATAAAAAAGAGAATATATGGTGTGGGCTGACAGATTTCGAAACGAGACTTAATTCAGGAGTGTGGCAGACCGGGCTAGTCAGCAACACTGTCTACCACTGCCTACGTATACCATTTTTATATTCTTAACCAAAATTGAGTTATGAAGAATTTTGCTTCATTTACTTACTAGGTTTATTATCTACTTGATTTTTAGCTTCTTCAGGACTTACATTCCAATCTAGACATTTTTCTAATGCCTGCTCCCATTTTGCACAGCGGATTTCACGTTCTGAAAAAATTAACAATAATTTTTTAATGGTAAGAATTGCTACCAATTAACCTGAGAATTAGGCTAGATAGGTGGGTGGCTTTCCACGAGATGCGCGAAGAGAGACTTCCCATGGCATATTGGGCCATGATGATTGGTCGTGGAAAACCAGTAGCTACTCATACTTGCTATAATTATGGTGTATATGTACCATCATCTGTAGTCGATGGTTGGAAGACATCTGAGGGTGGCAGCGGTAATGAAGGTGGCCATACTCTTAAGGCCAAACCAGCCGCGGCCGCCGCACCTAGTGCTGTGCTTTCCGACATTAAGGGACGAACCTGAAACATTATAAAACATCTTAAAATGCCCGTACGAAGCTAGGGCATCTATCACGGGCACTAAGCGACTAAAGTATAACATTGGTCGGAATTTAGCGAGGTTTGAAGACTGGTCTCATCGATCATGCCGTTCGTCTTCTAGATGTCAACTAGACCATGACCGCTCTTTTATCATAATCATAAACAAATGCAAAGTTAATAAAGTCAGTACCACAGGAATTCCCAATATGTCAGCTTGAGTTTGCATGAGATAATTATTCTGTGCCATTCCTCCATCAGCTAACAATCTCTTTAACGGCATACAATCTGCTGCTATCGCCTCCGATATTGTCCTAACTTGATGACATACAGCTTCTAACGCGGCCCGAACCATGTGCTCTGGACGAGTGCTACTACTCAACCCACAAATCACTCTGTTAAAGGGAATATACAAACTTTTAATTAATCATCACTTGAAAAAAGTGTGCAGTTACTTAACATTATGCATTCACTTGCACTGGTGATATGGATGATTTAAGAAACAAAGAAAGATATTGATATGCTTTTTATTTACAAAATTCTAGATAAGTAAAAAGATAGATAAGAAAAAAAGTGTGAGTTAAGTGGAAACATTATGCATACACTTGCACGGTTGATTTGGATGGTTTAAGGAACAAAGAAAGATATTGATACGCCATTGATTCACAAAATTCTAGATAAGTAAAAAATGAAGTCAGTCAGTGACTCACCCTCTGGCTTCCTTTTTCCAATGTGGTGCATATAATCCAGTAAATGCAGGAACGAAGCATACATTTCCCTCATCGCTGGCATGCTCCGCTTCCTCTTCTAATTCTTGAACATCACCTATTAATTCTAAATTTTCTTTTAGCCATTGAATACTGTCTCCTGAAAGAGTATAAACAATTTTAATGAGCTAATACACATTTTTGTCATCGAGTTCAAGTAATAATTTTAATATTAGATACCTGCAACAGCGACTGACCCCTCTAAGGCATAAACAGATCGAGCATGAGGACCTAACTTAAACGCAACGGTTGTAGCAAGACCATGTTGAGAATGCACTATTGAATCACCTGAAAAATGGATAAAATATTAAATCAAACCAATCTGTCAAACTCTTGGACAATCCTTCTGTGGTGCAAATATTATTTTTATTATAGCTCGGCGTAACACCACTCTGTCTGATAAAAGCAAGAGTGTTGCCCATGAACAGAAACAATTTTTTACAGGTAGCAGTCACCTTCGCTATGCCGGTCTGACAAGACGAAAATGCACCATCCAGATTGAGTGCACACTCTTCTCGTTATACCTGGTTACATCCAAACTAACATTCAAAAGTGGTGGTACTACCCCAGGACGGCAGGCTGGGCTAATAACTATCATTAGTCTGCCCACCGTTCTTTAATTTTGCCTATAGGCACTTACACCAAAGTTGGTATCGGTCAGAATTTAGCCAGTGTTGAAAACGGGTCTCATTGATTGTGAGTTTACGTGTTCTACCGCTAGACCATGGTCGCTCTAAGGTGTGCGTATCTGTTTGAAAGTCAAATATGCGTGCTTACCCTTTTTGTGTACAATAAAAAATATTACCTGTATTAAAGAGAAGAAAGCATCCAGTTCCATATGTACATTTTGCTTGACCAAATTTAACACAATTTTGTCCGAGTAAAGCTGCTTGCTGATCACCTAAGCACTGAAACGTTGTCCATTGTCAAACTACAAAACCATAATATATGAATGAAAGTTTAATACAAGTTTTCTAAGATAAAAGTTATATTATGAACAAGCATTAATAAACTTCCATAAAAGAAATTTCATTACTTTTAAAATGCAACAATATAATAGTTTTATTAACAGTTTATCAAACCCCAATGACGGCAACTTCATCCACTGTATCTTTGCAAAGCTATTTTATGGAAATAACAATATCTACATCTAATATATAAAATTCTCGTGTCACAGTTTTAGTTACTATACTCCTCCGAAACGGCTTGACCGATTTTAATAAAATTTTATATGTATATTCAGTCGGTCTGAGAATAGGTTGTTATCTATTTTTTATACCCCTAAGTGATAAGTCCACCCCAAATTTTTTTGTTTTTTTGTGGACAAAATTTTTTTATTTTATTTTTTTATACATACAACCCTAAATGTTCACCCTTCTACCATCAGCCCGAATTTAGCTCAGTTAATAAGTAACACAACATTCATTGACTGTTAGGCGGTACGAAGTTCGTCAGGTCAGCTAGTATATTATATAGTATTGTATAATAAAAAAAAAAATGTAAACCATTATACTTTCGAAATACTTTTTTAAGTACTAACCCCAGCAATAGGCATACCAGTTAAAGCCCCTGAAGAGATGTATCCATATATTTCGGCAGAGCTTTTTATTTTTGGTAAAATTCCTATAGGAATTTCAAAGTATCTGAGTAGTCTGGTGTCCCACTGTAGACTTCTTAGTGACATTAGTTGGGTTCTTGATGCATTTGTAACATCTGTTATGTGTACACCACCATTACAACCACCAGTCAAATTCTGGAAAGTGTAGTAGAAATAAGAAAGCTGGAATTAATGTCACTTCTCTATTTATCAAAATATGATATATTCTTCTTATATATTAATATATTTAAATACGTCACTAATATATTTTTTTAAACACAATAAAAGCAAGACATAATAGACTCCTCAAACCAGCATAATGAAGGTGAGTTACAGACTATTATCTGTAGTGGCAATGTATTATATCCAGTTATAAACCATAAACTTTAACCAGTTCTTATTAAAATAATAATAAGTGCATGATATTTACCCAAATTAGCCATGAATCCACAGTACCAGCCATACAATTTCCCGCCTTTACGGCGTCTTTTACAGCAGATACATTTAATAGTAGCCATTTTAATTTTACCGATGAAAAGTATGTTGATAGTGGAAGGCCACTAGCCCTAGCAACAGCATTTGCATTTGGTATACCTTTCTTTTCTATTAATTCATCAACTATTTTGGAAGTTCTTACATCTAGCCATACTGAAATATATAATCATACATTTGACCCAAACAACATATAATAATTATTTCTTTATTACTAAATTATGATTTTTTGCTGTTAAAGGAGAATGCCCATTCTTCTAAGAGAGATGGGCCCACAAAAATTTTTCACGAGTTTGTCGATGATTTTTAGTTAATTTTGTAGAAATATTAATCTACACTCCTTATCACCAATCAGTTTTAATTTTTTCACCCGAGTCATTGAGAAATTATATTTTTTCTGATGCAATATTTGTGGTTATTCAATATTATTATATTAAATGCTTTAATAATTAATATTTTTTTATGCCATTAAACATCGTCTGTTGATTGGTAAATGATGTGTTGATATAATTAAAATGAATTAATAAAAAAATAAAATATTATTGTTTTGTTACAAACTATTAGGTATCAAGTGGGCCCGAAAATGGGCATTCTCCTTTTAATTACAAATTGCAGAAGTTAGAATATCCTAACCTTAGTCTATAATTTAATAATAGTAATTTTTTTATATATTTATATTTTTTATATTTATAAAATTTAATATTGTTTAATAACTACCTATAGCACTATAAAGGGGTTCTCCTGTTTTTGAATTCCATATGATAGTTGTTTCTCTTTGATTTGTCACACCAATACCTACAATATCATCTGGATTTATATCTAACTTACGTAGATTATCTGCAGTCACCTGAAATGTTAATATTGAGTCTAACCTATACATTATAATTAAAATGTTTATTTGCTAATAAGAAAATAATTAAAACAGTTGAGACACCCAACAGGCGTCAAGAGGTCTTTCAATATCATATGATGAGTATCTTTTTTGTGTAAAAAATTAATGGGTGTGATGTGTGAGGTGTATTTAGTTAATTTGAAGTTTCTGCTGTAAGAATTTTCTGTAACTGTGAATTCTTAAAGATGCCAACCTCTAGTTATTTCTTTAAATTGAAATATAGTTTTAGCCTAAATGCAATTTCAAGTATTACTATTCAAACGGTTGCTCATTCAGACTGGTGTAAGCTTAGATTAAAAACAACTAGAATGAACTGGTTTACCGCATTTAATATTATAATGCAACACCTAAAAGAGCCAACTATAAATATTGACAATATAATACTGTTTACAGAAAATCTATCTCAATTTGCTAGAAGACATAATTAGTATGTGTCATTGTTTGCATATTTTCAATTAAATCTCTGAACATAAGATGGCACTAAGGAATTTTCCTCTACTATAATTCCTTTGGTTATTTTTTAATAATTTTTGCCTGCTCAATTTGTAAAATGAAGAATGTGGGTTTGATCTCCAGCTCAAGCTGTTGCGAGCGTGATGAGTTTTTTCTTTTAATTTATATTCGTAATTTTTAAGATACTTAAATCATTTAAGAAAATAGGTATGTAGGTAGGTACCTCAATACATTCAATAGTTGATTGTAGTATTTCAGAAGCATCTTGTTCTACCCAACCATCCTTTGGACTAAATCGCTTTAAAGATATTTGGTGGTACGTTAGAACTTCAGAAGTATTTGCTGCAAATACCTGTAATAGGAACCGTACTTATATTAACTATAATTTAAGAAGTATTCTTCGCGGACTAAAATTAAACAATAATAAATAAATGTAATTTTCTCCGCAACCGTTCTAAAGGTTATTAATCATATTAACTTTGCAAAAGAATGCTTATAAAAGAAAACAACTAACCAAAAATCGAACGCTTGATGTGCCTTCATCTATTGCACCAATTAAAGGTCCGAATCGCCCAAATTCCCTCATAATTAATATTACAAAAATTTTAATCGCAAAACATTATTTTGAAAACAGTCAGCTGACCGCTCCGCCTGAAATGACCGAAGGCCAAAGATTAAACAAGACTGAATAATACGAAGAAAATGACACCAATCGATTCATTTGGGAATGCTTGAGAATAATGTCAGAGGGTCAAGTACGAGGTTGCTTTACGCCGTGACAGCGTAACGTGAGTGTTCTTCACCATTAGGATCGCTTCATTTAAATCCGGCGGTCAAAATTTCATAGTTTGATTGGTGGAGTGGTATTGCGTTACGCTATCACATTTTGAGTACTAATAGAGTAAGAATATTATCACAAATATTATTAATTGTCTCTGGTTTATAATTTCATATTATGAGATGTCTGTAATAAAGCTGTCAAATAATTAGCAAAATGGTCCAAAAAATTGAAGTAGTCGTGAAAGAAAATGATGTAGTTGTAGAAGTAATAACTGAGAAAATTAATAAAAGTTATGGCGAACTGTTGAGTGCTATACAAGTGGTTGGACAAGCAACCAACGAGTTACTTACTAAAATGATTGAAATTCATGGAATTGATTCAAAAATGGAAAGTGATGAAGGTGAGGGTTTTATCTTTTTTTTACCATTTACCGATCTATATAGTGATTAAATGCAACGTTAATAAATGTTATGATTAAAACAGATGATGAAGATGATAGCGAGGCGGAGAATTTAAAAAACTCACCAAAGAAGAGAAAAACATAGTACTATAAGTTGTTATTAAGTTTCGAACACTGTATGTATTGAATTTTGTTTGTTTACCTTTATAAGACAACATGTAGGTTACACTGGTGAGCACTAATTGCCTCTTTGCCAGCTCGGTGAGACTCGGTAACCTGCTTCTCCTGTTATTTGATGGCCTGTATGGCATAGTCATTAGTATGCCAGACTGTTAAACGCTGTTTTTGGGTTCGATACCCGGTCGAAATAAAGGAGAATGCCTATTTGCCTAAAAGAAATGAGCCCACAATTTTTTTCTCGAGTTTGTCGATGATTTTTAGTTCATTGTGTAGGAAAATAAATATATAATACATTCCTTATCACCAATCAGTTTTAATTTTGTTACCCTGGTTATTGAGTAATTAGACCATTGCCAAAGTAATATTTGAGGTTAATTTTAATAAGTAATAATTCTAATAGTTAATAATTAATTATATCTGTTTTTAATATAATTAAACATTGTTTATTGATTGGTAGATGATGCATTGATATAATTTAAATAAATTAATGATAAAATATGGTATTATTTTAGAATATCGTTTTGTTAACAAACTATTAGATGTCTAGTCAGCCCAAAAATGGGCATTCTCCTTTATATTATTAAGAAAGTACTTGGGTGTTATAAGTTTTTTTTGTCCTTGAGTCAGGCATTTTTAGTCAGGCAATGTATTTATTATTATTAAATATTACTTTAAAGCCGACTGGCTGAATTACTACAAAAATATGTTATTAGATAACAAGTACAAGTGCATAAAATAAAACAACTGATTGTATATTATATTAATTTACTATAATATATTATGACTAATCTTATAAATATAGTATTCTGTATCTTACTATCATCAGATATGTACACATTTAATTTATTATTATATACAGATTCAATATAATAATTTAAAAACACTTCCAAAACAATATTTCACAGGCGTACCTAATTTAATTATAAGACAAATTAACATTTTTTTTAAACACACATTGTTATTTTAGATAATAAAAACATTATAAATTGATATGCACATTGTCTTTTAAAATTAAACTCCCAGACATATCCTGTAAACTCATAAATATATATATATAAATGTATTCGAAGTAACATTAAGTAGAAGTAGTACTGGAGGAGTCACTAGCTAGCTAGCTTTGTCTAGCTAAGACAAAGAAAGCTAAGCGTTTGTCTTGTTTGAACTCAGAATTATCATTATATAATATACTTGTATGAATATTTCGGCATGACTAAAATGTAGGGTTGCAAAATTAAACTTTTTACTATAGCCTCCATTAATCGATCTCGTTTTAATACTTTTTAATGTCGAAAGTTTAAAAAGCTTGTAATAATTTGGGGTCAGAATAATATTTGACAATCGGTCGTTATCACGATGCGCTGTGCTCAGCACTGCATGGAATACACATTCGTTTTAATATGATTTAAAGAGTGTTAAAATTGCAAACTTACAAACTTTCTAGACGCTAATAGCAAAGCGAGATTGAAATATGGTTTATAATGTTTAATTTTGGTCATACATACATTGTCTGTATCATTATTTGACCTAAATACCTATAAATACTAACATAGTACAGTATAACATATAACAAAATTTAAATTGGTACCGGTCACAATTTAGCGAGATTTGAACACGATTCTCATCGATCGTGACTTCATGCCTTCTACGACGGCCGCTCCTTACATCAACGGCTCACAGAAGTCGTAGTCTTCTCTTGGTTTCACATTGAAAAAGAACTGCGTAACTTATTTAATAATTTTAAAACACTAATCACAACTCAGAATGGAATGTGTCAAAGTATTATGATTCAGAAAATCGTTGTTGTATAGTAAAATAACAAAGGTAGTTTATTCTAAGACGTTTTGTCGTTCTGTATTATACTAAAAATAAATTAGGTAGATCTCCCACTTCATAATGGTGGTTATATTTAACTAATTTAGATTGTGGACTAGTTGATGACATGTTTGTCTTCTGGTAATTCCGATTCGGAGTAACAGAATTCACAGCCCTGTGTGCCGCATTCGCATTGTGATATAGGTCGTATTGAATTGCGGAATTTCTGAAAAAGACGATATTAATGAATATTTTCGTATTCGTAAGAAATATTTCCATTTAGAATATCTCTATTATCATGTCCGCTATGATAAACTCTGGTCCTCTATAAATAATTACTTTTATCTAATTCTTTTACTGAATATCATATTTATATAATTACAACAATTTATTTAAATAGTTGCTTACAACCATTTAGTTTTCTTTATTTTTAGTTTGAGCGACGTGGCTCATTTATTTTTAACTACAATAATGTGGCATTGTGGCGTTTATATTTGGAAGCGTACCTCTCTTAGACTATCTCCCGGTGATCTAACGAAGACGACGACAGCATATACTGGTATACATAACAAAGAAAGAGAAGCAATGATCCAACCCAATACTTGGGCCCATGCGGGGAAATGGTACAGGCGATAACTCGGAGGTGTGTAATCTACCAAACTGGCTACCCAAAGAGCCAAGAGTAAGGCCGGTGTTGCTATAAGCCAACAAAATCGAAAGTAAAGTGACGGTGACCGTCCTGAAAATAAAAGTAATATGCAAATTAGCTGTGATTGTTTTTTTGTCATAGTTATTACCTTCATTATTGTAACAATACATACCAGTCATCTGTTTGATGTTTCGTGATAATCGTCCTACACCATAAAACCAAGCAATGGCGACCACCTCGAAGAATGCTAGATAAGTAATACTAAGCGAGGCAGCGTAGTAGTCCATGAGTTGGAATACATATATACCGCTGTGTATCACGTGAGGTAATCCAAATAAGAAGGAGACCACGCAAACGCATAACACCAACAGCTCATGGTAGACCAGCTTCTTGCGGATCATGTTCGGAAAGCCGTCCTGTATCGATGTTACCACTACTTCCACGATTGCAAACTAGAAAACGAAACAAATTTTTATTGTTTGGGGTGCGTTAAACAGAGAAAAGCGAAACAAACGAAGCGAAACCCACCTGACTGTTTAGTCCAAGACATAGGAACATAAAGAAGAACAAAACAGCCCATAATTGCGACGCTGGCATTTTGGCAATAGCTTGAGGATATACCACAAACAGCAACCCAGGACCTTAAACATATTGGAATAGCAACTATTATCTTTCTGAAATAATCTGCAGTTAATCATTCGTTTTACGATTTACGTCACTCGGTTATGCGCGTCAAGAGATTTCTTGTATTATTTCCTTGCGAATGATTAGGATGTCTTTTACATGGATTTATTGCTAATTAATTTATATGTTATCAGTTAATTTATGTGACATTAAACTATGAGAGAATATTAAGTAAAACGGCAATTTATATGGATGAATGAAGACACTTATTGAATTATGAATTGATGTTGAAACTTGATACTTACTATCAGCTATGACATCCTTCACAGAAGTGTTCTGTTCAAAGGCGATATTTCCAATTGTAGCAAATGTAAATATACCGACTATAAGACTTGTAATAGCGTTTACGAGAGTCACAGCCACTGTATCGTGAAGAAAATTATTGTCGAATCGATTATACGAAGCGAACATTATCATCGAGCCGAATGCGACTCCTATTGAGTTAAATATTTGAGAAGCTGCATTAACCCATGGTCTAGATTGTTTTAAGAGTTCCCAGTCTGGCTTGAAGAAGAATCGTAGACCTACATCGGCTCCGTCCAATGTTAACGATCTTCCTAGAAATACTATGATAAGCAAGAACGGCAACGTGGTCGTAATGTATCGGACTTTGGCTGACGATTTAATGCTTTTCCATAATGCGAAATAGACCAGCACCCAAGCGCAGACCAGACATGCCGCTAATTCCCATCTCACACCTCCCGGATATTCAATACCATCTGTCATACTTAAGACCTTCTTCCTGTAAAGAAGTACTTTAAATGCAGCTTTAAAACTATTTAAATAATTATAAACTGACAATTTAAATAGAAGTCGACTTACTCGAAAAATTGTTCAGTCGGAGTCTGCGATCCATTCGGTTTAGTGTGATTATGATAAGGTACCCAACATTGTTTGGTATTCCACCGGTTGGAACAACTCGCCCACGGAACTTCCGACTTGAACGAAGTGAAGAAATAATAAATGGCCCACGCGATTATCACGGCGTAATAAGTTGACATCAAAAATGAGATCACTACGCTGGCTACTCCGGTGCCTGTAATTAAGCATTGAGACCTTTGATTTCTACAAATATAACAATGATGATCCGTTTACCTATTAGGATTAAAAATAGACGTTAAATTAATCTATCTTACCTTTGAATAGTGGACATATTTGTGATAGAGCACCGATGGGTCCATGAGCCGTATATTGACCGATTGCTAATTCCATGAAGAGCATTGGAACACCGCATATTAGAAGAATTATAAAGTACGGAATTAGAAAGGCGCCTGAAAAAAGAAATCCAGTACTTAGTATGGTTGTTTATAACTTTTGGGTTATGTATTGGTGTTTAGTTGTTTATTTTACTTTGGTCATCTATCGGAACTATAACATTTATGAATAGGCATATATCTATACTAATAGATTGTATGATTAATTTAAGATTATGTAACTGGCAGAATATTGGAAAAACACGATATAAATAGCTTGTCTGAAAATCACTAGATCAATCAATAACAAAGAATTGACAATTTTTCACATCGTTGCTATCGATAATATCTACTCGTTCACAGTAAATATTGATGTTATGATCTAGACCGAAAGAACTCGTGCAATTAACCTACCACTCACGTGCAATTTAGACGTCCGCTGTGACAAGGTTACCTATTTAGTACTTGGGACCATCCTGTGGGTAGTTCATCATTTAGTTAGCCGGTAGTTAAGTATATTTGGAAAGTCAGTACATTGATTTGTTTATTTTTAGATTGTAGAATGACAGATCTGCTGATATGCAAGAGATAACATGGGAGCTGACGTCTATTTCAACTTGTCAAGGCATTAAACAAAATCAAAGTTATAACGAATCGATGTGGATTTAAATTCTCTTACGTTGAATATTTGTTTCCTGGCCGGAGATAAATTATCAAAGCAGCAGATCATCAATCAGTGGTCGATCTCTTATGCCAGAGACGTTAACCATATTTATTTTACGGCCACGAGTAGACGTGCCCAAATTAAATTAGCGTCGAACCTCCCTCGGAGAAGGTTGCGCGAAATTAAGTAACAACGAAAAGTTGACAAATATATTTTTAGGTTTATTTAAAGAATCAGTTATCGTTAGCGTCTTCTTTGTTGACGTATTGAATGTTGTTTGTCCCGTTTACTTAGCACAACACAAATATCGCCATGAACCAATTTACAAGTGACAAATGACAAATATAATGATCACGATTTAGCTCGACGTAATTTATGTATATTAGGAAATTTAGCGAATGACGTGAGATTTTGACAAAATTATTAATTTTACGTTGACAACTAAGTTATAAAACTTATTTAAACTGTAGGTATTAGTTAAATAATCCTGTGCTCAAAAGTTCGTCTTTGGTCAAACTTCATTTCCAATGATAAAGTTTTGTTTAATATTTATTTTCATATCAATGAATTACCTCCTCCACTTTTGTAGCAGAGATAAGGAAAGCGCCATACGTTTCCCAATCCTACGGAGTAACCCACGCATGCAAGGACGAACTGAATCTTGTTAGCCCAGAATGGCCTTCGTGGTTTTAAATGCACTGTCTCCGCATCCTCTTCTTCTTCATCACATGCACTTTCATGAGATCCCGAATCCTCATCTGGAGGTCTGTTGACAAACGATACATTAAAATATAAATACTTTCTTACGTAATATATTAAAAATCATATATAGACAAGATATTACAAAGAAATTTCATTAACAAATAGAAAATTATTTGTAAATTAAGTGCGTTTCAACAGATATGACTTGCGTTACAGGCCAAGTGACTTTAAATTTTCTAAACCCGAGAACATTATCTTAAAATTAAATATTTGTTTATAACCAAACTTATTTGCACTGTATTTTGAATATTATTAAAGATCCAATTAATTTTATTTGCGAATAAGATGTATGTCGAGATAATGAACAAAAGTGGTCACTCAGATTTATGATCATGATATTGTAAATCAAGATCAAGATAGTGTAAATCTCTGTTATCAGTTTTTTCTCAGACGTTTCTAAGATGAAATTAAACATCACGTTTTTAATAGTATTTTTCAATCAACTTTTTTAAAACTTATTTATATTTCGGATTATTAGCATCACGTATATAAACATTTACCTTCTTACTGATATAATATATTGGAAGTCTGAGTTTGCTTTGAGATTTCGAAATTGTTTTAGTTGATTCGCGATAGAGTTCATAATAAATTAAATCTATTCCTAATGTTCGACACGTCTGTACCGTGGGAGGATATCAGGTACAGTGATGTGTAAGCAGTAAGTACACTGATCAGAGTCTACCGCCTTACAAGGTGTGAATTAATGCCGAATAAGGAAATATTATCAAGGACATTTTCTTGATCATGCGCATTTTAATACAATCATGATTAGCGTAATAGTATTTCTATTCTGTTACTGTTAAAATATTGTATAAGTTAAATAAGTGTATAAACATCTAACAGTAAACTTAAACAATTACCCAAGTACTACTAAGTAACTAGTAGGTACTTTATTTCTATACATCACTGCAATTATTTTGTAAGTTTATTTCCTACAACACTTACTCGTTCTTATCGTTATCATTAAATTAAAATTAAACAAAACAACGTTAATTAATAATCTCTTAAACGTAAAATTATAAATACTTAATACTTTTTGTAATTTTTAAATATATAGAATATTGATTCAGGAATAAGCTTTAGTACCTCGTGACGTGATGTACATGATAAACAAACAAAGAATCGTTAAATTTAAATTATTGTATTTACAAATTAGCTATAATTTTCCCACGGACATGTCACAAACACATCCATTAGAAAGAAAAAAACCGTAGGAAGCGTATTATCTCAGGTAATAAGACAATGTCAAAGATAATAAAACATTTAATCCTCCCTGGATAATATCAAGACCCAAGATCATAGGTCAAAGCGAGCATTTTAATCGAAAGGTCTTTTTGTTCGTTTGATTTTTTTTTTGTTCTTGATTTCAGGTTTCAGTAATATTTCCGTTTTACAAGAGACTAGTCTGAAGACTGAATATTGAAATAAGAAAAAAGATAAAAAAAAAGAATACTAAAGTATTCTTAGTAAAATGGTATTCTATTTTGAATCATTTGCCTAAAGAGGTCTGAACTTTTTTTTAATATTTGCGAAGAAACGTAAGTTTAAATAAAATAATTAAAAACTGACTTTAAAATAAAATAGTGTGCAGAAATAAAATTACTTATAGTTTTTTAAATACATACATGATTTAAAGTATACATTTCTAAATAGTTCATACAATTTAACACCATGTTATTACTTATTTAGACGATTTTCAAATAAGGGATTTCACACATTGTTAAATGTTAAAATATAAAGAAAAAATAAAATAAATTTGTATATGTATTTTCACGTACGTTGATGCAGGTCAATTGCTGGTTTACCATATTCTTATCTCAGGGTCGAGATAAACAATATTGTTATCGATAATTGTTATTTTAATATGCAATTAATATGTATGATAAGTAGTAAGTAACAGTTGTAGGGCCAAGTTAACAATTTAACATTTGGTAGTGAAAACTTATAACTATCAAAAACATTGCATACTATAATAAAAAGTTAAAACTGTAGTCATTATTCTATAAAAATAATATTTAATATAATTTAATATGTTGCCTGTCAAGCAACATTGCATATCTATCTCCATTCAGTAGTCTCCGCTATGCTGGCTTGAGCTGATGGATATGCACCATCCATTTTTGGTAGGGCTCTCGTTATACCGGGGACAGAGCACTTAAATAGTGTTCCCAAAAATAAATAAATTTAATTTTATTTCATTTCATCAGTCTATCGACCACTTTTTAAAATAATACACGTATCTGTATTAAATTTAAATATGGTTGTTATTTATAAGTGAGAATTTACATTTTAATATTGTTAATATGCTTTTATTTCGTGAATTTTGGAGTATTTCAGGATGTGAATGTTTGTGGCTTAACCTTGTACTATGAAAGGACTTGTTTGGATTAAAGATGGATTACATTGTAGAGATTAGAATGATGTTAACATTTAACCAGCCTTAATTCGTCCGTGAAATGCGAACAGAAGACAACAAAAGCCTGTGTTTTATTGGCCTCAGTTGCCTACGATAAAGATAGATTAAAATAATAACAAAGAAAAAAATATTGACTACTGAATATTTTTAACAAGTTGACGTTATGACAACACTGCCAACTGTTAAGCTAGAGTGCGGTCCATGAACGGAAGCAACTGCTACCACAAGGAAATTTCTGCAGACTATATTGAGGAGACGAATGTGTACCATTCAGGTTTGACAGTGCATACTCCTCTCGATATTCTCGGCTGCTTCGAAACTATCTCGAACGCGTCTAGTCACTTCACGACTGTTACGCTAGAAAGTGGTGAACACAATCTGATAACCATAACTAACCTCTTAATAACCATAATTAGTCTGCCTACAATTCTTTGAATAATATTATTGATTCATTTATTATAATGTTATTATTATTTTTAACTTTAAAACTTTGGTGGTTATTCTTAGTATATTTCCTTATATTACTTAGAGCATATCGCTCGAAGATAACATAATTATGTAGATATGTACATATAATATGTATAGATATCTGGGTTATGTCAATAATAACACATAATTATATTAAATAAAGTTACATGTGTATGTTTGTCATAGGGAGAGTTATATCATTCAGTTGGTTTTTCAAAATGTATTTTTTGTGGCCTTGCGATATGCCTAGATAGCAAAGCGGAGACGTATCAAAATATAAGAGACGAGTAAATAAAAAAGAAGTTAGGTATTTGTTTCATGTAATGGTAATTATACTAGATTATTTTGTTTGAATAACTAAGTAGTACGAATTAACATGCATTCATGCAAATGCACTATTGTTTTTATGTTGATATAATTAGAACACGGGATATTTAAGACAAAAGAATAACCGATAATCATCGGTGTTACGGTTGCCGCCTCGTTTAGTATGGGCTAGCGACCGAGACGAAATAGTGGTCGACCAAAACTGGCATTGACCCCTCAGGGAACAAAAATAATTATGTATGTAGGTAGGTACTCTTATTACCAGTTAGTCATACATCATTTCGTTCAACAAAAACTTGTAATAACTCACTAGACTTTTAAAGGAAATTAATGGTCTAAGATGAGTTCTTTGCTAAAAACGAACTAAGCTGTTTTCGTATAATGCATTTAACTTGAGAATTTTTTTGAGATAAAATGTAGCTTAGAATGCACTCTAGATAAATTGTGGAATTAATCAAAATCAGTTTTTTGGTTTAACGAGTAAAACGGTAACAAACAGACAGCATTACTTTCACATTTATAATCATACTATGTTATGGTTCTTTTAAGAGATAGGTAGGTATGCGAAGTTGAATGTATCAAAAGTAGAGCTGCAAACATCTTAACCTTATATAACCGTGTCTGCACATAGCGACAAGGTCACTGCCTGCCGTACTTACGATAAAACTCGTGGTAAAGTTAATGGTGTTGCCAATAAAATAATATATTTATCGCTAATGTTCTTTTAAAAAATAATAATTACATTCTTTGTTCTATAAGTGTAGAGGACAAGGCCCATACCACCCAAACCCGAAAAAAAAACATGAACAATATAATTTTCTTTATAGTTGCTTGGCATGTGATCGCTGTTCCTGATGTTATAGATTGCGGTCCATGAGCGGAAATAACATCTACGCGGAGAGAAAATCAACAGGCAGCATTTGCCTCCGCTATACCGGCTTGAGGAGACGAGTATGGTGTCCATTGACGGCGTACACTCTCGTCATACCCGCGATACATTTGAACCTGGTGGTACTACTTCAGGACTGAATTGGGTTATAATCATCAACAATCTGCCTATCTCTCTTAAATGTATGCCAATATTTAATCGATCGGGAACTACTTCTCCATAGAGTGTATTGTAAAATCCGATAGAGTTGCATTGAAGAAATGCAATTATAATTTATGACAATTTAGATTGATGTAATCGATGTTTACTAAACAATGGGTCTATTTAAAGCTATCTTCAATCAACATAGTTTATTTTGGTATGAAGTTGATCCTTTTATCAGATTTTATAACTAAAATTATAGTAAAGGTTAGTTACTTGTAAAAAGGTAGGTAATCCCAACTCGACAGTGTAAGTATATGCGTACAAGCGTATTTTAAATAATTATCAACGTAGTTATCACGATAAGAGAGGACCGTGATCAATTGTAGATAGGCTCCATTCTTATGACATGGTTGCATTATCAGCAACTTGAAGGTCAACGTAATTGTGGCAACAAACAAATCTTATATTTTTTTTTCAAGATGCGATGCACATTTTTTTATGGTAAAGAAATATGAGGCAGAGATACCTAGCTCGTGCCCACGAATGTGCATGCTTCTCTCGTTATACCAAGATGTAGGTAGGCAGAAACTATTTTTTACTGCCACCCATGCGTCTCTCTCTGAAATTACTAATATTTAAAGGAGAATGCCCATTCGCCTAAGAAAAATGGGCCCACAATTTTTTTTCTCGAGTTTGTCGATGATTTTTAGTTAATTTTGTAGAAAAATAAATCTACCTCCTTATTACCAATCAGTATTAATTTTTTCACCCGTGTTATTGTTATAATTAGATGTTTTCTGATGCAATATTTGAGGTTATTATTATTTTTAATGCTTTATTAATTGTTAATATCTGTTTTTTATGTAGTTAAACATTGTCTATTGATTGGTAAATGATGTGTTGATATAATTAAAATGAATTAATAAAAAAATAATATATTATTTTAGAATATCGTTTTGTTAGAAAACTATTAGATATTAAGTGGGCCCAGAAATGGGCATTCTCCTTTGAGAGCTGCGGGCTTTGTCGAATCGTTAATGAGTGTGATGGCATCATCCGAAATGTTTTAATTTTTGGCTTCGAAAATTGTTAGTGAGTAATTTTAGTTGTATGTATCTGTGCTATTCCTGTATCATTATTTAAAAGTATATTTTTAGTATAAGTTAATTATTACAGACGTAATTGACCGCTGCTATCGGGCATAACCTACCCAGGCAGACAAGTCTTTTTTTTTATTGTAGCTCGGCATGTGACAACACTCCGCCTGATGTAAAGCTAGAGTGCGGTCAATGAATGGAAACAACTGCTACTACAGAGAAACCTGTGCGGGCAGCAGTCGCCTCCACTATGCCGGCTTGAGGAGACGATTTATAATATAGTATTTTTATGTAAAAATAGAATGCTTCGAGTAGATATTGTATCTACTTTTGAATTTAGTATTCCTCATACACCGATCACACATTAAGAAATCAGTATTGGTACTTTTATTTAATTTTTTATTTTAATTCATTAAAAAATCAATTTTTCTTAGTGTGTGTGGTCGGTGTACATAGGAGATTATTTTTTTCAAGTTGTTGCACCCCGAGTGAACCGGATCGAATGGCCAGGGAATAAACCACGAGGAAACATAAAATTTCTATTCCATTAAAAGTATATTTCATTATCTATTTGTTTATCAGATATTTTCCAAGACAATGTAGATAGATAGACAAATATTTCTTATAAAATATTATAAGTCATATGATTTTCTGTTCATATTTGTAATTATGAGCCATCCTAATTAATCTGATGCTTGGTCGAGATTATGATATCTACATACGAGTCATACATAAGTCTGCTTATTGAGGAATATCATTTCTTTGGGATTATAAGAAAATTATATGACTAATGGGTGATATTTAATAAGTTTGGACTGTTGCTGATTCCGTTGAGATTCATGTGGGACGTTTGCTGGCTCATAGAAATAACTCATCAAAATCAAAACCATTGATCATCATGCAACTTTTTTACAGTATTTTAATTTAATAAAAAATAATTGCAGAATTATGTTTTATGCCGTAATTGTGTCATTGACCTGACTCATTTCCGTTTCATTTTTATGTTTTATCTTTATTTTATATAATGCAAAGATTTTTTTTTTTTCAAAAATACGAATAATACCTAGATTTAAAATTTGTTATCCAATTTTCATAGATCGCACTCTGGCTTAACATCAGGCGGAGTACGGTCATATGACGTGCTAAAATAAAAAAAATATAAAAAAACAAACGGATTTTTATACTATAATACATTACACAAAATATATTTTCGCCTCTTTTCAAATTGTACTATTATGTATGAAGTTACTTAGTTATTTGTTAACCACGTGGATACAATACATATGTAAGTTTTTTTTATCGTTATATCAACTTTTGTAAGCGATATGTGGTGATATGACGTCGTCAGTTCTGCATTCACGATTGATAACAGTCTAAGGTGGTGCCAGTAGAGACCGTGGCCCTAATCCTACTAATTATTAAGAACGCCGACGTTATTATTATTGATTTATACTACCCGTATCACCGCATCTTACACTACAGGATAAAATATATGAAATTATATATATATTGTAACGTAAAAATGCTCTCAAAGCTTTAATAATTTATGATATAAAAACAAAAATTCCAACATTTGCATAAAGATTTGATATGATATATTAATTGTTGATAACATTGCTATATAAATATATTATTTTACTAGATATACGTACGTTTTAAAATGATACACGAAACGTTACTCTATTTCAATCATTTGTTGGACGGATACGTATAATGTGAATCTCTTTCCGTTGCTGGTTATTGCTATCCTCTTTACTATACAAGGTTACAAAGACCTTATACACGTATTATTTATTCATATTAATATAACATGTGAAATGGGCGCGTTAAAAGTGACGCATTAGCTTAAAACATGACAAAATATATGTATTGTAATCTTAAATCGAATACGTCACAACGGTAACATCTATATTTATATTGATGAGTTCCTAGACACTTCTTCATTCATAACTCGTGATATTTTCTGTAAATTATCCTTATTAAGATCCTCAATAGATATTTTATAGGCAATTATTATTACGAACCACTTAGGTACTGTTTAAGAATAAGTGCACGTGATTGAATCTTTATTAACATATTCATATGAAGTGATGTAGGTATTTATGCCAATTTATCAGCTAGTAAAAGCAAATTGACTTGTTGCTTTACTAATTAATAGTTCTCTCCTTATATATGCACGTCGGTTGAGGGTTCTGGACCCTTTCAGAGCAGTTAACATCCGACTGAGAAAAGTCTACCTAGAGCGCTTTTTTCCGACCCTGACATTTTGCTCAGCATTTCGTTAACCTCTTTTTCTGTTGTTTTAAATAATTTGAAACAATCCTTTATGTTAGCTTATTGCCCATTAAATCTCAATTATAGGAGCTCATTCAGTGCTTACAAAAGCATTTTAATAGTAGCTTTATCCAGGTTTAATTAGTCCAGTCAATCTATCTACATTTGCAACGACTAAATTATGTAAGTAATTAAGATATGTTAATAATCTTTAGTGTCTAAAATAAATGTAGTGTTTATAGGTACCTATATCAATGTTTTTATTTATACTTTAAATGTTGGTCTAATTGTTCCCGGATTCAGCAGATAATAAATTTTAATAATTGTAGGTATCAAGACTAGCAACCCAGGTAGAGTAGATTTCAAATAGATAAAATTCGATACAATTGTAGTTTCTAATGTGAGTTATTTGTCTGACCGTAATAATATGTATAGTATCACTTTTTAGGTATCATAATTTTATTTTAACAGGTCTTAGGTAGAATAGTGCACCTAATATATTTAAATTGGATAATGACCCATGGAGAGCACTAACCTATTGGAGAGGATGTTGCAGAATTGAATACTCACGTAGGAGGACGTACTAGATGGAAGAGTTCCGTGGGCGACGTCGGTACACGCTTTATGACCATTTTGCGTCCGTCCGTGCATCCCATACCAATGGAGGCGAGTGATCTCACTGAGGGGGCATAATTGTTCGTCCCATATTCTGAGGAATCGCTGGGAATAACTTGCTCGTATGGACGGAGGCATCTTGCCGAAGCCGCCCCGGATGCGGCACCCGGACTGTGAAGCTTTTGGGTGTCTGTAAAACTTTTGACTTTGCGTATACTTCCGGACGGGGTGACGACCGGCACCGATGCTTGCAATTCCAATAGCTTCTCATTCTCCTCGCTTTGTTCACAGTCGGAGGAAGCGCCGGGCGCGGCGCCGTCCGCGCGTCTCTCTTCTTTATTATTCATATTATCACTTTACACGAACATGACGCGATGATTGATCGCGTGCGCCGAGAACGACGCGCGACCTGCGAATAATCACCGGTCGCATGCGAGGTCGGTGGAACAGCGGTCGACAGACTGGTTCGTCAGTCGCAACAATTGGTAAACAAAATGCGAATCTTGTGGGGGGGGGGGGCGGTCACAGGAAAGGGGGGAGGGGAGGGCCTGCGCGTGCGCAATCTATGTCGCTGCCACTCTGTTGCTTGGTATTGATGTCATTCTAATTCCAATGACAACTGCACAGGACTACGTTATCAGTCACAAATCTACTACCACATGATGATTATTTAATGTACTAATAACAATATTAAATGTTTTAATTAAATCATTCATTCGAAACGAGCATTTACCTAAATACAATAATATGTTTATTTGTTTCGAAGCTGGGTGTTACGTTTGTGCAGTGCTTGTCTTATTAACCATAGTACAGGATGTTCTTGTTTAAGGGCAGGACATTCTATTTGTAAGGATTCAGTTACAATTAAAAAACAAAATATTTATTAAAAAAACACCGTTTATAATAATAATGAAATCTGGTATAATATGTCCTTGTTCGCATCGTCAATATTACGATGAAGTAATTTGTCTTAAAGGTATTATATCTCATTGTCCTTTTATGATAAAGATGATCTCATAAAATCAGATTTAAAACATCTCATTTCGCCAGAGGAGAATTATAACCAGGATTAAGTTTTTATCTACGGATACAGAATATTTATAGGCAATTACATCTTTAAATATTTATTTAACTTAGTTAAAAAGGTAATCTTTAGTTTGGAAGGGATATGATTAAGTTATATCGTTACGCCTTTAGTCCTGCAGACATTGATTAAGGACTCGCCATCAAGTTACCGTTTATAATGGTATTTTATTATAAACTTTTGGATCAGGAAATTGGTATTGATGTCACTGAATGTGACAGTATCTTATTTGATTTCTTTCAGTTGTAAGAATTGTAGATATTGGTCCAATCGATCACCAAATTACAGAGATGCGAATAATGTCGACGACAGTTAACATTATAGGTGACTTTATACACATAGACCACTGCTTATTTTTATTAGTGTTTGAGTAAAGATGAGGTAATGGAGAGAAAATAAAAATGCCCCATTATTATTATATTATTATTATTAACTTATTCTTAATTCATTTTTACACAATTAATACGTTCTTATTAAGAAAGGTATTTAACATACTGAATATCACAAAGTAAAAATTCGAAGATGTGACGATACTCGTTATTACATAATATACAAAAGGAATGTGCAACGTTAATTGAGGCCGTCGCGGGCGCAGCGAGGGTCGCGGCCCCGAGGGTGTGAATATGGCGATCGGGCCGCAACGCCCGCGTCGGCCTCGCCCGTCGGTCCTCCGGCGGCGCTAAGAATAGAGGAGAAAAGAATAACCGACACCGCCCGGCGCCGGCGGAGGAGCAGGGATAGACTAGCCGCCTTAACGCTGAAGTAGCGGGTTGGGGAAGTCGGGCGGGTGCGGCAAGGGCGCGGGAGGCGGGCGAGCGCGTCGCCACGCCACCAGCCAACACGCCACGGCCGCCGCTACGGCCACCAATGCCAGCAGAGCTGTCAGGGCCAGCGCCACCGCCAGCCCGGCTGCCGACACGCACACGTTGTTAGCGCCAGCACCGCCGCCCACGCCCGCCGTGGTCACGCCGCCACGTTGATGGGCCACTCGTGATGGGTCGCGGCGCTCCAATGTCAGAATCGGATTCGACTCGACCGTCACTTCCTCTCGGAGTTGACCTTCGATTTGCCCGGTGTCGTTGCCGGATATTTCTCTTTTTCTTCGTTTACCGAAAGCGTCGAATCCGCGACAGTTCACCTAAAAATACATTGATCCGTATTATAATTAATTTATATTTTAAATTGTTTTAAATTATATTTTAAGTAGTTTAGTCGTCTTTTACGTACGTAAATAAATAATAAAATACGTACTGGCTGGCATTTTCCGAAACAAACACGAATGTTGCATTGGAATCTTATATTGTCGCTAGATGGGAATTTAAACGCGTCGAACGCGACTCTCAGGGAGCTTCCGTCTTCCGCCCGTTTCCATTCGCCAAATATGGAGGTATCCGTAGCACATCCATCTGCGTCTGTCACGGTATATTCCTTTTCGATGTTGGTCGATTGTTCACTGGTTTTGACGATACAACTTCTGGCAAAACCTCCATAAATGCCTGTAACAACAATCAAGTTACATTTAATAATCTTGAACACGTTTCAATTGAAATTAAAACATTGAACTGTTATAACTCACTGGATGGTTGTACGTCAACTTGCAACACTAAATTTTCACCGATTACTGCTGAGCTGACTTCTTGACCACCAAGTGACACTATTCTCATACTGCATGTTGGTGGAGGTCCTGTATTAGCGATTGTGCCGGCGGTCGTTAACATTGATATGTTCAGTGATAAAGTGACATTTTGTTCGCCAGTCTGATATATACATTTGATGTGGTATGCTTGGGCGTTGTATGTTACCAATTTTGGATGCTGTTGGATGACTAGAACGAAGCTCGCGAGGCCCTAGGACAAATAAATATTATTCGCTATAATTATAGAAACTTAGTTTGTAATCAAATCCCGTATTGTAATAAAACTTACATTAACATGGACCAATCCACAGTCGCCGAAGTGTACTTTGAAATTAATGTGTCTTTCTTCAGAATCTTTCGGTATATGTACTACTTGACGACATTTCTCGTTTTTACTGTAACCCTTAACATAAAGTACGCCATTGAAGTCTTTAATTCTCAAGCTGACACTAACTCCATCCGCCATGCAGTGGACGTCCATGCCCGGCGGAGGGAAGTCGGTACGGTATCTGTCATTAGGTGTCGTCGGTGTGCAGATACGTTTCGGATCACCCGTGTAGCCCGTTTTGCATATACAATGCGCTCGGTGGCCGTACGCATCGCACACGGCGTTAGCGGCACAAGGTTCCGCTTCACAAGCATCGACACAGGCGCCGTTGATACATCTGGATTTGTCGTCGCATTCATTGTCCGCGGTGCATCCTCGAGGTATGCAGCGGTCGCCCTGAGGAGTAAATCCACGAGGCAAATCGCATACACAACGTCCTCTGGCATCGATCGTCCATCCTTCTGCGAATATACATGGTGCGCATTCTCCTGACGCATCCAGAGCTTGTCCGTCTACACACACTGCTACTGGACCTGAGAAAGATAGTACATTACCTATGTTACTATTTAGTCACTTTGTTCAAGGCTCGTTACAAAGAGTGGTGGCTAAAGTGTAAACAGTCTTAATTTTAAAATTACTTACGATCGTATGGTTTGCATTCAATAACAGCGTTTCCTCTGAATCCAGGCAGGCACTCGCATACCATAGTTCTCACTGGTAGAGTGTCCACCACAGTACAGTCCGCGTTATCTCCGCAGGGTTCAGTCTCAAGGCAAGGGTTCACACATCTCGCTGATATACACGCTGTGCCGGCCGGACAATCCGCATCAGATTTGCATTGGGGAGTCCTCAATTCTTCGCAGCCCGTATCACTTGCACGGTATCCAGGTGGGCATATACAATGGGCTTCATGTTCATGCACACGGCAATCGGCCGGTCTGTCGCAGGTGGTCGCGTTACATGGATTAACACATTTCGTGTTAACACAGGCTCTTTCAGATGGACAGTCGTAATCGTTGCGACAACCGATTGGAGTACAGGCCACGAATGGATTTCCCATAGTTCCCATCTTACAGCGACACGACGCCCGATGATTGTTTCCGTAACATTCAGCTGATTCGCCACAAGGTGAACGTTCCACCGAACATGCAGGCACACAACGGCTGTTGATGCATGTTTCATCATCGCCGCATTGAGCGTCGACTCGGCATAACACTTCATAACAACCAGTACGAGCGTCACCGATATATCCTGGCCGACATGCGCACACAGGTTTATGATTTCTTATTTGACAGTCAGCGTTGGGTCCGCATTCACAAGGATTCTTGCAAAGTAAAGTTATACAAGCATGATTCGAAGTGCAATCGTCGTCGATCTCGCAGGCGACGTCAGTGATCGGTCCGGTAGGTCTACAGAGTCCTCCTCCGGCACTTATGTATCCAGGAGGACAAGTACATAACATGGTCCGCACGGGTAACGTCGGAGAGACCTGGCATCGTGCGGGAGTAGCACACGGATGAAGCTCAGTACAGGGATTGACGCATCGAGAATTGAGGCACGCAGCAGTCGGGGTACAGTCGCCGTCAGCATAACACTCGGCTGTCGGTTGTCTTCGGCACTCGACATATGGATTACCTATCATACTCGGTTCGCACTTACAGGCGGCGATGTGATCTCTAACTAAACATTCAGCGTTCGTTCCACACGTATTACTAGAGAGGCACGGATTAATACATCTATGAGCTCGGCATTGTTTATCCAGTGGACAGTCTCCGTTAGATCTGCATTCGATAGGGTTGCATCCGAGATAAGCGTCACCCTCGAATCCTGAACGGCAGCGACACAGAGGACGATTTCTTTCGACGTAGCATTCGGCATTGGCTGCACACGTACTATTGAGAAGACAGGGGCTGACACAGTTGTTATTCACGCACGCTTCATAAGATTCGCATTCTGAATCAGAGCGGCATCCTACCACCCTACATGAGCGGTACGGATCGCCATTGAATCCAGATTTACATGAGCAGACCGGCCTGTGATTACGTACGAAACATTCTGCATTATCTCCACAGTTGCAAGGATTTCTGCACATTCTATTAATGCAAGACTCAGATTCGCCGCAATCTTCATCGGACGTACATCCCAACGGTGGTAGTTGAGCCGCTTTACAAGATCCTCCTTGATCAGGTAAGAAACCTGGTGGACATTTACAAATCAATGTACGGAAGGGAACGCTGTCCGAGACCGAGCATAGAGCGTTGGGTGCGCATGGTTTTAATTCAGAGCAAGCTTCGCGACATTGATCACGAAGACAGGCGTGTCCACTCGGACAATCTCCGTCCATACGACATTCCGGTTCACCGATGACGGTCACCTTCATGCAATATGTGAGCGGATCTCCCAGAGGTAATGACGGCGGACAACGGCAAGAGGCCGCGTGATTTCTTGTGAAACATTCAGCGTTACTAGCGCACGGGCTTCTTCCGTCCACGGAGCAGGCGTCGCGACATGT
This sequence comes from Tinea pellionella, assembly GCA_948150575.1. Lineage (NCBI taxonomy): Eukaryota > Metazoa > Arthropoda > Insecta > Lepidoptera > Tineidae > Tinea > Tinea pellionella. Next base: position 4,965,970 of record OX411248.1, on the reverse strand, counting down.
TCCTCGGAGACAAACGCTGTTGTCGTCGCAGTCCGCGTCGACTTCGCATTCTACCGGCAAACATCTGGTGAACGGATCGCCAGTGGTGCGAGGAGGACAGCGGCAATTAGCTCGGTGTTGTTTGCCATAGCACTCTGCGTTGATAGCACACGGTGCCTCGAGTAGACATGGACTAACGCAGGCGCCATTATAACAGGTATCTTTGTCTGAACATTCTGAGTCAGATGTGCATCCGGCTGAAAAATTAGACACAGATTATAAATAACAGAATATAACCGTAGGTGAAATCGTCATAAGGTCAAAACATTGTAAAATACACTTACACTTAACGCAGCCTCTATATGGGTCACCAGAGTAGCCGGGTTGACAGGAGCAGACGGGATGATGTTTGAGTACACTGCATTCAGCATAGTCTCCACAAGCGCATGGATCAGCACATACGCTATTCACACATGCTTGCGAAAGTGGACACTCCGAGTTGCTCTTACATCCGACGGTGATTATTGATGTATCTGATGCTGAGAAACAAATTTAATTAATGCAAATATCAATTGTAATAAAAAGGCCTTTGCCTTCGCGCAAAGTTTGAAAGTAAATATTACTAACGTGGTGTGCATCGTATTTTAGCATCTCCAGAGAATCCTCTTGGACAACTGCATACAGCTTTATGGTCTAGAACGCGACACAGAGCTCCCGAGCCACATGCGTCGGTGCAAGGATTTACACAGGTACGATCCACACAAGCGCGGTCTAAACCACATTCGGGATCACTGTAGCACTCCCAAACTGAAGGCTGTCGAGGTTCTGCAATTACAAAAATGTTTTTTTAGTCAACTTTTATGAACTATAAATTGTATCGTAATTGTAAACAAGTAAACGCAATTATTAACTAACCTGGATTACATTCTATTCTCGGACTTCCGAGATATCCTGGTGGACAGATACATCTGGATACATGATCTCTTCCTTCGCATAGTGCGTTGATACCGCACGGGTCAGCTCGGCAGACGTCAACACATGATCCACGACGGCAAGCTTGGGTGGTAGAACATTCGAGGTCAGATGAACATTCAGGTGTAGGAGGAGAGCGACAGCCGACTTCGACTCCTGGAGCGACTCGGCCGCCATCGGGGCACGAGCAAGCCACTGCGCGAAGCGGCAGCGTGTCGACGGGTCTACAGATCAATCCTGTGCCGCAAGGGTCACCTGCGCATAAATCTACGCAACGAGTATTCACACAACCCAAAGGTGCCGCACAATCCGCATCCACAGTGCATCCAATAGAGGGAACGTCGGCTGCACAACCGCGGCCATAAGGGTCTCCCGAGCGGCCCGGGGGACAGCTGCAGATGGCGCGATGACCGCGAGCGATACAAGTGGCGTCAGAACTGCAAGCGTTCTCGGAGCACACCGGCCGACAAACTCTATTGAGCCTATCGCAGATCTGGGTATCGTCGCAGTCTTCGTTATAATGACAGACTCCTGATATGCAAGCTCTGTGTGGATCTCCTTGGGAACCAGGGGGACAGTGGCAGGTGGCCGCATGAGCGATGGCTTTGCAATCGGCTCCGCGTCCGCAAGGATCACCGAGAGTACATGGATCCACACAATAGTTGTTAACACAGCTTCGGTCAAACGGACAATTATCATTCGATGTGCATTCAGCTGAAAACGAACATAAATTGTTATACATTTTAAAGTATTATTGATATTTATAGATATACTTCATGAAATATATTTATTAAGATACTCACGCGTATAGCAGGTGGTAGCCGGGTCACCAGCGGTACCGGGAGGACAGCGACATCTCGCCCGATGGTTTTCCACATCACACTGAGCACCAGATCCGCACGCTCCAGCACAAGCCGGGACGCAACGGTGATTGACACAAGCAGATTTAGGATCGCATTCTGAATCAGAAGTGCAGGTTGCGCGTACCGCTTCTGTAAGAAATTCATTATATTTATGTTCATTTATTGTCAACAATTTCTATTTGTCAATTTACATCGTCGAAATAATTAAATAAAAGCATAACTACCTGCAATGCATGCCACGTAAGGGTCTCCTTTCAGAGGTGGTTGGCATTGGCAGTTTGCGCGATGGTTTCTCGCTTCACAAGTGGCATCAGTACCGCAAACACCGAGCCCACAGACTGGTACACAGCGACCTTGTACACAGCGTTCATTATCGCCGCAAGCGCTGTCATCACGGCATCCCTCACCTGTTTGTCGCATATTTGGTTATAGGTCGGTTATGTAGTTTATATTTAAATGCCTATCGATCCATTTAATTTTATTAAAGTAAGAGATATAAAAGTATTTGTAGATATTTGTCCGTCATTTGTGAACGTGTAATTAGAAGAAGAGAAGATAATAATGCCAAAAAGTTGTGCTAATATTTACACAGTGATTGTATATTTACATCACTTATATCTATAACACCTTTTCCTTTTAACTTACGTTTCTTTCAATTTATCATTGCAGAATGACGTAGACACCTAAATATTTACTCAAAAAATGAAGATCTCTGTTCAAAAACATAGATTTTAAATTTAATAATAATAAAAATATTATATTCATTGTAGCTAACATAACACTCCTTAAGAGTGCGGTCCATGAGCGGAAACAACTGCTACCAAAGAGAATCATCTCCAAGCACATTATCTCATTATATCTGGTTACTTCCAAGCTCATCCTGAAATGCAACTAGGTCACTTGAAAGTGGTGACACTACCCCAGGGGGGCAAACTTGCATAGTAAAATGGTTACTCAGTCAGTCTGCTTTTAATACGAGATGAGAATTTATAGTAATAATAAATATGTAACTTACGTAGTTCACATTTGATCGAAGCATCTCCAACTAATGGATGTGGACATTCACAGACCAATGTTCTGAATGGTAAAGTGTTAGCCACTCTACATTGCGCACCAACACCGCATGATGTCGAGTCACATGGATTACGGCATTTACCAGACAGGCAAGCGAGTCCTGGTCCACATGATGCGTCTGTATCGCATTCCGGTTGAGCTAATACTGGTAATTAAAATGAATATTTGTTAATTTCCTTTTTCCATCCCGGGTTTCCTTGTTTTATGGGAAATATTAATAATAATTTTTTAAATATAATTTAAAAAGGTAGGGATTTGAGCAACACTAAGATTGTTATTGTCAAATCATTTGAAACACGCGTTTCTTACGCTCGATGGAAGGGGTTTCTACCTCTACGATTTAAAAATACTAACCAGGTTGACATTTGATCTTAGGATTGCCTTCAGTTCCACGAGGGCATTCACACACCGGTGTATGTCTCACAGCACTGCATAAGGCTTCAGGAGCACAAGCACCAGGACAAGGGTCTTGACATGAGCCGCTTCGACAGGCTAACCATGAAGGACACTCAGGATCAGATAGACATTCCACACGACGACAACCGCTCCATGGGTCTTTACGAGCGCCTTCCACGCATTCACATGTATGTTTGTGGTAACGGGCGACGCAACGGGATTCAGGACCGCATTGTACGCGAAGACAGATCTTTACGCATGAGCCTTGTTGACATGACTCGTCGTCGGGACAGTTGTTGTCGCTTTGACATTGTACTGTAATGAAATAATATAAAAGTACCTTTAGGTATACATAATGCTCCTAATAAATACTGTTTATAGTAGCTCGACATGTGACCGGAATCTGCCTGATGTTAAATCCAAAAAATCCATAAGCAGAACCAACTGCTCCAATGTGTACCATTCAGTGACTTGGAAAATGCTCGTGTAATGTATGTTTCGCATTTTCTTCGTGTTTTCGAGTTGTTTAACTTCGAATTCAATCGTTAAGCCAAAATGTTTATTATATCATAATAAAAATATATTTACCAGAATAACAAGCCGAATAAGCATCTCCCTCATATCCTGGTAAACAGGCACAACTAGCCCTGTGTAATCTTGCTGTACAACGAGCATTAAGCCCGCAAACACTGGCGGCGCATACTGGGGAACATTTGTTAGCAACGCACGCTGCTTTGTCAGGGCATTGATCATCATGTATACATTCTGGTTGAGGTGTTGGAGCTGGTACGGGTATACGTTCACAACGAACAAACGGTGAACCACTATATCCTGTAATTTGCATTAAATTTGTATATTATGTACGGCAATATTTATAAAATTTATACAAATATTATGGTAAAAACGTCCAATCCCAAATGCACACAAAAATATGCGTGATCACGTTTCACAGATAAATGTAATATATTTTCAAATTTATTATTTTATTACTATATAAAACGTCGTTGCCCACAGTTTTGGGGGCAATATTAATAATATTTTCCTTTTTTTCAGTAATAAAAATGTGGGAAAAGTTTTCAACTACAATGGCAACACCAAGGTTACTGTCCAATTGTTTTCTATCAAACAGTCTCTATCTATATGGTTAAAAAAATGCATTATAAGTGTATACTGACCAGGGGGACAAGAGCACACCGCTGTATGTCTGACACTAGTACACACGGCATTAATACCACATGATCCAACACAGGGGTCTACACATTTACGGTTGACGCAAGCTCTTTCTCCGCCACAGTCATCATTCACAACACACTCTGGATAGGTACAGAAGCCCTCCCGACATGTGCCGTGAGGACCACAAGGGTTCGGGTTACATGGGTCGTACTTCGTTGGAGGTGGAACTGGATCTGTAAAATCATAAACAACTACTGCTATATCTATAATTTTTGCATATAAACGTAAAATAAATTATACAAAATATACACTGTATAATATTGCATATATTGTGATTCTTACCGTTTACGCGGCAGTCTATAAATGGATCTCCAGTAGTAGGTGGTGGACAGGAACATATTGGAGCGTGATCAAAGACCCTACAAACAGCTCCATTTCCGCAAGCTCCTTGACATGGATCGACGCATTTATTTCTAACGCAAGAGCGGTCTCGTGGGCATTCTGAAGAAACCACGCATTCAGGTCGACAACCTGATGATGCAGCGTCTCCGCTTGTGCCTACTGGACAACTACAGACTGCTGTATTTCCTGTTGCAGCGCATAACGCTCCAGGCCCACACGGTGATGGTTCACAAGGTGGTGCTGTAAAATACATTACACATTAGTAAATATAATCCTATTTTAAATGTAATTAATAATAATAATAATAAATACCTTGTTTGACAAGGTGACATCTCTCGAAGGCATTTCCTTGAGTGCCAGGTGGACAGGAACATAATGGCATATGATTAACTGTCTCGCATAAAGCACCGACCCCACAAGTTCCTGGGCAAGGATCACGGCATTTCGAACGAATACAAGCACGTGCCGGCGCACAGTCAGAGTCAGCCAAACATTCGGGACGACAACCCGAGTAAGGGTCGCCACGTAACCCAGGTTCACATTGGCATGAAGCGCCAGCACCTCTGGCACGACAAATTGCACCAGGACCGCAAGGAGATGGACTGCACGGGTCGTTTGGAACGATTTCTGTAATACATCAGCAAACTTCATTAATAAACATTCAAAAACCAAATTTACTAAGCAATATACTGAGGCACTTCTGCAAGCTGATCAAAGAAAAACGTTTTCCCTAAAACAGACTAACGCCTTTTCACCAAAAAAGCCCATGCCTAAGCTCTAAAGGTGAAAGCGAACGCTCGTCAAGCCTAACTCCTACCTACTCAGTTTTCAAATTAATACACGTAACACAGCAATTTCTTTTATAAACACTTTGGTATCGATAAGCAGTTTTTGTGATGTTCATCTTACGGATTTTTTCGACGGAAGAACATAAAACAAGGGGATTTCCGGTCATCGTAGGTGGGCAGTTGCATCGTGGTTGATGTGCAATCGGAGTACATAGAGCGTCTTGTCCACAAGCGCCAGGGCAGGGGTCCATGCAACGCCTGTTTACACAAGTCAAGTGCCATGGACAATCTGATGCACTGAGACATTCCGGTTTACAAGATGGCGGAGATCCGAAGTAGGTGGGTCTACAGCGACATTGCCCACTGATGCATTCGGCATTAGGACCGCAATCAGGACATTCGTGCACTTTTTTAGGTTCAGTTTCAATTGCTGCAAACATAGGAAACTCGTGATAAAATCCGGGAACATGGGCTACATTATTACATTAGTAACGAAACATACCTAAGAAACAACGCGTGAATGGATCACCAGTGTATCTTATTGGGCATGTGCATATGGGTGCATGTTGGTATACTCTGCACTCGGCGTGAGACCCGCATGATCCAGGACACGGGTCTATGCATTTTTCATTACGACATGCCAGATGTTGTGAACAATCAGAATTAGATCTACATTCAGGTCGACACGACGGTGGTTCTTGACTCGCAGCAGCACGACATGAACAATGTGCCGTGGTGCCTGACGCGCGGCATACGCTGTTCGGACCGCATGGATTCGGCGTGCAAGGATCCGTAATCACAGGTGCTAAAATATCACGCAATAATATTATATAACTTTATAAAATAATAATAAAAATAATAATCATAATAATAATGTGTACCTATAACACGTCGACAGGCGATGAATGGATCTCCTTGTAAAGGTTTTGGACAGTCGCAAATAGCAATGTGGTTATATACATTACACACAGCATCAACACCGCAAGCGTTAAGGCACGGGTTAACACACTTGTAATTAACACATGCCATTTGTTTAGAACATTCATTGTCGGTAGTGCATTCAGGTCTACACTCAATGTGCGGGTTTCCATGGTAACCTGAGATACATGCACAGTTACCATTACTGCACTCAGCGTTTATTCCACAAGGTGATGAGACACACGGGTCTACTGGAGAAACTTGAAGTGGTTCTGGAAGAAGAATAATTATTTTTGTATTTTGCTCTACTCGGACTTAAAGAAATAAAATATAAAACAAGATACATACCTTCAGTAATATAACATCCAGTGAATGGATTTCCCGTGTAGCCCCTGATGCAAGTACAAATAGCGAGATGGTTCATCGCTTTGCAATCAGTGTTAGAACCGCACGAACCAACGCACGGGTTAGAACATTTTTCTCTGATACATGCTTTGTCGTTCGGACAATCCTCATTGATTGTACACTCGGGTCCACATCTCGGCGGTGTTCCTACGTAGCCTGGCAGACAACTGCATAAGGCAGACCCGTCAACGTCCTTACAGGTCGCGTAAGGGCCACAACGATTGTTTTGACAAGGCGAGCTAGGAGGTAATGCGGGTTGTTCTCGTTGACAAATTACAAATGGATCGCCAACAAATCCTGGCAAGCAGGTACAGTAAGGGCTGTGATGTTGGACTCGGCATTGAGCATTTGTTCCACAGGTATTGATACATGGGTCGATACAATGCTGCTTCACACAAGCCCTGTTAAGAGGACATTCTGGGCTTGTGACACATTCTGGTCGACAATTAGGTGGGTTCCCAATATATTCTGGTAGACATGTGCATACTGCTTGCGAATTGTCTGATACGCGACATGTGCTGTATGGACCGCAAGGTGATGGTTCACACGGATTTCTTGGTAGGTCTAAAAACAAAAATTTACGATTTAATAATTTTATTACGTCACTTCATTTTGATGTAAAATAACGATCAACTTTAAAGTTCAAAAACATGAATTTAAAAAATTGTTTTTAATATTACCTTGTTTCAATATTTCACATCTTTCATATGGGTTTCCAACATAACCATTAATGCAATTACATTTCGGCACATGACTAACGACTTGACATTCGGCATTTAGCCCGCAAAAGCCAGGGCATGGGCTTTGACATTTGTTGTTGACACATGCTAAATTTTTGGAGCAATCTGAGTTTAGTACACATTCTGGACGGCATGCTTCGTAAGGATTGCCGAAGTATCCTGGTAGGCATGTGCAGGAGCCATAATTGTTTCTTTCTTGGCAAACAGCATTAGATCCGCAGGGATTTGGCGTACATGGTTTGGTTGGAGTTTGTAGAGGTTGTTCTGAAATAAAATAAATAAATGAATACTTAAAGCATTCTAAATGCTTGATCATATATGTAGATAAATGAGTATTTCTTTCAATACTAACCTCTGATAGGTGTGCATCTTTCAAATGGATCTCCTTCAAATCCAGTTTGACAAGCACAATTTGGTGAATGACTAACAACTCTGCACAGAGCATTTTGACCACAGGCTCCCAAACAAGGATCGGTGCATTTGTTATTTATACAAGCTAAGTTATAATTACATTCACTGTTTGTTACGCATTCAGGCCTGCAATATGGTGCTGAACCTGAATACCCTTGTTGGCAACTACAGGATGGCGTGTCACCAATTGCTCGACAAATAGAATTTGGTCCACAAGGTGATGGGTCACAGGGTGCTGTCTTAGGTGGTTCATCTAAAAGTTTAACATAAAATTACTAGCTGCAATATTCAACACTTAGAACAAAAAACGTATCAAAATACAAAAGATACTAACTTTGAATAAAGCTACACTGTAAGAATGGATCCCCAGTGTAACCATTTCTACAGTAACAAATAGGTACATGATTATGTACACGGCATTCTGCATTAACACCGCAAGCACCAGGGCATGGATCCATACACTTTTGGTTAGAGCAAGATTTAACTGGTGAACAATCTGAATCCACGAGACATTCAGGTCTGCAAGATGGTGGTACTCCTTGATAACCGATGAGACAGGCACACATTGCTTGTTCGTTTATGTTGCGGCAAGTACTGTACGGTCCGCATGGCGTTGGTTCACAAGGATTACGTTTTTCTTGTGTGACTGAAATCAAAATAATTTGGTTGTAAATTTTTTTTTTAAATATTAAGTTGTTATGTTTATAATCGACTTACAAGTAATCGGGTTGCAATTGAAGAAAGCATTTCCAGTCATATTTGACGGACAACTGCACATTGGAATATGATTGTAGACATCACAAATGGCATTCGTTCCACAGATATTGACACAAGGATCTATGCATTTATAATTAGCACAAGCTTTGTTTTGTGGGCAATCCGCATTAGTTGTACATTCTGGTCTGCAGCTTACGTATGGATTTCCAAAGTATCCAGGTTTACAAGTACACTGTCCATTAGAACAGTTTGCATTAGCCCCACACGGACTCGGGTTGCATTGATCATACACTGTTGGGACTTGCTCTGGAAAGTAAACATTCAAGTTTAGTTTTTAAAGTTCCATACATTCAAATTGACGAAGAAACTATTCACCTAAAGTTTGATGGATGTAGCAGTTACTGAACGGGTCACCAGTATAACCCTCTTTACAGCTGCAAATAGATGAGTGTTGATAGACTTGGCAAACAGCCTGTAGTCCACATGCTCCTGGGCACGGATCTTGGCAGCGCTGGTTCATACATGCCTTAGTACTAGGACAATCAGAGTTCACTGTACATTCTGCGCGACAGTTGGGTGGCGATCCAATATAATTAGTCAGACATGTGCACATAGGAATCTTGTTCGTCACTTGACATAGGGAATTGGGACCGCACGGGGAAGGAATACATGGATTGACATCGGCCAATGGTGGTTGTGTTGCTGGAATTGGACCACAACGTATAAATGGATCTCCATTGAATCCTCGTCGGCAAGAACATATCGGTGCATGGTTTACAACTCTACATTCAGCGTTTTGTCCGCAAGCATTAAGGCATGGATTGGCGCATTTCTGATTGATGCAACTCTTTGTTGATTCGCATTCCGAATTCACTGTACATTCTGGCCTACAATTTGGTGGAGTACCGAAGAAGTTTTGTAAGCATGAGCATGTTGCCTGACCGTTGTTTTCTTTGCATAGTGAGTTTGGTCCACAAAGATTTGGAACACAAGGATTTTGCGGTACTGATGCTGTAACAAAGATTGAAAATTGAAATACACCAAGAATTTAAAAATATAAATATTTTTTAAAAATTAATATGTCATCTGACCACACTTCGCCTGATGTAAGCTAGAATACAGTCCATGAGTGAAGAGAAATGCTATCACAAAGAAGTGTCTGCAGGCAGGAATCGCCTCTGCTATGCCGGCCTGAAGAGACGAGTTATTCTCTGCTACTTCCAAGCTAATCCCAAAACGCAACTAGGTCACTTCGCGGGTTGAGAATATTGGTAATGATTACCTCAGGTCGAGACTACGTTATTTATAATACTTCTACCATTTTTTGAAAATATTTAATTTAATTTAACTAACCTGGTTCATTTATGATAATATGACAATATCCGTAAGGATTCCCAGTATAACCAGGAGCACAGTTACATGTCGGTACATGATTGATGACCTGACAAATGGCAGTTGTACCACAAACCCCAGGGCATGGATCTACACATTTACTCTTCAGACAAGCCTTATTATATGAACAGTCGGAGTTAACGGAACATTCCGGTCTACAAATCTCATACGGATTTCCAAAGTATCCAGGTTCACAAATACAGGCTCCAGCATTTTTCGATACTTGGCATCTCGCATTCGCACCACACGGTGTAGGATCGCATGGATTTATTTGGTCACTAATTGTAAGTTGGTAGCATTGTGTGAAAGGATCTCCAATAAAGCCTTGTTCACAGGAACACATAGGGGTGTGCAGACGAACTGCACAAAGAGCATTGTTGCCACAAGATCCTGGACACGGGTCTTTGCATTTGTTGTTTATGCAAGCCCTGTCTGAAGGACAATCGTTATTTGTAGTACATTCACGACGACAAGATGGCGGTGTTCCTTCAAATGTTGGAAGGCATGAACAAATGTAGGAATTTCCATTCGGTCTGCATTCGCTATTTGGACCACATGGGGATGGTATGCATGGATTAGGTTCCTCTTGAGGTGGAAGAACTAAAACGATAAAACGGTTTTGAATTAATACTGTAATAACAAAAATATTTATTGTAGAAGAGACTTTATTGTTTACTTACTTTGACAAGCTGATAAGGGTGAGCCGGTGTATCCAGGTGGACATGTGCATATAGGATTGTGATTGATTACGTTACAGAGAGCATTGACTCCACAAGATCCAGGACATGGATCTTGGCATTTCTGGTTTATGCAGGCCTTTGCAGGTGAACAATCTGTGCTCTGAATACATTCCGGTCTACAATTTGGCGGATTTCCTATATAGTTTTGTACACATGCGCAAATAGCTTGGTTGTTAACCTCTCTACAAATGCTGTTAGGGCCACACGGAGACGGTTCACAAGGTCTATTCACGGGTTCTTAAATAATAAAATATATGTATTAGTATTAGATTTAGCAATTATAATTAATTTGCATATTTCACTTGTCTTACTTTCAACAGGTCGGCAGTTACTGAATGGATCACCGGTCATTCCCTGTGGACAGCTACAAATTGCTACATGGTTGTAAACGTTGCATTCGGCATTCACTCCACACATATTCACACATGGATCCATGCATTTAGATCTCATACATGCTTTGTTTAGGGGGCAGTCTGAACTGAGTACACATTCAGGTCGACAGCCTAAATAAGGATCGCCTTGGTATTCCGGCAAACATGTGCAAGTACCGAGGTTACATTGCGCGTTTGGCCCACACGGCGAGGGGTTACATGGGTCGCTCGCTTGTGGTGGTTCTGTAAAGGGATCATATTTATTAATTTTTATTTTTAACGTCTTTATCTATGAAAATAGAAGATAGAATTACCATAAGGCCGGGGGTTGCAGATTGAGAAGGGATCTCCAGTATAACCATCAAAACAGGTACACATTGGGATGTGATTAACCACCGAGCATTGAGTATTTAGTCCACAAGATCCGGCACAAGGGTTTACACATCTAGAATTGATACAGGCTTTGTCGTTGCTACATTCCGTGTTGATTGTACATTCTGGTCTACAGTTGGGTGGACTTCCGAAGAAACTTGACAAGCAGGAACAAGATGGAGTCCCACCTATGTCTCTACATTGTGAATTTGGTCCGCAGGGTGAAGGTAAGCAAGGATTTATAGGCGCTAATTCTGTAGACTCGACGGCTGAAATTATTCCAAAAATTATAAATAATTACAGTGAACAAACTTTTTTAAATTAAACATTTAATATATAATTATAAAATACCTTGTATGATATAGCAACGGCTGAACGGATCACCTGTATGCTGAACTTTACAGGAACAAATGGGATTATGATTTATTACTCTGCAGTCAGCATTTATACCACATGTGCTCGGACAAGGTGATACGCATTTTAGATTCTTGCAAACTTTATCTATAGCGCAATCTGCAGAGGTCGTGCATTCAGGTCTGCATAGTGGTGGTGTCCCCTGATAACCTTCTTGACAAGTGCAAACTGATAATCCATTAGAGGCGCGACAGTTGCTATATGGTCCACAAGGAGATGGGTTGCATGGGTCAGTAGGTTCAACTATAAAATAGAAAACGATATTCGAATTATAATAAGTAATTAGGCTATTGTAAATTAATTCGCAAAAAATGTAAATGCCTGTAGAGGTTTCACAGTAGTAGTAGTTGTTTCCATTCATGGACCGCACTCTAGCTTTACATCAGGCGGAGTGTTATCACATGCCAAGATACAATAATAAAAAAAAAAGTAAAAGAACTTACTTTGTTGTTTCAATGTGCAGAATTGATATGGATCACCTTGATATTGATCTAGACAAGTGCACGTCGGGAAGTGATTGATGACTTGACATATAGCATTGGAACCACATGTTCCCGGACAAGGGTCACGGCATTTATTTTGAATACATGCCAAGTTAGATGCACAATCTGAGTTCACTACGCATTCGAGCTTACAGTTTTCATACGGATTGCCATAATAATCTGGTAAGCACGTGCATGAACCTGCGCCATTTTGTTCTTTACAAATAGCGTTCGCTCCGCACGGTGACGGTACGCATGGCGTCGGTCGTTCTATTTCAGTTGCAGCTACTTGAGGATTACATTGTATGAATGGATCTCCAGTGAAAGATTTCTGACAAAGGCATATCGGTGTGTGGCTGATGACTCTGCATTCAGCGTTTATACCGCAAGACCCTACACAAGGATCTTTACACTTTCTATTGATGCAGGCCTTATTTGATGGACATTCTGTATTACTGACGCATTCGGCGCGACAGTTAGGTGGTGATCCGCTGAAATCTGGTAAACAACTACACACGGGAGTGTCACCGTCTTCTATGCATTGTGAATTAGGTCCGCAAGGTGACGGAAGGCATGGATTGACTCGCACTGGTGGAGTTGCAGCTGAAATTTTTTGAATATATTAGATATAGATATGTGAAATAACGCGGTTTGTTATATATTAAAAAGAAAGAAACTTACGAATAAATTGACAATGCGTAAATGGGTCTCCAGTATAGCCAGATAAACAAGTGCAAATTGGGTTATGGTTGACTACTAGACATTGAGCATTAATTCCACAGGTTCCTGGACAAGGGTCTATGCATTTCTGATTGGAACAGGCCAGAGATAATTTACAATCTGAACTAACTGCACATTCTGGTCTACAATTAGGTGGACTGCCGATGTATCCTTGTACGCATACACATACAGCGTGTCCATTCACTTCTTTGCATTGGCTGTTTGGTCCGCATGGTGATGGCTGACATAAATTAGCCGGTACTGGGGATTCTAAAACATAATTATTATTTTTTAAATCTTATTTGTTGTAGTAACAAAACTTATTTTTATTGTAGTTCGGAATATGACAACACTCTGCCTGATGTTAAGCCAGAGTGCAGTCCATTAATGAAAGTACACCATCCAGTTTGACAGCGCACATTCCTCTCGTTATACCTGGCTACTTCAACATACGTATGCAATATAGTCACTTCACGGGTGTTACATTCGATAGTGGTGGTACTAACCCAGAACGGTAAACTGGTTATTACCATCATTAATCTGCTGTTTAATTTTTTAAAATTAAAACTCTTGCATAACGTGTATTATATTTAAGTTGTAAAGTGGTATATTCACCTATGACTCTTGTACAGGAATGGAATGGGTTACCAGTGGTACCCGAAGGACAAGAACACATAGGTATATGGTTAATGACTTCACAGATAGCTTCGTTTCCACAAGTTCCTATACAAGGATCGCCGCATTTGTTTCTCATACAAGCTCTATTTCTGGCGCAATCCGAGTTTAGTACACACTCTGGTTTGCAGCCGAAGTACGGATCGCCTTGATATTCTGGCAAACATGTGCAATCGCCATTGTTACATATAGCGTTGGCACCACATGGTGAAGGCGAACATGGGTTAATTGGTTCATTCACAACTGAAAAAAAAAAACAAATATTAAAAGTTATGAGCATAAGATATAATAGTTTAAAATATTTAAAAAAAAAGATATTATTTCAGCATACCTGGTGGATTCGGATAGCATCGTACGAATGGATCGCCAGTATAGCCTTGTACACAAGAACAAATTGGCAAATGATTATTAACAACGCAGATGGCCTCGTTTCCGCATGCTCCAGGACAGGGGTCAGTGCACCTTTGATTAATACATGCCATATTGGCGTTACATTCAGAGTTAATGGTGCATTCTGGTCTGCATTGTGGTGGAGATCCGATAAAGTTTGGTAAACAGGAGCATCTCGCGTTGTCTCCGTATTCTTGACATTGGGAATTGGGTCCACATGGTGATGGTAAACAGGGATTCACGTTTAGCGGCGGCGGTATCGAAGCTTGTACTAGAATTATTATATTTAGTTTTAATTTTATTGCAAAATTATCTTTATACTAAAATAATTGTAAAACTTACCTAATACACAGTTTGTGAATGGATCGCCCGTATATCGGTCTTGACAAGAGCAAATAGGATTATGCGAAATGACTCTACAATTAGCATTACGTCCGCATTGATTCGAGCATGGATTTGTGCATTTGCGATTAACACAAGCTTTATCTATTGGACATTCGCTATTTATTGTACATTCAGGTCTACAATTAGGCGGTGTTCCTATAAATTCAGGTTGGCAACTGCAGGTCGCTTGGTCATTTACTTCTCTACATTGACTGTTTGGACCACAAGGCGATGGAGTACATGGTGCTGGCTTTTGTGGTAAATCTGCAATAAATTCTTATTTATTATCGAAAATTCACGATGATTCTATCTCAAAGAATATAGGTATCAAAGCATGCACTCACCTTGTTGTATTTCTACGCAATAAGAATAGGCATTGCCTGTAAGTCCAGGATTACAATAGCAAGATGGAACATGATTTACCACTTGGCAAATAGCATTGAAAGCGCAAACTCCTGGGCATGGGTCTTTACATTTACTCTGGACACATGATAGTCTTGGCGGACAATCTGTATTTATAACACATTCTGGTCGACAGCCTTCATATGGGTTTCCAATATAAGTGTCCAAACATTTGCACGCGCCGGCACCGTTCCTTTCCGTACATTCAGCGTTTATTCCACAAGGTGACGGCTCGCATGGGGAATTATATTCAATTATTGATTCTGAAATGTATAAAAAAAAAATTTATTTGTAGCTCGGCATATGACTGCGCCTGATGTAACGGAAACAACTGCTACTAGAGATAAATGTCTACAGGCAGCAGTAGCCTCCGTTATGCCGGCCTGAGAAGACGAGTATGCACCATCTAGATTGACTTTATCCTCTCGCTATACAACAATTAAGACATCTAATAATTAATTACCTTTAATGGGATTACAAGAAGTGAATGGATTTCCAGTCTGTCCGAATGGGCATGAGCACACTAATGCATGGCTGATAACCATACAATCTGCATTATAACCGCAACTTCCAGGACATGGGTCTTTACATTTCTGGTTAATACACGCCATGTTACTCGCGCATTCAGAATTGCTAACACATTCGGGACGACAAGACGGCGGTGATCCAATTAATTCGGGAAGACAGGAACATGACGGCGATTGTCCAATAACTTTGCACACAGCGTTAGGACCGCAAGGGGACGGTTGGCATGGATTCACAGGTGCTTGTACAATTTCTAGAAAACAAAATAACTATTGTCAAAAAAATACTTTTGCGATTAAAAATACCAAAAAATATGTGTAAAACTCACCGATTGGAGTACACCGAACGAACGGATCGCCAGTAAATTTAACTGGACAAGAGCAGATAGGGTTGTGGCTAATTACGTCACATTTAGCTCCAAGACCGCAAGTTCCTTTACATGGGTTGATACATTTCTGGTTATTGCATGCTTCATTTTGCGGGCAATCGGCACTTATTGTACATTCCGGTCGACATGACGGTGGGCTTCCTATGTAACCGATCAAACAAGAACAAACACCCTGTTGATTGATAACCCTGCAATGGCTATTCGGACCACAAGGACTTGGACTGCAAGGATTGCTCGGAGGAGCGGCTTCTACTTCATGACATCCGATAAAGGCATTTCCGGTCGTTCCTGGTGCGCAAGTACACATTGGAATATGATTATAAACATTGCATTGTGCTGTTGGAGCGCAGGCAGAAGGACATGGGTTGACGCATTTGTTTCTAACACACGCTTTGTCCATTGGACATTCCATATTGGAAATACACTCAGGTTTACATCCGAGGTATGGATCTCCTTGATACTCTGGCAAACAAGTGCAGATTCCATTGCGGCATTGTGTATTGAAACCACAAGGAGATGGATTGCAGAGGTCCGCTGGTGTATCATCTAAAAACAACAGTTGAAATTTGTATAATGCATATCTTTCGAGTTCCCACTATAAAAGCAGAACAGATGATACTTTACCTTGAGGAGGTTTGTATACACAAGATGTGAACGGATCTCCTGTGTAACCATTGATACACGTACAGGCCGGAAAATGATTAAACACTGTACATTGAGCGTTTAAACCGCAACTTCCCGGACATGGATCTCGGCACTTCATATTCATACAAGCCATATTTGATGGACAGTCCTGGTTAATAGCGCATTCAGGTCTACAGTTGGGTGGAAGACCTTGGTAATTTGGTAGGCAAGAACACGACGGACTGCCATTAATGTCGCGGCAAATTGCATTTTCACCACATGGATTTGGTCTACATGGATCACGGATTGGCTCTGGAATATCTTGAATTGGCGCTGAAATTATAAGCGGATGAAATGTATTTTAAGGAACTTTGGCTAATAATTTAATAGCAAAAGTATACGTACGTTGCAAAAGGCATCTCGTGAACGGATCTCCTATGTATCCATTATTGCAGGAACATATTGGACTGTGATTTATTACTCTACAGTTCGTATTTAATCCACAATGGTTAGGACATGGATCTACACATTTTTGATTAACGCAGGCCATATTAGTGGCGCACTCTGAGCTTACAGTACATTCTGGTCGACAGCCAGGTGGACTTCCAATATAGTTAGGCATACAAGAGCAAACGCTTTGACCATTAACAGGTCTACATACGCTATTAGGTCCGCATGGATTCGGGACGCAAGGAGTTGCTGGTTCGTGTTGAACTAAAATTTAAAAAAAGTTATTTAAGTAATACAAAATGATGAAATTATATTATCATATAATAGATAATACTTACTTTCTTGATATCTACATTGAACGAATGGATCACCAGTGTATCCTCCAGGACACGTGCAAGTAGGTAAATGATTCACAACAGTGCAAGTAGCTAAAGGTGCGCATGTACCGGGACATGGATCTTGACACTTATTACGAATACAAGCCTTATTAGGTGCACAATCTGTGTTTACAGTGCACTCTGGACGACATCCTTCGTAAGGGTTTCCGATGTAATCAGGCAAACACATGCAAGAACCCGCGTTGTTCTGTTCTTTGCAAAGAGCATTAGGTCCGCATGGAGACGGCTGACAAGGGTGACTTGGCTCCTGAATTACATCGTACGTAATAAATGTGCAACTGTTAAAAGCATCGCCTGTGGAGCCTTGAGCGCAGAAACACATCGGAGAATGACTGATGACTTTGCACTGCGCGTTAACTCCGCATACTCCGATGCAAGGATCTTTGCACTTTTGATTAATACATGCCATGTTAGGATTGCATTCACTATTGGCTGTGCATTCTGGCTTACAATAAGGTGGACTACCAACAAATCCTTGTAAACAAGAACAAGATGGTGTATTTGATATGTCCTTACATATTGAATTTGGACCACAAGGTGAAGGAGTACATGGTGTAACATCGGCAACAGGTGGAACTGAAAAATAAAGCATCGAAAATTAGATTTCTATTTCACCTGTACAAATAATGTGTAGTATAAAAAATTAACTCACTGTAAGGAGTACACCTTGTAAATGGATCACCAGTATATTTAGGTGGACAGCTACAAATTGGGTTATGTTTGATAACTTCGCAAATAGCACTAACGCCACACGATCCGACACATGGATTGATACATTTCTGATTATTACACGCGCGATTTAGTGGACAATCAGTGGACACCACACACTCAGGACGACATAAAGGTGGACTGCCAAGATAACCCGATACGCATGAGCAGACGGCTTGGCCGTTTATTTCACGACACTGGCTGTTAGGCCCACATGGTGAAGGTACACATGGATTTGTAACTATAGGTACTGAAATAAGAAAAAAACTATTATAAACACAGAAATGCCTACACGCAGCGTTTGCTTCCGCTAAGCCGGTTTGAAGAGACGAATGTGCACCACTAAGGTTGACAATGCACACTTCTCTCGTTATATCTGATTACCAAACTGATCCCGAAACGTACTAGGTCACTTCACGGGTCTGCCTACCATTATATTAGTAATATTTTTCTTAATTACCTGAAATTGGTTGACAATCATAGAATGCATTTCCAGTAGTCCCTTGAGGACAACTACACATGGGAATATGATTTACAACGTCACATAATGCGTTGCTTGCGCAAGTTCCTCTGCAAGGATCTATGCATTTGTTTTTAGAGCATGCTTTGTCACGTGGACAATCTAAACTGAGAACGCATTCGGGTCTGCAACCTAAGTAAGGGTCTCCTTGATGTTCCGCAATACAAGTACATACACCATTATTGCAATTGGAGTTAGGTCCACAAGGAGAAGGGTTACACGGATCTTTGGTGTCTTGCACGACTTCTGTAACATAATGGTATATTTCAATATAGTTTAAATAAAATTAACATACTACTTGTTATATTACCATTAGAACGCTATTGCAAGGTATTATCGTATCACGTGTTACTCACCGAGAGGTTTTGGTTTACAGAAAGTGAACGCATCTCCTGTGTAACCTTCCAGACAAGTACAAACCGGAGTGTGTTGAACAACTGAACATAAAGCATTAGACCCGCATGATCCAGGACATGGATCACGGCATTTTTCTCTAAAGCAAGCCATTGATGTCGGGCATTCAGAGCTGATCGTACATTCCGGTCGACAATTAGGTGGACTGCCGATGTAATTTGGCATACAGGTGCATGATGGAGTATTGCCATAAGTTTGACATAGAGAGTTAGGTCCGCACGGTGATGGGATGCAGGGGTCTCGGTATGGCTCCAATTCCACATTAGAGACGGGAGCTAAAATTAATATTATATCAACATTGTAATATTCTCAATAAGTCTGCAATATTATTTCGACAACATTAATCTTACGTGGTATCGGTGTACATCTGGTGAACGGATCTCCAGAATATTGTGATCTACATTGACAGATTGGGCTATGATTGATGACCCGGCAGTCTGCATTAGTGCCACAAGCATTAACACATGGATTGACACACTTCTTGTTAACACAGGCTTTGTCTGATGAACATTCTGTACTTATTACACATTCAGGATGACACCCAGGTGGCACTCCGATGTAATTAGGACTACAGGAGCACACTGCTTGACTGTTAACTTCACGACATACACTGTTAGGACCGCATGGTGATGGTTGACATACATTAATTGGTAATTGCTGTGGTGCTGTAAAATTAGATTCAACGTTTTAATAATTATATACTTTAAAAATAATTTAAAAAAAATCGAGTTTAAAATTATATAGACTGCACTCACGTTCGGGTCGACAATATTGGAATGGATCTCCAGTGTATCCTGGTTGACAAGTGCAAGAAGGTGCGTGATTAACAACTTGACAAAGTGCATTTGGGCCGCACGCCCCTGGACATGGATCTTTACATTTATTTTGAACACACGCTTTGTTTGTTTGACAATCAGTGTTTACAACACATTCTGGTTTACAACCTTCATACGGATTACCGAAGTATTCTGGTAAACAGGTGCATGACCCGGCTCCGTTTTGTTCTTTGCAGATGGCATTAGGGCCGCAAGGCGACGGTTGGCATGGTGATAGCGCTTCGTGATATACAGGCATTCTATGGCATTCAACGAATGGATTTCCCGTATATTCAGGTATACAAGAGCATATAGGTGAGTGACTCACGACATGGCATTCAGTTAATGATCCACAAGTACCAGGACATGGATCTACACATTTTTGGTTTACACATGCCAAATAACTAGAGCATTCCGAATTACTGATACACTCTGGTTTGCAGTACGGAGGTTTTCCTACGAAGCCATTAAGACAAGAGCATGATGGGGTGCCTGATAATTCCTTGCAAATAGAGTTCGGCCCACATGGTGAAGGTGAGCATGGGTTAACCGGCTCTGGTTCAAACACTGAAATAAATTATATTATTTTAGTAAATGATTATAAAAATAAAATATGTATAAATAGTGATAAATTTTTACCTTGAACTAAACATCTTGAAAATGGATTTCCTGTGTACGATGGTGGACAAGTACAAATTGGATTATGGTTGATCACTTGACATTTTGCGCCCACGCCACAGGCTCCTTGACAAGGGTTAATACATTTTTGATTACTACACGCTTCACTGAGTTGACAGTCCGTACTGACGACACATTCTGGTCTGCAAGTCGGAGGTGATCCTATGAAACCGACTAAGCAGGAACATACAGCTTGACCGTTTATGTCTCTACATTGACTATTTGGCCCACATGGACTTGGTTGACACGGCTGCGGTTTCGTAACTATAAGAGAAAAATATGAATGCGTGATTAACATTTTTTAAATGTAGCTCTGTCTGATGTAAAGCTAGAGTGCGGTATACATATACATACATATACGGTATAACGGAAACAAAAGCTACCATAGAAATACCATAGGCAGTAGTCGCCTCCACTATACCGGCTTGAGGAGACGAATATATTAGTTTTGTAAGGTAAAATTTGACATTATTGTTATATTTATTTATTTCCTATTATTGTTATGAGTATTTTTAATTAATTTATAAAAAATTTTTTTTTTACTATGACAGTGCACACTCCTCCCACTATACCTAGCTACTTTCAAATTGATCTCGAAACGCGACAAAGTCACTTCAAAGTGGTGGTACTACCTCGGGACCGCAGAACATAAAGTAACTAAGCATTAAAAAGTAGTATGAAGATTAATTTTACCTTGTACAGCATTGCACATGATAAATGCATTTCCGGCCATTTCTGCAGGACATCTACACATCGGAATGTGATTGATAACTTCGCAGATAGCATTAGG
This sequence comes from Tinea pellionella, assembly GCA_948150575.1. Lineage (NCBI taxonomy): Eukaryota > Metazoa > Arthropoda > Insecta > Lepidoptera > Tineidae > Tinea > Tinea pellionella. Next base: position 4,944,480 of record OX411248.1, on the reverse strand, counting down.
TGCACATACTCCGTTGCATGGGTTTACACATTTGTTTCTAATACAAGCTTTATCGCGACTACAATCAGAACCGAGCACGCACTCAGGTCTACATTCGAAGTATGGATCTCCTTGGTATTCAGGAAGACATGAACATTCTCCATTTCGACAAATGGCATTAGGCCCACACGGAGATGGGTTACATGGATCCTTTTCATCTTGAATTACCTCTAAAAATTTATTATTTATTAGTAAAGATATTTTTAAAAAGACAATAAGACGAAAAAATTTGTTTGCATTTCAATATTTTTTTAATAATAATTGTAGCTCGTCATATGACAACACTCCGCCTAATAGCTAAAGCTAGAGTGCGGTCCATGAACGAAAACAACTGCTATTGCTGCTATGCAGGCTTGAGGCGACGAGTATGCACCATCTAGATTGACAGTGCACACTCCTCTCGTTATACCTGGCTACATTCAAACTGTTCCTGAAACGCGACAAACATTCGGCAGTATTATAAATTTATTTGCACTGACCTTGTATTTGACATGCGACAAAAGCATCCCCGACGTAATTATCTAGACATCTACAGATCGGTGTATGGTTTTGCACAATACACTGAGCATTTAACCCACAAGATCCTGGACAAGGATCACGGCACCTCTGATTAATACAAGCCATATTACTGGAACATTCAGAGTTGATGGTACATTCAGGTCGACATGCTGGTGGAGCCCCAATATAATTTCTCAGACATGTACAAGATGGTATGCCACCTATATCTCTACATTCACTGAAGGGGCCACAAGGAGATGGTAAACATGGATTGCGCGGAACTTCAGGATCTTGTACTATTGTAGGTACTGTAAAGAAAATCGTAATTAGGATTTGCGAATAAATTATTCTTTCAATAAAAATTACGTCTGATTACTTCTGAGTACGTGTGATTACTTTTGAGTACGTCTGATTACTTACGTCTGATTGGATAGCACCTTGTGAACGGGTCTCCTGTGAATCGATCTTCACAAGCACATATCGGACTATGATTTATAACATGGCAGTTGGCATTTTGACCGCATCTGCCTATACAAGGATCTTGACATTTTTGAGAAACACAAGCTTTGTTCGTCGGACATTCTGCGCTGACAACACACTCTGGACGGCAGTTCGGCGGTGTACCCTGATATTCTTGTGCGCAAGAGCAAACTGCTTGATCGTTTGAAACTTTGCATACGCTGTTGGGACCGCATGGTGAAGGCGCACATGGGTTCTTTGGTACTGGGTCAAATTCTAAAATAATGAAATTGGTTGGTTAAATTCATTATTTATACCTAATTTATTACTAATTCAGTTTTAACTTACGTTGTTCAATATAGCAGTTTTGGAATGGATTGCCAGTATATCCAGGAATACAAGTACACAAAGGTACATGGTTTACTGCATTACACTGGGCATTAGGAGCGCACGTGCCGGGACATGGATCTCTACACTTGTTCTGTTGACATATTCTATTTGATGGACAGTCAGTGTTGACGAGACATTCAGGTCTGCAACCTTCATATGGATTTCCGAAGTAACCAGTCGAACAAGTACAAGCACCAGCGTTATTTTGTTGACGACATACGGCGTTACTGCCGCATGGAGAAGGTGTACATGGAGTCGGTCTCTCAACGGGGTATACGTCATGTTGAACGCTGCAGAAGACGAATGGATCTCCGGTATATCCAGATGGACACATACACATGGGTGTGTGACTTGTTACTCGACATTGAGCTTCAGTACCACAGGCTCCAACGCAAGGATCAGCACATCTGTTATTGATACAAGCCATATGACTGGCACATTCACTGTTACTGGCGCACTCTGGTCTGCAACTTGGTGGATTTCCAATATATGATGGTTTACAAGAGCACGAAGGTGTCTCGTTTATTTCTCTACATATCGAATTAGGACCACACGGTGATGGTAGGCATGGATTGATTTGTTGTGGAATGTCAGCGGCTGAAAAAAAAATTATCATGTAATTTTTATTTTTTATTTTATTTTAGGTCGGCTTATGACAACACTACGATTAACAACTGCTCTAGAAAAAAATCTCTACAGGCAGCAGTCGCCTCCGCTATGCCGGCTGGAGGACAAGAGTAAACACCCTGTATATTGACAGTGCACACTCCTCTCGTTATACATGGCTACTTTCAAACTGTTCAAGGTCACTTCACGGGTCTTACATTCGAAAGTAGTGGTACTGCCCCAGGACGGCAGACTGGGCTAATAATCATCATCAGTATGACTACCACTCTTTAGAAGTAGAAATAGTTTTCAATAGCAAATAAAATTAAATTCTTACGTTTTGGAGTACATCTTGAAAATGGATCGCCAATATAACCATTTGGACATGAGCATATTGGGTTATGATTTATAACATCGCATTTAGCTCCAATTCCGCATGTACCAATACAAGGGTTGACGCATTTTTTATTGTTACAAGCTTTGTTTTGTTGGCATTCTGCACTCGTAGTACATTCTGGTCTACAAGTTGGTGGGCTTCCGAAATAGCCACTCAAGCATGAACAAACTGCCACGTTATTAATTTCTTTACATTGACTATTAGGTCCGCACGGTGAAGGATTACAGGGATTCGACGGTGTTATTGCTAAAAAAAATGTTAGGATAGAAAAAATACAAAAAAATACATGTTTATTAAATAATTAGCAATAAAATACCTTGAATTTGATTACAAGAAACAAATGAGTTTCCTGTAAATCCAGCAGGACAACTACACATGGGGATATGGTTAACAACTTCGCAAACTGCATTAGATCCACAAGTATCTGGACAAGGATTGCGACATTTCCTGTTCACGCAAATTTGATCTCTAGCGCAATCTGTGCTCTCAACACATTCTGGTCTACATCCTAAATAGGGATCCCCGTGATATTCAGGTAAGCAAGTGCAAACTCCATTGTTGCAGTTAGCATTAGAACCACATGGTGATGGATTACATAAATCGGTTGGTACAGGATCTATAATGATGAAAATATTTATTATAAAAAAATTAAGAATTTAACAAAGTTAAAATGTATAGAATAAAAAGATATTACCTTGTACGGGTTTCGGTGTACAACCGCTAAATGGGTCTCCTTGATAACCATCGAAACAAGTGCAAATAGATACGTGGTTTATGACGTCACAACGTGCATTTAAACCGCAAGATCCAGGACATGGATCTGCACAACGCTCATTTATACAAGCTTTAGAACTCAAACACTCCTGGTTAGTAGTACATTCTGGTCGACAATTAGGTGGACTTCCAAAATAGTTCGGTAGACAAGAACATGAAGGTATACCACCAGCATCGTGACATTGAGCGTACATACCGCACGGTGATGGTACACAAGGTTGCTGGGGTTCATTATAAACTGGTTGTGATTCTAGAAATAAATATCAAAGTTGGTAACACTGATTTTGAATAAAAAATAAATAAAACTTATGTGAACTTACGAGGTTTCAAATAACATCTGCTGAACGGATCACCAGTATAACCCAATGTGCATGTACAAATTGGATGATGGTTGAACACCTTGCATTGAGAATTTTGTCCACAAGGACCAGGACATGGGTTCACGCACTTTTGATTAACGCAAGCTTTGTCACTCGGACATCCCGAATTAAGAACACATTCCGATTGGCATGATGGCGGTTGACCTATGTAGTTCGGCAAACAACTGCATACGGCTTGATTGTTTATAGGTCTGCATTGACTGTTTGGACCGCAAGGACTTGGGCTGCATACGTTTATCGGCGTGTCTAATTCCGCTACAATATTCAAATTAATTAATATAACAATTTTAAATATCATACGTAATTTTAATAAATATTACTTACGTTGTAGAATATTGCAACGTCTATATGGGTCGCCAGTATATCCTTGAATACAGATGCAATTGGGCAAATGGTTCACCGTTGAACATTCCGCGTTAACACCACATCTACCAGTACAAGGATCTTGGCATTTATTACCAATGCACGCTTTATTTCCAGGACAATCGGTATCTACAACGCATTCTGGGTGGCATCCTCCATACGGGTTTCCATAGTAACCTTCCGTACATGTACAAGATCCGACCTTATTTTGTTCTCGGCAAACGGCGTTCGGCCCACATGGTGATGGTGTACATGGAGTTAATACTTCAATCGGTGTGTGCATTGTACATTGGGAGAACGGATCGCCTGTATAACCCTCCGGACATACACACATCGCCGAATGACTTACTACTCGGCATACAGCTTGAGGACCACAAGCTCCGACACAGGGATCTTTGCATTTTTGATTTCGGCATGCCAAATGACTCGCACATTCGCTGTTGCTGATACATTCAGGCTTGCAATAAGGTGGGCTTCCTTTATATTCCGGCAAACAAATACAAGATGGAGATCCATTTATGTCCTTACATAAAGAATTTGGTCCACATGGTGACGGTTGACAAGGATTAACAGGAATTATTTGTGTTTCTGTAAGAAAACGATGGGAAAATGTGAGGAAAATTTCTGGAATTAATTACGTACTAATTTATAGCTATGTTTACTTACCGATAACAGGTTCACATACGACAAAAGGATCACCGTTATGTCTCGGTGGGCAAGCACAAAGTGGATTATGATTTATAACTTGGCATGTGGCTCTCAATCCACAAGCTCCTATGCATGGGTTAACACATTTTTGTCTAACACAGGCTTCATTTTGAGGACATTCTGAACTGACCACGCATTCGGGTCTACATGCGGGTGGTGTTCCCAAGTAGGTAGGTAAACATGAACAGACTGGTTGTCCGTTTATTTCTCTACATTGACTATTGGGTCCACAAACAGCTGTTGAACAGAGGTTCACTGGATCTTGGACTGTGGTAACACACAAATTACATTATTATAACACGCAAATAATAAAAATAAATTAATAAAAACAAATCGTAGATACAAACCTCGTATAGGATTACATAATACAAATGCATTTCCAGTATATCCACTTATACAACTACACATTGGAATATGATTTATAACTTGACAGTTAGCATTTTGTCCACACGCACCGTTGCATGGATCTACGCATTTATTTTTAACGCAGGCTTTGTCACTTGGACAATCGGTACTATAAACGCATTCTGGCCTGCAGTTGAAGTATGGATCTCCTTGATATTCGGGTAAGCATCGACATTGACCATTTACACATTCTGCATTTGCCCCGCAACGAACAGTTGAACATGCGTCTGTTATCAAAGGTTCCACTAGAAATTAACGTAACAAATAATTAGATATTAAGGTTCTGTCCATACATTATGACATTTTATGTCCTATGATTTACCTTCGAGTGGTTTTTGACGACAGTTGGTGAAAGGATCACCGATATAACCTTCAATGCAACTACAAATAGGTATATGATTAAGTACAGTGCAGGTTGCAAAAACACCGCAAGATCCTGGACAAGGGTCTCGGCATTTAGTATTAATACATGCCCGATCACTGGAACAATCTGAATGTATGGTACATTCTGGCCTACAATTCGGTGGACTGCCAATGAAAGTGGGGTTGCATGAACATGATGGAGAACCGCCGATATCTCGACACATTGCGTTAGGTCCACACGGTGATGGCACACAAGGATCTCTTATATCCGGTGTCGGTTCATCTGTAAAAGAATTGCTTCAATGTATTCAACTGTATAACAACGAAACGATATTAATATATAACATTTTTTTATATATACTTTATTGTAAATTTACAAAAGGTGGACTTAAAGCCGTGAGGCTTTATCTACCAGTCGACCTCTGGGTAAGTGAGAAGCGATAAGGGGGATAAAGTATATAATTATAGTAAATACATAAATAAAATATACAATTATATAATATTATACTTACATTGTATTTGCTGGCAATAAGTGAATGGATCACCAGTGAATTGAACTTTGCATGAACAAATTGGGCTATGATTAATGACTTTGCAATTGGTATTCTGTCCACAGGGACCTGGACAAGGTGTCACACATTTTTGTTTGATACAGGCTTTGTCATTTGAACATTCAGAGCTGACGACGCACTCGGGTCTACAATTCGGAGGAGAACCGACGTAATCCGCCAAACAAGAGCAGGCCGCTTGGTTGTTTACGACACGACATTGACTGTTCGGTCCACAGGGACTTGGATAGCATACGTCGACTGGAGTTTGTTGAATAGGTTCTAGAAAATAATTATTAATATTGAATAACGATTTAAATTAATTAATATCGACTAAATTCATGTATTTGTTATACCTTGATAATTGCAGTATCTGAACGGATCTCCAGTATATCCGGGCAAACAAGTACATAGTGGCGCATGATTAACAACTTGACATATTGCGTTTGCTCCGCAACTACCCGGGCAGGGATCTCGGCACTTATTATTCACACATGCTCTGTTCGAAGGACAATCTGTGTTTACAGAACATTCTGGGCGACAACCCTCGTAAGGGTTTCCAATATAACTATCTGTGCAAACACAAGCACCAGCATTATTGCGCTCATTGCATACAGCGTTCAGTCCACAAGGCGAGGGTGAGCATGGAGTTGATATTGGCTCAGCGTATAACGGAACTTGGGAACATCCGATAAACGGATCACCACTAAAGCCAGAAGTGCAAAGACATATTGGCGAATGGCTAACGACTCTACATTCAGCATTAAGGCCGCATGCGCCTTCGCATGGATTCTTGCATTTTTGATTGACGCATGCAAGATGGGAGGAGCATTCAGAGTTGCCTACACATTCCGGCCTACAACTCGGTGGTTGTCCATGATAACCTTCCATACAAGTGCACAATGGAACTTGATTGACTTCTTTGCACAATGAGTTCGGTCCACATGGTGAGGGTTGACAGGGATTTACTGGTGGTGGTAAGTTTTCCGCTAAAATGAATAATAGACTAATTTATATTCTATATCGATTTTTTATAAAACAATAAGACATTAAACACTTACGTAATTGATAACAACGAGAGAATGGATCTCCAGAATACCTCGGTGGACAAGAGCATACTGGGTTATGATTAATAACTTTACAAATAGCTCCTACGCCACACGATCCCGCGCAAGGGTCTACACAACGTTGGTTACTGCAAGCTCGGTTTAATGCACATTCTGAACTAATTACACATTCTGGCCGACATGTCGGTGGTGTACCCATGAAGTTTGGAGCGCAGGAACATACAGCTTGGCCGTTTATTTCTCTGCATTGACTGTTTGGTCCACATGGTGATGGTTGACATGGATTCGACTCGATCGGTTCTACAATTAAATATGGTTTAATTTTGTAGTGCTTATTAATCAGAAAAAATAAAGAGATGGAACAATATAAATTACCTTGAAGAATGTGGCATTCTAAGAACGCATTGCCGGTCATTCTTTGAGGACAGCTACACATTGGAATATGATTAACAACGTCACATAAAGCTGTCGGCGCACAAGTTCCCGGACATGGGTCTTTACATTTGTTATTGATACAAGCTTTGTCTCTAGGACACTCGGAACTTTGTAAACATTCCGGACGACAACCTGTGTATGGATCACCATGGAATTCTGGTAAACAGCTACACTGCCCGTTAAAGCATTGGGCATTAGTTCCACATGGAGATGGATTGCATGGATCTATTGGTTTTTCATCTAAAAATAAAATATTAATTAGATAAATGAATACAAGTGCGTGTAGGTAAACACAGCGAAATTTAAATGCGTACCTTGTGGGGGTATCAAATTACACTGCGAGAACGCGTTTCCAGTATAACCTTGTAGGCATGAACATATAGAAATATGTTTTATAACTTGGCACTGACTGTTCAAGCCACAAGAGCCAGGACAAGGGTCTCTGCATTTTTGATTAATGCAAGCTAAATTGCTTGAACATTCCTCGTTAATTGTGCATTCGGCCCTGCAATTCGGAGGACTTCCGTCATACAAGGGTAAGCAGGAACAGGAGGGAATGCCACGAACATTTTGACATCGAGAATTCGGTCCACATGGAGAAGGTATGCAAGGATCTTGTAGTGGTTCTTGCGTTATAGCAGCTGGAAATAATGTAAAGAGTATTAAATAATGTTAAGTAAAAAAATATATATATTTTGAAGACAATGTACATACCTTGTACAATATAACATCTCGTAAATGGATCTCCGGTGTATTGTGGGCGACATGTACAAATCGGACTGTGATTTAAAACTCTACAATCGGTATTTTGAGCACAAGGTGTCGGGCATGGTGATTTGCATTTTTGTTCAATGCATGCCTTATCTGGTGGACATTCAGAACTCACGACACATTCTGGACGACAATTAGGTGGCGAACCGACGTATTCTGCTAAGCATGAACATACACTTTGACCGTTCGCAACTTTGCATTGACTATTTGGACCGCACGGAGATGGTGAGCAAAGATTCGTTGGCAAGTCTTCTTGGGCTAAAACAAGATTTAAAATTATTATTTCCATTTTCTTAAGAGATTAGTTATATTAAACTATTGAAAAACATTATGAATAAGTACTCACGTTTTATATAACAACGACTAAATGGATCACCAGTATAACCTGGTCTACATGAACACAGCGGTGCGTGGTTTACGACTTGACAATCAGCTTCCAAGGCACAAGTGCCCGGACAAGGATCGATACATTTATTTCTAGTACAAGCTTTATTACTGGGACAATCTGTGTTCACCAAGCATTCCGGACGACAACTTTCATATGGGTTTCCGAAGTATCCCTGATTACAGATGCAAGCTCCAGCTCCAGATTGTTCTCTGCATTGTGCGTTTGCTCCACAAGGTGATGGAATACATGGTGACGTTATGTCCTGAATGGGTCTGATAGCAACAGCGGTGCATTGAATTGCTGGATCGCCTGTCATGCTTTCAGGGCAAATACAAATAGCAGTGTGGCTTACAACACGACACTCAGCGTTACTTCCGCATGCTTGTTGACAAGGGTTCTGACACTTTCTGTTTACACAAGCCAATGTAGAAGAACATTCGCTGTTCGAAATACATTCAGGACGACAACTCGGAGGTGAGCCAAGGAAGTTCGGAAGACATTGACAAGACGGACTGCTGTTGATTTCTTTGCATATAGAATTCGGTCCACAAGGTGATGGTTGGCAAGGATTTATTGGTTCTTGTAATGGCGGTGCTGAAAGTAAATAAAAAAAGATAAACGTCACGTCGAAAAACGTTCATAATATTTTTGTAAATAAATATTATATTTAAAATACGTACGTTTGGGAGAGCATCGTGTGAAAGGATCTCCGGTATAATCAAATGGACAGGTACAAATTGGATTGTGGTTAATAACTTGACATTTGGCCGCGTTACCACAAGCACCGAGGCATGGATTAATACATTTCTGATTACTGCATGCTTGGTTTTGTGGGCATTCAGAGCTAGATGTACATTCTGGTCGGCATGAGGGAGGTGCTCCGCGATATTGTGGTAGACAAGAACATACAGCTTGTTGATTATATTCACGGCATTGACTGTTTGGTCCACATGGGCTGGGTACGCAAGGATTGCTAGAGGCCATTACTGCGAAAGTAATTGTTAACATTGATTCTATTTACTTATTAGTATACATACTACGCACTTTTATTACATTGTTATATGTAACCAATTAAATATAAGCACATTTACTTATTAAAATTAAGACGAAATCATAGAATACAAGAACAATGAAACATTTACAATTTTTTTTATTATAGCTCGACATATGATAACACTCCGCCTGTTGTAAGGCTAGAGTGCGGTCCATGAACGGAAACAACTGCTACTACATAGAAATCTCTACAGGCAGCAGTCGCCTCCGCTATGCCGGCTTGGGGAGACGAATACGCACTATCTAGATTGACAGTCCAAACTCCTCTCGTAATACCAGGATACTTTGAAACTGCTCCAATAACGCGACAAGGTCACTTCACGGGTGTTACATTCGAAAGTGGTGGTACTACCCTAGGATGCCAGACTGGGCTAATAGATTTGCATATTTACACATTAATAATTTTGATTTTAGGTGAGTTTTAGAAATCTTTATTTAGAAATTTTTATTACGTACCTAATGAAATATGATAACTAGATATTTGTTAATGTACAAACCTGTAATGGGCGTGCATTGTAAGAAGGCGTTTCCAGTAGTTTGAGGTGGACAAATACACATGGGTATGTGGTTGTTAACTTGGCAGATGGCATTTAATCCACACTCATTAGTGCATGGATTGATGCATTTGTTTCTTACGCAAGCCTTGTCACTTGGACATTCTGAGCTCATGACACATTCTGGACGACAGCCTTGATAAGGATCGCCTTGATTTTCTGGGAGGCAAGTGCAAATGCCATTATCACATTGCGCGTTCGATCCACATGGAGATGGATCACAAGGGTCATCCCGAACTGGTGCTGCAAATAAAAATAAAAAATCACAAAAAATGATACAATTTGTTTATACGATTAATTAATTAACAAGTACTCACGTGTAAATGGTTTCAGAGAACAGCTGTTAAATGGATCACCGACATATCCCTCATTACATGTGCAAATCGCCAAATGACTTTGCACGAAACATTGTGCATTGAGACCGCACGAGCCAGGACATGGGTCGACACATCTTTCATTAATACACGCCCTATCGCTACCACAGTCCGAGTTTATCGTACACTCAGGTCTACAGTTCGGAGGACTGCCAATGTATTGCGGGAGACAGGAACAAGACGGACTACTGCCTATGTCACGACATTGAGAGAATGGACCACATGGTGATGGCAAACAAGGATTTGCCGGTGTTGCTACGACATCAGCCACTGTAACAAAAAAAAATGAAAATAATATCATGTGAATACTTAAATAGTCGCGTTTCGCGAATCGCGCTCCTCGAGCCGGCATAGTGGAGGCGACTGCAGCCCGTAGAGATTTCTCTGTGGTAGCAGTTGTTTCCATTCATGGACCGCACTCTAGCTTTACATCAGGCGGAGTGTTGTCACATGTCGAGCTACAATAAAAAAAAAAAATGAATGCATTTATTTACCTGGTAACAAATAACATGTCGAGAATGGATCACCAGTGTACTGCGTCAGACATGAACATATAGGACTGTGATTTATAACTTTGCAAATCGTATTTCGTCCACAAACTCCAGGACAAGGGTCTTTACATTTTTGTTTAATACACGCTTCTTTTGTCGGACATTCGGAACTGATGAGACATTCGGGTCTACAAGATGGCGGTGTTCCGATATAATCCGATTGGCAAGTACATACTGCTTGGTTGTTCACAACTTTGCAGATGCTGTTTGGTCCGCAAGGTGTCGGGGCGCATGGATTTTTTTGAACTTCTGGTGTATCTAAAAGATAAAATATAGAAAATTTTAGGAAAAACTTCGAATTATTAGAAAACAATTGCTGAAATTATTAATTACCTTGATTTCGTTCGTAACAAGTTTGGTATGGGTCACCAGTTAATCCTGGAAGACACTCGCATTTTGGAGAATGATTGATAACGCTGCACACGGCGTTTCTACCACAAATGCTAGTACATGGATTACTGCATTTATTTTGTATACATGCCAGATTTATTGCGCAATCAGAATTGACAACACACTCAGGACGACAACCTTCATATGGGTTTCCGATGTATTCAGGTAAACAGACACAGGAACCAGCTCCCCGTAACTCTTTGCATACTGCATTCGGTCCACAAGGTGAAGGTGAACAAGGTGTTAGAGGTATATCTAAAACTCTACATTGCATGAAGGCATCTCCTGTGTAACCTGGTGGGCATATACATTGCGGCGAATGACTCACAACACGGCATTCTGCTTCAATCCCGCATGATCCTGGACATGGATCTCGACATTTCTGGTTGATACAAGACATTGTTGTGGAGCATTCAGAATTAGAAATACATTCGGGTCGACAATTTGGTGGACTGCCTAAGAATCCGTCCAAACAGGCGCAAGACGGGGAATCTCCTATTTCTTTACAAATAGAATTAGGGCCGCAGGGAGACGGCAGACATGGATTTGTTGTCTGCGGTGGCGGTGTATCTGTAAAATAAGTTATTTCATTTAGGTATAATAATATTTTTTATTATTGTAGCTCATGACTAAACTCCACCTGAGTGCGGTCCATGAATGAAAACCACTGCTACTACAAAGAAATCTTTACGGGCAGCACTCGCCTCCGCTATGCCGGCTTAAGGAGACGAGTATGCACCATCTAGATTGACAGTACACACTCCTCTCGCTATACCTGGTTACTTTTAAACTGCGCATGAAACACGACAAAGTCACTTCATGGGAGTCACCTTCGAAAGTGGTGGTACTGCCACAGGACGACAGACTAAGTAAATAACCATCATCAGTCTGCCTACCTACCGCCTCTTTAATAGTGTCTTAAGCGAGTACGCACCGAGCGACCAAAGCACATATAACATTGGTACCAGTCAGGTAGTGAATAGCTTGTAATATAAAAGTTGTAAAATCATACCGAACAAAATACATCTGTTGAAAGGATCCCCGCTAAAACCAGATGGACAGGAACATATTGGGTTGTGATTGATTACTTGACAAATTGCTCCAACGCCACAGTTGCCTTTACAAGGATCTACACATTTTTGATTCGAGCAAGCTTTATCGAGATTGCATTCGGCACTTGTTACACATTCAGGCCTGCAAGTCGGTGGAGAACCGACAAATTCTGGTAAACATGTACAGATTGCTTGTCCTCTGATTTCGCGACACTGACTGTTAGGGCCGCAAGGTGAAGGACTACATGGATTTATTACTTCAACATCTGAAAAAAATTATATTTTTTACATCCTTGCATCCTAAAGCGTCTATATTTACCTATGACAACACTCCGCCTGATGTAAAGCCTGACGGAAACAACTGCCACTACAGAGAAATCTCTACGGGCAGCAGTCGTCTCCGCTATGCCGGCTAGAGAAGACGAATATGCATCATCTAGATTGACTGTGCACACTACTCTCGTTATACCTGGCTACTTTCAAACTGTTCCCGAAACTCGACACAATCACTTTACTGGTGTTACATGAAAGTGATGGTACTACCCAAGGACGGCAGACTGGGCTAATAACCATCATCAGTCTGCCTACTACTACAACTATTATAAATAATTCACTTTTTTTTTTTGTTTTTTTTTTTTAGCACGTTTTAAGACTTCACTCCGCCTGGTGTTGGTCTTCGCCTTACCTTGAATTGGTCTACATTCGAGGAAAGCATTGCCAGTGTAGCGTTCTGGACAAGTACACATTGGAATATGATTGTATACGTTACACAGTGCTTGCCTTCCGCATGTGTTTGGACATGGGTCTACACATTTATTTTTCAAACAAGCCCTGTTATTTGGACAGTCAGCACTGATCAAACATTCTGGTCTACAACCGGAATATGGATCTCCTTGATACTCGGGTAGGCAGGTACAAATTCCATTGAAACACTGAGCATTTGTACCACACGGACTAGGATTACAAGGATCTGCTTCAGACGGTTGTTCTAAAAAGAGGTAATGTTTTATTTTAATTACTACGACGTAACAAAGAAATTGAAGAAATTGTATATAGTAATTAAATATTGAAGTTAATGAAACATTAATATAATATTTACCATCTCTCATAAAAGTACACTGAGTAAATGCATCTCCAGTGTACTGATCAATACATGTGCACTGTGCGATGTGGTTGAACACGTTGCACTGTGCATTAAGTCCACAAGCCCCAGGACAAGGGTCTCGACATTTTTCATTGATACAAGCTTGGTTACTTGGGCACTCCGAATTTATAGTACACTCTGGTCTGCAATTTGGAGGACTTCCCACGTAGTTGTTTTGGCATGCACAAGTCGCAGATCCACCAATATTTCTACATTGGGCAAATAATCCACATGGTGAGGGAAGACATGGGTCTATTGGCTGTATTGGTCCCGGTTGCAGATCTTGTGCTAAAATAGATTTTTTTTAAATTGTAGCTCGGCATGATGTAAAGCTAGAGCGCGGTCTATGAACGGCAACAACTGCTACCATAGAGTAAACGGGCAGCAGTCGCCTCCGCTATGCCGGCCTGAGGAGACGAGTATGCACCGTCTAGATTGACAGTGCACACTCCACGGATGTTACATTATTACCCCTAGCTAAGAACTATCATAAGTCTGCCTACCACTCTGTAATAGTGCCTATAGGCACTGAGCGACCAAACTACATATAACAAAGTTACATTGATAGTGGTCAAAATTAGCGAGGTTCGAACATGGGACTCATAGATCGTGAGTTCACGCGTCTTACTGCTAGACTACGGTCGCTCTAAAGTATTATTTAAACTTTTTTAATATACTAAACTAAACTTACTTTTCATAGGATAACATCGTGTAAATGGATTGCCAGTTAATCCTTGTCTACAGACACATATCGGGCTGTGATTGATAACATTGCATCTTGCATTATCACCACATGTTCCAGGACAAGGATCTACACATTTCTGATTAACACATGCCAAATTCGACTGACATTCCGAGCTAACAACGCACTCAGGTCGACAATTTGGTGGTGTTCCAACAAACAACGGCATACATGAGCATATAGCCTGTTTATTAGACTCTTTACATTGGCTATTAGGCCCACAGGGAGATGGACTGCATGGGTTTGATTCCACAACAATTGCTGAAAAGCGAGACAATTAATTAATTTAGCTGACTGTTTTAATATAAAAAGTTGTGTATTTTAATACTTACGTTCTTGCATGATAGAGCAATAACTGAACGGATTACCAGTATAGCCTGATTGACAAGTGCACATAGGAACATGGTTATTAACTTGACAGAAGGCGTTCGAGCCACACACACCTGGGCAAGGATCAATGCATTTCATGCCAGAACATGCCTTATTTAATGGACAATCTGAGTTAACTAGGCATTCAGGCCGACATCCTTCGTAAGGATTGCCGAAATATCCTTCAGTGCATTGACATGTACCAGCACCGTTCTGCTCTCTACAATGTGCATTTGCACCACAGGGACTCGGTGTACACGGTGTGAGTATTTCATGTGGATCCATTTGCGGTTGAAGACTACAATATGAAAATGGATCTCCAGTGTAACCCGGATTACATAGACACATAGGCACGTGGCTTACAACTCTGCACTCAGCATTAGATCCACAAGCGCCGATACAAGGATTGGTGCATTTCATATTTTTACATGACAAGTTATAGTCACATTCACTATTGCTGATACACTCTGGACGGCAGTTCGGTGGTGAACCCTTGTAATTAGGTTGGCAGGCGCATATTGGTCCTTCATTGCTAATTCTACAAACAGAATTTGGTCCACAAGGGGATGGCTCGCATGGATTTATCGTTGGAGCGGACGCAACTGGAAAATAGAACAGATATAAGAAACCATTTCATGATTAGTAAAGTTTATGTAATAATAAAAACCTGACTTACTAGCAATGACGCATCGTATAAATGGATCGCCAGTAAACGTAGGCGGACAGGTGCATATCGGATTGTGGTTAATAACGTCACAAATTGCTGCCACACCGCACGCACCAACGCAAGGATTAATACATTTCTGATTGTTGCAAGCTTCGTTAAGAGGACATTCTGAACTAACGACACATTCAGGCCGGCATGTCGGTGGGCTACCTCTATAGCCTGGAACGCATGAACATACCGCTTGGCCGTTGGACTGTCGACATTGGCTGTTAGGCCCACAAGGTGACGGATTGCACATATCCGTTTGAATAGCTAAAATACAATATATAAAACTTTGGTAAATGTACTTAGTACTTAGAAACACGAAAACACTACTTGGTAAATTATACTTACCAATAGCTTGGCGACACTCTACAAATGCGTTGCCACTCATTCCTTTTGGACATGTACACATAGGAATATGATTCATTACATCGCAAATAGCATTAACACCACACGTGCCTATACATGGATTTTTACATTTATTGCGAATGCACGTCTTGTCAGAGGGACAATCTGTATTGTAAACACATTCAGGTCTACATCCTAAATAAGGATCGCCATGATATCCTGTTATGCAGGAGCAAGCGCCATTGTTACAATTGCTGTTAGCTCCACATGGACTCGGATTGCATGGATCTACTGGTACTGGCGAAAAGTCTGGAAATATCGAATATTAAGTATACTTACAACATATCTCTGACCCTGATCTTAAATTAGGTTCGAGGTCAGGGTTGTGTATTATATTGTATTTATTATTATGATTATTAACGTAAATATTCATTACCTTCAACAGGCTTAGCAATACATTGTCTGAAAGGATCACCGGTGAAACCATCTGGACAAAGACACACAGGAACATGGTTATTTACAAAGCAATTTGCGTAAATACCACAAGACCCTGCACAAGGATCTCTGCATTTCTCTGCGACGCAAGCCAAATTGCTGGGGCAGTCAGAATGTACAACGCATTCTGGTTTGCAGTATGGGGGAGATCCAGTGTACGACGGTAAGCAGGAGCATGATGGTATTCCGTTGCTGTTATGACATTCCGCATACAGACCACATGGAGACGGCGTGCACGGGTCAGATGGTGCAACAACGCTTGGAGAATATTCTAAAATTGAGGAACAGTAAAATGTTATTGTGATGTAACTGTCTAATAATATTTACATTATATACGTGTCACTGAAATCTTACCAATTATTTGATTACAATAAGTGAAAGGATTGCCCGAGTATCCGGATTTACAAGAGCAGACGGGACTGTGGTTAATTACTTTACATTCGGTATTTTGTCCACATGGCCGAGGACAAGGATTTACACATCTTTGGTTCATACATGCTCTATTTGTTTTGCAGTCAGAATTAACCACACATTCCGGTTTGCAATTAGGTGGTGAACCGATGTAATTTTGAAGGCATGAGCAAACAGGCTGGCCGTTTACTTCTCGACACTGTGCATTTCCGCCACAAGGCGATGGATTGCAACCATTTACTACTTGAACATCTTTTTCTGTAAATATTAAGTTAGAAATAATAAATATTTCGAATATGAATTTGATAATACACAATTTAAAAAACCTTATGACATACCTGGAATTATTGAACACATAGAGAAAGGGTTGCCAGTATATCCGGTTTTACAATTACAAACTGGCTTATGGTTCGTAACGTAACAGTCTGCATTATACCCACATATTCCAGGACAAGGATCCACACATTTATTACGTGTACAGGCCAATGTCAAAGAACAATCGGAATCCGCTAGACATTCCGGCCTGCATCCCTGATAAGGATCTCCAAAATAGTCAGGAAGACAAGTACAAGATCCGGCGTTTCCTTGTACTTTGCATTCGGCATTGACGCCACAAGGAGAAGGTTCACAGGGATTTAGATATTCATTAAGCACTGGAGCTGAAATGGATTTAAAAATGAATGGACTTACCGACCACTAATTTTAATCACCGAAGCGACGCCGTCTTCCGAAGCGTTAGTGGAAGCTTACCCGCGGCAGCTTCGTTTAGTTTTCAACTTTAGTCCGGCGACGAAGACACCGCTGTGCGGCGCCACGTAAAGCGGTCGACGTCTCCATGAGACGCTCCAAGCTTACTGTAAGTGCGATGTTATCTCCGCGTGCTCCGGTCTCAAAGCAAAGGCATTATGTCGACACAAATAGTTATTTTTCTTTTTGTTATATCCCTGTCTGGAAGCATGTAATCTTACACAATTAGTCTAAATTTTTAATTAAAGTCACGATTTGTCCACCGTCTTTTGCATAGGCTGTATTTTAAGCACAATGAAATCCACACGATTGCGTTCACTTTACATCTAGAAAGTAGGCATGGTTACTCACCAGACAACAGTGAGGCAATCGTTAGGACCCATTCACACACTAATTAGTATACCGCTGGTGGCGACTCCTTTGCCACAATTGTAAGAACCTAAGCGTTTTTCTTGAAGCAATTTCTATCACAGTTTGCAGAAGCGGGATGGCATGCATTTTTACAGTTTAATGGCAATTGCTTTTAAATTAATGAGCAAATTTTTGAAAATTACCTTTCTATTGGATTCAAAAAGTTCACAAAATATAATTAAATATAAAGAAAATGTGAAACTCTTTATAAAGAAGTTAAATTGAGTAATTTCCAAGATATGTAACGTAAATAAACATGAAATACCTTTAGGTACGGAGCATCCTTGGAAAGGATCCCCGACAAGACCAGGTTCACATGCGCAGACAGCGCGGTGATCGACTGCAGAACAAATAGCACGTGGACCGCAAGCTTGTACGCAAGGGTCACGGCAACGTTGATTAGAACACGCCAAGCTAGCGGGACATTCTGCGCTTATGGTGCATTCCGGTCGACAATTCGGAGGTGATCCTTTGTAGCCAGGTTGACAAGTACACGCCGGGATTTCTCCAGAGTTCACGCATATAGAGTTGGGTCCACATGGTGACGGTTGGCATGGATCAATAGGAGTTGGTTGAGCAACTGTAGAAAAAAGAGTATGCCAAAAGTATACAATCGTAGGAGAAATAAAATATAAAAAAGAAAACGAACCTGGTGCTGGATAACAATAAGTAAACGGATCTCCTGTAAAGCCATCGTTACACGTACAAATCGGAGAATGTGCAATCACGTGACATCTAGCGCCTCTTCCGCATGCACCTTCACATGGATCGCGACATCTTCTATCGATGCAAGCTTGCTGTAGTTTACATTCAGAGCTGACGAGACATTCTGGTCGACACGATGGAGGTGATCCGATATGTCCCGCACGGCATGAGCAAGCGGCTGCTCCAGAGGGGCTCACCGAACACTCGCTATATGGTCCGCATGGTGACGGCGAACATGCTGAAGTTTGTGGTGGTTCTGGCAAAGATAAACACTTATATTAGATTAATTAGTTTTTAAAGGTAAAAAATTACTGTTGAATGAACATACGTACCTTTAGCTACGACTTCAGTACAGAAAGCAAACGGATCTCCTGTCGTTCCAGGTGGACAAGTGCATGATGGTATGTGATTATTAACAGAACATAATGCGCTTGTTCCACATGCGCCTGGGCATGGATCTAAGCATTTGCCACCCTGACAAGCACGAGTTGGCGCGCATTCGCCGTTAGTGCTGCACTCTAATCGACACTGCGTATATGGATCACCAAAGTATCCAGGCGCACACGTACATGTACCTCCATCACATATGGCATTACTACCGCATGGCGACAAACTACATGGATCTGGTGATGGAGTTGGCGTTACTGAAAAAATATGAATTTATTATGACGAAAAAAATATATAAACTATAATATTATCATAATATAGTTCTGTTAAAAAAAACTTACATAACACTTCAGTACACTGAATAAACGGATCTCCAGAGAAGCCTTGAGGGCAACTGCATATTGGTATATGATCATGAACGCGACATTCCGCACGATATCCACAAGATCCTTCGCAAGGATTTCTACATTTCTCGGCAATACAAGCCTGATGTGATGCACAATCGCTGTTTACAAGACATTCTGGATGACAGTTTGGTGGACTTCCAATGTATCCTTCATTACAAGAACAAGACGGGTTATTATTAATCGGCCTGCATTCGCTATATGGTCCACATGGGCTAGGTTGGCAAGGATAAGGTTTTTCCGGCTCTAACACGGTCTTCTCGACTTCCAGGCATCTTGTGAATGGATCTCCACTTGTACCAGCCGGACAACTGCAGAGAGGACTATGGTTCACTACTTGACAGTGTGCGCCAATGCCGCAAGTGCCCCGACAAGGGTCGGCACATTTTAGTCTATGACAAGCGCGGTCTGTAGGACATTCACTGTTTACAGTACATTCTGGTCTACAATCTGGTGGAGCACCTTTGTATTCCGGCAAACATTCGCAAGATGCCAAGCCTCCATTTTCTCTGCAAATGCTATTGGGTCCGCATGGAGAGGGTTGACATGGTTTTGGTTTTTCAATCCGTTCTTCTTTAGCACACTGAATAAACGGATTTCCAGAATATCCCTTTTCACAAGCACATGTGGGCACATGATTCACAACATTACATTCAGCATTAGATCCACAAACTCCAGGACAAGGATCCGCACATTTATTTCGAATGCATGATTTATCAGTGGAACAATCAGAACTCAAAACACATTCAGGCCTGCATCCTTCGTAAGGATTACCCTGGAATCCTTCCACACAAGAGCACGCTCCTGCACCGTCTCTCTGTGTACACACAGCATTAGCGCCACAGGGCGACGGGTTGCATGGCTCTGTTATTTTTTCTTCTTGCAGAACACATTGTAAAAATGGATTTCCTGTAAACTTTTCTCTACAACTGCATGAAACTGTATGGCTCACGATAATACAATCGGCATTTACACCACACGAACCAGGACAGGGATCAATGCAGCGATTTTTAACACAAGCTTGGTTTGACGGGCAGTCTGGATTTATAACACACTCGGGCCTACAATTTGGTGGTAATCCCACATAATTTTCAATACATCTACAATCCGCTCTTCCATTTCTATCAATACATAAGGCGTTAGGTCCACATGGGGATGGGTTGCAAACATCAATTGGTGTTTCCACTGGAATCTCGACTATATCATAACAGCTCTTAAATGGATCACCCGTTTGACCAGCATTGCAACTACAAATGGGACTATGATTGATTACCTCGCACCGTGCCAAGGTTCCGCAGGCATTGATACAAGGATTTATACATTTCTGGTTGACACAAGCCTTTGTGGATGGACATTCTGAGCTAACTACACATTCAGGACGGCAAGCTGGTGGCGATCCTTGGAAACCTTCCATACAAGCACAGACAGCGGTGTTATCTACAGTTCTACAAATGCTGTTTGGCCCACAAGGTGATGGTTGGCATGGTGAGCGAGGTTGTTCCCTCGTTATTTCAATATGGTGGCAGTGACTAAATGGATCACCTGTATAATCAGACAAGCAAGAGCATGTTGGAATATGATTGATAACGTCACATTTAGCATTCTGACCACAGACGCCTGGGCATGGATCTCGACATTTGTTTCTAAAGCAGGCCTTATCTCTGGGACATTCTTGGCTTCCTGTACATTCAGGTCGGCACGACTCGTAGGGATTTCCACTATATTCGGGTAAACAAGTGCAGAATCCGTTATCGCAACGCGCGTTCGGTCCACATGGCGATGGGTTACATGGATCCAGAGGTGTGGGCGTAGTTGGCGCTGGAAGAAAATTTATCATTATGTACTTGTAACAAACATTGTTGTACAATGTAAACCACTACAAAATTAAGTAACTAGTTACCTTCTCGGATAGGTGAGCATCTTGAGAATGGATCACCAGTAAAGCCTTCATTACAAACGCATACTGCAACATGATTCAGTACATGGCAATTAGCGTCCACTCCGCATGAGCCAGGACAAGGATCTTCACAACGTTGTCGGACACAAGCAAGTGAAGCCGGACATTCGGAATTGATGGTACATTCTGGACGACATGTCGGCGGAGAACCAATGTAACCAGCGAGACAAGAACAAGCTGGTCCACTCGGTAATTCTTGGCATCGAGAGTGTGGACCACAGGGGGAAGGATTGCAGCTGGGTGGCCTCTCTGTCGTGACCGGCATTGCTAGAAAATTGAAATATTCATATATTATTTATTTTTTTATTACTACATAATTATTCCAAAATAACCTCGCTATTACTTACAATAACATTGAGTGAACGGATCACCGGTCATTCCAAGCGGGCAAGTACAGATTGGATTATGGTTTTTCACTATACAGTGTGCTCTGAGGCCGCATGTATTAGGGCATGGATCGTCACACCTTTGGTTGATACAAGCCTTCGAGACATCACATTCACTATTAACTACACATTGTGGACGACAGGCCGGGGGAGATCCAATGTAATTTGGTAAACAAGAACACACAGCCTGCATA
Organism: Tinea pellionella; assembly: GCA_948150575.1. Taxonomy (NCBI): domain Eukaryota; kingdom Metazoa; phylum Arthropoda; class Insecta; order Lepidoptera; family Tineidae; genus Tinea; species Tinea pellionella. Next base: position 4,922,506 of record OX411248.1, on the reverse strand, counting down.
TTAACTTGTCGACATTGACTGTTCGGGCCACATGGAGTAGGTTCACATGGATTCTCTGGTACGGCAGCTACAAATATTAGAATTTGGTTATATTTTATTGTTTAGAGAATTAAAACTATTCATAATCAACAATTATACTTACGGTTTGCTAATATTTCTTTACACTGGAAGAACGGATCCCCCGTATAGCCTTTTGGACAAGTGCACACTGGTACGTGATTATCAACGGTACATTGTGCCAAAGTACCGCAAGTTCGAGGACAAGGATCAATACACTTAAACCTAGTACAGGCCAAGTTGAGCGGGCACTCATCATTGCTTTCGCATTCTCTACGGCATCCAGTGGGACTATACGGATCTCCCTCATAGCCTACTGAGCAGACACATGCACCTGCTCCATTACGTTCACGACATTCTGCATTTGGTCCACATGGTGATGGCGTACAAGGACTCGATGTTGGCGTCATTTCGGTGGCTGGAATACCAAATCAGTAAATTTATTGAACTGTGCTATTTTAATATAAGTAACACGACAACTTACTTACAAGCAATAATGTAACCGATGGGGCTGGCATTAGTACGGTGGTACCAAAATTCCAAAAAATATAAAGAATGAATATATTTAAAAACTTACAAGCAAAGACAATTTGAATACAATTCCTTGTAGCATCGCCAGTGTAACCTTGTTGACAATTACAGTTAGGTATATGGTTAACGGTTAAACAAATTGCATTGGTTCCACATGCTCCTTGGCACGGGTCTTTACAACGTTCGTTAACACATGCAGCATTACTGGGGCATTCAGCATCGATTGTACATTCTGGTCTGCAATTTGGAACTCTTCCTATATAATTAGGTAAACAAGAACAAGCGGCTTGATCACCTATTACTCGACATTCGGAATTTGGTCCACATGGAGATGGTAGGCATGGATTCGTTGGTGCAACTCCTGGAAATGACAAATGTAATTTATTATTGATACTTGTACATAATTTCTATAGGAAAATTGAATGGACTTACTTTCTTCTGGAATACATTTTGTAAATGGATCCCCAGTAAATCCAGGTGTGCAGCTACATATAGGATTGTGTGTAACTACTTGGCAGCGAGCATTTAAGCCACAATTGTTTGGACAAGGGTCTACACATTTTTTATTAACACAAGCCTTGTTTTGTGGGCATTCCGAGCTGACTATACATTCTGGACGACAAGATGGCGGAGTACCAATATAGCCAAGCTGGCAAGTGCAAACACTGTGACCATTCACAGCGCGACATAAGCTGTTCGGACCACACGGAGAAGGATGACAGGGGTTCACCATATCTTCAATTGGAGGTATGCCTAAAAAAAATAAACACATTAGAATTTAAATACAGAAAGCAAGATATTTTAGAAATGATATTATCACTTACGATCAACGTCACATCTGACTAGAGGATTGCCAGAGTATCCCGAAAGACATGTGCATGTTGGAGAATGATTAACGGTTCTACATTCTGCATTAATTCCACAGGTACCAGGACAAGGATCTTTGCATCGGTTATTTGAGCATGCTTTGTTGCGATCACAGTCTGAATTAGAAACGCATTCTGGTCTACATCCAGTGTAAGGATCTCCAAAATATTCTGGCAAGCATGTGCATGATCCTACACCATTTCTTTCTTTGCACAAAGCATTGGCGCCGCACGGAGACGGATTACAAGGGTTGGGTGGTGGGTCAGATGTATCTGTAAACATATAATGAGAAATAAGTGTGACTGTAATATTTATTAAAATTTACAAAAAAAACTTACGTTCTATTCTGGAACAACCACTAAATGGATCTCCCGTAAACCCAGGCACACAGTGACAAAGTGATACATGATTTGCTACGGAACATTCCGCATTGATACCGCATGAACCCGGACAGGGGTCCACGCATCTTTCGTTTTGACATGCAAGATTACCAGGACATTCAGCATTGATTACACATTCAGGTCTACAGTTTGGTGCAATACCGATATAGTTTGGCAAGCAAGAACATGCAGGCGCGTCACCAACTAATTTACATTGAGAGTATGGACCACATGGTGATGATACACATGGATTTCCTTTAGGTCCCTCAAAGACAGGTTCTAAGAAAGAAATCAAAAGATATTTAAGAATAGTACAAATAGAAAATAAAAATGAAAATTGAAAGAACAGAGTGATAAAAGAAAGTAATATAAACAATAGTAATAAAATAATAGTAACAATAAAAACAATATGGAATATGGTACAATTTTTTAAAATAAAACACTGTAAACAATCTATTTATTGCGAAAAAAATCTTCTTACTTATCTCGATCTGGCATGTAATGAAAGGATCACCAGTAAAACCTGGCTTGCAAGTACAGATCGGATTATGGTTTATGACGTGACAACGTGCATTCACTCCACACGTCCCTGGACACGGATCTTGGCACTTTTGATTAACGCAAGCTTGATGTTGTGCGCAGTCGGTACTAGTGACACATTCAGGGCGACACATAGGAGGTGTTCCGGCGTATCCTTCCTGACAGGAACACACTCCATGCCCATCAACCACTTTACATACACTGTATGGGCCACATGGTGAAGGCACACACGGGTTAGTTTCCTCCAGTACAGCTAAAATTAAAAGGAGTTATATTACGAAGTGAAGTACACATTTAACAATTGGCGTATTATAAAGCTTACGTTGTCTCTGAGGATGACACGAAACCATCGGATTTCCCTCATATCCATTGATGCATAAACATACAGGATTATGGTGGGATACAGTACATTGTGCGTTTCTGCCGCATGCGCCGACGCAAGGATCCACGCATTTATTGTTAGAACAAGCCTTATTAACGGGACAGTCATTATTTGTCACACATTCCGGACGACATCCCTGATATGGATCTCCAAAATACCCAGACAAACACAAACATGCACCAGCGGAATTTCTTTCCTTGCAAATAGCGTTCGGTCCGCATGGTGAGGGATTACATGGATTTGTTTCCTCTTCCACGGGGACAGTAACTGTAATAATAATTTAAATAATATCGGTATTATGAATTTTATTTATATGGAGGGTTTCTGTGTAAATATGTGAGAACTCACTTAAAAATCTACATCCTCTGAATGGATCACCAGTATAACTCTCTCTACAGTGACATATTGCTTTATGATTTATGACAACACAATTTGTATTCGTTCCACAAGATCCTTCGCATGGATTTGCACATTTTTCTCTAATGCAAGCCAAATTACTTGGACATTCTTCGTCTAATATACATTCGGGTCGACAATTTGGTGCTCTGCCGATGTAATCCGGTAAACAAGAACATGCTGGTGTTTCACCAACAACTCTGCATTGCGAATTAGGTCCACATGGTGATGGTATACAGGGATTTCCGCTAGGTCTTGGTCTTGGTTCTAAAATACCGATTATAATTTTATTGTAGGTATATATTATATTTTGTTATTTATTTCAATTTAGTTAAAACAGTACTTACTATCTTGTACTCTACAGAGTACAAACGGATCACCATCATAATTTTGTGGACAGCTACATAATGGGTTGTGATTAACCACAACGCATTTGGCATTTGCACCGCAAGCACCAATGCAAGGATCGACACATCTTTGATTAATGCAAGCTTTGTTTTGCATACACTCACTGCTGACCATACATTCTGGTCTACAGAATGGAGGTGACCCAAAGTAGTTTTCGTTGCAGGAACAAATAGCATGTTTATCAGCTTCACGGCATTGACTATAGGGTCCACAAGGAGATGGTAGACACGGATTTATCGGCTCCTCCAAAACACCTACATAATAAACGGTTACGTGATCAACAGTATTATTTATGTTAATAGTACAATTCTATTTAGGTATCAGTGTATACGTACTAATATAACACGATGTGAATGGGTTCCCTTCATATCCCGACAAACAAGCGCACGATGGTGCATGATTATGCACTCTACATTCTGCATTCATTCCGCAAACGCCAGGACATGGATCTTTACATTTATTGTTGATACAAGCTTTATCTTTTTGACAATCCGAATTTAATACACATTCTGGACGACATTCCACGTATGGATCACCATAGTACTCAGGCAGACATGAGCAAGATCCGGCTCCATGCCTTTCTTTACATACAGCGTTAGCACCACACGGCGACCGAGCACAAGGACTCAATTCAACTTCGGTGTTTTCAACTAAAATATTTATCAATAATGAGATATCATTTATGTTATTGTCAGGTGACGATATTTTTTACGACGCATTACTTACTAGCAATTGAGCAGCCAGAGAATGGATCTCCGGTATAACCAAGTTCACAAGTACATATGGGTACGTGTTTAATAACAGCACAAATAGCTTGAGGACCACAAGAACCAGGGCAAGGATCTCTACATTTCTCCGATATGCACGCTAAATTTCCTGGACACTCCACGTTAATCATACATTCTGGACGGCAATTAGGTGGTCGACCGATATAATTCAGAACGCATGAACACACCGCCTGTTCATTTATTTCCTTACATTGAGAATGTGTACCGCAAGGATTTGGTACACATGGATTTACCCTTGCAATCGGTTCTGTTATAGAACAAAAAAACAATAAGTTTATCAGTAATATATAGTTTATCAGTATAATAATAATTTTGAGCAACCGAATTCAAATACGTAACCACTAAATAAATATAAAGCATATTATACTTACGGTCCTCAACATAACAACGTATAAATGGATCTCCACTATAACCCAATAAGCAACTGCAAATTGGATTATGGTTTACGACCAAACATCTCGCATTAATTCCGCACATTCCCTGACATGGATCTTGGCATTTCTGGTTGATGCAAGCTTTGTCATGGCGACAATCAGAGCTAACTATACATTCAGGTCTGCAATTTGGCGGCGAACCAATACACATTTCAAGACATGTGCAAACGGCATGTCCGTTTAGAGGACGACATTTACTGTATGGTCCGCAAGGTGACGGATGACAAGGATCCACAGGTTGAGGAGGAGCTAAGTAAAAGAAATAGAGTGAAGACAAATACACATAAGAAATGAAATAAAGAAAATAATATAGAATAGATAAGAAAGAAGATCTTACTCAGTATAAGAAGTGTACATGCATGAAGTGGATTTCCATGGTATCCCGGCAAACAACTACATGATGGTGCATGATTTGTAACTCTACATTCAGCATTCTGTCCACAAGTACCGGGACAGGGATCCACACATTTATTATTGAAACATGATCTGTCTGTGGTGCAATCAGAATTCATAACGCATTCGGGACGACACCCTTGATATGGATCTCCGAAAAAATCTTGCAAACAAGTGCAAGATCCAGCCCCTTGTCTCTCTCGACATATTGCATTAGGGCCACAAGGTGATGGATTACAAGGGTGCCGCGGGACGTCTCTGGGAGCTGTAATACATAGTGACATGCAATAACAACAAAAGCTACCAAACCAGCAAGTGTGCATGCTATGAACGTCAAAAGTTCAAGTTTCCATAAGCAAACGAAAGCCATATACTTACTTTCTACTCTATTGCAACCAGCAAATGGATCTCCAGAGTAACCTTCGTCGCATGAACATATCGGTTGATGGTTTTGAACAATACATCTGGCGTTGAATCCACACGACCCAACGCAAGGATTGAGACAGATTCCAGACACACATGCTCGTGACAGGGGGCAATCTTGGTTGATGACACATTGGGGACGACAGGATGGCGGAGCGCCTAATGTTCCTGGCTCACAGGCACATATAGCACGCCCCGCGTCGTTGCGGCACGTGGCATGGGGGCCACATGGTGACGACAGGCATGGGTCTGGCATCGGCAATACCACACCTGATTCAACCAATAATAATTAATGAATTTCAGACATAGGCAAAGATTTATAATAATGTAGTGGTTAGATTTTTTATTATAATGAGACGACACTTACTTCGTCTAGTACATTTGATAAATGGATCTCCATCTGGCAGATTTTCTGGGCACGTACAAATTGGGTTATGGTTCACAACGTGACAGCGAGCGTCTAGTCCACAGCTATGTACGCATGGATCCACACATTTAAGTTTGACACAAGCTTTGTCAAATGGACAATCGGAACTGATGGAACATTCAGGCCGACAAGCGGGTGGGGCTCCCAAGTAACCAGGCTTGCATGAGCAAGCGGCGCGATTGTGAGTAACGTGACATTCGCTATTTGCTCCACATGGTGAAGGCTGGCATGGATTCTGCGGCGGTTCAGCTGAAATTAAAATGTTGATTTTGTATAATATATTATAGATTACTTTTATAATTAATTTCTCTGAATAACAATTTAAAAACACTTACCTGTTTTGATTTCCAATCGGCATGAAGTAAACGGATCTCCCACATAGCCATTGAAGCAAGTACAGACAGGAATGTGATTTGTAACAGTGCATTCGGCATTTACTTCGCAGAGATCTTTGCAAGGGTCTCTGCAGTGATTTGATAAACAAGCCAAATGATTTGGACACTCTGAGTTCAGAGAACACTCAGGTCTACAACCACCAGCGTAAGGATCTCCAATGTTAGGTGGAATACAGGAGCAACGTGCAATGCCATTAATAACGGTGCAAACGGTATTATCCCCGCATGGAGATGGATTACATGGTGATACAGACACATCTTTTTCCAGAACGACACAACCAATAAACGCATCTCCTCTAAAGCCATCCAAGCAACTGCACAAGGGAGTGTGGTTTACAACATTACATTTTGCATTATTTCCACAAGCTCCAATACACGGATCTCTGCATTTCTCATTTATGCACGCTTGATTAGATGGACACTCTTGACTTAAGACACATTCCGGTCGACAATATGGAGGAGTACCCGAGTAATTGGGAAGGCATGAACATACGGGGCGTTTAGATTTTATTTCACAAATAGAATTAGGACCACACGGTGATGGGACACATGGATTTCTCTTATTTGGCGTTTCAATTGATTTAGCACATGCTAGGAATGGGTCCCCAGTTTCTCCAGGTCGGCAGCTACATATAGGATTGTGATTGATTACCAAACATTCGGCCCCGACACCACAACTGCCAAGACAAGGGTTGACGCACTTTTGATTAACACATGATTCCGTTTGTTGGCAATCGGAACTACTGACACATTCTGGTTGGCACATAGGTGCGACGCCTTTATAACCTGGCAAGCAAGAGCATGTCGCAAAACCTGCAGGTGAGACCAAGCACCGACTGTACGGACCACAAGGTGACGGGTCACAGGTTGAGAATGGTGGTAAAGGCGGGGGCTTTGGAGTTATAGGTGTTAATTGACACCGCACATACGGATCTCCAACGTGTCCTGGAGCACAGTAGCAAACAGCGTGGTGATTTATGGTTTCACATAATGCCCCTAAACCACAAACATCTTTACATGGATTCTCGCATCTATTATTTAAACATGCCGCATTGGGTGCGCAGTCACTGTTAACAACGCATTCGGGCTTGCACGATAAATAGGGATTGCCATAAAAGTTTGGCAAACACTGGCATGTCAATGCACCGTTTATGTCTTGGCATACAGCGTTGGCACCACATTGTATGTTGTCACATGATTCGTGAGCTATCGCTGAAAATCGATACAATAAATTAGACACCATATCCAATTAATAAAAAATAATAAATTAGGATGCTAACTAAAAACTTACGATTAGTTGAAATTCTACAGTGCTCGTATGGGTTTCCTTCGAAGCCGGACCTACATGTGCAAACTGGATCGTGATGATAGACCATACAGTCGGCATTCACTCCACAGGAACCGGGACAAGGATCAACACACTTGTTACGAAGACACGCTTTATTGAAAGCACAATCGGAACTTAAAACACACTCTGGTCGACAAGCCGGATTCTTCCATGCATCGGGTCCATTACACAAATCACAAATTGCAAATTGATCGCCATATGTGTCGCATTGTGCATTTGGATCACAAGGATTTGGTAGACATGGCTGCACTGTGTTATTCTCGTGAACAATAATTGCTGAAAAAATTTAATACAGTAAGTAAGGGGGATATTATATTCATATTATTTATAATAAAGATTTTACTCACGTCTATAGATACATTGGTACAAAGGATCGCCTATATAACCCTCTGGACATATACATGTTACCGTGTGTTCCGAACATAGACAAACTGCGTGCATTCCACAGACATTATCTAATATACATGGATCAATACATTTACTGTTTATACAGGCTTCATGCGAAGGGCAGTCTGAATTTACCAAACATTGTGGTTTACACTCGACTTGTGGATTGCCAATGAAAGTTGGAGGACACGAACACAGTGCTTGATCGCCGACATCTTGGCAAATAGCGTTAACACCACACGGATTTTTATTGCAAGGAGTAATCGACTTTTGATCCTCCGGTGGTAAACAGCAGATTAATGGATTTCCGATTAAACCACTCGGGCATGTGCATATTGGATGGTGACCCTCGACGTGACAACTCGCATACAGACCACACGCACCCGGACAGGGGTCCCGACAGGTGTAGCCAATGCAAGCCCTATTTGGCGCACATACATCGTCTACTTCACATTCCCGCGCATGACAACCTCCTAAACCATATGGATCCCCAGTAGATCCTTCGGCGCAACTGCATATAGGTTGGTTATCGTAATTCACAGTGCAAACAGCCTGTGGTCCACAAGGGCTGGGGATACAAGGACTCTTTTGTGGTTTGCAACCAGAATACGGATCTCCCATAAATCCAGTTTTGCAGAAACACATTTCCTTATTACTACTGACATAGCAATCAGCATTGAAGCCACAAGGACCTGGTTGGCAAAGTACATCTGGAGGAAGATAAGCTTGGTGATTGCAAGATCTGTAGGGGTTGCCGATAGTGTTCTCAGGGCAATAACATGCTGGCGTTCTGTTAGGATCGCAGCGAGCTCCAATGCCACAATTATTAGGTTCACAAGGATTGCGTGCTTGAACACAGCCTCTCACTGTATTTGGGTTTTCCACATAACCATGTAAACAAGTACATTTAGCAAAGCCATTCGATAAAACAGAACACTGAGTGTTTGGTCCGCATGGAGAAGGGTTGCATGGATTATTGGGCAATCTACAAGGTTGTCTTGGAGGATTGCCCTCATAGTTAGGCAAACAAAAGCAAGCTGGTTTATTATTGATAAGTCTGCAACCAGAGTTTAATCCGCACGGATTTGGCTCACATTCGTTCCCTTCTGGTACTGTAAAGAAAATATTGTATTCAAATTAATAATTAATGGTTTTGTATAAAAATACCACATACGAGTATCACTTACTGCAATTTTTAAATGGATTGCCAGTTAATCCTTTAGGGCAATAACAAATTGGATTTCCGTGATCATTTTCACACAAGGCGTTTATGCCGCATGGATTTGGAGAGCATGGATTCGCAGGCGGGTCGCATCCGAGTGATGGATTTCCTGAATATCCCGGCAAACACTTGCATGACGCGCGATGATTGAGGACGTCGCATACAGCGTTAACTCCACACCGACAAGGTGAACCACATTTTCCGTTTATACAAGCTTCTGAATTTGCACATTCTACATCAGATCTACATCCTTGTACTAAAATAATAAAAATTATTATTATTATTAGCTAAGATATTATTAACATATCGTACAATATTGTACAAGTGTTTCAAACCTTGGGTACAAGCTACGAATGGATTTCCTGAGAAGCCAGCGTAGCATTTACATTCAATACCATGCCTAGCAGGAATACATTCGGCATTATCACCACAAGAATCTTCTGTACATGGACTCATACATCTTCTGTTCAGTCGATCGCATAACATCTCCGGTGGACAGTCCTCGTTGTATTGACATATAGATTGAGAGTTCATTACTAAAAATAAGATTTAAACGCTTCATTTTGATTTTAAGGTAAAGTTAAAATATTTATGTACCAACTCTCTGGCCTTTATGATTCCTAACGTTTTTTAAGAAGAACATATTTAAAGTAATTTAAATTTGTTTTGGCCTGATGGAAACACAGTGAAGATCTTTGAGCGCCGTCGACTGGAGAACTGCAGTACGCTGTAACCCCAGTCGCCGTCACCATGCCGGCCTAAAAAGGTGCTTTTTCACTCTCTGCTAGAAGGATCCAAGGTTAAAGAAGTGGGAGAACATGTGAGAGGGCCATTTATTGTGCGAAATATTTGATAATTTACCTGGTACACATCCAACATATCCGTTTCCTTGGAATCCATCGATGCAGCTGCAGTCTGAACCATGATTTGTGTTTATACAGACAGCATTCGGTGCACATGGGTTGTGTATAGCACACGGATTTTGGCATGCATTATTTATACAAGACTCTGTTATGTGACAGTCCTCGTTCCTTGTGCAACCAACTGAGCAAATGCAAACACACAATCGTATATACATATTGTATATAATATTTACAATTATATTATAATAATATTATTATTTACATTTCTATAAAAGTGCTATAATATAATAAACTTGTTACATTAGTAATTTAATATTATTACAACTGAGTGAATTTATTATTTGTAGTTAGCTAATTATTTTAACATTTGGTATTATACAAAATAAAGTATAATGCGCTTATTAATTATATCTACAATAATAAATAATAATAAACCCATTATACTCTTTGTATTAAGTTTAGTTGATTAATATTAATATCTTACATATTTTAGGAGTGCATTTTACTGCAGGATCTCCGTCATATCCAGCAGGACAAGAACACATTGGTCTTTGCTTTTTTGGATGACAATTTGCTCCAATACCACAAACATTATCAAACTCGCAAGGATTTTGACACAATCCCATAAAACAGGCTTCAGTTTCTATACAATCTCGGTCAGAGTGACAGGGCTCGGGTGCTTTAGGTGTTCCAGGTGATTCTAGTTTGTTAAATGGTACATTAGTATGTTGTAAGTACGATTTGTTAAAGTTTTTATATACAATTAACTTATCCTATCTTTGTCCGATAAAATGCCTTCATAAATTAACTAACGAATTAATGATTTAAACAACATCTGACATCCGGTTGAAAATATACACCTATTTACAAAAAATTTACATACAATCTACTTTAAATTACGGTAATAAATAAATAGTATTAAAATTTAATTTATATAATAGTTTATACAAAAATGTTAATATACCTCTTATGCAGTCTCCGCCAGCAAGGTCGGGGCACACACAAACCGCTGAGTGATTAACAACCGCACAGGAAATTTGACAGCGACTCATCAAACATGGATTTTGGCATGTACTATTAATACACGATTTGTCTAGAGGACACTGAACGTGCGTTGTACATGATTGGTTAAAGGTTAAGTCAAAAAATGTAGTTTCTGTAGGATTAGTAAAGTCGGTCGTGGTAGTAGAGTCGGTCCAAGCTGATATGTCTATATCTTTATTACGAGAAGAAATATCATCAGAAGTGTTTCCTTTTATTTTCACTGCATTTGTATCTGTTTCCGTTGTAACAGAATTTGTATCTAGACTGAAATCTGAATCTGTTTTTTCACCACCATATGTGGAAGATGATGGAGTATATTGCGTGTAATCAGTATTTAGTTTTTCTGTACTTAATTCATTATTTTTGTTAGTAGTAAATGTATTACTAAGCGTTGAGAGTTCATCATCAACAATGGAATTGTAAGTAGTAACGCTGGTTTCACTGGTGTTTATATTTGGAATATCCACATAACTTGTTACATCAGTATCTACATTTGCTGAAGTACTTTCAGTGAAACTAGTAGTACTAGACTTAACATCTATATTGAAAGTGGTAGTATCAGTATTTATCGAGTTTTGGGTATCTTTTCCTTCATCGTATTTTGTTGATAATTTATCATTATTTACGTCCACCACAGTTGTGTAACGGTTAGTATATAACTCGTTTGTTGATTTTATGTTATCAGTCATTTCACCAACGTTAGCAATCGTTGCAAACTCAGTGGTATAAATGTTGTATAAAGGATGCTTTGTTAATTCAACCCCAGAATTTTCTTCATCAAAATAACTAGATTTTGTTGTTATTTTATTATCTGTTACCTCGTCCGCCACAGTTGTGTAATGCTCTGTATTTACAGCGTCTGTTGTTTGTTTAACGTCAATCGTTTCACCAGCGTTAGCAATTGTTGCAGATTCGGTGGTATAAGCAGTGTATAAGGGATGCTTTGTTAATTCAATATCTGAAGTTTCTTCATCAGAATAACTAGATTTTGTTGATATTTTATTATCTGTTACCTCGTCCGCCACAGTTGTGTAAAGCTCCGTGTTTACAGCGTATGTTGTTTGTTTAACATTAGTCGTTTCACCAGCGTTAGCAATTGTTGCGGATTCGGTGGTATAAGTGGTGTGTAAAGGATGCTTTGTTAATTCAATCTCTAAAGTTTCTTCATCAGAATAACTAGATTTTGTTGATATTTTATTATCTGTTACCGTGTCCGCCGCAGTTGTGTAATGCTCTGTATTTACAGCGTCTGTTGTTTGTTTAACATCAGTCGTTTCACCAGCGTTAGCAATTGTTACAGATTCAGTGGTATAAGTGGTGTGTAGAGTATGCTTTGTTAATTCAACCTCAGAAGTTTCTTCATCAGAATAACTAGATTTTGTTGATATTTTATTATCTGTAACCTCGACCGCCACAGTTGTGTAATGCTCTGTATTTACAACGTCTGTTGTCTGTTTAACATTAGTCGTTTCACCAGCGTTAGCAATTGTTGCGGATTCGGTGGTATAAGTGGTGTGTAAAGGATGATTTGTTAATTCAATCTCTGAAGTTTCTTCATCAGAATAACTAGATTTTGTTGATATTTTATTATCTGCTAGCTCATCCACCACAGTTGTGTAACGCTCTGTATTTACAGCGTCTGTTGTTTGTTTAACATCAGTCGTTTCACCAGCGTTAGCAATTGTTGCAGATTCGGTGGTATACGTGGTAGATAAAGGATGCTTTGTTAATTCAACTCCAGAAGTTTCTTCATCAGAATAACTCGATTTTGTTGATATTTTATTATCCGTTACTTCATCTGCCACAGTCGCGTAACGCTCTGTATTTACAGCGCCTGTTGTTTGTTTACCATCAGTCGTTTCACCAGCGTTAGCAATTGTTGCAGATTCAGTGGTATAAGTGGTGTATAAAGGATGCTTAGTTAATTCAATCCCTGAAGTTTCTTCATCAGAAAAACTAGATTTTGTTGATATTTTATTATTTGTTAGCTCGTCCACCACAGTTGTGTAACGATCGGGATTTATATCGTCAGTTGTTTGTTTACCATCAGTTCTTTCAGCAGCGTTAGCAATTGTTGCAGAGTCAGTGGTATAAGTGGTGTATAAAGGATGCTTTGTTAATTCAACTCCAGAAGTTTCTTCATCAGAATAACTCGATTTTGTTGATATTTTATTATCCGTTACTTCATCTGCCACAGTCGCGTAACGCTCTGTATTTACAGCGCCTGTTGTTTGTTTACCATCAGTCGTTTCACCAGCGTTAGCAATTGTTACAGATTCAGTGGTATAAGTGGTGTATAAAGGATGCTTTGTTAATTCAACCCCAGAAGTTTCTTCATCAGAATAACTAGATTTTGTTGATACTTTATTATCTGTTACTTCGCTCGCCACAATTGTGTTACGCTCTGCATTTACAGTTTCTGTTGTTTGTTTACCATCAATCACTTCGCCAGTGTTAGCAAATGTAGTAGATTCGGGTGTATAAGTGGTGTGCTTTGTTAATTCAACCCCAGAAGTTTCTTTATCAGAATAACTAGATTTTGTAGATATTCTATTATTTGTAAGTTCGCTCGCCACAGTTGTGTGACGCTCTGTATTAACACTGTTTGATATTATTTTTGTAGTTTCGGTATTGTCAGTTTCTTGATAAGTACCAACTGTAGTAATTGTATAAATATCACTAAATTTGGTTGATATTGTATCATCAATAACTGCATTCGTCACCGTTACATAACTCGCAGTATTTTCATTGTATGTGGGCTCAGAGGAGTAAGTATGTTTATTATTCAAATTTTGCATTAAATATTCCGTGGTGCTTTCAACACCGTGAGTTTCAGATATTTGTCGTGTTGCGTGTTCCGGGACGCTAGTTTCAGAGTCTAAGTATGTTTTGTCTGGTTTATCAGTAGAATCAGTATTAATTGTTAGATCCGATGCTTCTGTTTTTGTGTATTCATTTTTATTTGACATTAACGAAGTCGAAGTATGGTAGATATAAGTTCCTTTGCTGCTGTCAGTGACAGTGTTTATGTTATCGTCATTTGTGAAGTCAATATCTTTTGTAGGGATCTCACTCTTAAAATCCGTAGAAACATAGTTAGTTTCGGTAGCAGAGAATGTAGTACGTTCATCTTTTGTTTTTGTCGTAATTGAGTCAGATACATATTCTGTTTCGTTATTTTTTAATTTAAAGTTGTTCGTCGTACTCATTGGTAAAAAGGTGGAACCAGTTTCAACATTAGTAAAATGAGGGTTGTCAGTAGAGGTCTCTGTAGTCGAGTAACTGGATGTACTATCTAGATTTTCTGTATTAGTCTTCTGTTCTTCACTATCTGTGGCGTCGTATTGAGTACTCGTTTCAACAGACATTGTCGTATCAGTTTCTTTGATAACATTATTACTAACAGTACTATAGTTATTTTCAATGTTGTTGGTATAGGCCGATTCGATATCCGTAGTATCTGAAATAATAGTTGCGTCTATATCTTCAATCGTTTTTGTTTCTTCATCTTTAAAATATACCGATGATGTAGTTAAATATTTGCTTGTCGTTTGATCTAAAATATTTACGTTAACAGTCATTTCAGTATCATTTGAATCACTTATGTCTATATTATTTATAGCCGATATTTTTTCAGTGGATGTTAAATCATTCATAAACGTAGCTGATATTTTCTCTGTTGTGGTTTCTTTATCATGTTGTGATGTTTTACTATTTTCAATAGTATAATCGTCGGTATTAAATGTGTACGTTGTTAGGTCATCAGTATTAGTCGTTTGAGTATCAAATACTAATGTTGAATCTGTTAATATTGTTTGCTTATCTGTGTTAACAAGGGACTTCTCAGTTGCTAACAAGATATTTTCATTATTTTCAATTGTAGATTTTGGAACTCCTGTAGTTTTCTCTGTTGCATCTGATATCACTTCTGTGTTCATTTTCGTAACATCCGGAATTTCATTTAATACCGTTATAGTATGTTTTGGCATCTCTGTTGTTACCTTTGATTCTACAGTCGCCGTATTAATATTTGATGACGTGGCATCTAAATTATTTGTCATTTCGTCATTCTCTGTTTCCGCCATCTTTTCAGTAGTTACATCTACGTGTGTATTCGTTTTAACTTCATTATTATACGGAACATTTTTAGATGTTTTATTAGCTTTGTCTGTTATAATATTGCTACTAACTGTTGTAGTTTCTAAATCATCTATACTATTATCGGTTTCCTTTACTAAATCTTCTCCTTTTATGGGCGTTGATGTTGTACTGAACGTTGAATCTTTATCAATTATGTTCGAATCTAAGTTATTTTCAGTTATAGTATTATTTTTGGCAAGAATTGTCAATGTAACGCTTGTTTCGCTTTCCTGAAAACTTATTGTAGGTTCCGTCGATGTTGTACTAAAATCTTCAGTAATAGTCAAGTCAGTGCTGTAATTTTCGGTTACATACATGTTAATTATGTCATTTTGGGTTTCTGTGGTGGTGCCAAGTGTAGTACTTATATCGAAGTTTGTTTCGGTTAGTGGGGTATTTTCATCTGTTAATAGGAATACGAAAAAATATGCATTAATTTAAAGTTATTAAAATTATTATACAAAAATACTATTACTGCTTACGATATATGAAAGTAATATTATTTTAAATAAAATAATAATATATATTTTGTATTCTTAAAGATATAATGTCATGCAATATAGGTAAAAATAAAGCAAGTGTGCGCAATTTCTTGCGTACAGAAATAATATAAAACTGATGGAAACAACTAAAAAGTTCGTGAAGTATATTGTGAAGAATGTCGCGAATTTCAAAGCGTTTCTCATAATATGTTTATAAATAAATATAAAGCGCTATATGTGAAGTATGTGCAATAGGCAGTGAAAATAAAGCATGCACCACTAACTACACTTAAATTTAAAAACTGTATAAAGAACTCATTATCATACATTTCCAACCGGGTCTGCCGTAGAGAATGACCAGCATTTTGTGGCGTTTTATCGGACAAATGATATCATCAAGATAGCAAAAACCAGTTCATCTGGAGTTAGTGTTGCTATTCGCATATTATATTGCAGACTTGCATGCTATACAGTGCAAGCCTACGATATTTCGATAGCTTATTGTGAAAGTGAAATGTATAAGACAGCATGACGGACAATAACCTGTAACTATAGTAAATTCTATTAGCTCAATAGATTAGACAAAATATTATTAGCAAAGTTAAAGTTATTCGAGATATTGTTACTTAACGTTACCATGATTGACCACTTACTTTCCATGCACAGGCCGGAGAAAGGATCGCAAGGCACCCCCGGTCTGCAGTGTGGACAATTTGTTGATACTTTTTCGTCTCCTGTAATTGATAATACATTATTGAAATTCAGGGTCCCAATATCCACGCGTTTTTATATACAATTGCTCGAATATAAATTTTTAATTTGTACCTCTAACGCAAGCGCATCCATCGCAGAAGGTGTTGGGGTATCGCGCACAATCGGATAACGTCTGACATTGGCACACTGTAAGAAAAATAAAATAGCTAGGTATACTTTTTTATACTTATAATCTAACTAAAAGGTTCTAAAGTTTAAATAACCCGAATCGAAGTTATTGCTGAAACACCACAACATCAGTAAGGTTGTTTTATAAGAACGTACCTTTGGAACACACTGGTTGATGATTAATAACTGCACAGTGTTGTCCTAATGAGCAAGGACCACCTTTAGCACAAGGATCCGCACAGCGGCCACTTACGCAAGCTAACGCAGGTGCACAGTGCTCATGAGCGCCACATTCCAAAGCTGTATAAAAAAAAGAAACACGTGAATAATTATGAAATTAGATTCAAATAGGCTTTTCAAACTTAATATTCATTTTGTAGTTTCAAATTATTCTGATAAATATATATTCAAACAAATTAACTAGTAAAACACTATCCATCGATTGTTAGTCCATTCAAAACCTCTAATCTACACAAAAAGCACAAAAAAGTAAATGACGTAAGTACCAACCACAACACAAAAATATAGAATCACTAATGCTTCATTTCATACCTACTTATAAATACATAAAAATATAAAAGTACTTGCTTACCTACAAATAAACCTTAAAATAAAATATGACATACTTATAAATTATAAACCATTTCTCAAAGCAGTTATAAATGCATAATACATATATTAGATGATAAAGCATATTAGGAGCCACAACCCAACTACAATACTTAGAAAACAATACCTATAAATATATTTACACATATAAAACATGCTGTATAAGCTACCTGATATAAAAGGTGTTTGATGTTGTAGAGATGCACTAGAGCTACAGAAATAAAGAAAAAGAAGAATTAAAGGTCCGCATGAAGACATAAAGTATTATCAACAAATCCTGTAATTTGAAGACAAAGATTATTTAGATGTTCATAAGAGGCACTACATACGGAATCGTTCAGTTGTTAATCACTTTATCTTTACCTTTAATACAGCCATGATTTGCATCGTGTGTGAATCCATTTGGACAAAACTTGCATACGGGGTGATGATCTTCAACTGAACAGGGAGCGCCGGCGCATGCTGCCTTGCAAGGATCTTTGCATTGAAAATTTCTACACGCTAAGTTATTAGGGCATCCGGTGTCTCTCAAGCATATTGAAACAGAGGGTGTACAATCTTCGAGACAAATGCACACAGCACGATGTTCCACGACTTCGCATTGTTTGCCCTTTGGGCACAGAGGGTCTTTCGTAGCAAGGCACGGATTCACACACTTTGAATTTCGACAAGCAGCATTTGAAGGACACTGTTCATCTCGAGTACATTCAGCGTGTTCTGGTGCGCATGCCAATTCTCCTTTGTCATTTAATGCGAATCCATTTCGACATACACACATCGGCTTATGATTACGTACTTCACATTTTTGGTTCGGGAGGCATTCTTGATATTCCAAACAGGGGTTTCGACACTCGTTGCTCATCAAATCACAAGACAGTTTAGAAGGACAAGGCACAGTGTCCGAACACTTGAAGGTGATATTTATGTTGGAGTTGGACTTGCACAGTGGATCGAGTCTACAGGCGATCCTCGGATGACCGACATAGCACTGCGGACAGGAGCACTGGGCGCGGCGCATCAAAGGCACACAGAGCGCGTCTTCCCCGCAAGCTCCGCGCACAGAGCATGGATCCACGCAATGCAAGCTCAAGCACGCTTTGTCAATGGGACAATCCTTGTCGCTCGTACATTCGATACCTAGGAAGATGTGAAAGAAGAAAGCAGATCGAAAAAGAGCGGGACCTTTATCCGCGAAGAGGAAACTTTCTCACGAGATAGTGCATGCTTTTAAAACCGACAGTATGTCACCAAAGATGCAAAATCGAATATAATACAAGCGATATGTACATGAAGCTGAACAAACATAACTGATGGTTTAAGAAATAAAGCACGGACGGTGAGAATGCTTCCACTAGTGTTGATAAAAAATATTGCGTACATATATGTGTGTTTAAATCACATCAACTGTATTACTTTAATGCACATATTTGTACGAAACTAAGAAAACGAGTGTAATATTTAGTATCTTGCGATTCCGAGGGAAAAGTTAGTACAGCTTTTTACCTGGTATTATATTAGGTACTTTTAAACCGTAAAAATAAAAATATGGGACCCTAAAATACTAAATATTTAAAAGATTATGTAAACAGATTATGAACGCTAATATCATAACTACGTAAAATTATCCTTCGGAATCCTAAGAATAACGATATATAAATGGGACTTTTCATTAAATAAAAAAAACTATATTACACTAAGATAACAACTATCAGTGTCTGGAAACTATTGAGTGTCTAGTAAAAACATAAAAGGGAGATAATTTCTCATCGTGCATTTTTACAAGTGTTTGAAATGTAAATTCAATACGCAACCCAAATTATACTCACTAGTCCGACATTCAATATCAGCCTGTCCCTCCGTTCCAGGTATACAACGACAAACAAATTCCGCACCATCTCTCAAACATTCCCCATTAATCCCACATCCTGTAGTTCTGCAATCAACTACACTGCGTTCTTGTGCACCTAAAATGAAAGTAAAATTAATCATAATTCTTTATTAGTATGATTGTAAATATTAAACTATTTTTTGTTATACTGCTTTTAAAATACAACATTGCCACACTTACACTCTATTGTTGGATCACCGTTGGGATAATTGCTTGGACAATAACATTGTGGCTCGCCAGTTTTATTAATTCTACAGAGGGCATTCGTGCCACACGTTTTATATGCACAAGCTTCATTAGCTCCACAGAAACATTGTCGATGTGGATCACCGGCACAAGAAGATGGACAAGTACATTCATATCTACCGTCATCGAAGTCACGACAACGTGCACCAACGCCACATGGAATCTTTAAGCAACTGCCGGCTGCAGGCTTCGAACATTCTATTTTAGGATTTCCTATATAATTTAATGAACAGAAACATTGCGCTACTCTCTGTATAGATCGACATATAGCGTTGACACCACATGCCCCCAAACAAACATTCCTGCATTTGCCTTCTACACTACATTTCTCATCACCCGCGCACTCTTCGTCCCGAGAACATTCATATGGTTTACATTCATGGAGAGGATCCCCTGAAAATCCACTAGGACAACTGCAAGCTGCGCGATGGCGAGTTGCGAGACACGCAGCATTTTTACCACAGGAATTCTCTTGACAAGCTGGTCTGCATAACTTTGATGTGCATCGCATATCTTCACCACAATCCTTGTCCTTATTACATCCTGGAACGCAAACACTGCGGACGCATATTTGCCTTTCAGGACACGGCGATCTTGAGGAACAAATAGATCTACACTCATTTTTTAAACATTTTTCCCCACAAGAACATTCAGTATCTTTCTGACATGGTGATATGCAATAACCACTATCGTCACACTTGCAAAAGCCATCACAAGATAATCTGTTTCTTTTACATTCCACTAAGGGGTTTCCGGTGAAGTTACCAGAGCAACTACACTGTGCTCTATGATTTATTACCTCACACGAGGAACATGTACCACATAATCCTAATTCAGAACAGGGATCTTTACATTGTCCATTAATACAAGCTTCACTGCTTGAACATGCATTATCATCTCTACATCCCAATTTGCATATTCTGTTATCACAAATATGGCCATCGTTACAAGCATCATCATTATTACACACAACCCTACATATGCCGCGTATACATTTTTCGTTTGATAAACAAGCATTGTCGCTTCTGCAGGACGGTTGGCATATATTACCGTAACAAGCGTATCCATTTTGACAACTATTATCGTCATCACAAGATTCGGATCTTCTGAGGCAAGCGAGCTTTGGGTTTCCCGTTAAGGTTTTTGGACAACTACATTCCGGTTTATGCTTTTTACCAGAACATAAGGCATTAGCTCCGCAAACAGCTGGTTTAGTACAAGGATTAGTGCATTGTCCGGAAATACAGGATAATTGATCCGCACATCCGCTATCAGACTTGCACCCAGTAACACATATGCGTCCTTCGCATATTTCGCCATCTGAGCATTGGTCATCTGATGTACACGCGTATCTGCAGACACCCGTGTCACAGCGTTCACCCAATAAACATTCTGTTCCGTCCGCAGCACATGCAGGTCGACATTTATTATCTTCACACTTAAGGCCTTCTGAACACTCAGAATGAGCATGACAAGTAGGCGGCGGTGCACGGACACATCCGATATTCGCTGATGGGTTCGGAATTAAGTTTTCGGGGCATGAACACAAAGCTCTCCTATCTATGACAGTACATAATGCATTGGGACCACAAGGGTTAATATTCAAAGAGCAGGGGTTCTCGCAATAGTTATTTTTACAAAACTCTCCAGCTCCACAGTCTTCGTCCTGTCGGCAACCGAATTGGCAATGATTTCCTAAACAAATGTGACCTAGGAAGCAGTCATTATCAAGCCTGCATGTAAGTTTGCAAGTTCCTTTAGCACATCGTTCGTTCAGTGCACAATCATCGTCTGCTTTACATTGAGGTAAACACACTGAATCTTTACATATAGAATTGCCAGTACATTCTCCTGCAGATCCACAAGATGTTGGAATTCTTACGCATTCTATGTCGTTGTTGCCTGTGAAACCAACAGGACAGCTACATTGCACAATATGGTCTCGTGTTTTGCACTCAGCATTAAGTCCACATGATTTTTTAAATAGACAAGGATCGACACACTGTCCGTTAATACATTTATTGGACGGTTCACATTCTTCATCCATAAGACACAAATCTACAAAGAAATTAAATTATTAGAAAAGATCTTAATCAAATTCAGTATCATCGTTCGTTTAAATTACCTTTACATAATCCTTTATGACAATATTTTTCACTAGGACAATCAGCTTTTCTTCCGCATGATATTTCT
This sequence comes from Tinea pellionella, assembly GCA_948150575.1. NCBI lineage: Eukaryota > Metazoa > Arthropoda > Insecta > Lepidoptera > Tineidae > Tinea > Tinea pellionella. Next base: position 4,900,781 of record OX411248.1, on the reverse strand, counting down.
CGAGGTACACAACCGCCGTCGCTAGTAGCATTTCCGACATATCCAGCTTTACATTTGCATTGTCCAAGATGTCGAGTAACCACACAGTCCGTGTTTAATCCACACTTTATATCTAGGCAGCTATCTGATTAATAAAAATACATAAACATAAAAATATGTAGTATATAAATATTGGTGTATTTAAATAATAAAGCAATTTTTACCGACCTGTACATTTTCGGACACCATTAACAATAGTACAACTGGCAATTGAGGGGCAATCCCTGTTTGATTTACATTCCTGAGATCTTTGACAACCTTCCTTGTAGGGATCGCCTACAGTACCCTGTGGACACGTACACTGAGCACGATTCCTGCCATTCTTACATATGGCTCCACTAGCACAAGGATTTTTAGAGCAGTAATCCATCTTGACACAACCTGTTTTTGGATTACCTGTATGACCAGGTTGACACGAACAAACTTGTCTGTGTTTTTCAGATGAACAAACAGTATTCTCGCCACAAGGATTACCAGCAAGGCAAGCTATTTTACACATATGCTTATCACAATATTTATCGTCGGTACAGTCGTTATCAGCTTCGCATTCTTTTCTGACACAACCTTTTCTAGGATCACCAAAGTAACCCTCTCTACAACTACACACTGGACGATGTGATATGCCCTTACAAGCAGCTTGTCTACCACAAGGGTGGTCGTCGCAGACTTTTCTACATTGCCGAATATTTCTTGAATTTATCAAACATTCTTCGTCATTTGCACAATCATCGTTCGAGTTGCATTCCAGTTCTTTGGTACAAATTCTATTTAAACAGAATTGAAAATCTGGACAGGTATTATTCGCATCACATTTCAAACGACATGTACCCTGAATACAAACTTGGTCATTAAAGCAGTCCCGGGAATTTGTGCAAACACCTAAAACATGAAGTAATTTAAGTAAAACATGCATATTTTGATAGTCACTACTAATCTAATCTAACTTTATTTATTCTAGAATATTTTCTGAAAAATGTTTATTAATATTAATTACTAGACACAAGTAGTGTATTGTTTAGACTCACCTACACACAAATTAGACACACATTTTGTTCCCGAAGAACATTTACTATCGTCAGTACAATATTGTATAGGAACACAGCCAAGAAGTGGATCCCCGGTAAAGCCTGGTGAGCATGAGCAATATCCAATATGGGATCTTGCTAGACAATCAGCATTTCTCCCGCAAGCTCGAGGAATGTTGCATGGATTACTACATTTATAATTAACGCATGCTTCATTTAACCCACAATCGACATCCTTTATGCATTCAAAGCGTACACATTCTTTGTAAGGATCGCCCTGACTACCAGGCAGGCATTCGCATTCAACCTGATGCTGTGTCACTACGCATTCTGCGTTAAGACCACAAGAAGTCATCTCACAAGGATTAATACATCGATTATTGAAACATTTTCCATTTTCAGAACATTGATCATCCGTCGTACAGTCACCTGGTGATCTACATGTATTGCTGATTGTATCAGATATAGTGCTATTTACGCAATTGCATTTAAAAGAACCTCTAGTATTAATACATTTTGCATTTAAAGGGCATGGATTAAATGAACATTCATTAATATCTTGGCAAGCATTGTTCTGCAATTCATATCCCGGTGAACATGAACATACAAGTTTATGATCCAGAATTCTACATTGTCCACCTTTACAAGCTGTTTCTTCACAAAATTCTGAAGAAAAAAAACATATGACAATAAAAAAAATCTTTAGAGTAAAACATATTTTTTTAAATATTTTATACTTTATTATTTACCTGAACATTTATTCGTCTTCACATCACAATTTTTATCTGTCGGGCAGTCATTGTCATCTACACATTCTACTTTGAAACATCCAATATTTTTATCAAATGGATTTCCAATGTATCCTTTATTACATGCACAACTCACTCGGTGTTTTATGACTGTACATGCAGTATTGGTACCACATATGCTCTCAGTACACGGGTTTGAACATTTTCCCCTCATACACGTCAATGAATCTATGCAATCAGTATCTCGGCGGCAATGGTTGGGTAAAAGGCAGCCTGTTGTATATGGATCACCAATCGCACCTACTGGGCATATGCATTTATAAGAACCCAAATTATCGACGCATTGTGCTGTAGGGTGACAGGGGTTATTGCTACATTCATTAATATTAATGCATTCATTATCTGTAAATGCAAACCCAGGTGCACATAAACATTTGGAATTATCGCAAATTTGATTGTTGAGACAGTCTGAATCGCTTCTACATCCCGGAATGCACGTTCCGAAACTACAATGTTCACCATGAAGACAATTACTACTCGAGTGGCAAATTTTAAGACACATATTATCTGCACATTTTTCTCCAATTGCACAAGCTGAGTTTTCACGACAAGGAACTTGACAAAGGCGACCGATACACATGTGTTCAGGGGGGCATTCCACGGATCTATAGCATGATCTGGCTTTCCGCACGCATCCTTGTTGGGGAGTAGGATTGCCTTCAAATCCGAGTGGACATTGACATTTTGTGTTGTGATTTTCTCTCGTGCAGATAGCATTCGGCCCACATACTCTAGTTGTGGAACATGGATTTATGCACTTATTGGTCACGCAGGCTTCATCATTAGAGCAATCGTTATTACTTCTACAGCCAATTACACATATCCCATTTGAACAAGCTTGGCCGATTCCACATTGAGTGTGTTTGCTACATTGTGTTACACAATAATTCTTGAGACATTTGTCTCCAGGATCGCACTGACTAGAATTTCTGCAGGCAGTGGAACATTGACCGTTAACACATATGTCTCCTTGACAATCTATATCATGTTCGCAGGTTAACATTTTTTTTATACAGGCGTTTCCACCTGCAACACTTTCATATCCTTCAGGACATATACAGATCGGTTGTTTATTGACAACTTTACACAGAGAATTAATTCCACAAGCACCTTCGCAGGGATTTATGCAGCGACCGTTCACACATACAGCTTCAGTTGGACAATCGTCATCATTATTAGAACATTGACTCAGTTTTATACAACCACCTTCTTTCGAATATGGATCGCCAATCAATCCCGGAGGACATGTGCATGTAAAAGACGACTGCTTCGGTTCACATATGGCAGTCGAGTGACAAGGATTTGGATCACATAATTCTGTCTTTTTGCAGTTGATATCTGGACGGGGGTTCGCTTTATAACCGATTGGGCACTGGCAGTTAGTTTTATGGTTTTCTGCAATGCAAACGGCATTCTCGCCGCAAGAGTCGTCGTTACATATGTCCATGCATTTGTGGTTCATTCGATTACATAGCTGATGCGTCGGACAATCTGCGTTATAAACACATGGTACTATCTGGCAGCCTAATTCATTATACGGATCCCCAGTGAACGGACCTGACGGACATTGGCATTTAGCAACGTGATTGTTGGTGACACATATAGCATTGGGACCACAACTCAATTGTTGGCATGCAGGTAAACATTTTTTGCCACTGCCAGTATATTTGCAAATCTCGCTCTCTTTGCATTGCACGTCATCAGTACATTGGTTTTTAGTAACTGCAATACATCCATCGCGTTCATTTGGATTACCAGTGAAACCTTCTAAGCATTCACATTGACTTTGATGATTTCTTGTAATACATTTTGAGTTCTGGGGACATGTGAATAGCAAACAATTATCACGACATTTCTTAACTCCTAAAACATCTTTTTCACATGTTTCAATGTTTTCGCAGTCTTCGTTGTCGTGACAATTAGGTGTAGATGGTTGTTGACATTCGGACGTTTCAGGATTCCATACAAAACCATCTTTACACTCACAATGAGTAATTCTGTCTGTGACTTTACAGTATTCGTTTAATCCACACGCAACAGTTGAGCATGCGTCAACACATTTACTTGCAAATCTGTCTAGTATGATGCATATACTTCCTTCAGAACAGTCACTATCTTCTTTACATTCCGCATCAATTATAGGCAATCTTTGTTGTAAATGACATCCTTCTTTTACATTACCAGGCTTTCCCACGTATCCCTCGGCACAGATACAATGTGCTTGATGATTCGCACTGACACACAATGAATTAGGTCCACATTGCAATTTACTACAAGATTCGACGCACTTACGTGTGTTTCGTGCTATCTGCAGGCATATTTCTGAATCTTTGCAGTTATCGTCAGACATACAATAGTTATCAGGCGCACAACCTAGTTTTAAGTCGTTAGGATTTCCAACATGTCCAGCTAGACATAAACAATGTCCTTCTTGGCATGTCGCACGAGGTCCACATGACATTTTTCTGCATACGTCAACGCATCGAGATTTTTCACAAACATATCCATCGGGACACGTCGCATTGTGGCTACATGTGCATGCGATACCATCTGTGCATTTTGACATAGCGACCTGCGAGCATAATTCATATGGATTTCCAACATACTGACTTTTACAGATACAACTGAAACTTCCCGGAGTATTTATACAAATTGCATTTTCAGCGCACGGTTTCGCTCGACACTCATCAATATCATTACACTGTATATTTGGATTTCCTAAGTATCCCAGTGGACATAAACACTCGACATGTGACCTCGTTTGCTGGCAAACCGCGTTACGTCCGCAATTAGCACTCGCACAAGTTATTTGACGTCGTGGGAGACATTTAGTGTATGGATTTCCAGTATATCCTTTGTTACACTTGCAAACATTATTAATCCCATAAACGCAGTGTGCGTTTTCAGTGCACCCAGGTTCACATTTTGGAGGTAAGATAGCTGAAAATAAAAATAATTTTAGTACGTTTATTTAAAATCAAAGATAAAACTTTTCCAAAATCTAGTTTTACTCACGTGGCATACATAACAGATCTGGGTTTCCAACAAAAAATGCGTTACAAACACATCGACCAGTGTTTTTATCACAAGATGCACCCACCCCGCAGATCACACCATCGCATCTTTGTCTACAGCGACCCGCTACACATGTTAAAGGTTCTTCACATGGTAATCCGGCACCGCAAACATCTCTAGTACATAAACCACCCGGAAAAGGATTCCCAGCCATTCCCTCAAGACAAACACATGTTGGACCCTCTTTTGAAATAATACACTGAGCTCCAGCAGTACATGCAAAGTTGTCACAACCTAGATAAAATAAATCATTTTTAATATAGCTGCAAATTATCTTTACAATTAATCATTTAAAATCCATTTACCTGAAATACACTTCCCACCCTCGGGTTTAGTATATCCCGGGCTGCATCTACACCAAGCTGCATGATTGTCAACTTCACAAAATGCGTTAGGCCCACAAGATATTGTTGTACAAGGAGTTGTGCAAGCGCTATTAATACATGCTAAAGAATTCGGACATTCTTTATTAGAACTACATAACTGCTTCTGTGATGGACCATCATCAGCATAACCTTAAAAAGAACAACGCATGTTATTTATTATCAAAATGCATAAAGATCATCATAAATATAAATTACTCACATCCAGTTTTATATGGGTCACCGACCGTGCTAGAAGGACATTCGCACTGATAGCCGCCATTTTTATCATGGCATATTGCTCCATAAGCACAAGGAGCGCTATGACATTCGTTCGTGTTTGTGCAACCAGTATAAGGATCTCCTTCAAATCCAGAAGTACACATGCATTTCGGTGGATTGCTCGGTGTACATTTGGCATTAATACCACATGTGAATCTCTCACACGGACTTTTGCACTTTCGGCCATCGGACACATCTAAATAGAAAGGTGGCGGGCAAGTACATTCACCAGGTTGAATACATTTCTCATTAGGAAAACAATCTGAGTCACTAATACATCTCTTTTGATTCAAGGTACAGTGACCTGTAATTGTATCTTTTCCATAACCAGGTGGGCATTTACATTCGTATGAACCAGGTATGTTGACACATTGTGCCCCGAAACCACATACAGGTTGTCCTGAAGTACATTCGTCAATATCTTCACAAGAACCTTCTGATGTTTGCATGTAACCCGCAGGGCAAGCACAATAACTGACTCCATCTGATATTATAATACATTCTGCGCCTTTGCCACATTTATTTCCTTTGGTACATCCCGAGAGCACACAATTTCCATTTATTACCTTATATGGAGGCTGGCACTGACAATTTATGTCGTCACAGACCTCACATATTTTGTAAGGATTACCACTGTATTCTGAAGGGCATTTACATTCATAACTTCCTGGTAAATTTTTACACATCGCATTTAATCCACATGGAGACTGACCGTTTCGTGTACACTCATTGATATCTTCACATGACCCCGTTTCATCACTTCGTAAGAAGCCTTGCGAACATATGCATACATGTTCTCCGTTATTTAAAATGCACTGTTCGCCTTGTGGACATGGATTACTGTCACTACATTCGTTTGGTTGAAAGACAGGTATACACCCGACAATATATGGATCCCCTAAGAATCTACTGGGACATTCGCACAAAAAATGTCCTGGCAAATTTTTACACACGGCACCGGTGCCACATGGATTACCGTCACATTCATTTATATCCTGGCAACCAGTTGAAGACATCGCTTGTCCTGTAAAACCGCTACGACAAATGCATTGGGCACTTTGATCTATTATAAGGCATTCCGAGTTGCTTCCACATTCAAGACTTTCGCATGGATCTGAAAAAAAGTGTGACATAATAAAACTTAATAAATTACACTATTTTATTTTAATTCATAAAATAAATTTCAATACATACGTCTACATTCATTTCCTACATTTGGTTCGGGGCATAAACATCTTTTGTCTGCGTCACATCGCGCATTACCAGGGCAGTCCGAATCCAAACGGCAAGATAATATGCTCGAGCATCGAATTGTTGGATCAGGGTCTGGTACGGTCCCTTCTGGGCATACACATTTGTGAGATCCTTCTAAGTTTAAACATTCAGCTCCGGTGCCACAGGCGTCCTTTTGTAGACATTCATCGACGTCCAAGCAATGTTTCTTTGGGTCTCCGGCGAATCCGTCAGGACAATTACATTCATAACTGCCAGGTATGTTCATACAGCGTGCATTTAGTCCGCATCCTACCGCACTACCGTATGACACATCACATTCATCGACATCAATGCACCCGGCCGATATGTCGGCTGGGTCGAAGGTCCACCCTTCTTCGCAAACGCAATATGCTTCTGCGCCGTCAGGTTTACAATAAGAATGGTCTCCACATTTAACATTATCACAAGGCGCTCGACAATTAACGCGAGGCGGTGAACCAACGAATCCTGACATACATTGACAGCGATGGCTACCTACAGTATTAACACAGAATGCGTTTTCCCCGCAATTTCCATTACGATCGTTACATTCATCGATGTCCATACATATATTTCCCTGTGCTTTAAATCCATTTTTACAAAAACATTGTCCTTCCAAACACTCGGCGTTATTCGTACAATCGAAATTAGATTTACATAACGTATTTACATCAACCTGAAAATAAAGTAATATTATAATATGTGTAATGTAAACCTAAACTATTAAATACACGATAACAATACCTGTTCGCATGCAACCTGTGGATCTGGTTTTGCTCTGTATCCTTGTGGGCAAATACAGTTGTACCCAGGAGCTGCATTCTCGCAGATCGCATGAGTACCACAGGGCCTCTCGAGTACGACACATTCGTCCAAATCGCGACATCCCGCCGGAGCCCGTGCATCACCCGTATACTCAGGTCCGCACGAACACACGTAGCTTCCGATCGTATTGGTGCACATCGCGTGCTCTCCACACGCTGTTCTACTCTTACATTCATCCACGTCTGGCATAACAAATAATCCTTTCCTGATTAACGATGCCGATGTGACATGCTCGCTGTCGCTGATAGACACTATGAAGAAGTAGAACAGAGACGGTCGGCCGCACGAAACACTACAGGCGACGACACTTGAAGCGGAAATTGAAGTCAAGAGATGAAACGGAAAGAAGAATCCGACAACGTCGACTGTCGCTCCAGAAGTTTCTTAAGAAGGTTCTGAGTGAAGTTATTAGTTAGTAGAAGCGTGAGCACCTCATCGGATGATGGCTTAGAGATGCCCATTTAGACTAAAATGGGGGTTACCAGCGTTAGACCACAGATTTTAAATGTTAGAACAGCATAGCGATATGTCACACCTACGAGATGAGGCCCGTTTAACAACTCACCAACGCATTCAATATCAGGATTTCCTTCGTAACCGGGAGGACACAAACAGCGAAAAGCTCCTGAAAGATTTTCGCACAGAGCGCCACGCCCACAAGGATTGCGTGAGCATTCGTCGTGGTCGTGGCAGCCCACTCTCGGTTCGCCTTCATATCCCGGTAGACAACTGCACTCATACCCGCCATCAAAGTTGCGACACACGGCTCCAGTACCGCACGCCCCGGGTTGAGCGCATTCATCCACATCTACGCACTGTGACAATAAAGTTTAATTTTTGTTCCTTTTTTAAATAAAAAAGAAACCTATAGTTTTTATCTCACCCCATCAAATGGATTTCCAGTGTAACCAGCTTTACACGCACAGGTATAATTTCCAGGGTAATTATGACATACAGCATTGATACCACACGCGCCGGGTCTTCGGCATTCATCGATGTCTAAAAATGGATAATCATGTTAGATGGTTCAAATTTGAACAATATGGTTTTCTTAAGATTAATAAGAATTTAAGATAAAACTAACCCCTGCATTCTTCCTCGCCGTCCCCTTCAAAGCCACGATTACACTTGCAGATGAAGTGAGCTGGTAAGTTGCAACATTCGGCATTCGCTACGCATCGTGCCGCTATTGCAGGATCCTCACATTCATTTATATCTATAATTATATTAAATACAATAAAATAGAATTTATATGGCAATTTTCATGCTCTTGCATTTAATCTTATTTACTTTTATTATTACAAAAATATTCACCTCTACAAGCAAAACCATCGCCAATATAGCCAGGGAAGCAAGAACACTGGAAACTACCGACTGTGTTCGTACAGTGCGCAAATACGTCACATGGTCTTTCTTTACATTCATTTACATCTGAAAAACATCAATTTGCTAAAAATACTTTTTTTATAGAACACTGGCTTAACACTGGCTCTTTCACCCATAAGTATTATGGAAGAAATAATTCACGAGACGCATTCTAATTAAGCAATTAAAATTAACAAGCAAAGAAAACATCTAACCTAATTCCTGGCAGTTACATCCACCGTATCCATCGTTACAATGGCACACGCCGTTTAGACAAGCACCGTTAACGCATTGCGTGCCATCTTCTTTGGTACAATCATCTGAAAAATAACATTTACTTCTTTTTCTGCTCTCATTTATCGCACATTTCAATCAATTTGTTACTACCGATATATTTTGATAAAATATTATTTATAATAATAATTTTTTTACGATAATAAAGCATAAAAGTTGTTACCTACAGATACCTAGTAGAGAAATGTGTATTAATTGTTCTTACCTGTGCATTTTAATTCTGTTCTTAGTTCATCGGATGCCTTGTAACAATCAGACACTCCGTCGCATAATTTAGATAGTTCATACAATTGTAATATTTGTGTCGATTCGTTAACTTGACAGCCAAAATAGCCATCTTCTAGATTTAGAAAAAATACTTCTCGTTTTATACCTAGGCCTATCCCATGTTGGGACTGTGTCGCTACCTGAAATATAAAATGCCTTTAAAAATATCTTACCTGAAAAGGAACGTTATTATACAGGATATACGATAAACAAGTTAATTAAATATAAATTAAATAAAATTAAAATCTGCATTAATTTACATAAATACAAGCTCTTTATTTACATAATTAATACGGACAAAAACTGCAAAGCAATAGTAAAAACGTAATTAACGATAAACCTGAAAAATAATAAAACAAAGAAACGACAAAATAAAGTGTAGAGTTAAAACAAAAAAAAATAGAATAAATAATAATTCAAGATCCTTGAGACAAAATTACAATAAATTCCTGTCATTGTAAATTCGAAATCTATAAATAGAGCTAATCCTAAATTTATTGTAGCGTCGGAGTCTTAAGCTGGTAATAAAATTTGCTCCGGACACAGATTTAACTCACTACCATTTCACGGTATTAAAAAGTATCATAAATATGATATTACCACTGCTGTTAAGAAATTAATGACAAAAAAAATCCAAATCTCGTATACACAACTGAGTGTAATATTTAACTTGAAATAAATGTATAATATTAATAAACTAATGAATAATGGAAAGAAAGAAATCGCACACACAGTTTGCTAAGGTTAAAGCAATTGGAACCTGAGGACTGCTGATGAATATATAGAATAGAGGAATTTTACAGCAGTCACGTGACTGCTACGCGCTCAAAGCGTGTATGTATGTACTACGCGGAAGACCTGAATTCGATTCCCACCTTTAACAGACTATGTGAGATATTTTTTCTGTTCAAAACTCCAGTATTTGAATAACTGTATAATAATAAACAATGTATTATAACCACATTATTATAATATTACTTACATTTGTGATGGTTCCTATAAGTGCCCAGACTACGAGCGGCAGAATATCTATGTGCATCGTTTCTGTAACAAAGAAAATAAATGTTAATAATTAAAATATTGTCCATAATTCTATTAATCTAGGGTAAATAGAACTTTTATAAATAACTAGGTACATTATATAACCGCAGCTAAACAATAAACATAATGTAACAAAATTAAACAATAATAATAGAAGTACTGAGGCCGAGTTGGTCTATAGTATCGTTAGTATGGCATTTAAAAAACAATGATTTAATTAATAAACATTCTTAAAGATAAAACTATGAATGAAATTTCTAACATCGTACAATATTCTATTCATATCCTTTTAATTCAATACAATGCCTACTACGATCTCATTAGTAATGATGAATCATGAATGGGTTTCATTGAACAGTCGATCGATAGAGAAGTATACAGAAGAAAAAAATTAAAAGATCGCGTCACGGGGTGACCTGCATCTCGATTCTCGATGACCGTGAAATGGATTAAAAAATCTACCCAACCGTTTAAGAAAGAAACGGGACTCTGCTACGTTGTATAATTTATATGAGCGCCGTTACACCTGTAAATTCGTCATTAATTCACATGGTGAACTCGCGTAGGTGGCGTGTATAAAGAGGTACTGTTTTTTTTAGTGTACATCAGAAAGACAGACACCTACTTACACTCGACTAGTCATTCATACATAAGAAAATGAAAGTGGATTTGTCGGTGACGCTGATCTACATGGTTCGTGACACCGTTTACATTGGGAAAAAAAGAAACAATAATTATCATAACGAAAGTATGTGAAGTATGCGTACCAGATAGTAATGAAATCTTTTATTTTTTTAATGCTATTTTCAAGCTTTACTAATTACTTTATAATAAAACTTTATTTATTGCGTGGTAGGTGAACTAATGATGGTTATACTCAGTCTGCCGTCTTGGATTTTTTTATATACAACCTGGATAGTGCACATTCGCTAATGCAAGCCGGCACAACGAAGGCGACAGCTGCCTATATTTCTGCGTGGTTGCAGTTGTTTTCGCTCATGGACCGCTCACTAACCTTACATTAGACGGTCACATGTTGAGATACTCTTAGCGGATGCTCTTAGCAATATGCATTTTCCCATTTATTATAACAAAAAACATCCGTTTCGAATTACTATGATTCTTTATGTATCCCAATTTAAGATAATCTTGAGAAAGAATTCAATGTCTTGTTGTATTCTCCCACCATTGTACCTAGTTATTGTTGTACTTTCTACCCTATACTTAAATTTCATTAAGTGGAATAAAAATATCTTGATATCAACCATGATCGTAGCAAAGTATGCTACTTTGTATATACCATATGCGCCAGTGCCGGATTTAAGCATAGGCAACATAGGCAGTTGCCTATGGGCCGCCACCACACCACAAAAAAAAATTAAATTAAATCGATAAAGACTCAGTAGAAACAAAAAAATACTGAGTTTTGTTTTAAATTTTATGTTAGTTAACTTATTTAGTTGCTCTCTTCTTTACCTTGAACTTAATAGAAACTTTCAACAGTTCACCACAAACGATTTGAGGGCCTCCACAACATGCTCTGCCTATGGGCCGCCGAAGTCTAAATCCGGCGCTGATATTCGCGATTAAACTACCTACATTTTGCTGTTATAGAACTGTTGAATATTTTAATAGGGATGTATGATGTTATTCGCGAATATGATATATAATATAATAACAAATAAAATCATTTATTTCGATTAATTTAAACCGGACCGACGCGCTGTAGTCCCGACGTCTCACCGCGATCATGATGACTGCAATTTTTGTAATACCTGAAGATGCTAGTATTGCTTGTACCATAAGAAATGAACGACCAAACATCATATAACAACATTTGTACCTGTCAGATTTTATTATTATTTATTAAATTTGAACACGGGTCTCGTGATCGTGAGTTCACGCCTTTTACCGCTAGACCACGTCCGCTCTCAAAATCATACGCGTTAGTAAGCCACATAAAGTCTTTTAATTTAGTTATTTGATTAGAGATTATAAAATAATATTTACATGAGGAAGAGTGGATTATTTTCTCCAAATGTCACGTTCTCATGACCGCAAAATGCAGAATCGTAGCTTTTGCAAAGAATACGAGTATTTTAAGTTCAGTTTCGCTTAAAAGTATTATATTATACGTAGCTATTTAACTAAATAATTTGTTGTCCAAACAGAAAAAAAATGTGCGAACAAGCCTCAAGCTAAAGTGAATCACCTCCTCTTATTTGTTAGATAAAAAACTGATTTGATATCAAACGCAAAATAGTCGCTTTCACGCGCAGTGAATGTTACCAGTTACTATAGAAGTTAGTAAGTATCATGAGTTTGTAAGATCTATTCCGGTTATTGTTAGCCGGGTAACAGAAATGTGAAGGCTGCAATGGTCGCGAGGTCATGTGATATATAACTATTTGCGTAATACCAAGACATTAACGGTATCATTGCAAACGGTTAATTTTCTTTCGAAGGTGCTAATTAATTAGTTCTCATACAAAGTGATTGTAAAAAGACTTTCTCTGATCAAAAGATTTATAAACTTACATAATCATAAAAGCTAAATTATTAAGTAAAGAGCAATAGGTATAGTTTAGTTTTAATAGAGTTCAGTGAAGACGTAATCACCGCAACCTAATGAATGCAATTAAGACTGCCTTGCAATTCAAGCATTGATCCAGTTCCATGATTTGAAGCTTTGAAGAAAATAAATTAACATAACAACATATAGTTAAAAATATAACATGCAAAAAAGTACAATGAGCAAGAAGAAACGTAAAAATTTAGGGGTTCAATTTTTTTTTATACCTATAGTGCTAGTTGTACCACAGATTAAAGGCACAGCATATTTATATTAATTTTAAATGAGGCTAAATAAACTAATTCCGACTAATATTTTCTAACTTATTAATAAGTAGAGCGTCCATGACCTAGCGGTTGAAGGTGTGGACCGAGAGATCCGTGTTCAATTCTTGTAAAATTCCGACTGGTATAAATGTCGCTCAGTGCCAGTGGTTACATAGAGTGGTAGGTAGATTAAGACTCTAGTCTCCATTCGTATCACATACAAAAGGCCATAACGTATTTCGCCCCTAAACTCTGCTACCCATAGCACAGAGTAACCGGGGTATTTATTTTTTTCTTTTTATGACATTATAACCATTTACAAGTGTCAAAGTAAATATTTACAACAAGTTAAAATATTATAGTGCATCACGAGTTAATCATTTATCACACTGAACAGTCAGGTCGAATCGCAGTCAAGTCAAAAATAGCTTCAGTAAAGTGGTGGAATCCTTACTAAACCCACGAAGTTTTGAAGGGAAAATTCAACAGTTTTAATTGTTTACTCACACTCACGCATGGTTAATAATCCACAATTAACGCTTGAAGAAACACAAGTTTAGGAAAATAATTCAAGACAGATAACCTAATATCGCTAGATGGCTGCCAAAATTCTGTAATAATAATTATACCTGACTTGTATACCCCTCTCTATAGTTTCTCATTATGACGTCATAATAAGGTGTCACTCAAATGTAAACAGTAGTGAAGTAACAGGTTTGTGAATGGCAAAAAGGTTACAGCTGATACAGCAAAATGTTAAAAAAAAACTTGTATACACAAGGACGTTAAGTATCCGAGATTCGAGAAAAATTCTTAATTTCAATGCAATCATTGATTCACGCCAAGATTGGTTTGATCCCATTTATGTATCTCTACAAGCTGTTCCCCGCAACTTTGTGCGTATACACTATACACGTTTAACTGAAGAAATGAAGGGTTTCCCATACATTTTTTATATTTGTAGCACGGCATATGACTCTCCGCCTGATGTAAAGCTAGAATGCGGTCCATGAACGGAAACAACTGCTACTACAGAGAAATCTCGACAGCCAGCAGCCGCCCCTTGCTATGCCAGCTTGAGAAGACGAGTATGCACTATCTAGATTGACTGTGCACACTCCTCTCGTTATACCTGGCTACATTCAAACTATTCCCGAAACGCGACAAGGTCACTTCACGGGTGTCACATTCGAAAGTGGTGGTAATACCCCAGGACGGCAGACTGGGTAAATAATCAACCACCACTCAACACCACCTTCAGGTTTGTTTTTTTTTTTTGAGATATATGTTATTAGATTCTTCTCAGCTACTCAGGGGTTAAAAGCTAACAAATAGACAGAGTCACATTCATAATTATAATATTATTATATAAGTATTAAGTATACGCTACTCAACTATCAACGTTAGATTCTTTTTTTTTCTTCTAGTCGAACCATATTTGATTTAAACTATTATATTGATATTTGTCAAAGTTAATTATATTGCGATAATTATTTTAACTTATCTATACTAAAACTGTAGAGAAAATTTAATTAATAAATAACAATTCCAATAGAGTAAGTAATCCCAACACTGAAACCCATCATTAAAATTTCGAATGGAGTCCTTTTTTTCAAAAGTCGTCATTAAAAAAGCTAGTTGCTATTCAAAATCAGTATGTAGGCATATTGAGGTCTAAAATAAAGTTTTAATTTTTATTTTTATTAATTAGAACCACTTAATTATAACATAGTTAAGGATGTTTGTAATTTACAACAATGACGTAGCTTTTGTTATTTTTGTTCGGCTCTTTTTATGTTTTATTAAACTTAATTCGACGTTTAATTAAGTCTTTATAAAATGTATTGTTGCTAGCTATGTTTTACAAATTAATAAAAAAAAGCTTTTCTTTGTTGTTGTTTTGTTAAAGACGAAAGGATCATTGCCTATACAGCTATTTTTGCATGATGCGTACACTAGTTTTTTTCATCAATATTCTTGTAAAGTGATGGAATTTTTGGGAGGAAAATGCAATTATACTGTTTTTATAATATGAATCATTTGCTCTCTCACTAACGCACATTTGCACGCTTAATTGGTAATAATTAATCATTATTATGCATTAACATACGAAGAAACACACAATTACTTTAGGAAAATAACTTAAGACAACATCTATCTCTAGAATTCCACCAAAAACTCTTTATTTTTTATTTTCATTTAAAGCCAAAGGACTAAGTCAGCCACGTCTTTCCCCCTTCCTATAACATGGGATCCTTCAAGCGCAGTGTGAAGAGGCATCTCATTGAGCCGGCATAGCGGACGCGACTGCTGTCTGCAGATCCCCTTCTCTGATAGCAGTCACCTCCAGCGGAGTGCGGTCATATGACGTGCTAAAATAATTTTTAAAAAACCTCGTATCCAGACGGACGATGTCCTTTTTTAATGTTTATAGGTAATTAATACACGAACGTGGATTTATTAGACTATACACAACTATAAGTAAAAAAATATACATATACCATTTTACACAGGACATTGGTTAAATACCTACCTAGTCGTTAACTGCATTAATTATTTGATGTAATGTTTTAATTACAGTTACTTTAACTGTGTCAACTTACACAGATCAATTTATATATGTACCAACTTACAAATTTTTTGGACATCTTTATATTTACACTATTAAATCTTGTTTTAAAAAAAATTCAACTACAATTATGACACTAGTTTATATTCAAAAACACAAGCACTCGTTATCTTCTCGAAACCATTCACTCAGGTATAATTATTATCAATTAATCATTCCAAAGTATAACAAGTCTTCACATTCCCTTATTTTATTATTTTTATGCATAAATATAGCCTTTTATTCCTCTTCATTTGTTTCTGTTATTAATGTTTTTTTGGTTCGGCAGAGAACGTGATCAGCTTGGTAATTATATTATCATATCGTTTTTGAAGTTGCATGAAACATATTCAACAAATTCTGCTGGAGAAAATCGAATAAAATGCATGTGGTACCTAAATATTACGGCAAATTTTGTAAAGCGTCAAATTCCATATTTATTAAAGAATCAAATAGTATATTGTATAATTTTGGATTAGTCATTGCATTTTTTATATTAAAAAAATTAGCGTCTTATAATTTTAGGCGAGAGGAGGCTGAGGTGAACCAGCCTTTCCTAGTGGCAGACCACGTGTCATAAAACAATTTTTTAAAATTAAAATACGTACTTCTTCACCCAGCCCAGTCGACCATGAGCTTGACAAATACTTTATTAGCATAATATGTTATTCACGCAAACTATGCATGCAATGATTACATGCATTCGACGTATGTATAAAATATAAACTAAGTTTTGAATAGAATACTAAATAGATAACTATAGGAGCCATTGATATACCTCGACCTCGGTCAGTTGCCACTTCGATTCTCATCGAGCTCCATGGCCGTTGTCACATTAATAAGTTAATTATAATTTTTTACGTTATACTATAAAGTCATGATAACTTTTGAATGCAACTAATGATGTATACAAGTAAAATTTTCTTTTTATTTCGATTTGTTACTGGAGGAAGAACGTAGACCTTTTGTTTCCAAAAAACTGAATGTGGTGAAACGAGTAGGTAATGAGTTTGTATGGGGAACCCACCATTTCTTATTTTAAAGCCATAATATTAACTACGAATTTCAACTAGTATTACGGATAATATTATAATAATGGTGGTTATATTATATTATATCGATTAAGTTCTGTGAACGTAGATGAGTGTGGGTAAATTTATATTTAAAATAGAAAAGCTTTAAGTTTTTATTTTCCCCCCTAAACTTCGTTAGGATTCCACCTCTAAAGAATAGATATAATTAAAGCAAGAACTGAAGACTGTTTTTGTTTGCTCTTAAAAAGAGAAATAGGCGCCTAGTGTAGCAAAACAAATGAAGGAGGAAGACAGCTAGGGTATGCCAATATTTATGCCTCGAAATGTAGTTTTCATTTTGGAATTACCTATAAAAATTTCAAAACCTTCAATTGTAATAATAATTAATTATTTTAACTCGTCATATGACCGCACTACACCTGATGTTAAGCTAGAGTGCGATCCATGAACAGAGGCGACTGCTATCAGAGAAGCTATCTTCGCATTGCGCTTTACAACTACATAAAATGGTTTTGAAAAGGCGCTATTAGTAATAAACTGAAACATTTTGCAGAATATAGACTGAATGGCAACCCTACAGACAGATGATGGAGGCGATAATGGAAAGATAATGTTAAACTTAATAATGACGATGGCGATCACGGTTTTCCCCAGTACAGCAGGCGAGCAGACGTCCGTGAAGAATATTTTAAAGAGGAAAATATCTACTCAGATAACAAAAGTAATTGTCAAATGTAATGAATGCAGCTGTTCTTTTTACTTAAGAGGCATTGACATACATTTATGCGACATTGTTGAGATGAAAGCTGCTATGAGTAAACGAATGACAAATGGACAAAAGGTATATGATAAACATGCAATCGAAATGTATATTTTAAAAAAATAATAATGCGAAGATGTTGTTTTTCTCAAGAGTGAAACTGGTGCAGGGGCGTTGTTACGAGTACACTTTCTGCGTACAAACGCTTTCAATCTTGATATGTTTACTTTACCTACCTATCAATAGAAATTATACGTTTTAAAATAGTTTTAAAATTAAATGATTGTTGTGAGAACAAAATTAAACTGTTTAATTAACTACTTGTAAATTAATACCATATACTAAATGCCCTGACCCCTAAACTGGACACAAGTGTACTATGGTTATCAGAACAAGGACAACACCCAGATCCGAAACGAACACTAATATTTGTTTAGTCTGAAAATCTGAGACCACTTCGCGCATCAACTACTGCACCACAGAGGTCGTCAAAATTTAATAAGTAGCTATTGCATAATAGAAACTTTCATAATACCCTATTTCACCCTATGCAGTTTTTTTTTTCAAGACAAAATTAAGTTCAACGGTGTAGACGTGAAATTGTAACAAGCAGGTAGAGTTAATTTCACATTTATATTTTATTTATAATGTTATTATATACAGGTGGAAAGTTGAGACTGGATGAATTTTACTCACAAAAAAACACTCCTTTATTTTTTAAAATAACTAAAACTGTATTCAGAAATTTTTAAAAGTCGCTTGCGTCAGCCGCGAATCAAAGTTGGTAAAATATAAAAGATAAATAATAATTTTCATTAACCAATCGGTTGGGTCAATGATAGGGAGCAAATCCCTCTAATATATTTTTTTTCTAATTACATAACTAGTGCTTATATCATAGGTGCACAAAAAGTTACATTAGCAAAATCATAGGGGATTCGAACTTGCGGAGTCATCGATTGTGAACCCGCGTCTATCATCTAGGCCGGTCGCTCTAAAGATAACTCTATTCATCGTCTAAGTAGAGTATGAACGGGTGTAAACGCATGCACTGTGAAAGTGAGTGGCATTCGGATGGTCGTATTTTCCGCCCGATTTGCGACCGCATTCGTGCACGCAAACATCATCGCCGACAAGTAAATATACGAACACCTATGATGTAATGAGAGACAATGTTATTACCGGTCAGACAATTTTCACTTTTGTTTACATTAATTTTCGATCTATTCAGAATAAGATATTCTTGTGGTGTGTATTTAAGCAATGAATCACGTTCATTTTACTTATATATAAACTAGTTTTTTGTGGCGCTGAAATAGTTTTGTGCGTAGTTAAAAAAAACAAAATTTTGAAAAAAGTGTTTGGTGTGAAGTGAAAAAGTGTTTGAAAAACGAAATTAGATGGCATTTCCTACAACCTTCGTTCCAGAACTTCGGCCTTATCACGTTCCATTCCAGAGATAATGCATTCGGGAACGGGACGGAACGGATTTTCGGAACATTTTGCATTTTATCTCAGCTCGCATGTGCCCCCTCTACACGTATCAAAAAGAATCATCTCTTTAACCTTTAAACAAGTGCTCCATAATTGATATCAGTTAGTGAGTGTTAATCGAGATTTATATAGTATGTATTAATATGTATTAATTTAGATCCTTATTAGGCAAATTATAATGATATTCTATTTCTAAATGTACGGATGTGAGTCTTCAAATTGGTATCAAACAGTAGAACCTATGCTGTTGGTTATATCGGGAGGTTATACCTGAGGCTAAATTGAAAAGCCAATCAACCGTTGTCACTTGATCGAATCGACAATAAAATATAATATATGGGATTTGACGCCTCGTTATCACCTAGGTGACAGTGAAACGTCAAATCCCATATATTTTGTTTTCGATTCGATCAAGTGATAGCTGTCGATTGGCTTTTGTCTTTAGCCCCAGGATGGTGCACATTCGCCTCCTCAATTCGTCTGTAAACATTTCTCTGTGATAGTAATTGTTTCCACTAACGGCTAAAAATCTCATTTGTCGTTAAACGTTTCCGTTTCATTCAAATAACTTCAAGTTAGCTTTATGTCATATAATTGTGGGGTGGGGTTCAAATGACATGAATTTTAAAAAATATAAAACGCTGTAAACATATTTGTATTTATTTATACAAGTAACAAGAAAAGCTTGTGGAAAAAAAAATAGCAGTCGTCCTTATGTCCTTACATAAATAGGTATTTTTTATACTGTAAATGTAAATTTTAGTAATGTAACTGTAGATACGAGTACTAACCTTCGTTACTAGAAATTGTTGAGATTAAGGAAAAATGAACTATTAAAGCGTATTAAAAACAGTTACAATTTTTTCTGACTTCAAAAGGCTCCTCCGAGGTCATTCTGAATATAGATTTTAAAAAATTATGCAAATAAAAGTGAATATTATCACACAGCCTGAAATTTTTTTATTTTACATGTAAACTATTTAAGTAACAAAAATTTTATATATTGACATTTTAATGCTATTTTCTTTAATGTAAGTAAGTAATAAAGTGAGGTTGGTTTTTTTTTAATTAGATTTTATTAATATTAACAATGTTAATATGAAATATTCAACGTCGTTACGGTTTCTTTGTTCATATTATTGTTATATTTTACTGATATCTTGATTGAAGTAAACTAGTTAATTTCCGCAATTTTATTTAACTTTTTGTAGTAAATAAGTAAAAAATCTACCAGGAAATATTGTTGCTTCCTTTATTTTTTTTTTTCTGAAGATTCCAAATCCATCATATACAAAACTAACTTTTGCATGAGTGCATAATTAATAACGCGTTTAATTCATCCCTTAAGGCCGAATGCCAAGACCAAGAAATTAATATGGCTGAGCCGCGAGGATCCAACCACACTGGTTTACCATAATGCGAAAATAATTATTCAAATCAGGCTAGTGGCATTCCAGAATGCATACGGGATAGAGAAACATTAATTTTATAATGAGAATGAATTCGTAAAATCAGCATACATAATTACGATATATTATCCATACCATTTGTGTATTCTACTTTTATCGCTCCTATCTCCATCTTCCAATGGTTAGCTGAGAGAAAATGCCCACTGGCATTAGTTCGCCATTGTACAACGACTGTTAATTTGTGCAATAAATAAATTTTATTAATGTTTGAGAAGACCACAGACCTAGCTATAATATAACCTATACTATGTTATGTGGTCATTACTACCTATGACTATTATAGATATGTTTATGACAAGCTTTGCCCATTTAATTGTCAGAAATAGATTAAAAAATGAACTCTAGAACCAAAGCCAAGTCAGATAAATTAACATACTTTCATGCCAACTGGGCTAATATTAAGTTCACGACATAAGAAACACCTTGATCTATTGGCAATTCTCTATAATTAACTAACTCTAGGAGCGTCCCTTTCAAACTGCAATTACTACGTACAGCATGCAATTGGCGCAACTGCATATTAGATGCAGTAAAAGCGATCATTTCGCAGAGTCAGGTGCAAAGATATTACAAAGTTTAAACTATGTAACTAAGTACTTTAACGGGAATCTTGATGATATGAGCGTCAATTTGAAACTAGTCACAGATTTTGTTTGCCACCCCGGTACAAAACCACCGTAAAGTAACATACCATCACGTTTCGAAGCGTGTCGAAGTAGACAGTAATATAACGTAAAGTAGATAGAAATATAACAAGAGCAGTGTGCACTGTCAACTTGGATGATACACATTCGTCTCTTTGGGTCGGCATCACTCAGTGGTAGCAGTTGTCTCCGGTTATGGACCGCACATCAGGCGGAGATAACACGCTGAGCTTGTGTAAAAGATAGTGATGAAATTTGGAACTAATCGAATCTCCAAAATCAATTCGCTGCATTCAGTCTAAAACTCAAAACTGACATTTAAAAAAAAATAGAGAAAGGTTTTACTTTTTTCATTACACTATCTCAATAATTAAATAAAAGTTTAATAAAAAAACGCTTTCATCATTCACTTTATCAAGTAGCTGTATTTAATAATGTAAACATGTCTTTTGTTAATTTTTTCTAATGTGGAAGCTGGCGGCTGTCGCGTTTTAAACGAAAAAAAATTGGGAACCTCTACCGGGACAACTGTCTCTGATGATACAATGTAATAAAAAATCTTTTGTAGTAGTTATCAACAGGTTTAGATTCTCTCGAGGGGGTAGGAAAAAAAATAAGGCGGTAAACTTAACATGATACAACACCGTGACGAAACAATTTTAATGGTACCTACAGATTACGACTGAGGATTTCAACATTAGACACTAATAGCCTATCGAAGACAGCTTTAAAATATTATGGATATTCTTGTAAGTTTAGATAGGATTTTCAAGAAAACAATAATTTTTTAACCATATTCGTTTGATTTATAGCTCGGCTGATTGTTCCCAGAATTCGAGGCGAGGCGAAGCTTTAGTTAGAGGTTTTAACCACTACATTCGGAGAAAACGTTTAAAGATATATTGGGATAAAGATTATTCAAGTTTGACTCTAATAATTATGTGAAAGGAAAACAAGTTTTTGTATAATATATTGTTTTAAAATGTTATGAATGTAGATCGATATATGAAAGGAGAAAGGAGAAGATCGTTTATATATTAATAGGTAATTAATTTTGGTGGAGGTGCTGTCGAATTTGTTACTAAAAATTCAGTATTTACGTCTACATTTGTTATGTTGGATTATTTAATATTAAATAATACAAAGTTATATGCAATGTCTAGGTTGGCAGTACGTTGCAATTTTTTCAATTCCTCAAGCGCAACAATTCAAGACTCGCTATTTCCACTATCATTATAGGAATTGTTTTACTGCAAAAAGTTGTACAAGTTCACATTGGAGTTTAAAATATTCACTAGGTACTAATAGCAAGAAGTCTAATAAGAATTTTCTTATTCTCATGATGTGAAACAATGCAACACGCTTGAACGATCAGGCGAGTAATAGGTACTATCTGCGGGGTCATGCAGTGATAGTTGCAACATGAAGAAAACTCGAACGAGATTCCAACCTTGAGATCATCGGTGAGTGTGAGACGGGTGGTGTACGGGGCTCATTCCTCCCGGTTGGTCGCCGATTCGCCTTCCCTCGCCGGCAAACGAAACGGCCGTTAGATAACTCCGAGAGGTCAACACAGCGGAGATACTTTGTAGCGATACACTATTTTCTGTATTACTAAAAACACACCATCACTGAACACTACCCATACACTCCGAGACACGAGTTCAAAGTTAACCGTTCGTTTAACGGACACACAACTATTGCAGTAGCGACTGGCCGTGTACACACGCGTATGAACAGGGGTTCGGTCGGACAATGACTGAGGCTGTCAGGCGCAGTGGGGACGGAGCGAGTTCGCGAGGCTGCAGCGCTCGCGCAGGTTGCGCCGCTACAAGCCCCTTCCCGCGCGCCCCTGACCGCAAGACAGCATGTCCTACGATCATAGTGCCCACAGACCCTATCCAACTTTTTACTACAACCCAGCCAGATGGAGTTTTCTTTGACATCTGTTTGTTTTTATTAGTACCTAATTTTTATGAGTCTATATATAAATCATTTCACATTAGCAAAATGTAACTAACGCAAAAGCCATCTAATGGACAAAAAATCATCAAAAATTAATTTAATTACTTTTTCCACCTCAAGAAACATCTGTAGCAATTTAGTTCTGACACGCGTTACGTTTCCGCATGACATAAAAAGTGGCACCGCTATTATTGTGGTTACTAACTCTGATATATCTACCGGTACATAACGCAAGCTTGACGACTGTCCTTATTGCCATGCGTCATTCGCTACCGTACTGCAGACCGTTAGAATAAACGTGAGCCTATGTTTAATATGCAGGATAGCGAAGCCTCACCTTACAGGACTTCTTTTAAGGCAGCCTTTTGAGTTACCAAACTATTTTATACACTTTAGGGCACCTACAATTTCGTAATGTCGTAATTTACTGTTGACTTTTGGAAGCTGATTAAATAATTCATTTCACTCACATAATCCATTAATTAGGTACACAATGACATAGAGAAATAAATTCAACTGCCCCAATAAAATAACGATATTTTTAATTTGTATCTACTTATTGGCAGGTGTCTCGTTTAAATTATTTTAAAATGTTATCTATCAAAGAAGATTTCAATAAGGTAAAAAATCTTAGGTTGAAGATGGCAGACATCTATTCTTTTCGATACCATATCTATTATAACTATCTACAGCTACCTTTGCGGATTATACTTTATTAATCTTCGGATGCCATCAAAAAAATTCCATGACAAGCTAAATTCCGGACTCGAATACCTAAATCGATAAGAAAGTATAATTTTTTTCATAGTGTGGTCACACACACTTCGTCGGAATACTCATAAGTAGCAACTACTTGAACAGAGAAATGTCTGCAAACACCAATCACCTCCGCTATACCGACTTGAGGAGATGAAAGTGCACTGTGTGTTGACCACCAATTTAGACCCCCTCTAGGTCATTTATGTGTGTAATATTTTAAAATGGTAAACTTTCAACTACTACCTACCACTCTTTAATTATTTTTTTTATTGTAGCTCGGCATATGACAACACTCCGCCTGATGTAAAGCTACAGTGCGATCCATGAACGGAAACAACTGCTACTACAGAGAAAACTCTACGGGCAGCAGTCGCATCCGCTATGTTGGCCTGAGGTGACGAGTATGCACCATTTTCAAACTGCTCCCGAAACGCGACAAGATCACTTCACGGGTGTTACATTCGAAAGTGGTGGTACTACCCCAGGACGGCAGACTGGGCTGATAACCACCATCAGTCTGCCTACTATGTGTATTAATTTATTATGTATTATTTATATATTTTTTAAAATTGTTATATCTCGAAAAGTACATACATTAGTGTAATCCTGTAAAGACCGATTTTGTTCAGAAAGACGAATACTATTTTTTTAAATGGTACTCTCTCGAAAAATAGACGCGCTGACGCAACCGCGTAAAGACCTTTATTCAGAGCCAAATATTTTTATTTATTTTTTCTAAACTACCCTAAAAAAACATTTCACAGTCACAAAAATTCTTTTTTGCCACAAGTCTTCGTCTTATGTCTGCGTGGATCGCTTTCGCCCCCGGGAAAACAAAAGCGACTAGTTATTATGCATATTGTAAATGCATTAGCTACTTATTTTGTTTAGTTTCACTTTTGAGTGAATCAGCACGATATTTGTTTGCGTTGTTTTTTCTATTACAACTTGAATTGAATCAAGCCGCTATAAGTGTTTATAAGTAGGTATATACAATATACTTTCATTGGATTACTCTGCACAAAACGGCACAACAACGACCGGATAACGGTCGGCGAAGGCACTTGAGCGTCGAGTGACTCTACCGTGCCACAGTAAAGCTCGAGTCGTACCTACTCTATAAAAATTTTGTAACAAAGCATTGTGCGACATAATTTACAAGACATGTAATTCATTAGAAATAAAATTACACAATTTACAATTACAACAGCGGACAAAACGATCGTGATAACGTTGAAATATGAAGGTAATTAGCCAATAGGCACCCCTATTGAGAGTAACGCCCGTGAAGTGACCTCATTATGTTTCGGGATCAATTTAAAGGTAGAGGAGTGTACACTAACAACCTGGACAGTACATATTCATCTCTCAAGCTCACTCAAGCCGGCATAGCGGAGGCAGTCACTGCAGATGTTTTTTCTGTAATAGCATTTATTTCCGTTTATGAATCGTACGAGAAGTGTTGTCATATATTCAGTCACAATAAAAAAAAATACACTGTGAAGTGATCCAACCAGGACGATGCACATCTGTGTCCTCAAATCAGCTTTACAAACTTATTTCTAGCTAGATCCACTCCTGCTGCCTTATAATTTCGTGACATATTCCAATTCAATAATGTATACCTACTACAGTTTATACTTTCTCATTTTATTTACCCAACGGAATACAATAATATGGAACATGTTAATTTTTATTCATGAGTTTAAACAGTTGTCTAGATAATAAGTTAACTTACTAACTGACTCTTTAATGTAAGTTATTTGCAGTAAATCGCAATAATCGAAAAATCTAAAATAAAATAAAAGTTTAAGTGCGTACTCTAAAATTATTTCTCATTGAATAAAGTGCTTTTTAGTGATTAGATCACCAATTGCACTAAGTTCGTGTTAATTTTATACGTTGAAGTGTAACGAGAGGAGTGTGCACTGGTCATCTGAATGGGACACATTCGTCTTCAGGATAGCGGGACCACTGATACCTGTAGGAATTTATCTGTAGTAGCAGTTGTTTTTTGTTCATAGACCGCATTCTAGCTTTACATCAGACTGAGTGTTGTCTGTCATATGCCAAGCTATAATTAAAATAGAATAACATTTTTGTTTCTTGTACTTTAAACCCTTCATTTTACCTTTTTCACATAAATTCAAGCACACGATTTTGTTAGATATTTAAAGCTAGTTGGGATCCCATCGGGATTGGGATCCTTCCCACCTCCTTTGCCTAAAAATTAAAAACAAACGAGTTCACAAAAATCGAAAAATGAGTTGCGGCGAGTGCGCGCCCTGCTAAACCTTGCTATCCGTACCTTTCCTTTTATTTCCACCGACTAACTGTGAGGAAATTCAAAACTTGGTGTTCCGATATCCACCATACTTTAATTCATATCTTAATTTTTTTTATAGTACCTGATGTTAAGCTAGAGTGCAATTCATGAGCGGAAACAACTGCTACTACAGAGAAATGTCTGCACATCCACTCCGCAATGCCGGCTTGAAGTAGCACACTTTTCTCCGACTACTTCCAAGCTGATCTCGAAACAAGACTAGGTCCTTTCACGTATGGGTTTCACTTCGGAATTTACTAATAAAATGTGCAATAAACTCATGCTTTTTTAAATTGCGTATCCTTTAAATGAAATATAACATTTAGATATACATAACTACATATTAGTATTAAATATATATGAATATTACGTCGATGGTCAATACGCTTACTTCCCTATTATGTCAGCTTTGCCATGTTAAGAGATGACCGGGAAACTGGTTTATCGACCACAACACTATCGACAAATATTGTAATTATTACCTTTGATCAGAAACACGTAAAAAATGTTACTTATGTTCGCCTGGAGGTTCTTGTTATGGAGTTTTTATTAATTGCTCATCTTAACTTCTATATTTAAAAACCAAGTTAAGTACTTATTTATAATTTAAGTCGGTACCTATACAATAACCTGATCCCAACCTTGAATACAATATAGTATAGGGCCTATACTATCAGGATAAGAATAACACAAACCTAGATTCAAAACAAATGTCAAACTAATATTACAAACAAATATATTTTAGAGGAAAACAAACCCTGGTCCTTCTTGTAACCAATGCACCACAAAGATTATTGTTATTGAAATCTTCAATAATGAAATCCTCTACATAAAAATAACTTTAAACAAATTTAATTTAGTTATACATAAATTGATAATTTTGCGCTATAAAATTACACTCAAGAAATTCGTTTATTGTTATTTTTTATATATAAAATCCAAATTTAATATAATAAATCTAAGTACCTAACTATGAAATGTTTATTTGATAGTCACAGCAAAGTACGTACAGCTACTGGGGCCATTGGCATCATTATTATAAAAGGTCTGCCGCACCATTTCACGTTTTATCTCGGCACAATTTTATCTTAATATTTTATTTATTGAAGATTTAAAGCTTTTAACTAACAACAATTTTATTACAGCTACCATCATACATGTAATTAAAATCATAATACAAGCTATATTATTACTAATGTAAATCTTGTATTACTGTAATAACTACTGTAATAATTACTTCCATTTCCATTTCAGAATTTAATTACTGCACGTAAATATATATTTTAAAGACATCAATTAGATAACTAGAAACACGATTTGTTAAGAACTTCATGTTAAGTTAAAGCTACCTACGGACTCGAGTGTAGAGTGACACCGACTGATGATGACATCGGCAAAGAATCACCTAAACAAAAGGCCTCGACTACAGCCTTGGCCCCATAGACGATGTTAATAGACACCGCAAAAAAAATTAAAGGAAACAATAACCTTATGAATTTCAAAGGAATAATAAGAAATATAATCATAGAGATATGCGTTTCCATCCCACTCATCTTTAATGAATAACTATTAGCCGCCTCCACGTCACTCAACTAATCTTATTTCATGTATCTCAAAATTAGTCTTCACAATTCAAGGTAGTCACTTAAATTAACTTCCTTATACAATAATGAGAATGAGCAAATTCATTATTGGGGTACATCTTTTAATTAAGAAATGAGGGTCATTTTATCAAGTCGCTTTCAGTTCAGGTATTTAAGTTTCTAAAAACTAAAGAGAACTCATATGAATTCTGAACGAGCCGACATTTTCTGAATTTTTAAATAGTTGACACCGAGCGACAAGTATAATAACAATGCGAATTATAAAGAGAGACGACTTCAAACAAACAGCGCCGCCATCCACTCCGACCACGATTGCACGAAAGAATAACACTAACAAAGCGGAATATACAACCATAAATAAACGGCATACAGTTACAAGCGAGAAACAACGGGAAAACAAAAGTTCTCACAATGCTTTCTACGCGATTGAATGGCTCGTTCTCACCTTAATTTAAGAATACATTACAATTGTGGTAATGAACAAAGATATGACCTTAGTAGCCGTCCCACAGTTGTCGACCAGTAGTCGTTATATCAGTGAATGTAACAGAATTACTACGTCACACGGCTAGTACCGTAAACAATCTAGAGCTTTACTACGTTCATATTGAAGCTTGCTATTATTCTATGGGTAATAACAACGAAATTTCCTTCACAACAATCCGGAATGGTTCTTTAAATAGCGATCTCTTTGATACTTTATTATTTTGTTTTGACGATATCGTGGGCAATTACATTTAATTCTATGTTATTTATGAATAATATCTATGGGAATATAAAAAGATGTCTTAATAGCCTAGGTGTAACTTATTTGATTTTTTTATAGTTAAGCGTGTGACCGTCTGATGTTAAGCTCGTAGCACTCTACTCACTTCATTAGGAGACAACTGCTACCACTGGGAAATGACTGTAGACAGCAGTCGCCTCCGCTATACGGACTTGAGGAGACGACTACTTACTCCTCTCTTTGTAGCTGAAATACTGCCAATCTCAAAACAGTTTACGCGTGTAACACTTGAAAATACTATTGTCTCGAAATGAGATGAGGCTAATAATCAAGAACAGACTGAATTTCACTCGTTTAATAATTTCCGATATTCCTCAATAAAACACCTTGTATTGAATACTGAACATAACATTAAAGTTTCATGAGCGGGAATAAAATAGCATTCCGCAGTACCTACTTATGTTGCAAATGTACCGTACTCTCAGCAAATATAGTGGGCCCACCCAGACATAGCTCACTAGATCGTATCTGTGAATACAATGTAATACAACAACATATGATCAATAATAGAAACTTCATTTAATAAACATCTTAAAAGGGAGTTTTGGCGGCCATCTTGAGACGTCAGGTTGTCTGTTTTGAATTATTTTGTAATAATGGTGGATTATTAACCATTAAGTGTTCGTGAACGTGCGTGAGTGTGGGCAAACAATTCAAAAGAAGAGAACCTGTGTTTCCATTTTCCCTCCAAAACTCCGTAGGAAGTTTCAGTAAAGATTCTATCACTTTACTGGAGCAATTTTTGACTTGACCTGATTTTTTAGTGTGATGAATGAATGACTCGTGATGCACAATATTAACTTGATGCAAAAATATTTACTTTGACTCTAGCAAATTGTTATAATGCCATATAAAACAAAAAGAAAAAGAAAAACATCTTAAAAAATGTACACTTCATTTTAAGTAACTTTAGGTCCACTGGTTCGAATGTATTTTGCAATAAACTCACAACATTCAACAAACAGAAACAACATATGGTGGCCCAATTTCAATTGCTGCCTTTTAGTTATGCTTTTATTCAATTTAAGTAAACACTAACTGTTGCTTAATTACTCTAGATCCTTACGTCTGCAACCTAATTTATTTCACAATAGACTGTATAAAATTACACAATTCGTATCTGATATTCTTATTGGTTCCGGGTCAATAAGTAGCATTTAAAATTGTTTAAACAAACCACATCTTTTAGTTTAATTCTTTGCGGGTTGCCTTGAACATTTATTTATCTATTTTATAGAGAACATTTTCTCCATTAGACTTGTATTAAAACTTTAAGTACGGATCCTGTATAATGTAATGTAAACAATTTACATAGTTATTAAAAGGCATCTTAATAGAAAAATTAATTCCAACAGCAAAACCACTCAATGAATAGTTTAAAATATGACCTTTTCTTGTTAATAAAGGTGAAGTAAAAATATTAAAATATATTTTTATTATAAATTCACAATACCTAATATTAAAATGTTTTATAATTTAAAACCAAGAAGAAAAAAATTATTAATTAATTATTATTTAAAAATAAATTATGAACAGCGTATTGCAAATCACGAACGGAAATAGGTCACGCGCGCTTTTTTTAAATTTGCAATTTAGAAGTGCTCTCAACATTATCAACAACTAAACCCATGAAAAATTACATCCGATAAAAAAACCTGAAATGAAAACAATGCAAAAGAGTGAAAGTTTTGAAAATCTCCAAACTGGTTGGTAGTGAGTTCCTTAAAAAGAAGTGAGGGGTATTTGCAAAGATTTGGCACGGCGGCGGCTGTGGCTGTAGGCGTGGATTTCGCTCACACAACTTTCTCCATGTGTCGCAACAAGGCAGCCTGACTCAATTCATACGAGTATGTCTTAGTACCGGCCGCCGGTGTCACGACATTTAAAATTGAAATCAGTACCCAAATATCAAGGTGACACGTGGGTCGCTTCTATAATATTAAATCTATGACCGAATGTAATATTAATGTACAAACAATAACATATTACTTTTGTATTAAACATTAGACGCAGCTGTCGTTTAATAAGAAAACATGACCATAACTCGCGAACATAATGATCATAAACAGAGCCTTGTTCGACTATTCGAGAAAATACGTATTCTTGTAAATTCTTAATTAATATGCAATATACAATGAAATATTCTGATGGAAAGGCTACGTTTACATAATTCATTCATGAGTAATAAAATAAAATTGAAACTGACTATAAAAAATTATAGATTTCTTTATAAGTTCTCTGTTAAATTGATTGTTTCTTCTACAAATAATTAAAAATCTTCTAACTTCGTAGCGTAACTAAAATTTATTAGGAATGTTACACACGTTTCAATAATAACTTGACTGCATCATGTAATGAGGTAAGCAATAAAATTGAAATGTATGGTACAGTCAATAAAATAAATAACGTACATTAAAATATAATTGGTGGTTTAGCCGCAAAAAAAAGATGGACAATGATTCGCTATATTCTAAATAAAAACTACGAATTAAGAATAGATAATAACAGAAAAAAATATTCTTTCATTAATTTAAATTGAGATCAGCCATAGATCATAGTAATTTAGTATTATAAATTTAAATTAGAAAATTTTTTATGGGAGAGATGCGTATAACAAGTTGTTTATGGGTCATAAATATTATAAACTTTATTACTATGATAGTATGAGTTCGCAGAAATGCGTATTGTGGAAAAACTTCACATATTCCCATGTACATACTCTATACTAATATATACATATATAAATGTAAAAGTAACTGTGTCCATTATTACCTGCCTAAACTGCTGAACAAATTAAATAAAATTTTTCAAGAAGATAGATTGTATTCTAGGAAAGGAAAGGACGGAAAAAGGTCGGCTATCTTTTGTCCAAAAAAATGTTCAGAGAGTAGGGATATGAAAACTCATATCAGAAGTTATAGTTAGGAGCATTATTTCATCATAAAAATATACGTTAGATTGTATGCAATATGTCACGAAGAGTTAATGGCATCTAGTTACCATTTAAAGAAGTTAAACGATCCGCTTTAACCAAACAGGAAAATGACGGAAAAGTGAAAAGAAATCTTGCCATACTTACGCGTGCTTATTTAGGTCGATTATTGCATTTACAGAAAATAATTATAATCTAATATTTGATATTTTTTATTTTAATTACGCTATAATTATTCTAATTTTAATCATTGTAGAATTGAATTAGTTTTTGTGGCATTCAGAAATCAGCTAGCAAATAACAAAGAATAACAAATTATACAATATATTATTATTAATTTGTAATTAATTTGTCATCATTACTTTAATTAAATTTTAAATTCATAAAGTTCAATAAGTTCAGGTCGGAAAGTCCATTAATTTGATCAAGGAATTTCATACAAAGATTAGATCACCTTGAACAAATGGTATGAAAAAAAGCTTTTGTTCTTCCACGTTGCAAATAAGTTATGTACATCCATAGGTAGGTAGGTATACTTTCCGGTTCCCGGGGTCATCTGCGGTCCTATTCTCCACATTGCTACTTCAATTTCAAAACGTTTTAATCGATCGATATTACAAAATATGATATAAAATTAATATTCAGTAGAGCTTATAATGTAAAAAGTACAATAAGAGTCAGAAAGCATATTCTATAAGAAATAATTGTAATTATTCTTTTGTTATTTACAAGATATTTATAATAATATTTTAGTTCAAACCCTTCAAGAATAAGACTTAAGCTTGGTATATTTCTCGTCACGCCATTGTTGATCTTTTAATTGTTCACATGAATAAAAATCTAACAAGTAAACGAGCATAACTATCTTGTCTAATCAATATACAAGACGCCATGTTGATTATTAACTACAAACATCGTTACGTGAGGATAAAGAAA
The DNA here is from genome assembly GCA_948150575.1 of Tinea pellionella. NCBI lineage: Eukaryota > Metazoa > Arthropoda > Insecta > Lepidoptera > Tineidae > Tinea > Tinea pellionella. Next base: position 4,867,987 of record OX411248.1, on the reverse strand, counting down.
AGCTATATTACTTTCAGACTTTTATTATAGTAATTTATGAGAAAAAAACTGAATACTTGCTATATGGACTATTAAAAGGAAAATTAATATTTATAAATGTGGGTATCACGCACTCATCACAAACAACACAGATCGAGTCAAGTGGTAAAATCTTTATTAAAAATTTTGAACGGAAAATGAAAATTATTTCACATCATTTGCCCAAACTCATAAACACACAATTAATATCTTACAAAATAAAGTCAAAGACACACAAGTTCAGGAATATAATAAAAATCCCACTAAGAACTCCAAATAATTGTGTTTCTTTGGTGGACCTAATTTTTATTTTTATTTACAAAAGATACCCAATGAAAGTGGGCTTATTTCAAGAAGGATAAACATAACATATTAACGTTACATTCATTACGTTACATAACATACGATTAGTACAATTTAAAACGCCAAAAATATATATACTGCACGTAATCCAACATAACCTATCAATATAGTGGGTGGGTACTCTTACTTAAGTACAAATATAATTTCTATTGCAAAATAATAAAAAAAGAGTGGCGAAGAGTCAAAAATTGGCACACCACCTACATGCATCACCTTATTTGTATTTGAAGACATGTATTGCTAGAAAGCTCAATGAATGATTCTATATATTTTTTTAAATCCATATTATTTTAATATTAACTCGATATGTGATCACACTCTGCTTGATGGTTATTTTCGTTATTTTTTTTTTTATTTATTTATTTAAATCTTAGTGTATCGTGCACACAGGCGAACTTAATGCTAATTAGCATTCTCTTCCAGCTAACCTCCGTGTTTCTGACAGATGTGAGCGAAGAGAAGCAGGTTTTTAAACAAATATAATTACATTAAAAAAGATACAACTAAAGTCTAGATATATATAAATATATATACACATACATACAAATACTATACATAAAATATAAGTATATAATATATAAATACATATAATATATTAATAAATTATAATAAATAAAATAATATTCTGGAGAGGTTATGAGACATTTAGTAAAAATTTAAATAGCAGTTTTTTAAAAATAACCCTGTTAGGAGCCTCCTGTATGTCCTCAGGGAGATCATTCCACAATCTCGAGGCGGTGACTGTGAAAGAATTAGAAAAGAAAGAGGTGTGATGAGAAGGAATAGCGAGTGTCAGGTTATTAGAGGAGCGAAGGGATTTATCGTGAAGGGAGCTAAGATAGGAGAACATACTTTTAAGATAGTGGGGAGTGTGAGGTTCGTTGAGGACGGAATAGAGAAGTGAGAGTGTATGGAGATTTCTTCGAAGACGAATCGGCAACCATTTTAGCTTGGTTCTATATTCGGAGATGTGGTCATATTTGCGTAACTTAAAAACGAACCGTATACTCGCATTCAGGAGGCGATCCATCTTGTTCAGGAGATCCTCTCTGAGGTCAGAACTGCACACATCGCCATAATCAAGTAGTGGGATAATGAGGGATTGGACAAGAATAATTTTAGCTTTTATAGGCAGGAAGTTTTTAAATTTATTTAGTGAGTGAAGGTGGAAAAACACTTTACGACTAGTATTGGTAACTTGACTATCCCAGCTTAGGTTAGAGTCCAGGTGTAGGCCTAGATTCTTAACTATGCTGCTATACGGGATCTGTGTACCACCATATGAGACCGCGACAAGACCATTCATGTCAATCTTAGATAGGAGACGAGAACTTCCAATAATGATAGATTGACACTTGATGGGGTTGACAGCGATACCATAGCGGGTTGACCAAGAGTGCAAGTTACCAAGATCTGAGTTTAGCCAAGCTATTGCAGTATTGAGAGATTCGACATCTGATTGAAGATACAGCTGTAGATCATCAGCGTAAAGATGAAAATGAGAGTTAAGAGAAGGAGTTACAGTATTGATAAACAACGAAAATAGAAGTGGGGATAAGATTCCACCTTGAGGGACTCCAGAAGAGAGATTGGACCAATCGGAAGAGTGATTATCGACCCGAACTTGTTGTTGCCTGCCATGTAAGTATTGCGAAAACCAAGATAGGGCGTTAGCAGAAAACTTAAGACGAGATAGGATAGCAATAAGGAGGTCAGGATCGACAGCATTAAAAGCGTTGGAGAAATCAACCAACACCAATACTGTCACCTTTGTGTCGTCCATACCACGTCGGATGTCCTCAGTAACTTTGAGCAAGGCTGAGGTCGTACTATGACCACAACGGAAGCCAGATTGGTAAGGATTAAATAGGTGATTGTTCTGAAGGAACTGAAAGAGTTGTTTGTAAACAGTAGATTCTAGTATCTTAGATAAGAAAGGCAGGATAGAAATAGGCCTGTAATGATTAGGAAGAGACGGGGTCGCCGTCTTAGGTAAAGGAATAATGAAAGCTTTACGCCATAGAGAGGGAAATTGATTATTAGTTAGAGAGAAGTTGATAAGGTGAGTAATCACGGGAAGAAGGACATCAATGATAGGTATGATCATAGTACGACCAATAGCATCACAACCTACTGCTCTTGACGTTATAGATTTTATTGTTTTAAGGACTGCATCCGCAGATACTTCAGCTAGGACGAAAGGGTCAATGTCAGTAGGCAGAGGGATGTCAGAGATTTCCTGCAGCGTGCGATTTCTGACAGTTGGATCCAACGAGGAGGAAGAGGAGAAGTGAAGATTAAGTTCATTTGGTGTCACAGAACCAGAAAAAGCCTGGCACCGCGACCGTCCAAAGCCAATAGAATTAAAGAATCTCCACGTAGCAGAGGAATCGTTATATGGTATGTTGTCACAGAAGTACTGTCGTTTAGAGTTTCTACACGTCTGATTGCAACGGTTCCTAGCAACCTTATACGTCAACCAATTGTCCTCGCAACGATTTCGGCGATACTTGCGATAAGCAGCATCTCGCTTCCTCATAACAACACGTACAGCATCAGTGATCCATGGCGCAGGGGTACGCCTCAACTTGGTTGTACGAGTAGGTGCATGCTTGTCGAACAGAGTAAGTATTAAGTTATTAAAGCTGCTAATCTTCTCATCCATATTCGAGGCCTGGATTACAGTACTCCAATCCAAGGTTCGTGCATCGTGGAGCAGTTGTTCAGAATCAATGTTGCGAAAATGTCGCATACTCACCGTAGGTGCACGATACTTAGGTGGCTTAATCTTGTAGGATACAAAAATAAGATCATGGTGGGAAAAAGGGGCAACGATGAGACCATGGTTGGAAACCAAGTCCGGGCGAGAAGAGAAAACAAGATCAAGAAGAGTGTCTGATGTGGCGGTGTGATGCGTTGGACCTGAAGGCAGAAGAGTCAAGTTTAGAGAAGAAGTCAAGTTCAGAAGTTTGGTGGAACGAGATTTATGTAGACTTCGATCATCTAGTATACATGTATTGAAGTCTCCCATGATGATAGTATGAGGGTAAAGAGGTAGTAATTCTTCAATAACCTCCTCCAGTTTCGAAAAGTAATTTACAGCAGGGGGACAATACACCGCGCCAAGTAGAACCTTACACCCTCTGACAGCAACCTCGAGAAACAGATATTCCGCAGGAGAGGCATGCGAACTGGTGGAGGAGCATACAATTTTGTGGGAAAGATCAGCACGAAGGTAGATGGCAGTGCCCCCACCGCGTGCATAAGTCCGATCATTTCGCACGAGTATGTAACCAGGAAGACAATAACAGGTAGAAGGTAATGAAGGCTTTAGCCAGGTTTCTGATATAAGAATAGCATCAACTATGTCAGGAGAGGAAAATGAAGTGAGAATATCATTATAATGCGCGGGTATACTCTGAGCATTAATGTGGCACACGTTCAGATTTTTTTTATAAGGAAGAAATGCGCTATCAAGTGAAGTATTTAGATCATGAACAGGATCATAAAAGACATCACTATCACTCAGACTATTATTTAAAGAATGAAATGAATTATTACTACTAGAATCACTCATAAGTGTAATTAATAGTGTAATTTAATTAATATAATATAAAAATAAATAAAACACAGTAAGATATGAATATATAAATATATATTATAATAATATGAATTATAAATATATTAATAAGTAAATAAAATAACTAATAAATAAAAATAAAATTAATAAAAAATAGTATTAATAATATTAGTGTAATACAATATATCTAATTATGAATAATTATATAAGTAAAAATTATATAAGTATTTAAGTATTAATAACAACTATATTATAAGTATTAAAAAGTTTCAAAGCTTCCACTACCGCTGGCCATAATAAAAAATGCATGGAAATACAGTAGCAAAATTAATTAAGATAAAAGGAACTAAAATTAAACATTTTTGTTACAAAAAAAAATCAAATGATAAAGAACTATAATTAACTAGGGAAAAAATGCAATGTACGAGTCTCAATGTAGTTAGACAAACAATAATTTCTTGTCTGTGACCTTTGACATTGATTTTGGAGTTATCTTATTCAACTATAGGTTATGTGCTATTAATAGTGTATTAATAGGTGCATTGCATTTGTTCAAATTTTTACTAATGTATATTTATCCTTAAACTAAAACAGTTGTTTATAATAGGTTCTGGGAGAAAACATGTGTGTCTCTAAAATAAGAACAAGTAAAGTAGCTAATTATTCTGTATACGCGTAGTAATCTAGTGTGTTTGCATTCGATTGTGTCACAACGTTAAAAATTTAAACAAATAACTGATATATCAATTTACATTCGTGTTGAGAGTGCATATATAGGTATATAAATAAAGTGACTAAAGGTGCCAAGAGTCATTGGTCATATCACATGAGTATGAGAAAGTTATTCATTAAGTATAGCTACATTAGCAAGAATTGGCTTTTACTTTTGACCAGATATAAATCATAATGTTCTATGAGATATATGAGGTAATGAAGCAAAAATGTCACATCTTAGGCATTCACAAACTGATGGGCAGTGCACACACATTACAACCAACTACAACCAACCTACAACCAACTGTTAAGAATACAGAACTAGTATATTTAAATTATGAAAAGGATATAGCTAAGTGTAGAATGATTCATGTTTTAGGCTTGACATTGCGAGCAGCACGACGTTTACCCTCAGTGTGAGTATGTTCAGCGACCGGTTTGTGTCCAGATTGCTTAATCAGTTCGCTCAGCTGTGATGTTGAAGTTAGTCGTTGTTTAGATTCATTTGGCAGCTTTACAAATATATTGCCATCCTGCGACCAGCATTTTTTCATACCGAAGGCGGTTCTTGCCGCATTAAGTAGTGACCGACGTGTATTAGTCAGGAATTCAGCAACCGATACATTAGAGCCCTTCAATTGTACTTTGGCATGCCATATGCTATTTCTAATGTCCTTGCTGACAAACTTTACAAGGATCGGGCGTGGTCCAGTCATTTCTTTGGTGGGTTTACCTTGTCTGTAGCAAAATTTAATGTCGCACTCACTAAGTTTGACCGCTCCTTTCATTAATTTAGCAACTGTGCCGCAGACAAGTGATACGGGTTCCTCATTAATAACATCACTTATCCCACGAAAAACCAGAAACTTCCGACGGCTCCGACTCTCGAGGTCCTCAACTGCACATGCAACAGCTGATATCTGGGTCCGGAGTAAGTTTACAGCATCACACATAAATGATTTAAAGTGTCTGAAGTCATCATATATTTGTTGAATTAATGGTGTAGGGGTTGCCTGAGTGGAAGTAGCTTCATTTAGACGCCCTTCAAACACTTTCATACAATCTTCCATTTTCTTTTCGAGGTCAGCAACCGCATGAAGGGAGTCAGCGCCGCCAATAAATTTGGTGGGTGCCATTCTCTTTCACTCTGTCTATAGAAATGATGCCAGCAGCGGGGACACCTTGTGGCTTCAAAACTTCATATAAATTTCGCACTTACTCCTCATAAAAATATAATATATTTTTTAAAATTTATATAGATTTGCTTATGAGGAGTTCAAATACACTATATTACTAATAGTTCGCCGTGAAAAACTAATTAAATCTAATAATAATTGAAATATAATTATTACGACGCACTTTACATCTACCCTCCCCGCGCGAAAAAAAACTTTTTGGTTTTTTGGTTTTATTTAAATTAAATTAAATAAATTAAATAAAATAAAATTAAAAAAGTTATATTGGTTTTACTCCCCGTTCTAAAATCCTATGTATGCAGATAAGAAAGTTCATTTCGATTTTCAATATTCATCATAATTTAGTTATTATTAAAGTGTTGATTAAATATAATTACCCGTTATATATTTTTTATAACGCTACCTACTATTAAATTGCATACGTTGAAAAACATGTGGTAATTACTTGGAATAAATAAAAAGATAATATGTGTAAATGGACGTGGAAAAAATGTTTATAACTTACGATAAAAACATAATATGACGTAATTTTAACGTAAAGAACGTCCTCGTGCTACGACGAATCCCCGTCTGTATAAAAGACTTCAACGGGATGTAGGAAGTATTTTTTATTCGGCCATATAAAATAGTGAGCAAATTTAAGGCATTAAGGCCGTTTAACAATTACCTATTAACTTTTTTAAATGCAGGTTAATTATAGAAGTAACTATTGTGAACTCGATTTCTAACAAAATCATCATTAACAAATTGCAGCTTCATGTTGACATTTCTCATCTCGAAATATCGATATCACCTTGCAAGGATACCCACGCCAAGTTGTGTAATGAAATCTGTGGGCAGCTCTCGCGGTCACCCGCCCCGCTTCGCATCGATAGTGTAGGCCGAGCAGTGACAGGCGCCTGCGCTCGCCACCCAGTATTATGTGGGCGCAAGGAGACTGCCAGATTTGGACACCCGACTCTGCCAACTATGTAAGTTTTAGAAGGATTTCACACAACGATAACTAGCCAAATATATTTTTTTTGTTTTAAATACTTATCATCCACGACAATAAATATTAAATCTAATAAAGTAAAGTCGCAATAAACATAATTTAAAAATCCTTGTAATACTGGCTGCACAAATTACAAATTAAAAATCTGAGAAGTCGTCTTCAAAATTGCTGCAATTACGTCGTTCACTATGCATGCCTCGACGCACACGACCGTCGTCGTAAAGCACAAATCGCTTGCCAAAGAGAAGAGTTAGCGCCGAGATGATGACGGTCGGGGCACGCGGGCGGTGACACAGCTCTAAAAATAGCACAAGGAGTCAGGGCCGCAGCCGCGCCGCCGCGCAGGCGCCCGAGTCTGCGCTCCCGGCCATCCCACCCTCACATTCCACTAGTAACGCATCTTCGATACATTTAATAACAATACGGGAGCAATGCGTGTGGCCAATAAATTATCAAGAAATGATTCAAACAAATGTCAGAATAGATCCTGAAGATATGCGCCTCGCTCTTCTACTGGCAGCAACAAAGAACGCCGGGTTATTTATTCAGTTTCTACATATAAGTACCGCCATACAAAACACTCACCGTCGACATTGAGAAAAGCTTTTGTCAATAATGCAATTTCTTATGCCAATTAATATTACATGATTTATGGCATACTTACATATTCATAATAATATTAATATTTCTTGCAGATGTTTATAAAAGAAATAGAGACAAATTCTCTAAGGGCTGTTTAAATAACATTACTACAAGAATCGTTACAATAAACATTAAAACGTTAAAAACTAAGTAAACAAAACACCAAAACAATTTCGTAATAACCTTTTATGCAAGCATCCTATTAAGTCTGCTTTGAGAATTCGATCACGCGCCGCCACTTAGAACATGGCTCGGAATAGAAATTGGTCTCGCATGTCGTCATCAGATGTCTCGACTCCGACATCGAGTTTGACAACGAACTATATGTGTTGGTGTTCACAAAGGACATGGCCTCTCACTTATGCCACTGAACGATGATGTCACTGCCTCGACTGGTTTACCTCATTCAATATGCAATATTAATTCCAGTTGCATGGCATATTATATCATCGTCTCCTGAAGAATAACACTTTTATTATTTATCGCTTATTTGGTTATTCAACTTTCTCTTAAAGAAAAGCTTTTTCATCTCTCAAATGGGTAAGAAAATAAACAAAAGTGATCTTCATACATACGTCCGAATAAAGAAATCATAATTTTCTTATTAGAATTATGTGATATAATTTGTCCACCAATCACGCTTAAACGGATCTTGATAGCATAGAGGCAGTTATGGGTTTAGAATATTATATGTCACAGGATATAAGAATACTTTTGTCACAATATATTCCGCAATTACCGGACCGATTTGTTAGCTTTTTTAATTGGATAGTGCATTTATTACGGAAAGTTTCGGGGAACAGAAATTTTATCCACTTGAAATAGAATGAAAACGTTAAGTAATCGTCCGATCGACGAAAAAATATTCCCTTTATTAGGGATGTGTGTGTTTTACAGATGAAATGCCAAATACATAGAACTCGTTATATTAAAGTGACTACACGTTCTCATTTTGGCGGGACAGTCCCGCTTTTTGGTGGATTATCCCGCGTCACGCCGATTTTTAAAAATGTCCCGCTTTTAAAAAAAACTGCATTTATTATTTTAAATGTACTGTAAAAATATTTTACCTATTATTTATTAAGTATTATGGTGAACATAAAGAATTTAATAAATGATCCCAATCTATTACAAAATCACCTAGATCAAAAATATGACCGTGAAAGAAAATCACATATTTTTAAAATAAAAAAATTAATTTAATTAAAAATCAAGATGTTCAAATTATTATTTTTTTACAAATATTTCTATAGTTACCAATAATTAATAATAAATACATTTTTGTACATACAAAGAATGTATACAATAAAATATATATAACTAAATTGTAATTCTCATTTCATCCCATTTGTCTCAATGAAAATGTGGTCACTTTAAATTATATGCGTACGGGCAGTAGCCTGTAAAATCCTTATAAAATCTTAATATAAACACAGTGCACGGTAGTATCATATCCATGGTCCATTTTACCACGATAATTATGCTTATTACCATGTCGTCTATTACACTTACAAATTACCGTTATCCATTAGTATCATCATTATAACTGTTACACTTAATATTTAATCTATACTACTATATAAATGCGAAAGGTAACATGTCTGTTTGTTACCTTTTCACGCCTAACCAGTAAAAATGGATTTTGATATTTGGCAAGGGCCTTATTATAACTGAATGAGGTGAAATAAGGGATTATTAAGTTACAATATGGTGCATTCGTGCCTAAGCCGGCATAGTGGAAGCGCCTGCTGTTTGAAGAAATTTCTCTGTGTTAGCAGTTGTTTCCGTTGAACCACACTCGGAATTGAGAGATTTTGTCCGGGATCATTTCTCAAGTTCAACTCGCAGTTTTTTTTAATTTATTAAAATTACGCCCAAACGAAGGTGCAGACATCCTAACTTATAAATACTAAAAAGTAACATATCGTAAACAGCTTATAATAATTATGCAGATACCCTTTCCGCAATCCAAATAACAGAACACTCGTCATCGAATAAACAAAAATCTGGTTATTTTTTGCTGTGTTAGATAATTAGTTATTTTTGTCCACACAGTCATTTTAATTAGGAACTACATAATTATTATCCACTCATTGTCTTGTAGACACAACTTTATTTAACCTCCAACAAAATTATGTAACAGTTGTCAAAGCCAATGCAAACTTCAATGCATAATTGAATTTTAAACTAAATTAGAAAATCATATAGCCTTTAATATGTCATTGTATTATATCATCCTACGAAATGTCGGGGATAATCATAAATCATTTTTGTTCGAGGCTCAATTTAATCCCTCAATTATATTAATGCTGAAGAAACCGGAGAACGCTAGAAAAGCATTAGATCATCAAAAAATCATGACACAAGAGATGATTCAACATCTACGGCAATAGTAAATAATGGAGGAAACCTTGGATGGAGGTCCATTGTGTTTGCAAAAACAAATTGTGGTTGAATTCAATTAATTTTTAACCAAATTTATAAAATGAGAGAAATAATGAGTTTTGTTTTTTATAGCGTCACCGAAAATAACGCCTGTCGGTAGACAAAAATACTTCCACTAGAATTTTAATTTTTGCCGCGGATTGCAATTAAATAACAATTTTAATACCGAAATTAATTTATTAATACAAGCACCCAAAAACACCCAAATTCAAAACATCCTACCTTTAAAAAAAATCTATTATTCTATCATAAATATATTATGAATAAATATTTGTTTCGACCGGGAATTGAACCCGAAAGTTACGCTTACAAACTGGTGCGCACGGCTCGTCACAGTATAATTTTAACATGCCCTTAAAGTTAAATTGGCTGTCCCATTACGTGCCTATCGATGATCATCTCGTGAAGAACGTAATGGCCGTCATCTTCAACGACTTAAGACACGAAGGGCTCGAGAAAAAGGTCAATAAACAGCCATCCATCCAAGAATTAACCGCGGTGAAGCTTGCTTATTCATCTATATTGTCGCAACCGATCTTAAAAAAACAACGAAAAACTATAATAGGTACTTGAATTACTCAATTTATTTTTTGATATCGTTTAACGAAAACAAATTTTAATTATTAATACAAAAAAAAACTGTCAGATTTTCGAAAAAAAGAACGTAAGAAGTAGTTAGCGTCGATTTTGTTGTCACAAACTAGACTAAAATTGATGTAAAAAATATGTAGTTTTCCCAATTAGCTTGGGTCTGTTTGGAATCTAGATAGTGATTACAACTTTATCTATTAGTTAACGGGTCCTTGAGAAGTAATATTTTTTTAGGTTAAACCAACTTTATTTGTATTCGTATAAAACAAATTTACATAGTATCTAAATAGTATTTGAAGAACGCAGACGAGAGAGTTAACACATACATGCCAATATATGCAAGTGCATTCTTTAATGTTTAAAATACAAACAAATTCATTCCTTCATATATTATAAAAGGAAGAAGAATTAAGGGACCGAGACTTTAAAATCGCTAACTTGTTCTTTTAGGAGTTTTATATTTATTGCTGAATAAATTGAGATTTATTATTTCGTATTATAGATATTAACACTTTTTTTTTATAGTGATCATACTCCGTCTGAGATCAAGCTATAGTGCGATCCATGAGTAGTATCTGCAGGTAGCAGTCGTCTCCGCTATGCCAGCTTAAGGAGATAAATGTGTACCGTATCTCCTTACACCTTTTTTTTTTTTGTTTACGTGGGGGAAATCTTTTATAGACGGGGAACACGGCGAGGTTATGTCGAACTCCCCGGTACTCCCCATACCGGGTATACACGACTAAAAACCCCACGGTGCCCCTCTCTACGTCATATGATGAGGACACGGGCACGCTTTCGCATTCATCCGCAACCCCACCGACGCGTTAGGCCCCATCTCATCGGGAAGAAACACCATTCCAGCCAAGTAAATGAGCGGCAGTCCAACCCTGGGACTACCGCTCTTGGCTCGAGGCGACCTCCGCTTACGCGATGAAGGGTGGTCTCTCATTCAGGTCTTCTCTGAAAGCAGAGTGTGACCCGAGGAGAGACCCCACCTTGCTGGTTTTGGTTCGCGCCGGAGTACCTCAGGGAGGTATCCCGGGACCCTCTATCCACCACCCGGACGCGCCCGATGGGAGACCAACAACTCCAACAGTGCCTCCCATACGACACTGTCACTCACGGTCAAAGGACCGCGAGCCACGGGATATTCACATACCTACAAATATTCATCATTTACGTTTCGCAATGCTTATTATTTCTGGAATAACAATTCTGTTATCAAGAAAAAAACTAACTTCAACGTGGTTCCCGTTAAATGAACCAAATAAAAAGCTCAAATAAATTCGAACAGACACTTCATTGTCTTAAGTTCTGAGTGGTTTCCTGTTGGTCGAGGCAACGAGAGAGGTTGTGTAAGCGAATGATTTCGACAGACCATAATTTTTCGTATAGACTACAAAATGTTCTAGCTTGAATAGCAAAAGTTTTAACGTTTTTGTTTTTGCTTCATAATTTCAACAGCTTTATTATTATGGTTTTTTTTTTGTTTAATGCCTGTACTAAGCTAGCTTGTATCACAGGCACTAAGCGACCAAAGTACGTATAACATAGTTACATTGGTACCGGTCAGAATTCAGCGAGGTATGAACACGGGTCTCATCGATGGTGACATCCGTCCTCTACCGCTAGACCACGGCCGATTTTAAAAGAATAATAGAGGTAACTACAAAAAAATATTTTTTATAACAGATCGGCATATGACCACACACCGTCTGATGCTAGAGAGAACTAGAGCGGAGGTTATTGATATGCCAGCTGGAAGAGGCGAATGACCACCATTCATTGACAGGGCACACAGCTCTCGTTATATCTGTTACACAATGTAATAATAATATTTTATTATCGCGCAATAAACTTAAAAACATTTTGGTCAAAGGTGTGGTTGTCTACATCACCGTCCAAGTTTATGAGCAGTCCGTGCCCTCGTGATACAATCACTAAATGTTTATGTAAATAGTACCTTAAAGCAACAGAAAGGTTATCGCTTATCTTATACAAATAACTGCCACGATCTCGCAAAAGTTATTGATTCTTATTTTCACAAGATTATAGAATAACACATTATTTTAGAAATTATATTGTATCCTTAGTAATATAAATACGAAAATCAGTCTGTTTGTTACTTTTTTATCGCCCAAACCGTTGAACAGATTTCGATAAAATTTGGCAAAATAGATTGATTGTCTAAAAAAAGAACTGAAAAAGGTGGGTAAAAAATAAATAATTACGTATTTCAGCGTTTTACTAGGCTCCCTAGTAAATAATAAAATTCAAAAGGTTTAATTTCAAATTTTGTTTTAAATATTCTTATTTCACACCCGCCATTTACAACAAAAATTTAGTATCAACACTATAATTGGTATAACATACTTTTGTTTACTTGTGTGTACTTGTTAATCAACTGTCGTTTTATTTTATTTGACCAAAAACGTTATAATTAAATGTTTACGACCAACTACACTTACTCGTATATTATTGCTAATAAACTCCAAGAACTATGAATCTTCAAACACATAAATAAATTTTATTACCGCACAGCTTGATTGCGAAATAATATTCTTATTTTAATTTTCAAGTTGTCAAAAGAACAAACACGTATAACTAGCGACTTTATTTTTAATCATGTGGGATCAATCAAGAGGGATCTTGGAAAGAAATATTTCCTCTGTAACATAGAAGTTTGTGTTTTAACGCAGTTCATCTCTGTTTCACGTACACCGCACATCATCTTAGGCAACTTCTCGCGATCAAACAATGTAGGTATGCAATTAGCAAGGCAGGAGCGTTTATTTGTGCGAGTTAAGCAACTGCCAGTTGATACCTATCTGCGTTATTTTCAATGAAACTGGATCCAAAAGATCTGATATGATGAAATGCTGCCATTGTTATGTCAATCCAAAAATCCGTAGATGCCGACAGCTACTGTCGTATCCTATCTTGCAAAACATGCGATCATCGGTAAGACTAGGTACATCCTAGTGCATGTATTCACGCACCGAGTACTTGATATTATCTCATATTGCAAATTGGATGTTGAGGAGTAAATTGTATAGAGCATTATGTAAGGCGTGCACTGGATACCTTTTGGACGATCAATATTAAACTGGTTGCTTAATAAAAAAAATCACAGACTATAAAGTTCTAAAACTAGCGAACTTTAAATAGATAAAAATACAAACAAGAAAATTAGGCAGCGACAATCTTAAGACTTTGTTAATGTTTAATACGGAATTCCCAGCATGCCTCATTTAGAATTCAACACAGATAATGTTGAAACAAAAAGAGGATGCGTATTGACGATATATTAAATGATTGAATGAATCACGAGTCACGACACTGCAGTGCTACCAAGTTAAATCGATGGGATTTTATTAAACTTCTTTATAAGATTACATGTCAATATTAATTATGCGGGTAGTAAAGAAAAGCAATAAATCGGATCATTGACTTTATTATGATCGCACAGTTTATTGAAAGCGATAATTTTGTGAATTTAGGTATATGAACTTTTGATAATATTATTACAAATATATTGCCAATATGCCGCAACGTAGATACGAATCCACAAGACTAAAAATATAAAATAATTGAGAACGGGGTGAAGACATTTTCAATCACAGATTACTTATTACTAGTAGTTATGTTTTAAATTAAAAAAAAAAAAGCAAAATCTTGAAAAATTATTACAAGAAGCATTAGTTAGTGACAAAAATAATACATAAGGACTTTATTTAAGTGGATAATAGAGTTGTAATTCCATTAGCATCATAAGCACCTTTGTCAAACAATTAGTGACGGTGTAAACATCTTAATACAAATCTACGCAGGAGCATCCGTAGTTCCGTTCCTTGTCGGACCGAGATTTTTTTCCTTAATCAATCTAACGCCTCGTCATGGTTTATAGTTCGTGGATTAACAATTCAACCTCTCTATTGTGTATATCCATATAATATTCATTTATAACACGTTTAAAGTATTTTATTAAATATTATACATGTACCTAATGTTGCAATATACAAATTTCCAAACAATTTATTTGAAAGCAGATTATTCTAAAACGGCTCTGCATCTATATTGGTATAAATAAGAAAATTATGATAGAAGTTGTCTTCAGTTCAAACACATTTATTACCAAGTAATTACAAGAGGAGCGATCAGGAGCAGCATAAAGGAAATATTCTATAAATCCTCATTGAATCAAATTACTTTAGTGCGAGTACAGGATATCCGTTTAGCTTGGATTCAAACCATTAGAATTTACAAACGAGTCTTGATTGCATATACACTAAACATAGCTATAATATCAACATACAGTAAAACCAGTTCAATAAACTTCTCAATATAAACGACAGAACATGGAACGCGATATCTCGGTAAAGTAATATGCTAGGAAATGACTAGATAAATGGAATAGTGGAAAATCTTTACAGTTCTATAAATATTATTCCTTACAAAAAAGATATGCAAAATGACTTACGAATTTAATCGAGTAAGTTTTAAATAAAAAACTATTAATTATTAAATATATTTTTCAATCAAAAACAAAAGTTGAACATCTACTTCTACTATTCTATAACTACACTTGGCTTCGGAAAGACTCCGACGAGAAGAAGACTGCGAAACACTCGACATAATTGCCTGAAACAATTTAATAAATGAAATTTTAAAAAATGGACAAACCAACGTAAAAATATATAAATTTAAAAAAAAACTACGTGGTACGAATATACCATATACGTTATTTTATATAGGAATTTATTTTTAAAGAAGCAAATCGTGAGTTTTTATTAGTATAATTCAATATAATCTATAATCTTTCCTAAACAATTATGTAATCTTAAGCACAACATTATTAGATAATTAATCACGTATTAATGTGGGCGGTCGTTAAGTGAATGAGCTTTTTTTGCCTCCTTGTATCTGTCGATACTTTCGATTGATTTACTTTCGCTTACATACAAGCCTAACAATGGCAGGTTCTCTTGAAGTTCATGTTTTCATAACTTGACACACAATAGACTAACAAATCATCTGCCAGATGAATGTAGCAACAAAAAAACCATAACGTGACCACGGAATGTTTGAAATAACAATACAGTAGGAAAATATAAACAAAATAATTAAAATTAGTATTTTTAAATACTCGTAAATATAGAGAAAGTTTGTCTTGGCAAAAAAAAAACAAACGAAATATTTTTAATAAGTCAAACTTCATTAATTCATATTTTTTTAACAGGGACGTGCACGTTGGTCCTTTAAAGTCGACATAACTGAGGTGACTGCGACCTGCAGATTATCCCTATAGTAGCAGTTTTGACCATTTATAGACTAAACATTTAAGAGGAACGGGTCATAAAGTCAAACAAATATTTAAAACCAGTACAACAAGAATAACGTTCAAACTGAGTAGCCCATTCGTAGCGTATTAATCCAGAATTAATTCAACCTATAGTCCTCGGTTCATAGCCACCTAGATTAAAATGCAAAAATATGCAATTAAAAAAGGGTAACAACCACTTGTATAGGAGGGAAATGAATCACGATGCATTCCCGAGGTAGTTTTGCTAGAGTTTCCGAGCTACATAATGCATGAGTATGGGAGCAACGGCCGCAACGTAATTACAGCGAAGTTGTGCTGGGACGCCATGAGATGCACCCTCTACCGCTATACGACAGTCGACACATGCGGAACAGATAGAGAGAGCAATTTACTTCACAACTGTTACATATACTATTCTACAGGTATTTTTTTTATTGTATTTCGGCATATGACAACACTCCGCATAATGTAAAGCTAGAGTGCGGTCCATTAACAGAAACAACTGCTATTATAGAGAAATCTTTACAGGCAGCAGTCGCCTCCGCTATGCCGGCTTGAGGAAACGAGTATGCACCATCTAGATTGACAGTGCACACTTCTCTCGCTATACCTGGCTACTTTCAAACTCTTCCCGAAACGCGACAAGATCACTTCACCGTGTTACGTGAAGAAAACTTTGTTATTTATTTGGTAATAATTAATAATTAATTATGTCTATCGATTTATAATAATTGTATGATATGAGTACATAAAATACTCTAACGCCAAACTATTATAGATATCCCATCAAGAACAGGACAACACAAACCAAGTAAATGGAAAAAGTTATTTGTGTTTGTAGATCTGAAAAATTTTTTTTCGACGTTTTTTCCGTTAGGTTTTGATGAACAGGCGGCCGGTGAGAAATTAATAATTGATTTTTTAAAGAAGCCCGGAATATCACCACACAGCTTGATGTCAAGCTAGAGTCCCTCAATGAGAAGTTACAACTGGCCCACAACAGGTGCCGCTAGTTCGGGGGTGACAACCCGACCGTAAAAAAAATTAGGGTAGAAGCCATTTTTACCAAGTTGTCCTTGAGCTTTTTTAACTACGAAATTTCTCAGCTGCAGCTGTTTCTGCCTTGCAGAAACAAATATGCACCGTCCAAGTTGACAGTGCATACTTTTGTTATAAATGTGTAAATCTAACTACTACAATGGCCAAATAATTAATGATATTGTTTTTGTATAAGTTGTAACACTTGTCCTAGGGCGTCACCTTGTATTACCGTAGTAATACTGCTATGTGTAGTAGAAAGATGTAGAAAAGATAAAACAAATACAATAGGCAATAATAAGATTTTGAATAAATTTCAACATGATAATTCCCACTCTAACAATAGCAAATAACGTGGAAAAACGTAAATAACAATTACATTTATAAATTGAATATGTACTTTAAATAGATTTTTATAATTATTATTAGCCTGACCTGCCGTCGCAGGTGATGTAGCTGGTCAAGTGACCTAGTCACGTACAATGCGCGAGGAGGAAGAGACAATGGAGGAGGAGACTACTGTCTGCAGACATTTGTGGCTCTGTGGTTGCAGTTGCCTCCGCTCATAATCCGCACTCTAGCTTAACTTTAGGCAAAATGAAATCACATGCCGAACTAATAAAGAAATCTTTATTGGGCAGTAAGTGCGAAGAAAAAATAAAAATACGTATTTAGTATGGAATACAATTAGGAATTCTAATTTAGGATAGGTTCAAGATCAGCATTTTTGTTTTTCTGATAATTTTTTAACGTTAACTTTAATAGTAACTAGACTTCTAATTCATAATAAGCTTCAAAACGCAGAACAAATTAAATTGATTTCAAAGTCCATGCATGACTCAAATGGAACAAAGTTGTAAAATGGAAGAAACTTGAGAGATAACATTTACGTAATGTATTTGCTAAAAGATAGCTTGTAGTGTCATGTCGACATTGCAGCGGTATAAACTAAGCAAAACAGGCACAGCTTGAGCATAGCGAGTT
Organism: Tinea pellionella; assembly: GCA_948150575.1. NCBI lineage: Eukaryota > Metazoa > Arthropoda > Insecta > Lepidoptera > Tineidae > Tinea > Tinea pellionella. The sequence goes on along the minus strand of OX411248.1, from coordinate 4,850,096 downwards.
TCCATCAAACGAGGAATTCCAAGACGGAGTTCAACGCTCGGGTGTTTGAGCAGATGCCGCCCGCGTCCCAGACTGCCGCCGTGCCTGCTTAACCGTGTCACCGCTGTATTTAAGGCTTTAATGTATCTATTCTTCTTTTATACAAAATAAAGAATCAATAATAAAATTTAATGAGTAATCGATTGCTGTATCTATAAAATAAACAATTTGCATTGGATAATAGCTCCAGTGTAACTTCAGTTCGTGAACCTCTTTACCTAGATATACAAGATCGCGCAAAGCCATAAAAAATTGAAGTACCATGACCTCTCGGTAATACATAAATAGTTTTTTTAATGAAAATCGTACATGATAGCGTTTCTTTCACGAGTCCTCGGCACCTAATGTGTGTGGGGCCAAAGACATCAGTAGAGACCGGTACTCGTGCGGCATCATCGCGACGTATTCCATCGCGCACGCCCCACGTCGCATATAAATTGCGTTCGTCCATATTTTATGGTGCCCCTACCCACCATCTACCTATATCTTGTTTATGACGCTTCATCTTTTTATTAAGTGCGTTGACTTTGCAGTCTTTATTTCCATGTAATTTATCCTAAAGCTCAATAACTTCCAGAAGAACAAGTTTTATTGTTTGGCGTATTAATGAAAATCTATAAAGCAAACGAACACTTCCGTGACTAATGTACATGTAGGTAGATTACATATGGCGGTCATTATCTTGAAAACATTTTAGGAAATTGGTCATGATTATAATATACTTTTACCAAATAAATACATTGGTAGATTTAAATCTTCGGCGTATTAAATCTATAAATTTTAAGAATGATTCACAAGTAATTTTGACATACGTGATAAAATCCGGTTAGAACAACGTGGGCGCCGCGATGCACAGTGGTTCCCCCCATATCACAAAAATAAAAATATGAGTTCTTTTGTTCCGTAAAATGACTACTCGTTTTATTATCTATTATGTCCGAACTACCTAAAAAATATAATTTGAAGGACACAAACAATTAGTTTCATTATCATATCGTACTTCAAAGTGTAAGCATCTCACGCGCTCTTCCCGTTCAGCGACTCGTCTATCGCCGCCGCGCCGAATCATTAGTGTTTCTGGGAAACGTTGCGTTCTTGTGATTTTGTTTGTGATGGATATTCAAGGCAAGGGTATGTACATTTTATTGTATTAACTTGTTTGTTGTTTAAAACTTTGGTATTTATGCTACGAGCCTCCTACGCCATAGTTATTTTTTCGTAACTTTTAAATATCTTTGGAAACATCTAAACTTTTAATCGTTATGTTAATCTTAGTTAATGCTATGCTTGGTGTCAAAAATACGAGGAGACCTTCTACTTTGAGGTCATACTAATTTTCTATCCCATTTTATCCCATTTTTAGAGATATTTGGCCTCTAAGCCTCTACTGTGTTTCGTAGCAATTTGCATTTAAAATATTTTATTTCATCAAAATGTTTAATTTTACGATTTAATTTTTGTTTTTCTTTTGTTTTAGGTGTCGAACGGCTCGGTGTCTTTAAAATGCAGTATATATATTTGAGATTTAGTACAAGTTCAACAAACAAAAGTTGTCATGTACTGAGCGAGCTGAGCTTGTATTTAATGAAGTTTTAATGATATTATATTTAAGGAAATAAGTGATAGTATATATAAGGAAATAATGTAAAAAAATTATATCTCCTTGTGTAAAACTTTTTAGTATAAATAATTATATTTTTGTATTTAATTTAGATTTTATAGAAGTTTATTTTATTTTATAAATATACACACACTTAAAATAGAGTTTTTTTTATTAATATATATTTATTTAACATATACAAGTTAGTTTTGTTGCTCAAAACCAATATTTTTAGATGTTATTATTTTTGTCGCACCTTAGTATGGCCGGTGAACCACTGTGCGATGGTTCGAGTAAACAACGATCGTGGCAAATGACCACTAGCCGTTGTTAAGCAATAGTACCTAGTACACACACAAAAAGTCACACTCCAGAGCAACACAGATAACAATCAGTTTGGTCGACCAGTTCCACTAATATAGTAGGTACCTACTTCAATAACAATAATAAATGCACTAAGAATTATCTGTTATCTAGATCCAGTCGTGGCTACAATTTGTATGAAAACTATGATTCCCAGTGAGCAATTTTATACTAGAGTAGTTATTATGTATGTCGAACTGACTGAACTAAGTATTACATGGAATAAGTACGCATTTTCTACCTTCCGGACCAACATTTCTGGAATAAAATAACGTTTCAATCCAACGATCGCCATACAGATATGAATATTTTCTCGGTTGCGCTCCTATCCTCAATATTTGTAATCAATAATAATTTGATTACCACTCAACCTCAATGGACACGCAGGCAGACAGGATAAATAATATTTAATATCCTATTCAACTGTACCGGATCGTTTTTTATTCCCACCCTTTTCAACTTGAGGCTGCATGAATCCACGTTCCTGTGTTTTTTAACGCGAAGGCTATTCCTCGTAACAAATTGTAAATTATACCCACACCGATTGCGGTTTACGCTATATTATTTTTTTACATTTTACGAAGTCTAAAATAATTTCTTTTAAGTAGTTGAACTAAAAAAATAAAAACGATTCTTAATTCCACTAATAGTACCTATACGACTCGTTAAAGATCAAAAGATGCCGACTGATTGGTAATTACTTAGTAAATAGTGCAAAAACCTGTCACTGATTGTGAATATCCTCTCTGCTTAGGATAAATTTTACGAGACGTTCTCACGTTTCAGACTCTTATTTTTAATCTAGAAGAAAAATCTAAATAAATAAAATAATATAAATCAACCGCGTGTTAAACTCAAATAAAGCAGGTAGTCAAGCTGGTACAAGGACGAGCATTGCCATATGGATAGTTAAAAACTAGTAGGTAATTTAAAGTTAATGTATCTTATGACATCTACGTTGAAATAAAAAACTCATCCTTCACAATAAAACGCAGGACAAGAATCCGGGATCAACAAGTCATCACTCCTTTGTTCGCTTTTATATTTGAGAATTTAATAATTAAGCCGGATAGTAATGAAAGCGTAAGTCATTAAAAAAACATGACTATTACTATTAGTTCTTTTATGAAAACGAATTTAATTAAAGCCTACATATTTGTTTTTATTTACCTAAACAGTCGACGGTATCTAAATTGATTTTTTACTATAAGTTTTTCAAGAGCTCGTATGATGCACGGACGCGTCTTTTACTACTTCAATGCAGAGATCGCTACGAACAATGAAAAATAAATATTGGTATTTCGAGTATCAATGCACGAAGAGCCCACAGGAGCGTCGTGACCGCGTCGTGGTCGTGAATAGCACGGCATAGCACCTCGGCCCCGGGGTTCAATACCCGTCGGATCACGAGCTTGCACAATAGGGTGGGCAATCATCTTGCTCGCTCGATTTTTTCATTTTCTTAATACAAATCTATTGTTAATTTTATAATGTTACATTACTTTCATATCACAATCAAAATTAATATCTGCACTGAAGAGTGTAAACTGCCCCGGGTCCCAACCATGCTAGAATGTAAAATAAGATCTGGATGATGCAAATTCGTCACCTCAAGCCGGCATAGCGAAAGCGACTGCTGTCTGAAGAAGATTCTCTGTGGTAACATTTTTTCCGCTAATGGACCGCACTCGAACTTAATAACAGGTGGAGTGTCGAGCGATAATAAAAAATCAAACATGTAATGTGTTTAATTAATATGGGTTTCTAATCTTAGAAACAATCGTCGCTCGTAGTAATGGTAATTCATATACTGGTTTATACATATATTTACATACATTGTTCAAGGGAATTAAAGTGTTAAGTAAAAAATGTTTGTAAGTATAAGTAAAACTAAGTGTCGACTTTTTATAGCGACGGAAATGAAGTCACGGCGGACGTTCGTTGCACAGACAGGTAGCCCCTATGGTATAACAATATCAGTCACAGAGGGCCAACGTCTTTTGAATAACAAATTAAGTCAGTCCTTTCTTACTAACTTTCAATGATAATTTAAACCGTTTACTCGAATGCTAATTTATAACAATGAAGTCTTCGCGAAAATAAGAGAAATTTTTTAAAAAGTGTATTACAAATATCCGAAATTATAAGGGATCGCGAAAAATACTCAAATGAGTCTCGAAGCTGATTCTGATGAAAACTACATCATACAATATTTTACTTTTTTTATTTCTTTATTTTTTTTTTCAATTTAAATTAGGGACTTTTAACCCGACAGGTTACGCCAGTCCCATCATAACTTAAACATTGACAAACAATATAAAAAATTAATCTAACTTATAACTAATACTTAAATCTACTTACAAACTACCTATCTTTAATAACTTTAATAATAAATTTATATATACAGATAGCAGAGTAGGACAAAGGATCTACCAATGCTGCATTGTATACTAGGGATGTTGCGAATATTCGCATCCGCATCCGCATATGCGGAGCATCCGCATCGATTTAGACATCCGCATCCGCATCCGCATCCGCATAAATCGATGCGGAGCTAATGCGGATGCGAATGTGTAATAGGCCGCGACAAGAAAGAAAGGAGCGGGACCGGCTTGTGGTGCGAGTCGACTAGTAAGAGAGTAATAAGCTCACTCAAGCAGCACACATGCAATCGCTTCAGCGTTGCCAGATGTCCCGATTTTTAAATCAAAATTCAATGTCCCGTGCGGGACAGGTTCAGTCCCGCTTCTCGGACTTGCGTGTGTATTGTGACGTCGGATAAGTATAAAGCTTACTGTAAACTGTGTATAAAGAGTACAAATTGTAACTCACTCTTCAGACTATTGTAGATTGTAGATTTCCCGCAGGCTCGTTCTCCGCAATTGAGCAGCCATGGCCGCTCTTCAGACTATTATTTGAAACACCACATTTTTCTAACGGACACATTCCCCATACATTTTGATATAACTATCGTTTACGATCTGTCACATTCGTATTACTCATATAGAATTAGCAGAAATTCTTAAAAAGTACAGAAAATTACTATTGGACGATTTTTTTTTGTATAGATTAAAGTGTCAGAAATTGATACCAATAAAATTTATAAGTGAATATTGGGCGCTAAAGTGCCAAAAAAAGGTAAAAATGGTAAAAACCAGTTTTTCGCTTCTAGAGGAAAAACTACAGCTCGGACAAAAAAAAGTTAAATGCAACAAATACGCGCAATAAAAAAACAAAGAGAATGAGCCCCGGTAGAACAAAATCGGTCCAGAAATTAAATAATAAAAAAAATTTCAATAACTCGCGTTCTGAAAGTGATGGAGAGTTGAAATTTGAATATGCTGTTTTGTGGTCCTCTAACTACAGTTAAATTCAGATGGAAATGTTGTAAACTTTTTGCAAACCGTCGACTTTTGCAAAAAGTAACCTTTTTTTAAATCGACTGGGAGGGTATTTTAATTTTCGAAAAACGTTATAATTTCGGTTCCTATGCATTAAGGAGGAGTTGAACTACAAATTTCCAAATAACTTGACAAAGAATAAAGTTGTTTAAATAATCTATGAAGTTCAGGTACTTTTTGCGCGCCGCGGCGCCTTTGGACCGATTTTGCTCTACCGAGGCTCATTCTCTTTGTTTTTTTATTGCGCGCATATGTTACATTTAACCTTTTTTTTTGTCCGAGCGGTAGTTTTTCCTCTAGAAGCGAAAAACTGGTTTTTACCACTTTTACCATGTTTTTGGCACCTTAGCGCCCAATATCTATACTAATATTATAAAGCTGAAGAGTTTGTTTGTTTGTTTGTTTGTACGCGCTAATCTCAGGAACTACTGGTTCGATTTGAAAAATTCGTTTTGTGTTGGATAGATCATTTATCAAGGAAGGTTATAGGCTATATAATATCACGTTGCGACTAATAGGAGCGAAGAAACAGTCGAAAATGTGGAAAAAACGGGGAATATTGTTCATCTTTGAGGGCTTCCGTTGCGTGCGCTGCGTAAACCGTTCGAGATACCCAAAAAATATGTATGAAAGAATTATTCCTCTTTAAATTATCTAAAAAAATGTCCGCGACAGTATATGTCTATCTTTAAAGATTAACTCACAATAACCGTTTTTATGATAATCAAATTTGGTCGAAACATAATAATATTAATCTTTATCCAAATAAATGTGTTATTAATTAAGAGTATTTAACTGTGAACACAATTGTCTTTGACATCACCTAATTTCAATAAACATCTTATAAGATAATACAATTTTAAAATAACTCTAAAACAAAATTCACACGCGGCGTATGATGACGAGGCGGGGAGAGGCGGGCGGAGGGGGGTGTATCTCTACGAGGTACCATGCCGCATTAAAAAATATATTCTTTTTAAAACTACTTTAAAATATATTCTATTAATTATGTAACTAAATCGTCTAAAATAAGTTGTTGTTACCCACACTATAGGTAATTTATAATAAAGCATTATCTTTATCTTATGTGTAACAATAACTTAAAAAAACCCGTCAGCTAGTTCACTTATAAATTTTATTGATATCAATTCCTGACACTTTGATCTATACAAAAAAAAAATACCGTCCAATAGGAATTTCTGGGCCAGAAAGCTAATTCTATCTGAGTATATAACGGTTTGTTATGCAAACCGAAGATTTCAGAAACAAATAAGAAGACTCAACTACCTAACGATAGGGTAAATCTGGTTTAAAATATCATATTTTTATTAAAAAACATTTTCTATGGGTATTTTTACTATCTATTAAACGTAATTTAAAACTCAAATAAAAGATATATATTTAAACACTTCTGATTATATATGTTTTTTACTATATCCCGCTTTCGAAGAAAGAATACCGCTTTTTATCACTCAAAAAGATTCGAAATCCCGACTTGGCAAAAAAAATCTGGCAACGCTGAATCGCGTACATGTAACTGTGTTGTTTACGTATGTAAGTACTATTAAATCCCGAGACATACTTTATCAAACAAAAAAGAATCATCAAAATCGGTTCACAAACGGCGGAGATATGAGGAAACATCGCCACAAAAAAGAAATACACGACGAATTGATAACCTCCTCCTTTTGAAGTCGGTTAATAATAATAATAATTCACTCACTACTTTTAAATAAAGAAAGGATAGTTCTTACTGTCTTTTAATTTTTTTACCCACACAGTTTTTTGTACAGATCCGCATCCGCATCCGCATCCGCGGATGTGAGCCTCTTAAAATCCGCATCCGCATCCGCATCCGCGGATGTGAACAAATCTGCATCCGCAACATCCCTATTGTATACACCGACATCCCATTTATGAAAATCCATTTTTCCAGCCAGGAATCAAACCTATTGATTTTGAAACATATACTATATTATTGCACCATCGGATAGTGTCGCTAATAATGATTAAATTCTGGGGACTAAAGATACACGGCAAATTAAAAGAATGTCTTGATTTTTTATGTAAATGTAATTTTGGATTTAAGACTCAATATTAATAAATGCAATCTGTAATCTATTTAACGATTGAGATGCGGCAAACTACTTCAACAGTTATACTCGTAATTATAAAGGCATTTCATAAAATTTAATATAAAAAATGTAATGAAATAACTATGATTTTATATAGGGTGTGTGAAAATGGTTATTGTGTAGGCAGACGGGAAATGGCAAATCCTGTGGGTTGCGTCTTTAGCATTAGCCTTGCGCCCACGCATACCTTATAAGCAATGCTGTGTGCTAAACATTTGAATTTCTATTTAGTGTGATAAAGTTCTTATGTAAACAATATGAATATACAATTTTAAACTCTATTACCTTGTATTTAAAACAATAAATGCTTCATATCTTAGTATACGATACATTAGTTGTAACTTTGTAAAGCATTAGCAACATTCACCTCTACCTAATAAGGATAACGGATTTTAGAGTGGCCCAAGTGGGCGATAATCTCGCTCGGTGTAAAAATTATAAATTTTCAAGTTTCCTAAAAACAGACATTCTGATTAATCAAAGGTCAACAGTCTGGCAAACACTTTAAAGAAACAAGTTTTAACATAAAAAGAATCTACATAAAACTACAAGATACACGTCTTGCGTTGAAAGCTCGAAAGGTTACCTATAGCGTTTTGCTTTTGTTACACCTATAAAGTTAGGTGCTATTTTTTCTTTACTTTATTTTTGTCGCACAAGCGAATCAAGATTCTGCACGAACAAAATTTAGTATAAAAAATGCTGCATCCATCAATTAATTAAAATACAAAAAGTTAGATTAGCACATGATTTAAAATAGGAGAACGTATTTTTTAATTTTCCGCCAAAACAAAAGTAATCTTTTAGTAATGATTTACAACTCGCCACTTTACTAAAAACAAAAAAAAACTAAAGTCATTAGGACTTTTTGCAAAATAGAAAAATTACTACTTTAGTGAGCTGCATGGTTAATAATTCCTTTGCCTTGAATAAAACTAAAACAACTTGAGAAAACTCAAAAAAATCTATGAAATTATAAAAATTGTGTACATTAAAATTTATAATTATTAAAAATTATCCTGTGTTTAAAGTCATAGAACAAGGTTTTAATAATATGTTAAATCTCTTTTTTTTTCTTATTTTTAACAAACTCTGCTGTCAATGCTTAGTTTATGGTTAAGATGGCGGACGATGAAAGTGACAGGTCGGTACAAATATCGGGGAATTTATTTTTATTTAAAAGAAAAATTGGTGTGCATTTTTTCCTGTAATATAAGTTTACGTGATACTTAACGATCTTTTATTGAATGTTAATTTTTTCATAGTTGACATATACCGCGATAATTGTTTTAAAATGTTTGTTATGTCATTCAAATTTCGTAAATATTTTCTTTCAGCCAGCTTAAACCATCGAGCGTTGCGATTATTAGGGAGGTATATGATAGCGAAAATGCCAATATTAAATTTGAGATGGAATTGGAAAGAGCCTTGGAGGCCGGCGTAAGTGTTATCGTGATAGAGCCAGAAACTCTTGGAGAAGAAACTGTACGCTGGATATTTGTAGGCAATATTTTACATGAAGTTGCTGTATATAGCGGGCTATGTAGTATAGCATCTGGTTAGTCTATGTTGATTCTAACTATTATAACCAAGCTAAACCTATTGCAGACTGTATATGTATATATATATACATTCAAAATAGCTGACAAATAGCTTCACATTTCAGGTTTAGTATGGAGTCCCCCCATATGTGCACCATTTGGATTAGTTTCTATATTATGCTCCGGCTGCTACACATTGTCATGGCAATGGGACCCCTGCTGTAAATACCAAGAAGAGAAAGATAGAAGGCACTTATCCACATTACCAATGTTAAGTGAACTAAATTCAACATCACCCATTGTACTCGTGAGAAAGGACAATAAAAAGAAGATTATTTTACATAGCACTGTATCATTACTCGCTGCAAGTATTTGTTTATGGAGAATATATAAAATGTTTAAATGAGATATTACTTAGGTTGTAATTTGATTAGCCATAAGCATCACATGTTAAGTAGACTTATTTTAATTTATTGTCATGTTGGTGATGATGTTCCATATTAGAACTTCCAATTAAGAAGAATAGGAAGCAAAATAACATGCCAATACAGGAATATATTTTTATAACTTACTCATAAACATAGATCAAAGATATTAGATGTAATTAGGAAAGAGATGTATAATTTTTGCTAAATAGTTCATAGAGATATATACTAGAGAAGCGAACCACATACATCGGATATGAAAAAAGTGTAAGCAGTTTCAAACAATTTGACAATGTTGCCATCAAGTCAAACACTTAACTTTCAGAGAACCTAAAAGTGACTGCGGTCAACTTTTCTTTCATTTCACATTGGGAGCATTATCGCTTATCTAGTTGTATATATCAATGAAATAGTTGTTATTTTATGAGAAATGTAGAATGAGATGTTGTTGCAATAAAAATGTTGTCATATTTTGATACTTTTATTTAACAAATGCACGAAATATCAGTCTTATAGTATGCCAATCCTTTTAATTCACCCAACGCGAGAATTGCATGCAGAATATTAGCTGGCTTCGAATTTCATAAAATATTTTTGATTTGAAGGGACAATTTGTACAACCGGGTTAAAAGAAGTAACCACGGTGACCTGCAAAGCTTTCAAAATATCAGCAATTAATCAAAATATATGGTCAGCCACAAAAAAATATTTTAATTCAGTTGAAGCATAAACAATGTACTAAATGACTATTAAAATCATTACTTTGCTAGGTCCACTGAGTATTAACATATTATTACTCCTAAATTTCAAATTTGCTAGAGATCATTGCACTTTATCTGCTCTTTTAGCCATGAGCCAAAAATACAAATCTGGTACTAAGTATCTACTGGCGATTGCGACTTTTGGACCTATAGTACTAAGAGTTAATTCTTTTTTATCATTTGTTACCATGTTAAGTATTTGATTAGCTACATATTCTGGTGTGTAGCCTTTAGCTGTAGCTTTGTCCATCACTGAAAAACAAAAACGAAATTGTCATTAAACTATTTTCTGAGTTAAACTATATTACAATTATTGATTTTTCTATTACTAGATCTACAAATTACCTCCATATTTGTCTCCTTTTCCAGTCAATGCATTCAAGGAGAGTGCCGTCTGTATATAACCAGGACTTATAACAGAAACTCTAATGTTGTGCTTATTAACTTCAGCACGTAGTGTATCAGCAAATGCCTGTAAAGCATGTTTGGATGCTGCATAGGATGACCGACTAGGTATTGCTATTCTTCCTTGGACAGAACTTACAAAGACAATGTGACCAGAGTTTTTGTTTGCCATTCTTTGTAGAACACCTGAATATTAGGAAAGCTTTGATTATGAGTATAACTGTGGCCATATATTTATTATTTATTGATGTTTTATTTGAAATAATATAGCTAATAATAAGGTAGCTGTTAAAATAGTCCATGGTTATTGGTGTAGTAAAATTTGAAAGTGTTTAAATGTCCCGCAACAGTTCCTGGAAGTTATGGCGACTTTTTTTAATTTTTTATTGTAGCTCGGCATGTGACAACACTCTGCCTGATGTAAAGCTAGAGTGCGGTCCATGAATGGAAACAACTGCTACTACAGAGAAACTTATGCGGGCAGCAGTCGCCTCTACTATGCTGGCTTGAGGAGAGGAGCATGTACCATCTAGATTGACTGTGCACACTCCTCTCGTTATACCAGGCTACTTTCAAATATTCCAGAAACCCGACAAGATCACTTCATAGGTGTTACATCCGAAAGTGAGTACCACCAGATGGCAGACGACAAATAACCATCATCAGTCTGCTTACCACTCTTGCCAGGAGTCATGTTGAAAGGTAGTTTATAACCATGAGAACAGGTTTATTTAAATTGTAAAGTTAAAGTACTGGTAAAGAATATACCTAACCTTTAGTCAAAGCGACAGGGCCAAAGTAATTAACAGTCATGACTTCTTTATCCACATCAATATCAGTTTCCAAAATATTTGACCTTGTGCTGATTCCGCCATTATTTATGAGTATGTCAATATCACCACATTCCTCATAAATTCTCTGTACTTTACCCTCTAGTTCATGAATGGCTGACAAGTCCAATGGTAATACAATTGGTGGGAATGTAGTTGTTGTCTGAAATTACAATCCAGGATTTTGTTTATTTATATTTTGAGGGCAACCAATTGTGGGACTCATTAAATCCTGCTTTACAATAATTGGTTACTTTGTTTTATAACAAATGATCTTTAGATGCCCCATGCATATTAACATTCAAACAGTGCCGGATTTAAGCATAGACAACGTAGGCAGTTGCCTATGGGCAACAAAATTAAATTAAATTGATAAAGGCTCAGTAGAAACAAAAAAATACTGAGTTTTGTTTTAATTTTTGTATTAGCCAACTTATTTAGTTGCTCTCATCTTTACCTTGACCTTAATAGAAACTTTCAACAGTTACCCACAAACGATTTGAGGGTCTCCACAACATGCTCTGCCTATGGGCCGCTGAAGTCTAAATCCGGCGCTGCATTCAAATAATAACAATAATTTTAAATTAGAAATTAAGAAATATATATATAACAGATTTTGAAGTAGTTTCAATTGGACAACACCTATAACTCGTACATTACTCGAATTAATTGAAATTATAACTAACCAATTTTTTAGACAGAAGATCCCCTTTAACTCTCATTAATTCCTCTTCCCGTCTAGCTGCCAAAACTACTCTACAGCCTTGCACATAAAATGCATGTGCTAATGCCTCTCCGAGACCAGAGCTAGCACCTGTGATCACCACCACCTATTATAAAAAATTGATTTTTGATACAGATTATACAATCCTATGTACAAGTATATGATTATGTGTATGTAGAACGTCCTTTGTGATGCAGATAAACGTAAGAGTGACTCCAAACATACATTCTTATTCGATCAAGTGATAGTGACGAGTATAACAAGCTTACTCACATATTATAACATATACTCTGTCAAGTAAAAGCGACAAGTATAATGTACTTGCCCATGGTTTTGTTGTCTACACGCAATTTTTAATTTTTATTTAAGGTCTAGTAAAATTACTATAGAGCCGACTTACTTCGAGCCCGAAAACCGAAAGATTAATACTAAAACTTACCCTACCATGCAATGAAATCTTTTTTCGCTTATAATTATCAAATAATTTATATAAAAGTACAGGTACACCAACTGGCAAGCAGACATTGCGAAAAAACCACAACAAAGTTTTAAAATCTAATAAATTAGACATGATTATAATGTAGCACACTACTTATAAAATATTTAAAATCCCATTAAGATCCTGTAAAAGTGATCTTTTTTTTGAACGAAAAGGAAAATATCAGAGATTACAATTTTTTTTGGTTCTCTTCACAGGTTTCTCGATAATCAAAGAGTCAAAGTCCATACGGCCACATATTCAGAGGGCATAGTATTTAAGTTTAGACGGCGTAAAGTGGACTATGTCTACCAATCTGGATACCGATTACGAACTGATTTCACCGTGAGGAACGGTGAGTAGAAGACTTCCTTCGAGCTCGCTTTCGAAGGAAGTCAGCTACTCACGGTGAAGACGGTTCGTAATCGGCACCCAGACTACCAACATTGACTGATAGACTGAAACTGTTAACCGCCGAAGATTAAAAAAAAATTAACCCTACTTGTGGAGCTATGGAGGACTTAACTTTTTTCAGTTTTTCTATGCACAAAAGATGACAGTTAATATTTCTGATTTGTTTTTTTTTTTTGCTACTACTTTTATATTACTACCTCCGACATTTCTCTCCACCAATAAAATCAAATCTCGGGCGGTCTAAATAATATGGTCTTATTGGTAGTGAGATATTATACGAATAGGACCGATTCATTTGAATTTTTTTACTTCGGCGGTCAAAATAACATTTATGTCCATTTGCACCATATGACTTAACTATTACCGTCACGTTAAAGTAATGGTTAAAGTTAAAATTGGTTTGCTTCAAAAAAAATCTGTCACATTTGACGATTACTTTAACCTTAACCGTTACTGGCGAATTTCGGCCGGTCAAAGTTAAAGTAGTAGTTAAATCATTGTCGCTAGCGTCAAATCTTTGTAAAGCCGCTCTTGTTTGTATTGAGAGAATTCATTTAGATCTTGTATTATTTATCTAACTCCTCATTACACCAGCAACCCTTTTACCTATAACGAATTAATTTACACGATGGCGATGGTGCAACGCGCGTGGAATAAAAGTAAAGGTAACTGTCAAAGTTAAAGTAACAGTCAAAGTTACTTTAACCGGCCTTCTCTGGTGCAAACCACCCTTACTGATTAGAGTTCAATATCACTTTACACCGTGCCAACGTAAATATTAATTCGTACTTGGCTCTTTGTGATCCAGACTTTTTCCGACTGACTGAGCCCGTCCTTACTTTGACAATGGCAATATATGATCTGACATAAAAAAGGTTGTTTACCTGTCATTGAAATTCTTGAAATTTTTCAAACATGATTTGTATTGAAATTCAATGTTCAAGTAAAACAAATAGCTTTTGAATTTGAACCAGCTTGAACTTATTTTCTGATTACGGGATACCATCTTACTCCATTATCAAAATATCTCACAAACTATGGCTAAGCGTAAAAAAGCAAGAAAAGTGAGTATCTATCAATAAGTATTCTAATCGAATTATAATATAAAACTGTGGGAACTTAATCATAATATGTGACTGTTATTTTTCCCAGAGTGTAACAGATCATAATTACGTCAAGATTCAAAGGACTAGAGTTATATGTGATTATTGCAAAAAAGAATTCCGAAAGTGTAAGTGGTTTTAATTTACTCCTGATAAATACAATATAAACTATGTAGTTCTGCAAAATAGGATTACAATTTTATCTGGAGACCTTGGAAATTTGAGTAAATAATTATTGCGTTAAATTAGTCAGACTTAAAGCTTCAATTTGGTACCACTTTCATCTTAAGGTACACTCAATTTTATTATATATACAAACCTAAAAATAACGTATTCGTAATGGGTAGAAGGATTTCTGGATGACAATCGCCTCGCTTGCTTGGCTCTTGCATTTAATAGATACAAACCTAAACCTAACCTTAACGTAATGGGTAGAAGGATTCTTGCGTACAATCCTAAACCTAACCTATTCGTAACTGGTAGAAGGATTCTGACAATTAAATTTAATTGTTTATTAAAAGTTAGTTTTTAGAGTCTGAGAACCTCTAATACTGTGTTTGAACTCTAACTGGGACCAATTTAACCCAGTAATTATCTACTCTAAGTATCTCAAAGTTTTAAGGTCTCTACTCTAAAGGATAGCCCAAAATAGTTAAAAGCTTAAAGCATACTTAAATCTTAAACAATTATTTAATGTGCCTTCATTTTAACTCTATTTTTTTTTTCTAGCAAATATAGCAAATCATATTAAGAAACATTTATCAACTAATGTAAGTTTTGCTTTGAAATACATACTAATATGTTCTAATTCATGGATAAGACACCTTTTATAAAAAAGCTTTCCTTTTCAGACTAAAGACATCAAAAACAAGAATATTATATGTAAATATTGTAATGTTGGATTTGGAAAAAGAGGTAAAAACAAACAGCATTTAAAAATATCAGGTTTTATTATAGTTTAAAAATTATATCTAAAAAAGTTGACTAGCAAAATAGCCAAAGCCTCGCTGCGGTCACGTTGAGGATATAGTTGAGGGAGTGTGACTTTTGTGGGTCTGAGCGCATTGAGCTCATTAATATACTGGGGATTAATTTGTTGGGTTTCTTCAAAAATTGAAGAGAACAATTTTTAAGGTTAATTAGGTCTATCCATTGGCATAAAGAAAACAGTGAAAAATGCCAGTCTGTTCCTAAGTCCTCAAATTTCAATTTCGACCCAGTGTGCGGCGGCGGCCCCGCGTACCGCCTCCTCCACCCGCACTCTTCTTACGGCGACCGACGGCTCACCGCCCGTTAATTTAAAATCATTCGCAGACCATATTTTGGCTTCTGCAGACCACTGGTGGTCCACGGACCACTGGTTGGGAACCATTGGTGTAGAATGTAGATGACAATTAGGCTGAAATATTCTTGTTAGAATAAAGCCTAAAATTGATTTTTTTTAAATTACTATCCAAATTACGATAATAATTAAAACTATACTAATAATTTCAGCTCATCTCAGGAATCACATACAAAGCAATCATGAAATAAGTGAGGAACTAAAGAAAATCTATTTTAAATGTGAATTTTGTTGCACATATTTTAAAAACAATAAGTGGTTAAGTAGACATGTTAAAGAACATCATGTAAGTAGAATTACTATTCTACTATTAACAGATTTTTACCATGTATAGACTGTTTTACTTAGATTATTTGTGAATTGAGCGGCCGTGGTCTAGCGGTAATACGTGTGAACTCACGATCGATGAGATTCATGTTTGTACCTTGCTGATTCTGACATACCAATGTATGTCATATGTACTTTGGACGCTCAGTGCTTATAGGCACTATTAATGGCAGACTCATAATGGCTATTAGCCCAGTCTGCCGTCCTGGGGTAGTACCACCACTTTTGAATGTAACACCCGTGCAATGTAATGTTTCAGGAACAGTTTGAAAGTAGTCAGATACAAGGAGAGAAGTGTGCACTGTGAATCTAGATGGTGCATACTCGTCTCCTCAAGCCGGCATAGCGGAGGTGACTGTTGCCTGTAGAGACTTCTCTGTAGTAACAGTTGTTTCCGTTCTAGCTTGGTGGTGTTACTGGTGGTATGGTGCTGGTGTTACTTTTGCTATAATCACTGAAGCCTAACTTTAGGACTAAGTCAAAAGCACAATGAAAGTTGTCACAAACAAAATGTATGGGATTCAGATCAAATCAGATATATTTTATTTTTGATTCATTGAAATGACAACCTTCTTTGGCTTCTGCCTTAAAGGCTTTGTTGTTTGAAGCAATAATAAATGTAAAGCTTTCTTATTAAAATATTAATAGTTTGTGAATATTGTGTTACAGATGAAAACAAAGGAGGCAGTTGTGGATCCAATAGAAAATGAATTTAGTGATCTTATACGTAACTTGAAAGCTTTGAATTCACAATCTCAACCTGATATTTTGGCTCAAGCCATAGGTGATACTAAACTTGACTTTGTTCCTGTAAGTTTGTTTATAATTATATAAAATCTATTGCTGTATAAGGCACAGATTCGCCCCTGCACCTCTAGGACATCTCGGCCAAATATCTATTTTATGCCCTGGATATGGTGCAGCGCCAAGTTGTCCAAGTAATAGGTGACAAAGAAGTCACAAAGAGCCTAGAGCCCTGGCAATTTCGCTGGGATATGACATCTTTGTGTGTCTTCCCTGGCCAAAACAGAAACCGTTACACTAAACTTGAAAAAGCATCGTCTTGGGCCGGCATAGTGGCGGCGACTGGAGATCTTCAGTTGTCGGCGCACTTGTACCTCAATTGAGCTTACAGTCGAGGTAGCATGGCGCGCCATTATATAAAAAAAAATATTTCTTATTATTTTGTGGTTTCGCGTTTTGAGGTTTCTTTTTTCTGCTTTTTGTTCCCTTGAGATAAAAACCAGAACGAGAACGCTAAATGCATAGCGCTAATCATATGCTTTTTTTTTTTCAGAATATAGACCTACGTAAAATTAAAATTTTGGAGAAAGATAAAAAATGTTTTTTAAAATGCGATTTATGTTCATATAAAACAGAGAGAATTAATTTTTTGAAACGTCATCTAATCTCGCACAGTAATGCAAAGGAACACGAGGTAAATCATTTAAACATAAAGAAGTGAAGTTAATACAAATTTCAGGATTTTTTGAACCCTAACTATAAATCTTTTATATTTACAGTGTCCACATTGTCACAAAAAATATGGATATATTGCCAATCTTAAAGCACATTTAAAATTATATGCTGATAAAGGGTGAGAATTATATTGTTTTTAAATAAACATTATATCTAAGTATGATAGGATATACCGAATTATGCAAGACCTAATACAGACTACCCTGTAAATGTTTTTCTTAATTGTAGTTCGGCATATGACCTGATGTAAAGCTAGAGTGCGGTCCATGAACGGAAACAACTGCTACTACAGATTTTATACAGGCAACAGTCTCTGTTATGCCGGCTTGAGAAAACGAATTTACACCATCTATACCTAAGCCCCATTTTGCTTATAATATTTTAGGTGTATAAAAACCTATAATTACAAGAAAAAAAAAGTAGTTAAAAGTAAAAACAAAAATTTATCTACTAAAGAAAATGAAGATTCCAATTTACTTAATTTATCTACCTCCTCTATGGATATGACGAGCTTTTCTGCTGATGATTCAATCTTAAACAACATAATAAAAGATATTCCTGATGAGCTGCCTCCTAATATAAGTGATATAGATAGCATATTGAACGATAAAAAAGAAAATACAAATAATGATCCATTCAATAATTTAATCAAAATAAATATAGACCCACGAACATTTGTCACAAATGATGGAGTAACATGTGACGTTGTCAAAGATTCAAAGACTGAAACAATAGACATTTCATTAAATTCTGAAGATAATAATAATCTAAATGAAGTTGGAGAAAACGTAAATAGAAGTAAAATTAAAATTTTGAGCGATATAACAATAAAAAGCGGTAAAGAAATACTTTTACGTGATAATTTATCAAGCATGCAAGATTTAAACGCCACTGACAAATACCTAATTGGTTATCCAGTTAACGGCCAATTAACAGAAAGTGAACCAATGGAAAATACTGAAACGAGAAATATTGAAATTACTCTCAATGATATGGTGGTGACAGATAAACCGATCAGCACACTTTTAAGCGACGATACCAATAATACTCCAATAGTCAACACAGATGATTACAACATTGATGAATTTATAAATAATTTAAATCCAGAAAGTAATCAAACACAAATTTCGAATTCTCTTGATGATATATTTAATACTAATATGGTATCACCAATATATGATGATATTTCGCACACTGAATTTATGCCAAATGCGGATGAAGAAATTGATATAGACAAATTCTTAACTAATTCTCTTAATGGAAATCATGATGACTCAACTATGAAACTAAATGGTAATTATTTCATTGAATTTTTTTTTTAATTGTAACCCGACAACTGTACAGACAGATAGTGTAAAGCTAAAGTACGGTCGCTGAACGGAAACAATTGCTACTACAGATAAATTTATACAGAGAGCAGTCGCCTTCGCTATGCCGACTTGAGGAGACTATGCAGCTATTTGCCTCTGGTTTAAGAGGAACTATTAATATTTATAATTTTATTTTATATAAATAAATAATGTCATGACTCCAAAATTGACTGTATTATCAGGACTAAGACAACACAAACTCATATTTGTTTCAACCAATTCACGAACCCGGGCCCTCTGCTTATCAATCTGGAACCACAGAGACTGCATTATTTTTGGTATTAAAAAAAATCTCTTTTTTTTTCAGACAATTATAATATGCCAACTGATTTAAATATATCAAATTTAAAGCCAAATATTCCGTTATTAGAATGTAATAAGTTCGAAAATGAAACAAATAATTGTGTTGATATGAATAATGTTTTGAAATTCAATTATTTTGAAGAACATCAAGAAGATCATACTAATAAAAATGTCGCTACAGATACGAGGTAAAAATATTCTATAATGTGTTTTGTGTTACTTATTTATGTTATTTTTTGATAATCAATTTTTACCGGTATTCCATAATTTATTAAAAAGTAACAAAAAAAACGGCTACCTACCGCTCTTAAGTGTAATTAATTTTATTTTATTGCAGTGTAACAGATATTGATAATGCTGATAGAATGTTAAACGAAAAAATAAAGATTCAAAACTTGGAAACTGAAAAGTTGTTTGTGGTATGTTGTTCATTAATATTATTTTACATTAGCCCATGTATGTCTCTTTGGGCTCTTTGGTGTGCAAAGACTATAGAATATTAATTACTATAAATAAATTAGTTTTAAAAAATTAAATAAATTATTTGTGAAAATAATTCGCTACATATTTTTCAGAAATTATTATCGGAGACCACAATTAAAAGTTTTTATAAATCGAGTTATCCTCATGTCTGCGATATATGTAATAAAAAATTTAAACGAAAGTCAAATTTGAAGGAGCATATTGATAATGTTCATTCTGAAAAACAATTCATTTGTGATAAATGTGGAAAGACTTTTAAATGTAGAAGAACTATTGTTAATCATTTATTGTTACATACGAGACCTTGGACTGTTAAATGTCAGGTAAGAAAATAATTTTAAATAAAATAGTAAGAACTGAACTCTTCTTCTTAATTACAACACTAACGTCAGAGGCGGCTTTACCTATAGTGCAGGATGTGAGGCGCACACAGGCGCGGGTCCAAGGGGGCGCCGAGCACCCTCTAATCTAATGCGACACCTCCAAAGACACTACTCATTTCCCGACATCATTTAAAATTGCACTATTTGCACCCGAATTTCCGTTTGAAAATATAACTGGAAGTATTCCATTTTCACCCCGCTCCTACTAGAGGGCGCCATGGTACTCGTTGCACACGGGCGCCACAAGGGCGCCACAAGGGCTAGAGCCGCCTCTGACTAATATAGTGAATGAAAAGGATGGTTCGGTTAAACGACGGTTAAAAGAAGATTAACTAATAAGATATAATGCGTGAAAATGGATGGCATTGGAAGACCTTTCTCAAGACAGATTGGTCAACTACTCAGAAAGAGTCAGAGCACTTTCAACCGACTACTCCTGGCTACTTTAAACTGATACCTAAGCGTGACTAGGTCGGTTGTAAATGGAAACTGGTAGTAAGCCAGTACGGCAGACTGGGCTAATAACCATGTTTTTATTTGGTTCTAAGGTGATTAAGGTTCTAAGAACCTAGTATAGGGGCCCTTGCAACATTTATTATTTTACTTTTTACAATAAGATCCAATTGCACCGAAAGGCCTGTTAAAGTTACTTTGACTGTTACATTTTATGATCCGTTTATGATCCGATATAACCGTTTAGGTTACGTTTACTTTTACTCCACACGCGTTGCATCATCGTGTAAATTCATAACGCTATCGATAAAAGATTGGCTGATGTAATGAGGAGTACAATCCCGAAAAATTTATAGAAAAATATATTTGGCTTCTTTTCATACACTTGACGTTAGTGACATTGGTTTAACTATTACTTTAATTTTGACCGGCCAAAATTAGCTGGTTACGGTTAGCGTTAAAGTAAACGTCAAAACTGACACTTTTTTTTTTTGAAGCAACACAATTTTAATTTTAACCATTACTTTAACGTGAGTGTAATAGTTAAGTCATCTGGTGCAATTGGACTTTAATGATATTATATTTTATTTTAACCATATTTTTGTAGATATGCGAAGCGACACTTGCCAGGACAAGTTTAACTGTTCACATGCGTAAACATAATAATGAAACGCCGTTCGTCTGTTTGTTGTGCGGCAAAAGATTTGGTACATATTTGTCTAAGAAAAGTCATATTATCAAATATCATTTGGAAAGAGATGAAGGTAAGAATTTTAATTGCACACTCCTCTAGTTACTTGGCTACTTCCACTGTTCCAGGAACACGACAAGGTGATTTCACTGGTGTTACATTCGAAAGTGGTGGTACTAACCCAGTTACCTACCTACCACTCTTTATTATTTATTTTATGACCGCACTCTGCCTAATGTTAAGCTAGAGTGTGATCCATGAACAGAGACGACAGCAGTCGCCCACGCTATGCCCAAGTGATAGGAAGGAGGAAAGACGTGGCTGGGTTCCACAATTTAATGGAACGACAGAAAAAGGACTGCCTGAACCTTTTAGCCTGTGCGGAGATCGCGTCGACCTCAAGCGATGTGGGGTAGGGGATATACATATAACATAGTTACATTGGTACCGGTCAGAATTTAGATTTGAATACGGGTCATCAATCGTTCACACGTTCTACCGCTAGGCCATGGTCGCTTATTTATATTTACTTATTTAATTTAAAATATATTTTCTACAGATAAACCGAGAGAACCTGACTTAATGGATCTAATAAACGAATTAAATGTAAGTTTCTTTATATTTTTATTTAGTTTGAATTTCAGTTTGAATACAAGTTTAATAATTTAAAATGATTTTAGGATGATAAGACAGATATTCCCATACCACCTTTATTACAAACCACTATTAATGATGTCAAAAAACAATATCATCGTAAGGAGAAGAAAGTAACAAATGCCATGTCATATGTAAGTAACTCTGATTACTCCATTTTTATTATCACTAAATAAATATTTAATAAAATAAAATAGATAGGACTGGTACATATATCTTTATTAACGACACGATTTCTCCATTTCGAGATATAAATAACTGTAATTTTTGGATTACATACCAATAAAAATGAGAAAAATTACTTAAGTTTATATTATATGTTGTTATAATTATGCATTTAAATACTAAGGGCCGGTAACTCAATTCTGACTTAGTCGATGGGTCGTATTACTGACTATAGTGGTGATGTGTGAAAGCACTTAAGCAACCTCATATACTTCTAGTTGGAGGTATATTTCGGTACGCTCCCAGGCTACACAGTAAAAACAATTACACAAACCACATAATACCTAAACAAAATAAATAATATTATATAAGTACTTACAACTAGGAAACCTCACGTTATCACGATAACGGGTTTGTAGAGTTTTTACATTTAAATTACTTTTAATAAAAAGTTAAAACTTGCAGACTGAGGTCGCTTTATAATTAAGGAAGAAAGGATGGAACCACCAGCTCTAAGTGTCATGGAAAAGTATTAAAGTTGGCTTTTTGTTTCAGACATGTTCGACTTGTAATAAAACATTTAAAGCAAAACATACATTAAAAAGGCACGAAAAAATTCATGAGAAAAAAATCGTATGTGAATGTGGGGCACAAATGATTTCAAGGAAAAGTTTGCTTTCACACAAAATTCGTTACCATAATCCTAGAAAAATACCTACTAATAAACAATAATATCGAATAGTTGTCTTTTACTTATTCCTGCATACTTACGTACTCTACTTACCTACAGAAAAAAATATTTAAAGAAATCTATTTCAAGGAAATGAGCTAATAAAAAAAATATAATTATAAAAGACTAACAAGTGTTGTTTGAAATTTCATAAAGTGAAAATAGCGTAAATGATTAATTAATGATTCATAACAGAAAACGTAAACGCGGCTTACGATTTAGGACCAAGGTCAGCCGTCACGATGCATTTTAACACTTAAATGCCTGATTTTTTGTTTTTAATTAATAAAATCATATATTATAAGAAATTTGTCATAGATTACGTAAATAATACAGATTATTAAAGATATTTTGAAAAAGATAGTATGTATAGTTTTGGCAACAATATGCGTTTATTACTAGAATTACTCTGGACGTAAGTTTGAATAAAACAAATAGTCAATTAAATACAATTCAAATAAAATATAATTTTATTCTTTAGTATAGGAATTTTATTATTTTTAAATGAAATTAAGCAAAGAAATTCCGATTTTTGTTATGACACCTTGCATTTGATGCACTCAGTACATGAAAGTCCTGTGCAAACGCAGACACACAGGTTTTTGAATAATTTTATGTGACAATGAATGTAGATAATTTATAATTTGCATGCATTTAAGGGTTTAAGAGCTTTTAAAAAAAGAATTGAATATTTAAAATTGCATTTTCGAAATAAACTATAGAAGAATGTAATATTATATATTCACGTTAGTATCTATGCCTACCACATATTTTAAAGTTAGTGTTAGTATTTATGAAGATTGATTTCCTAAACGCAAAAAGTTTTTATGTATAATTTTAAAATAACCATGAAAACTGAACGCAATGCGGTTAGTCACGGTGTTACAAGTGGTCGTTTAAGGTGCCCACATAATTGGTCAGCGGTCGCAATTGACGACAAAGTGACCCTAGGAGCCCAACAGTCGGGTGTCGGATGTAGCAAGCGGACATTGTCCCCCGAGACACGCTTCACTGATGCTCGCTCACTGTTGCACCGATCTTTCACCTTCGCAATATTGACGCCTATAAAACCTTGTCAATTCAATAATTTAACGTTACTTTCATCCCAACACAAGAGCGAAATACTCACCGGCATAGCTGGTTGTTTACTATACAATAGTCGTTTGGGTTCACACCCATATCATTAAAATGTCTACCATACAATTTTGGGTAGGATATTTGATCAATAATTGAATAACTAAGAAGAAATCAGTTTGTGAGAAGTTTAATGTTTGTGATTTTCTTACAGTTCTTGTTTGTTTTGGTGATATGCGACGGAATAGTTGGTGATAATACGGACGAAGACACGAGCGACGACGGTTTCGAGAAGTCGTTGGATTTTTCTGACGTGTACAATACTCCCGGTCAGTATAGTGAAAAGTTTGGTTAATGGGCACTCGTTTCATTCATTTTGCTTTACTCATATTTTGTAGTAATTTAAATTAAATATCAATTATATATGTTTTTCAGGGCTGTCTTCTTTGGCTTCGAATCCTATTTCATCAGCAGTATTAAATGCGGATAAGAGCCAATACCCACAGCTTTTTGATACCGTAGTCAGTAGTTCTATTGATTCATTACATTCGCAAATTGCACCCAAAAAGAGCATATTTTCAGCTGAAAATTTTGGATTCAATCCAATAGCGAGCCAGAGCTTTTTCCCAACATATAAATCAGCTCAACTAATTGCAAAACCACAAGCTATCATTAAATCAGCTGCCATTCAACACAAGCCATTACAATACGACATCAGAACAATACACGATCCTAACTATAAAATATATAAAACTGAAGAGCCCGCTCAAGGCGAAGACATATTAGCTGCTTTGAAACAAAACCCTTCTGTTGCTGCGTATTTTAAGCCTCCTTCTACTCACGTTGAAATATCGCATCCTTTAGATTACACCAAAGAAGAATTATTAGACACCAAACTGCCCGACAACAACTACAAGATCAATGCTTATCTTCCAGGGCCTTCACGAATTCGACGATACACTGACGGTAGGCGACGACGACAAAACTTAAAAAAGCGCAGGACTGACGACGAAGACGATCCCTACAATTACAAAGCTGACTATACCTCTCGACCAAAAGAATTTGACTCCGATGTTTACAGCAGCGCATATAAAGAGGAGAAGGATCCTAACAAGGAATACGACTACCCCTACTACGATTCCGGGTACGACCATAAAGAATACGAAAGAATAAAAGATCTTTCAGAGAAGCAAGCTGCTGAAATAAAACAAAATCCTGGAAACTGCCAAGAAGTAAAGAGAGATAGCATGACTTGTATGGTTTGCAAAGACCCAAAAACTGGTGGAAATTATGAATCATGTTCATATGTAACTGAACCAAAAAACAATCAATACGCGTATTCGAAGGAACGTAAATTCGATAGCAACGACGAACCCGACGAGCCGCATAAGTTGCACGATGAAAGCGATAGCTCAAGACCAGCCAAATACAAGGACTCCAGCGATGAACACATATCAGACAAATCAGAACCTCTGAGATCTTCTCCAGAAAGTGACGAAGGAGACGATGGTTATAAGGGATACTACGTCCACGCGTCTAAACCGAAATTGAGCGCCGAGTTGAGATCGTCCGATGAGAAGGATTCCTCAGAAGAGAAAGACTCGAGTAAACAATATGACTATCAAAAGGAATTACCAGGTTTCTACACTAACAATGAACAAAAGAAAGACGTTGAACATGTTTTAGCAGAATTTAAGAAAAAGGACAGATCATCTTGTAAAAAAGTACAAAAGAATGGTATGACTTGCTATCAGTGTATAGATAAATCTGGACTTAAACATGAGGAATGCATGTTCGTTTCTGAATCTGCACCCAAAAAAAGTCACCTAGCTTACCAAGAGCTGAAAGAATTCACCTCCAAGCCTCCGACTTTGGAGGGAATCGCTGACACGGCTGAAAGCCAAATCGTTGTAACGTCAGCTACACCAGTCCAAAGATCTGCCGCTATAGTAGTCGCTCCGAACGCATATGGCAGAAAACTAAAACGTAAGAAGGTATCGAAGGATAACTTATCACATGCGGCTGCTAGTAATGTAGCTAAGACTGCACTGCCCGACCTGGCGGCTCCTGCTGCACAAATCCGATCTAGAATTACTAAACGAAGTGAGAATTCAAAACATGACTCTGAAACCACTTCAGATAAATCGAGCTTAGCGCCACCAGAAGAATTCGCAGGTGCATCTAAAGCAGCATTCTGGGCAGAAACTATGCCGAGATACAGCAGAACGTTAGGCGTTACCCTTCCAGAGTTCATGCTGTCAAGGTCAGAACACGAAATGTCCTTCGACGAAACTGTGGCTGGCGTATAAATTGTTACATTTTTAAGCTAATAGCCAAGTAACGCGAACATAATTAGAGCGTGTCCATTACACAACTGTTTTAGATAAATCCCCAAAGAAATGTAACGGATTTTATTGCGTAAAAAGCTTTCGTAAGTAGACGTGACTGTTTTGTACTTTAGTACCTACCTACAAATTTAATTTAGGCTAATTAATGCTCAAAAAATTAGTATAATAATGGCTAAAAACGAAAAAGTTTCTTTACTCATGATAACATTGAAACTATATTAGTTGTATTTAGAGAAGTTTTGGCCTGATGATTGTTTATTGTTAACTAGTTTTAAATAAATTTTGTAATAAAATACTTTTGATTATACATTTTTTATTTAACTAAGAACAACTTTTTGTGCGGCGTCCGCAACTTTGCATGCGTATAATTCATATTACGCATTCCCGCTCCATCCCCAGGGAACCTTTTAGATGGTTGTACCGTGTCAATGCATGTTAATTCAATAAAAATATACGGGCTATTTAATGCAGAATATTATTCAAATCAAGATAATTGTTTCGGCCTTTTGAAAATCAAAAATTGTCAAATTCAGAGCTCTATACGGAATGTAATAGAAGATAGCTTACTAGCTATGTTAACAATAGAGTACCTACATAGGTATACAATAGAGATACGTAATAGAGATTGTTGGCATGAATCTCGGTCTGCGTCCTATATGTAAATACTGATTCTAGTTGTATTTTATTTTACTTGGTCATTGTCCAAAATATAACGTCACGAACAAATCGCCGCCCACGAATCATTTCATATGAACGTAGCGACGGAGAAAGTAATTAATATCAGTATATTTTTCAGTTTTTCTAGACATAATTTTATTACGAGCCAACGTTTCGCTAAGCGAGTTGAGCGAATACACGTGTGAAATATTTTGAACTATGAATCGAATTTAATATTTTTTATTCAATTTAGTTTATTTTTCGGTTACTTTTGTGATATTTTATTTTATTTGAAAAGGTGAGTTGTTTTTTTTTGTGATAAATTTCTTGTTAATAAAATATTGTGCACTATTTTTTTTTTTTAATAATAATTTATAATCAATT
This sequence comes from Tinea pellionella, assembly GCA_948150575.1. Classification (NCBI taxonomy): domain Eukaryota; kingdom Metazoa; phylum Arthropoda; class Insecta; order Lepidoptera; family Tineidae; genus Tinea; species Tinea pellionella. The sequence goes on along the minus strand of OX411248.1, from coordinate 4,823,034 downwards.
TGCCATTTATTATTTCATTATCTCTTTTTTTTTTTGTTCCACTGCAAATGCCTTAGCTTACAAAACCATAAAAATAATATATAATAACACCTAAATACATACATAATTTACACCAAAATAGTGAAACTATATTTTCATTGTTTATTAAAAACGTGTTCTTGTTTACACCGCATTCTTAGCAGCGATTGAAATAGCTTTTCAAGTGTTTTTTGTCTGATCGGATCGGTACGTGCGTAAGCGAAAAAACAGAACCGTTAGGTCGATATTACACTTTTATGTTTTTTTGTTGTTGTTTAGACTTTATTCTAACAAGAATATTTCAGCCTAATTGTTATCTACACAATACTACTAATCTACTAAATTACAACTAAATCAGACTATTCTATATTTAATATAAATATTTACAATATTAACAATCATATAGTATCTTGTCTGAACCAGAAACCTATCTATAACAAATTAATCCCCAGTTTATTACACTACCCACAGGACACATTCCCTCAACAGGTGCCTTATATCCTTAACGTGTCCGCAGCGAGGACGATTTGGCGAGGTTTTATTAATTATTGCCGCCCGTAAATTCATATGTGTATGAACTTTCTTCTATTTTGTTTGGGTTTATAAACTATTCAATTAAACTTGTATTTAAAAATACGCAGCCGCCTACACCATATGCAGCACCACGTATTCTAAGTGCATGAAAGTGATATTAATTTTTCAGAATAAAACCGCAAAATGAATAAAGAGATCAAAGATTATGATGAAGAGGATTATGTTGACGTAAATTCACTTCCATTGAGACCACCACAACGTTTGGTACCGCCCGAGAAACCTCAACGTCGACCATGGCACCCTGTAATGTGGGATAACGGACCACCACCATCGACGGTTACCGAAGAAGACGAGGTAAAGAAAACTAGTATTTTAGACTATTTGTATTGAATGCGTTCGTATGCAATGAGCTTATATAGAGCTTATTTGTAGGCGTTGCAATTTTATCCTCCGCGGTCTAAGTGATAATATGTCTAATTAGTGGAGAGCAGTCATTTGACGCCGTGACTGCGTAAATACACTCATAGTCGGCCCTTTGATTATAAAATTAGCAGAACTTTAAAAAATAATTGCCTGAAATCACAAATGCCTGACACGGCTCCTTTTTTAGCCAATTAGGGATTTATTATACACCGATTTCTATTGAATTGGCCAAAAGATAATGAGTTTTGTCCAACAAACTTTAACAAGCACGAAAATAGTCATACCGCTAACCTATTGCTGATTGTATATTGATCGAAGATTTATAGTCTATAAACAAGACTAAAATTAGAAATAATAAAACTTTATCGACTTAATTGCCAAGTTTATTATTTTGTAGCATGATTCTACTGCCAATAAGCTAATAGCATGACATTTATTTATATCATTTAAAATGCAAACTTTGGTACCCAACACGTAATACATTTATTCATACGATAAAAGGATTATTAGCCCTGTCTGCCATCCTATAGCAGCATCACCACTCTCAAGTGTAACCCGTGAAGTGAGTCAGGTTCCAGGATCAGGTTGGAAAATCAGGAATATGTGCATATACGATACCAAGTCAGGTTAGCTAACGGAGCGAAAGCCTTGTTTATGGTCGCCCTGTAGCTTAACATCAGACGGAACGTGTTCACCGGTCACGTACCAGACTACTAAAAAATATTAATTACTGAAATATTTCCAGAACGATCAATCACAAACAAAGGAATATCCACATAAACAGCGTATCCGTAATCTCCGCCGTTTAATAGCTGATGGAAAAGTGAAGCCAACACCGGAAACTTTGATATTCTTCTTGTGTAATAAATTCGCCGTTTCTGAAGAAAGGCAGAACAAAGTATCCGTATAATAGCTGTGTATATATTTTTTTTATTAAAGACAAGCGATAATATTTAATCGAATATCATATTATACTAGTTGTTTCATTTGGGTCTGGTCTCCAGAGGTGTATTAAATGTATGTCGTAAATAAAAGTACGAAAGTAGTTTAGTTTACGCTTTATATTTTACATTCTCTGCAGATATAAATTATGTCTGTTATTTATTAATTACTTTGTGTAATCATATTAAAATAAAACATCTTTCAGTTGTATAATCTCCGTTTCAAATATTTGTACAATATAAGTAAACACGGTACGCGGTCCACATACGAGCGCGGATCCCTATAATTAAATTCGCATATATCTCTTAATAATCTATACATTTAATCATAACAACTATTTATACAGCAAGAGTATGAACCGCGTCTTTGAATCTCGTGCCGTGTTTGTAGATATCGCACACAGACCAGAAACGGGGAGTATTCACAAGTGTCGGATGCCGACATCGAGGTCTATAGACAAAATACACTTCTATAAAAAATTAAAACTCTGTCGCGCGGACACCGGCGCGTTTGAACTTAATCGTCCGTCCTCTGCGTGTCCGATTGCGGGCGGTTCATACTGTGAAAGTGGGCGGCCCGGCCCCTTTAGGTTAAGGCGCAGGTGGGGGCTCTGCGGGGGTGGGCTCTCCTTCAGGCCGCGTATTCACCACCACTGGTGTCTCTTCTTCGTCCTCCTCTTCGGGATCGAACTTTAACATAAGCTGCTTGAACTGCAACATAAGGCACATTTTAATACCAATTTCAACAAACTAAAACCTATTATGTATTAGGCATAGAATTACCTCGAGGTAATCATCGACAAGTTTCTTCCGGCCCTTTAGGTCGAGTTCATCGTCGTCCTCGTGTTGTCGCAATTGGTTAATAGTAGCCTTAGGTTCAAATATAGGTGCATGTCTTCTAGACACTGCCTTCTCATACACTTTTACGTTTTCGGACGGTGAGTATTGACTAATTTTCCTGTTCATTAATAAAATATATTATTTATCTGTTACTTTTGTATGAATTTTTGATATATTATAATATCAAACTCATTGTTAAATGTCCGATAGTTTATTACGAAATTTAACACGATCACAACAGCCTAAGCCGGGGTGGAGACATGGGATTCGAACCCACGCCTGACGTAATCACCATGTTAAAATTCCTCTAACATTCCATGTTTTTTTCCTATTAAATTTTCGTCATAATTTAATCACAGATTAAAATGAATTCCACATATAAGGAGGATTTATATAATAAAGTATACTAACGCATCAGTTAGCCCATAAGCCTGTTTAAGATGTTGTTTAAGTACAAGCAGTAACAGACATCCCCGTGCTTGTCTCATAGCATCTCTTAATGGTCGTGTGATAGGTGGCACTCGGGCTAATAATGCTTCAGCGTCCTCTTCATCTTCCTCTTCGGCTTCGTCTGTCTCATTACTTGTTTCATTACTTCGTATTAGACCCTGAATATTGTTATTATTATAAGACTAGTTTACACATATTATTTTTGAACAACAAAACGATGCACGCGATGGTTGTTACGTGGTTGAACTGTCGACCGTATCTACCACTTTTGTGTGTAAGATACGTTAGCAACTGTAGACTGTTGTTAAAACAGCGGCCTAAAGGCACGCTACCACCGCGTAAAGTGAGAAGCTTCCACCAATAAAATCGCTTCATTTGATTTTTTTACCTCGGCGGTCTAAATAATATTATTTGATTAGTGGACAGATTTCACTTTGCGCCGTGAAGGCGTAAATGAAACCCATACTTGACTCTCTGACAACAATTTGTCGGTCTGAGCGCTACACGCAACACAGCAGTACACTCAGCCTATTTTTCTTGTAGGTCTAATTAATGTAGGCGGAAAGTGGTATGTGTGAGTTAAGCCTAAAGGTCGTAAACCACATAAACATGTAAGTTTTTTTTATATTATATTTACCTCACGAAATGCCTGAAGTAAATTAGACCCTGACGTAGATATGATAATGTCAATGTGGTGAATAATAAATAGAGGCTCGTCTTGAACTTGATATGGAAAATAAGCTAAATTGTCTGCTAAGTACAACATCTGATCTAAAGGTGCAGTCTGAAATAAAATAATAATATAAATTAGATTTATGCATATAAATTAATGTTTGCTTTGTCCCGTATGCGTTCTGAAACCACAAAACGAATTGAATTTTTTTTTGCCTGTTAGTCTTATTGTTGGGGATGATTTTGGGTCCATTTTCGTGAATAAAACAGCTTTATTGACCCATTTTCTAGGAAGAAACGATAAATTATATCTTATCTTTTTCTAATAAATAAAAATATATAATATAAACGTACCGAAACATCATCAAATTGCTTTAATAATGATAAAACTAATGCTCTTCTTTGTGGCCTTGTATTTCTTAATAATGAATATAGAAAACCATTTAAGGCGGTCGGTAATTCGTCCTGCTCCTTTTTCCTATCAGAGAAAATTAAAAATATATACATTATAAGCCAAAATATGTATAATGCTGAAAATTTATTATATAAAAAACAGCGAACAACGTGCTCAATGTTGTGTGCGTGAAAATCGAAAATGTTCAACAAATTTTCAAAATGTGAAAAATTAATTTTAAAAAAATTAGCAATAATGAATTAGATAGACTTGACTTGATACCGCAGTATCACACGTATACTGGGAATAACTACATCAATATAAAAATAACATACCTAAACCCCCGTATGACAGTTTCATGTGATTGTAATATTTTCTGTAATTGGTATGAGAGCTTAATTCCAAGTTGTGACTTCATATGAATAAAGCCGGGATATTTCTTATCTATCTCTTGTAAATTCTTATCAGCCGTATGAGACACCTTCACTTCAGTATCGGTGCTCATACAAATCAGGTACGGTACGATCTAAAAAACAATCAAAGCATTACATTAAGTTCACTTAAACATTTCTTTTTAGTGCCTGTACTAAGCTAATACAGGCCAAAGTACATATAATATAGTACATTGGTACCAGTCAGAATTTACAGAGGTTTGAACACGGGTCTCATCGATCATGAGGTCCATCCTCTACTGCTAGACCAATTCGTTCAATTGTACGTGATTATAATGAGACGCCTTTGTCTGTCCTTAATCATAACTCATCGACATCAATCAATTACCTGCACGGGATGCACGAGTCCCTGCGCCAACACGAGTTGCACCACCTTCATGGCGCTGGAACGAACTACTGCGCTAGAATGGAGGAAGGCGGCCAGCACCTCCTTCAGGTACAGCTGGATCACCGTGGACGCCATGCCCGATGACACGTCACCCATCTCTTTCAGATTCTCCATCTTCGAGCGCTTAGACCCTGTCACATAATGTTATACAATTTAAGATACCCTCTAAACTTTGAAACAGAATCAAAACAAGTCATTCAACATACATTCTTTATCTTGTCGTATCATTCGCTGCTCCTCCTCTTGCAGATACATCTCTATATTATGTAATACATCAGCTTTCATCTCAATAGGCGCATGCTCGGACGTCAGCAGTTGATGATAAAACTCTTTCAGTTCCGGGCGTAACATAAATTCGTAATGCCTAACACAGACAGAACCGAGACTTTTTAACGTATGCGTAACAAAATCCTCATCGTCTAAATTAACGAAAAACATCAATGTTGTGTATACTTGCTCTTTTATTTCTTCCTGCAAATAGATCATTTACAAAAACATTATTTAATTATGATCAAAATCAAACTGAAAATATTGCAACAACCGCTTGAGGTAGGAATTGAACAAAAGTCCTCTGCTTTGCGCACAAATGCTTTTATCTCCAAACTACAGAATGTTTACGTGAAACCATTGAAACTCTGTTACATTGGTACCAGGCGGAATTTAACGAATTTTTTTCAACAAAATTAATTACTTTATATTAATGAAATAAAGTCCAATACTTACAGGTAAACCCTCAATAACTTTAGGATCAGTAAAATCAAAATGCCTTAAAAGAAGCCCCACTGTGAACAATGATCTTCTAAACTGCGGCCGTTTTTGATATTGTGATCTCGTTAGTTCAGGATTTGATTGCCAACTTCGCTTCCATTGGAGAAGGACGCCTGATGATAACAACCATATTTAAATATGCTCAGGCACATACATAGATTAATAATGGGTAGTACCACCACTTTCGAATGTAACACCTGTGAAGTGACCTTGTCGCGTTTCGGGAACGGTTTGGAAGTAGCCAGGTATAGCGAGTGGAGTGTGGTGTTAATCTGGATGGTGCACATTCGTCTCCTCAAGCTAGCATAGCGGAGACCACTGCTGCCTGTAGACATTTATTTATAGTAACAGTTGTGTCCGTTCATATACTAGCACTCTCTAGCATTACATCAGACGGAGTGTTTTTATATGCTGAGCTACAATAAAAAATATCTTGTACTTTGGATACAAAGTACATACTTTTTCAAGGAAAGTTACAAGAAACATTCCACTACGTGAAACAAATTATACTCACCATGATATTTATTAAAGACATCTCTAATAAGTTTATAATTATTCGTTAATGTATTAACAATGGCCGCGAGGCATGCTATACATGCGGCGATGACGAGTTGTCCATGTTGTAATATTAACTTCACAGCATCCTCTTCTAACTGGGCTAAGAACACTTCACTTGGATGCTCCATTAGCGGTACTACTAATTCTAATGTTGACGCAACAGTCGATATTATTTGTTGTTCATAGGTATTCTGAAATATTACTTTAAAACTTAGTAATGCTATTTACCTTGGCAAGAAGGCGAAAAAGTGCCGATGATCTACAATCCAGTAATGCTATTTTTCTAATAAACGAAACACGTCACCGTCATCAATCATCGTCAGTCTGCTTGCCACATTTTAAAGAAATGGCTTTATTATAGCAATAGGAACTGAGCAACAGTATTAAATTCAAGAGATATGAACACTGAGAAACCAACCGCTGGGATGCCGGAAAAGCTTGCAAACTTGTACCAGTCGAACGGCGGCACTTTATGTCAACAGAGAGCGCATTGAAGGACATTTTAACGAATTTTGTTTAATATGTTTTAAGCGGTTATAAAGTTACAAATATTATAGAAGTCAGTTAACTACTGTACATTGTAGATTATATTTTATAACTGATACATGTTATATTTATTATTCTGAAAAGTTAGAAGCTAAAATTATGCAAAACAAGGTCCGAATACTTTTCAGACGGATCTTACAGGCATGAGACGGATCAGCCACTAGGCATCCCAAGGGTTAATCATGAGTGCGAGTGAGCAACTGCTCAGTGGCTCTCAGTACCAATCATCAGTTTTAAGTATTTGTTACAAATAAAAAAATATAAACTCACCTGACATTTTAAACTAAGATAAGGTTGTAACGTCATACAATGATTAACTAATAATTGCGGCCTAATTTTAGCAAATAAATGTAGTGTTGAAAGACATGCTAATATACGTTGTGACGATCCTGTACCTAGACAACACATAATAAACGATTAATCCCTCGAATTGCCCTGTGCAAAAAAGATAGTTTATTCAATAACCTGCATTGTCTGCAACGAGACAACATCCCGTATTTATACTGACAAAAATGACAACATATTCTGTAGATATTTAACACAAAACTTTAATCCTTAAAGGGTTGAGCAATGTTATATTTTGTAATATTTACCTTCAACACTACTTTCTTCTAATTGTAATAATTTTTCTATAAGGCAATCAACAATCTGTTGACAGGCTAACAATAGGGACTTAGGCGGTGTCATTATAATTTTTGTTGAGTCATCTTTATCTTCTTTTGGCTTGAATAACTGAAATAGTAAGACTTATTTAGCTCCTTTTTCTAATTAATGTCTTTTTAATTAGGAAACACATATTTTGAGAAAACAAACTCACACTCTGCAGTAACTGCTGAAACCATTCAAGTCCCATGTCCCTGGAGGATATGACGACATCAGTAATATTAAGCACCTTCCGTGAGAGCGGATCAGCTGTGGCCGCCGTAAGATCCAACGCGGGATGTCTGATCGCAGCCTCGCACGGACTGAACCACATATTTTGAAACACTTCCATAACAAGTTTCCTAATACCTTCCTCATCATTCACCCTTCGTATCATCTTCACACAGATTTCGGGTATTTTAGGAAACTCCGGGCACTCTATACAAATGTCCTTTAATATTTTTATTACTCTTTTACGCACTGATACACCAGTGTCCTAGAAAACATTAATTGCAATTAGTTAATTAATTTAGACATTTAAAATATACTTTTAAGAATGTGTAATCTTACCAATATTCTCTTGGAGAGCATCCCATAATATTTGTCTATGAGCTCTGGTCGGCTAAGTACAAATTTGCCAACTAAGTCGACAGCGGCTTCTCTCACCGCAGTCGATTGGTCCAAGAACGATCTATTTACACCAATTTGCATATCCGCCCGTGCTAGAACAGAAGGATCCGCCTCCACTATCATCGCTAGGCATTTCATTGCTTTTGTCCTTATTGCTATAGTATTTTCACATAAAATCACCAATATCTGGAAGGAAAACAAGATGATATAGTTGACGCGAGCAACATTCAGAAGATGCGTAATGCATAAATCACATACCATTCTTAAATAATTATCAAAACTCTGTGAGAAAGATCGTTTCGAAGCTAAGTACTGGGAAATAAGTTCGGCTCCACTATAATCTATATATGACTGCATCACTTGTACTTGAGCACCACCTTGATACCTAAACGGCCGAATCCTTTCTAAGAAGAAAGTCTTTCGCCTCTCCATCAATTTTATTCTTTCTGTTGCAGATATTGGACTATTTTTATCAAGTTTCTTTAAAACTCTATCCATTTCTTCATCAGACGTGTCATCATCACTCGTTTCTTCTTTGTGTCTCTTTTTAGATTTGTGTTTTATCTTTTTAATGGGGGAAGGTGTTTTAATTTGTACCATCATATCACGATACCATTGCGTTATGTAAAAGTGTCGCGCGCAATTCCACGCCTGATCCTTTTGTCCATTAACAGCTAAATAATCCAACAATACCCGTTGTAGGAACTCTGTCCTTTCTTCATCTTCATCCAAACCCGAAGTCATGTCCTGCAAAATGCACTTAACATAAATTATACAACATAACTGTTACTACTATTAAATATCAAATTTATCTCTTACATCAGCATTATTGCCATCCTTCTCTTCTTCCGCTCGGATGTCTCTAATAACGCCATCCATGGTACTGAGTTTAGCACGTGAAGTGACCGCGTCCCTTCGTAACCTTGCAGCAACAAGACCTAGGTATTCCAATGAGGCCACACGCACTGACATCTCCATTGTTTTATCTGACATATACTTTACCTAGAATATTAACATATTTTTACGAAAAAGAAAATTTAACACACCAAAAATAACAGGCCCACATCCCCGCTTTAAACATGAATGTTCTGACCACAAAACTACAGTCAGTTTTTCACATGACTGTGTCAAAATTTATTCGTTCTACCTTTATATGCCACCTCAGTTTAGGCTGTCAATTTTTTTCTATTCTATTTTCATCTTAATTTAAGAATTATAAATCAAACATTTTAATATGCTGAATATAAAATATAAATAAAAATGTACTCACCAACATTGTACCAAGTAAACTGAGTAGTAATTCAGTGGCGGGCCATTCTGGTTTATTAACCGTTGTAAGTAGATCATGAACAAAATTCTCAAACAGAGGCCTGAAATCAACCTCTTCATTCTTAATTCGACATTTATTTAAAAAAGACGTAAGAAAAGTACCACCCACACTCAAAGCTGCTTCATATTTTGATATAATTAACAAGTCTTTATCTATAGTCTGAAATAAACAAAAAACATAAATCATTTGATAATAAACTGTACAAAATATTCATAAGATACATGGAAATTAATGTCTTAGAAACACTTCACCTGATGTTAAGCTAGAGTATGGTCCAATAACGGAAACAACTGCTACCACAGAAAAATTTCTACAGACAGCAGTCACCTCCGCTATGCCTGCTAGAGAAGACTCGTTTGGACCATCCAGCATACAGCACCTGGCTACTTTGAAACTAGTTCTATCACTAAGTCACTTAAAGCGTGTTACACTTGAAAGTAGTGGTACTACTCCAGAACAGCAGCACTACTAAAGGCAAATAACCAAAAATATACTTACTTTTTTACTATCAGATAAACCATCTCCAATTTTATCTCTTTCATGTGTCTTACAAATATCGTTTGGAAGTAGGACCACACACTGAACTAATTGTAGCACTAGTGCTGTTAACATTTGTATGTGTTGATCTGAACCTAACTGATATGAACGCAAATTGTGTTTTGAACTAGGTATACGCGCTATTGACGCTAATATATCTTCTAATAGCAGCCGCCTGTGTTGTTCGTATTTGGTGAATATCTGGAAAATTTTAAATTAATTTTATTGTCTATAAAAAATCAAAACTACAGTTCGTACACATATTCAGCATACAAATTAAAAATTTAATTGTTATTGCTGAGTAAATAGAAGTTTTCATAAACAGATTTTAGATTCTTTTTGTTATTGCGTGACAATATCAATCAATACCTCCCCAAGAAAGCTTAATTCCATTTTATTGTAGTTTCTACCAATTAACTAAAGCTAAAACATATAGCGCTGATAGTTTATAATTCGAAACTAAATTATTTATATGTGGGAACATTAAATGATTATTATAATCGCACACTTACTGTAGTAACAAGTTTCAGAGCAGCCAACTGAAGTTCACTGACGTTTTCTACGAAGAACGGCGATACTCCAACTGTACTAGCATGTAAAACGGTTGTGTCAGTTAAATGATGAGCGCCAAATAACTCAGCAAGTAACGTAACACATTCATGGGCGTGGGAATATAACTCTCTAACCGCTTTAGTACTCCCAGTAGTACTTCCAGTACTTCTTCTGCCTATACCTTGGTGCATACCTCCACGACGTTTACGACCATCCACTGTAATAAAAACAATTAAAAAATATTTAAATATGTTCATTTTGATTATTACAAGTCTATGGGCCTCCATTTATTGCTCTCATGAAATGATACTTTGCACTTTTAACCCTATAAGATCACTGTTTAAAGTAAGTAAAGAAAGCTAACCTTTTTTCTTTGAAGTTGACTGTATACTATAAACTGGGTCATAAACACAAAATATTGTATTATTTAGTTGAAACTTAATAAACATAATGATCCGGTCAATAACGTCTTCAAGAAACACTCTTTTAGGCATATTTGGTGATGTCATAATATACAAACAAGTAAGACATGCAATTGACGCACACATTACTCGCTCTAAAGCTGAATCTAACCACATTTGACGCATTTCTTCTGTATCATCCTGAAATATAAATACATGACAACTGTTAAAATAAATAATACTTATTTTATATTATCAAAAGTAAATGGGAAATAGTTTTTGCTCTTCACTGCGATTAATTGTGACTATTTTTTTTACTATTGAAATATAAAAAAGGCATATAAAAAATCATGTAAACAAGTTAGCTGCAGTGAAAAAAAAATCTTTATTATTTTTGGCTTAACAAAATATTAGCTGATAAAAAATCTTACAGGATCTGAAGTGAGTGACATTTTTTCCGCTGCTCTTATATTTTTTTCCAATATACTGAGTAAACGAACAAGCCTGTCACAAGGTATTGATTCCATAGCTGTCAAGTTTTTTAATTTTGTAGCTTCATTACACAATTCTTGCAGCTGATATCTAGGTAATAATACTTCCTCAGGAATATCAGTCGCCTCTGAAACATGAACAAGCATAAACTAATTTTACTGCAGTATTTAATATCTTCTACGTACTGTAAATGGCACAAAATGGCAACTGCCCGAAACAATGATATTTTTTAATTTTTAGAAGCCAATGGGAATTGTTGAAAGTGGTGGTACTACCCCAGGCCGACAGACTGGACAAATAACCGTTGTCAGTCTGCCTACCAGTCTTTAACAGTGCCTATAGGCAGTGAGCGACCAAAGTACATATAACAAAGTTATGTATGTATAAAACATTGGTACTGGTCAGAATAGGCAGGTTCGAACACGGGTCTCATAGATTGTCTTACCGCTAGACCACGGCCACTCTTGTAATAATATTTTTAAAAAAGTATCTTACCCATATCATCAGTAACAATAATGTCATCATTTATATTATCAAATATATTTTCAACTAATTTATTAAATTTGGAGAATGTATTTGTATCCATTAATTGATCGAGTGACAACATTTCTATTACCGGAATCAACCGCCTTTCTACCTTTTTTAATTTAGGTTTTACTGGAAGAAAAAATACTGTATCAGATAACTATTTCAATGAATAAAAGTTTATAATTTCCTCTTTTCATAATCTGCGAGCCGATAGATGAGCAGATAGATGTCATGTGCATCTCTGTTGATAAACTCCTTTTCCAGCTCTAAAATGTTCTTTTGAGTTTCAAGAAGTCTAGAGTCAGTTATTTGGAAATTAAAATTACCTATTGTAGCTTCAGCCTCCTCTCTCCTATTTGCTTCCTCATGTTTCCGTTTAACAGCTTGCCAGTTCTTTTCCCGAGCTAAATCAATGGATTCCTGTTCTTTATCTATAACTTCTGGTACTGTTGGTTGAACTAGTCTCGACCTATTCATATCAGATTGTTGTGGGCTACTTTTTACATCATCTTTAACTGAATTTTTAAGCATTCCTTCCTGCAGATAACAAACAATATTGATATATTAAGAGCAGCTGCGGTCTAGAAACTCATGATGAATGAGACCTATGCTCAAACATTGCTAAATTTTGACTGGTACCAATGTAACTACGTTATATTATGTACTTTGGTCGGTCATAGCTGTTACACAAGCGCTAGCTTAGTACAGGCGTTAAAATAATAATAATAATAATCTATATACAAACCCCATCATCCATCAATTGAAATTTAAATATTCTTTACATCAAAGGCTATATTTAAAATACTTACAGGTAAACGGCCAAGTCGGACTACAGGAAACATATTTGAATTCTTAACAGACTCTGTTTTGTTATCAGGTGTTACATAGGGCGCACTCATTGAAGGCATCATTGAAGGGTCTTGCCGTAATGGTGAAGACGTCATACCATGGCCTGATTAATAATTATTTATTAAAGATTTAACTCAAATAAAAAGAATAATAAATATTAATTCAATATTACTTACCTAGCTGATTCAAAATAGATGTTTCTGCTGGATTCTGCAGTGGTGTTATGGCTAAAGGGTCCATATCCCGATTCGTCGTAGCTTCAAAGTTATTGTTTTCACTGGTTAGACTATTATAGAAACCACCATTCTGCGAGTTTGGATACATGGGCTTTTCAGCTGTATTTCCATATGGAGCATCAGAAGTGTAACATGCATTTGAAGAATTTGCATTATTCCATAAAGGTGATATATTATTTTGATTTACGGCTTGACTACCAGGTCTGGTCTGTGATGGAGGGGATGCCATGTTAACGTTGGGTGATGATTGAGAAGGTATTCCTAAAGTATGTATAGAAGCAGGATTTGTAGATGCATATTTTGGGTATGTTGGTGAGATTCCATTGAATTTAGCTTGGTGCTCATTGTTCCAATGATTTCCCTGTTGGTTCCCCTGATCAAACACATTAGGATTAACATTTAATATTGCTCTCAGAAGTTCCGGAGTGCTCTGCTGTGGTGCTGGACTTATTGCATTTGGTATACTGTCTTCCTTGAGGTCACTAAAGATTATAATAAATTAGTTAAAAAGAGTAGTTCATTATCTCAATAAAATGTCAAATAAATGTAAAAAAAATCCTTACATATGATCAACGGAAGTTTGCATCAATGACTGAAGCAAAAGTGATACCAAGTTATCATCTCTGGTTTGTAACAATATTGCCGATTCCTCAGCCACTAGCGGATGAAACAACTGCGACTTGTTAAGAGTTGATGGTAGTGGTGCTGGTAAAGGCAATACTGGTAGCACTGCAATAAACATTCATTCTGTTTATATCATACAAAACACATTTGTTACATACCTAATCCTTCGATAGGACTTAATTTGTACATTGATTTAACTGAAAAGTTCTTGTATAAATTGACATAAGTTAAACACATATGTTATATATCAATCTTTAAAACAGAAATCTGCAAGTAAATTTGGGTTTTTTAAGTTTTTCTTGACTATAAATGTCGCAAATTTAAATTAGTGTATTGTAACATTATGGTTATTTATGACTCTATATTATTATTATTTTAATGTTAGCTAACCAATTTGGGATCAGAACAGTGGTCTGCCGGTCGCCGACGCCTATTTTAAAAGGTAATAATCCACTACTATTAAACATTAACTGTAATAATAACTTTAAAATATTTCTATATAACACACACAAATTGACTTCCTTAGGCATGACTTAATGTAACTAAATTAAAATTTATTGGCTAATTTAGCTTTATTATATCATAACAAATAAGTATCTACTGTTAAATGTATGAGTTTTATTTTACATTGTAATCTAAAGTAAATAACTTTCTTCATTAAAGTTCTTCAAAACAACAAAAATTACATCACTACATAAACATAAATACGGAAAACATAAATACTCACAATCGGTCAAACTGGCTACACCCGCCAAAGTTGTAATTGGTACACTCGGAATTTCCTTATCATTCATTTTCAAGTTGATATAATCACTTTATTCCCAAAATGTTGAAGGGCCTAAAAGTTTAACGAGGTGTTTGAAGTACTGCAATAACATCTTGGTGAAAGTAAGATGTTTACGTAAACAGCTCTTGTATAAATTGCTATAATTATATATCACTCAGGACAACACCTTCAATATTACCCAGGAATATTTGCAAAATCTTTAACTATGTAAAAATAACATAGGAAATAAGTGTTGTGAAAATAGGACAAACGTCAAATTGATGCTTTGTTGTGCATCAAAACGAAGGTCAACGCAGATGAATTCCACACTAAATATGTACGAAAGTATATTTTATTCAAATATTTCATAATTAACACTGGTCACGGTATCACATAAGGGTACTCACTGAAACATTGTGTCAAATATAAATATAAATCTATAAATCCAAACGTAAACGCTACATCCGACAACGAGTCACAAATGCAAGATGGCGCATTTTTCCATCAAGGTCTTTGATCCCGAAACTTGACATGGACACGAATTAGTGTTATCTCTTTTTAGCATGGTTCCTATTCAATACTTAAAGATGAACAAAATCGTATCATACACCTATTCTATTCCGAGAAATCTGAAAACTAAGAATTATTTCTCTTATGAATATAATATTTATTAAATAATTAGGTATAATTAATAATTCTAAATATTTTTGTGTTGTAACTTTTAATGACACCGACGCATTCTTTTTCTGAAATATTGCAATCGAAACATCTTTTTTTTTGCTGTTGTTTTATTAAAGACAAAGGGAATATTAGCTATGCAGCTTAGTCAATTTTTTTCAAATAACAACGCATTAGTTTTGGATAAAAAGTTAAAACATACATTAACCATTTTAACATTTACATTACAACAAAAAAAATAGTATAATCTACACTAATATTTAATTAATAGTAGTCTGCAATCCACCATAGAAACGCTTGGAGAAACATAAGAAATTTGCTCAAGACCTCCAACATCTATCTTTAAACTCCCGCTAAAACTCCCAATTTGTTTGTGTTCTTTTTCTAGTTCTATTCTCCCATTCTATAAAGGCAAAGCGATCAAATTCGATACAGCCACAGACAAAATAATATAATGAGGCCCAAGTATGAGTTTACATTTACGACTTCACGGCGTAAGTGTTTCTCCACCAATCAGATAATATTATATTGACCGCCGAGGAAAGTAAGCTATCCTATTGATGGAGAATTTCATTTTACGCTGTAACTACGTAAATATAAAAACATACTCGGTGTTTTGATTGGTGGAGAATGTCACTTACGCCACGGACAATATAGATACTTTGCACCGTGATCTCCGTAAATGCAAACTCATACTTGGCCCTCTGTCATGTTTTCCCCAGATGTTTTCTTTTTTTTTCCAATTAATTATTTATATTTTTTACTTTGAAATTTATATGGTGTTTATACTATTCTCGACAAAATTAGTAGCGGCGAATAATTATTATAAGTAAAATATTTTTCCTGAAACGCATAGTCGCTTAAATAAACAACAGGGTATTTAAATATATTTATAATGCCTGCATATGAATGGTACGGTGAATGTTTTATTACAAAATATTTATTAGTGTTTTTTATTTTTCTTTTAAATTTTGCTTCTTCATGTGGATGTTGTACATAGTTGTTATCGATAATCAAGTTTGTCAATGGTTAAATTGATAAGTTTTTGTTATATGTAATTTTTATTTTTAATTTGACTGTGCCTGAATAACTAAATAAATTAGTGTTTAATGTTTTTAAAGTACAAAACATCATGTTTTAAGTCGCATACTACTTACCTAGTACTTTTAATTTTAGGCGATGTGTGAAGAAACGGGATCCTCAGAAGACTTTAAAAAAAGTTTCTCCAATTTTTGAAGTATCAAATCATCCACTGAGACAGAACACGGTACTATTATATTGTTGTTTACATTCTTTAATTATAATTTAATTCTCAACTCGAAATAGCTCTTTTACAGATCTTAAACAATAAAGATGATATTCTAGAGAAATTAAATGCTGCTTTTGATAATGATGACCCATTACTTAAATTTGCACAAGAAAATATGAATACTGAAAAGGTAAGACACTCCATAAGCTGAGTACCAGTTTTGCCTGCACATCCTTTCCACTGATGTATAATTTGCCATGGATAGACTATTTGCTTCGGATAGTGTGCTCGTCTTTTATTAATGTGAAATTTCAAACTTCATTAGTGTTTTCCTAGTCACTAGATCATACATCCATGGTTTGGACCCTAGGACCTATAGTTTTTTTGTCATATTTATTTAAGGACTTTTGAGCCAGTCCCGTCATTACTTAAACAGAAAAATTCAATAAAAAAAAAAAAACAAAAAATTATAGATATATATTTTTAGGAATCAGAAACGATTTGTCATTTTTAAAATAAATTAAATAACAACCAATTAGGTTAGATTTACATTTAATTTTGGTAATAGACAACAAAGAATTCAAATGAACAGGAATGTACACGTGGTAAAACAAACAATATCACCATGCTACTGTTTTCAGTCCGAGAGCCTCAACGCAAAGAGAGCTGGCCTTGGCAATGCGCTCCCTTATATAGCGTTTTGACGTCGCCATCCTTTTCTTTGTTCCATTTAGGCAGTGGCTTCTAACAATATAGTATTGTTATAGGCAAAAGTATACTCACGTTTTAGAACCTCATACTTTACATAATTGTCTAAAAATTACATTTATTAGGATGATATGGCAGAAGTCTTGGAGAAAGGTGTTGATTTTAATAAAAGTTGGATCACAAAAAAGAATTATATTTTACATAAATTCACAACTGCGGAGAAACTTTCGATTGTCAGCAGTTATCTACCACATGATGATAAATGTAAGTTTAATTTAAAGTAGAAGTTTAAAGAAGACATTAATGTGAATATATAACCTAAATTATTCTATCTCAATATCTAAACCAATCTACCAGATTGGTTATCCAGAGCGACCTTGGTGTATCTGACTAGTACCAATAGTTATATGTACTTTGATCGCTCAGTGCCTATGATATAAGAACTAGCTTAGTATATGTATTAAAAAATTTTTATCAGTATAACTTTTGCAAATTTGAGGGGTATTCTGACTGACTTCAGACACATGCTATCTCTATGCCTTAGTATCCTCATGAGTTTTCTCTTTTTTATATTAATCTTACATGTGAATTACCGCCTGTGGTTAGGTCAGAGTGTGGTCCGTGAGCAGAGACAACTGCTATCTCAGAAAAACGTGTGCACGCGGCAGTCACTTCCGCTATACCAGCTCGTCTACTCAAGTGGCCATGGCACATTCTTCTCATTATATCCGGCTACTTCAGCTCTGATTCTAAAACATACTTGAAAGTGATGGTACTACCGTCACCGTCAATCTGTCTTCAACTGTGTTTATATTTCAGTTGCAATGAATCAAGTTTCTAATTTAAATGAACAAGTTAAACATAGATTGGAACAATTGGATTATTTTGAAGAAAGCTCAGTGAAAAGAACTATTGGTTTAACTCAACAAGATTTTACGACTAAAATTAATGTACTTAGTGATGAACTAAAAAAGGTATAGTGATATAAACAATTAATTGAATTAAAAAAAAAACTTTATGCAACATAGTATGGCCTCACTGTGAATTTATTATACACGATTTTAGTAAAAATATATTTACTCTCTACATTTAATTTAAAAAAAAAATTTGGCAGAACCATTAATTACGAGTACTATAAATTGTTTAAAACATAAATGCAATAATTAAATACGTTTCTACACCTACCTATAGTGCCTACCTATACACAAAACGTTACTCAAAGCCATTAAAGTGGCAAACACGTCAATGAGTACTAAATAACTATACATAATATTTTAGGCATGGAATGAAGAGCAAAGAGTAAAAGCATTTAAAATAGCAATTCAATGTTCAAAATTACTCTCAGATACCGGTGTTATACAGTTTTATCCGAGCAAGTTTGTTTTAATTTGTGACTTGCTTGATATGTTTGGACAACTTGTTTATAATAGATTGAGAGAAAAGTGTTTCGAGTAAGTTTAATAATTATTTGTTATTATGAGTTAAATTATGAAGTATGATATATGTATATCTAATTTGTCTAATGATCTGACATAACCCTGGGAAAACTAGCCGAGTCCTTGGACAAAAACAATTGGCTAACTGCCTTGGTAAAAGCTATTACCATTATTATGTTAGGCTATTATTGGTATGATAAGGACATCCTAGGGTGTCTAGGAACATCAAATCTCTTAGCCCTTCTGGAAGAGATTAGAGGAGATTGAGTGCAGGCTGCTGCATGCACTATGAAGCATAGCATGTTTCAATTATGAAAACAATTCAAGTAATTTAATTTATTTATGAAAATATGGACTAACATTTATGTTTAATGTTGTATGCAGTAAAACTGTCTTTATAGTTATCTTTAATCAATGAAAAATAATTGTTCTAAATTACCTAATTACAGATATCAAAAACCAAGTTTCAAAAATGAAGAAATCGACCCAGACCGTGTGTCTGAAGCAGCCAAAGAAACTTGTCAAAATTGGTTGTACAAAATGGCCTCAATAAGGGAATTATTACCTCGACTTTATATGGAAATGGCTTTGTTGCGGTGTTATACATTTTTATCTAAGGATGAATGTAATTATGTTATTGCAAGATTAACTACTATGATCAGAGGGATTGGGAATCCACTTGTGGCTGTATACCTTAGGGTATATTTATGTAGGGTTGCCATGAAACTTCCAGTTAAAAATATGAATTGTTTTTATGATAATATAAAGGAGTTTTTAATGGTTTATAAACAAGTTAGTATCAAGTTTGTTACTGCTTATAAATGTCTGATTTTATAATTTATCAAATTGGAATAATAATAATTAAAAACAATAAAATTGTCTTTGTAGATTACCCAAGATCCATGGAAAAAGGAATATCTAAGTCAAGGCACAACTTTAGACGTATATTTAGAACTATACATTCCAGCACTGGATTGGTTATTATTTGGTGCACTTCAGTCTGATATATCACAACATACACTTTTAAAGGAATACATGGATTGGTGTCATAATACACCTAATAAGTAAGTATTTAAAATGTAGTGTTGCCAGTAAATTGAATAGAAATTGAATGAATTACCCTAGCATACAGCGACACGTGAACTAGATTGGACATTCTTCTAGACACATTAAGATATTCCTATGTAAAAAAGGTAACACAGACTTATTATTTTTTTATTGTAGCTCGGCATGTGACAACACTCCGCCTGATGTAAAGCTAGAGTGCGGTCCATGAATGGAAACAACTGCCACTACAGAGAAATCTCTACAGGCGGTAGTCACCTGCACTATGCCGGTCTGAAGAGTCGAGCATGTACCATATAGGTTGACAGTGCACACTCGTCACGTTATATCTGGCTACTTCCAAACTATTCGCGCGAAAAGGTCACTTCACGGGTGTTACATTCGAAAGTGGTGGTAGACTGGGACCAGGATAGCAGACTGGGTGAATAACCATCATCAGTCTGCCTACCACTCTTTGGTGTATTATGCATATAGGATCCCATTGATATTTTGTTGAAAAAAATTAAGCCGTCTTGTAACTTGTGACTATGAGTTTTCGCACGCAGTCCCGCCATGTGAGGTCCCTTAAAACTGTTCTCAATAAATGGGGTATCTAATGCAAATGAATTTTCAAAGCAGTCTGATGATTCTAGAACCAGAACCAGCTCCGGTCTCACCAATATAAAGGTGACCTCCGATGTGAAAATGACTAACCAAAATATATTTTTATTTTGTTCTTGTTGTAACCTCTATGAATACTGTCCCAGGTCTCAGTTAGGGGTGACACTTAGACCGTGATATAGCATTTGTTTTGTATGGCTTGAAGCAATGTTTTGTTTTTTCTAGTGAACTAATGTTATGTTGTATTGTAACTTCATTTGACTCTATGACGATTGTTGATAAAACTTTGAATATTTTGGATATGATACAAGCTAATGAAGAGCATATGAGTAAGTGTCATTTGTTTAGCTTGTTATATTTTAAGTAAACATTGTGTAGAGTGGAACAGATATGAATTGTAATGACTGAACACTTAACAGTCTGAAACATATCATGATGTCGTGCCTGCTATTCCTTTAATAATAAGAAGAAAAAACCTTGTACAAAGATTATGAGCCCAGTCTGCCGTCAAGTAGCTAGGTATAACGAGAGGAGTGTGCCATGTTAGTAAATAGTGCACATACATCTCCTCAAACTGGTGTACTCACAGCTGCCCAAGGACATTTTCTAATCATTAATCTACCTACCTAGCTACGATTAAAAATATAGAAAACTTGAACTAAGTTGTTATTAATTATTTTCAGCAATAACTCATGAAATCTTAGTCTCATTGGGAGAACACTTATGTAAAGTGCCAACATGTAGACAGATGTCCTCGGAAGCTCTAATTCAAATATGGTGGAAAATGGCTTCGAACATAAAGTCTGTGCAACATTTTCTGAAAGTTTTAGAACCATGGCTGCAGTTTGCTTGTACACATTTAACTGTCAGTTGAGTTTTAAGCTTAATTATTTTCATAGTTGTTCAATGACTAGTAACTCCATGGTTACTGTAGTGAAACACAAGTTACGATCAAGACTGAATCATTTATTTGACACATATAACCGGTAGTTCTAAATAATAACGTTCCATTTTACACATACAATATATACTACATCTTCCCCCTTTTAAAAAGATAAAAATATATATATATATTATTTTCAATAAGTAAAATTAAATTATATACATATATTTTTATGGATATGACTGTAGCACAACCCTTGGCTAAGTACTCGCAATATTACGAGTATTAACAACTAACAAATTTACATTATACATGAACAGCAATATAGGTACCTTCTATTAATGTTACAATATTATAGCATCACATTACAACAAATCATCAATTTAAATAACATAAAAAAATATAATAATAACGACAAATTTCATAATTTAATATAGTTTAAATCATCATTGTAATAATAATCATCACACTATTTAAATTTATTATTTACAATATTTATCTATAATTGATCTGTATAAAATTTATACTAGGCAAAAATTTTTAGAAATAATTTTTAAACAATTCACGCGCCCTCGCTGCGGCCGGTCTAATCCGATCCTTAGAGAATGTTTGTTTAACCGTCTCTTCATCGTTATGAAGCTTATTGTTATTTATATTTTCATCGGGTTGTTCCGTCGAGGTGCATGCCGCGTCGCTTGTTGTTATCAAATGGCGCCTATTGCGCCTATATATTCTGCCAGTGCGATCGGACACAAAATAAGATCGTGGTTGCGAAGCCCTACCACGCACCATAACTCTTTGTCGCCGATCACCATCCACCATGACTACCTCTTCGTCTTCGTTAAGGGGACGTAAGGGTCTATAACTTTTATCATAGTTTATTTTAGCATTCATTTGATTTTGTAATATTTTATTATAATCAGATGAATTATCGCGCGAAGGTTTTAACTTGTTAATGTCAGTAGGTAATCTTGTATTAATCCGACGACTCATGAGCAATTCACACGGCGCCGCTATGCCGTCTCGAGGCGTAGCTCTAAAATTCAACAACCCTAAATAAAAGTCTGTCCCCGACGACACGCATTTAGTTAACATATTTTTTACAGTTCGTACAGTTCTCTCACTGCGCCCGTTAGATTGTGGATAATTAGGAGACGTCGTTATGTGATCGAATCCCCACTCTTTACTAAAAAGTGCAAACTCCTTCGATGCGTATGCGGGACCATTATCCGTCACTAATTGTTTCGGAATACCGTGACGCGCAAATTGGTCTTTCATAGCCATAATAACACTGTAACTACTTATATTATTTAACTTGTTTACTTCCACAAAATTAGAGAAAAAATCTATTATAATTAAGTAATACTGTTTATTAAACTGAAAAATATCAGAACCTAACTTCATCCATGGCATGGCTGGTATGTGATGCGGAATGAGTGGTTCCCGCCGCGGTGCACTCGAATTATTAGAACAAGTCGAACAGCGGCGTACTGCTTGTTCGATTTCACGTGACATACCCGCCCAAAACATGACGTCCCGCGCGTGACGCTTACTCCTTTCTATGCCGTGATGTCCGTCGTGAACGCGTTTTATCATCTCCGGGCGTAACTTCTGCGGTATAAAAACTAAATTATCCTTAAACAATATTCCATTTGTATATTCGAATGATTCTCGATATGACCAATGTTTCCGTACTATTTCGTCGACATTGTATTTATTATCCGGCCAACCATTTTTAATATAATTAATTATTATCATACATTCATCATCATTATTCATTGCTGTTTTAATTTCTTGTATCCTAACATTACTAAATCTTACATTTTCAATTAAAAAACATGTTT